>CM068375.1:65442655-66119530 GCA_034769895.1 Magicicada septendecula
TCAGGGTATTGTTTACTGGTTTTGACTATTTTTATCACTATTCATTTGGGTGTGTTTATTATCAACTCCCTTTCTTATATTTATAAGTACATTTCTTCATTAATAAAATATACATAACATTACTATCTTTCTTATTTGTCATTATTACCCTAGGTACATCTCATCTATACTCTAATTACATTAGTGCATTTGTTTACATACATTTTATGGTCATTATTAGGGATTACAATGTTCGTTATCAATTTCTTGATTACATTTAGTTCTTGGTTCCTTCTTCCTTGTTCCTTCTTGTATTTATCCAATCTATTGAGTCAAGTCATCGTCAGTTTATTAGTCATTTGTCATTTTGTCATTAGGTTATTAATCTCTGAGTTTATAAGTTCTTGTCCTTTCTTCTCGTCTTCAGCTTCTTTGTTTTATAATTAATTATCAATGTATTTTTCACTACCTTGTCATGTTACAATGTCAAGATACATTAGGAACAAGGGTACGAACACAACAACCATAAATTATGGAACTTGGACTTATACAGCCCGTGAAATTGAAAATTCTGCATATTTATTGATCAAACCGCGTATGTCGATTGACTCATGTATATGTGAATCGATGTGCTTACCCGTAGCAATTGCTTTGCTATAGCACTCTATGCTGGTGCATTCTATCCATGTCGAATTCAGTTCAGACTCAGGCATTGGCTGGGACAGCATGTAGCTGGGAATAACTCAATATCACATGGGCATATAGGACTCATCTAAGGACCGGGTTTCCACATTCGGCCCCCAGACTGTCGCTAGATTCTTCATTTTTTTCATCAATGCAGGTAACCCCTGTGATTTCTGCCCAGTTTGATTTTATTTTCTTTCGAAGCATCGGGAATTACCGTTAAGGTAAGCCATCTTCACGCTTTAAATATTCTCCATTAACAGCTCACCACTTTCTCTTGAGTCTCGCCAGAGGAGCGTATTATTAAATCATACAGTCTTCCATTACATGAGGTGAACGAAAATTTTACATAACAAAAAAAGTCACAACGATATTCAGAAGCATTTGATGTAATGTGCTCTTAATTATGTAGCACTTAATGGAACTGTGCACCAATCAGATTGCACCATTAGTAAGATGAGATTACCGTTTTGAATCCACATTGCTGTAGTGTTGCCACAATTAGTATTCATTAAGCATAGCTTGTCACCTTCAGTGGAACCGACCTGTCAAGTCATCATTCTGTTGGTGGTATAGCTGTTGTTTAATGCTGTGCAGAACATGTTAAACAACATAACTACACTGATACAGTAAAAAAAGAAATAATAATAGCAATTACACTAACAACAGTCTCTTTGATGCCAACTGGCATCTTTTTGTTGAACATTGGTTGTAACCCTCATTGTATTGTTTATTGACCCGTTGATCAGTGAAAACTCGGTTAGTATGTTAGGCCTCTGCTAGTAGAATTTTTTGAAACTTCGTAAAATGTAATTTATTGCAAAATTATCAATTTAATTATAGGGAAACTGATAAAAATTATATAAATACAGTATAGTCTCGATAGTTCGAGAGTCCGTATAGTTCGAGGTGCCCTAAAACATTTGTTTTCAAATATACATACAGTACAATTTTAATATTACTATATGTCATTTTAAATTTTAGTGTGTGCATTTAATAAATAAATTTGTGTGTGTTAACGAAAAACTTTTTGAATTTTTATTTAATCCTCATGAGTATAACCTAATTAAACGAATGACGATTCGTCGTCGATTTTCCTTTTCATTTCGCTCGTGAATGTTCTCAAAAGCCCGCGCAAATTAGTAAACAAAATCCACATACACAGCACATAACATTTCTTTTAGATAAATTTCCAGCATACAGTACACTTTACATTATCATGCAGAGACTCTCCAGAGTAGAAAGCAAAGTACATTACAACTAATTCAGTTGTGGCGTAGGGGCACAATGCGGGGTGCTCAGCATACCGGCAGAGCATGGCAGACCCACTAGCGGCAGATAATATTGGCATTTTGCGTAGTTCGAGGTTGGTTTGGTCCCAGTTACCTCAAATTATCGAGACTCTACTGTAAAATGGTTAAATAGATTGTCTCCACTTTACGATTTGCTAAAAAATAGGTTCATAGTTCGTAATATATTCACAAATTTCACCCTCAGTCAAATAGTAAGACTTTTGCAAAGGTAGTTTATCAGAAACACTCAACATCTTAAATTAAGATTTTACATATTGTATATTAATATAAAATGAACAATACGAGTTGTTTGTAAAAGAAACACTTTTCATGCCCATGTACTTTCACAAACTAAGCACAACATAACCTTCTAGCACGTGTGACAGAACACAAATATTTAACCATAGACACATATTATATGACACCAAGAATGAATTAATACCAAATGGTTGAAAAACGATCAACTGGAGTGCAGTATGAATAACATCACAAGTAACGTATATCAACAATACATATTACTGAATTTGGCCCCTCTGAGAAAAACGCATGTGTGTGTGTGTGCTGATCAAAGGGTTAAAGCACTGCTGTAGTTTTATATTTGTGTGTTTTTTGATTTTTGTGTTCACAGGAATCACAACAAAACAGAGTGAACAGTTGGAAAGCGTTTCAAGCAGGGTCAGCGTCAGGTTCAAAAAATTCAAAAAAACCTTCAAAGACGAAGAAATTCAAAGGTTTCAAGCCGCCGAAGCACAAAGCCGAATCGAGATAATAAGTGCGTTTGTGTAAATATAAAAATTGTGAGTGTTCATTTTCATTTAAATAATGGGTAGAGAAATACATACATATATAGGTAAGCATATGTACGTCAAGTGTACATGTGATGTCTTTATTGGCTCGGATTTACCATAATCCTGATTTTAACATAGTGAACGTTGTTCATGAAGGATCATCAGAATATTTGTGTAAAAATAGTTCACTGTTCAATGTGTTATATATATCTGAACTGTATGTCTCCACTACTGTGTACAATTTATATTATACTATAAGAGAATATAAGTTTTTATTTTAATAATAAAACAGTATAATACTGTGATTGGTAATTACTAGTATATATATTTATTTATATTTACACGGAACAGATATTTGCATATTTCTTCCAAGGAAAATAACTGTAAAATAGGTGTTAGGAAATGATTTCCAATAGTAGTTGTAAAAGAACACATCAGCTCAAAAAACCCCAATTATACAGGTTGTTCTGGAAAGAAAGGAAAATATTTCAGGTGGAAATTCTAGACCTAAAAATAAGAAAAAAAATGTTGTATAAACATAGATCTTTGATTAAAGTGCTTTGTTTTTGATTTATGACGAGGTAAATATTAAATCCATGTTTCAGTTATGAAGGAGTAACAGTGCTGTATGAAAATAGAAGACAAATGCTGGGGCAACATTTGTGGTTTCATATGTTGTTTGACCTGAGGTATTAAAAGAAAATGATCCCAGAGCTCTATCTTTAGTATTTTGCATGAAAATTGCTGAAAAGTATTAAATATTTCAGTTCAGAGGCCAATTTTATAGGTTCAGCATACAGTAATTTTGTTAAATTTCTAGTAAACAATACAAATTTTGTTTTCTGGTCATAACTAGAAAACAAAGCGTTTCTGGGCCTATGTTTATATAATACTTTTTACTTATTGTAACTCTAGAATCATCTCAAATATTTCCTTTTCCTCTTCTAACACCCTGTAATACGATTAGAAAAATATGTATACATTCTAATAATTGAAATGAGTAGTATTTTGACAACCCCCAAGGACCAAACCCAATGTTGTATATTATATATATATGTTATGTTTAATAAGTTTTTCGGATTGTCTTTATCTTTTGTGGACACTTGTACTTACTTATGCACTAGTTGCTTATAACCAGCAGCTACAAATAGTTTGGAAAAGCGGTGGTTGGTAGTTCAAAATTTTGGTGGTTGCAGTGTGACTAATATTGGTTGGTTGGTAAAAGAATGTGTTTGAACAGTTGGCAGGACTGTGTCGTGTACAGTGCTGTCACATGGAAAACACAGAAGTGGTTTTATCACATCATGTAGCTGGTCTGTATTTTTTAATAGCCTGTTTTAGTATGATTCTTAAATATGTGCGTTTTAGGGGGGGTGGGGGGAGTGTGTCGCACTTATAGTAGTAAACCTGGCTCTGCTGAGTAGTAGAAACCTGACGATAGAAATTGAACACTGGCTGAGAGGTGCGCAGTGTACAAACACCTCGTTGCGAGGGTAACAAAATTTTCATTTATTCCGCACATGCGCACAACAGTCTTGTACAGTGTTTCATAGTGTGAACATCGGCTGCAACAAGACTGGCGAGAACAATGGAAGCATTTGTGTGACAGAGAGGGAAATAATATAGAAGTGAGACAGTGAAATGTTATAGCGTCGTCTCCCCTCCCTTTTCTCTAGATTACTTAGCTATATTTGTAGGTGGGGGTAATTCATGCATTGGGTCGGTGCAGATGACTGTTCAGGAATGACTGGCAGGCCTATAATACTTTCGTGGTCAAAAGATGACAGTTGGATGCCATTGATGATGTAATAATGGGGTCTTAATATAGCATCATTGTCTCTGTGTACCAGTCAGAGTGCACCATTAGTAAGATTAGATTAACTTACTAACCCCACGTTACTAGACCGTTTGAGCCTACATTGCTGCAGTTAGGATTCATCAACCACAGCCTATCACCTTCAGTGGAGGCGACCCGTTATATTGTCGTCATTCTTCTGTCAGTGATTTTCAAAACCTTGTCAGCAATATAACTTCACTGATGTGAGATGAAACATTATTTACGACTGTTGTTTGATCCCAACAGGTCCTTTAAATGAGGGAGCTGGATACAAAGTAATAAATAAATATTGTGAGAAATGGAAAAAAAATGGAAAACCTTATTTCGGACATAATTTAAACAACTTAATGTATTGTACACACCAAGCTCGTGTAGTGTTAACATCTCAAGTAATATTTACTTTCAAGTTAAAGTAAAGCACTACAATGGATGCAATTTACAAGGCTAAGGAACAAGGAGTTAATAATGCAATTAAGCACTATAGATGGTCATGTTGTACATCGTATGCAGTGTCGGATTTTCCATAACGCTTGGGTATGCTGCAGCACAGGGTACCAGGCCATCAGGTGTCAGAGGGGCCACATCCAGCTGAATTGACTAAGCGAAGTAAAGCTGATGAATAAATTACAGAATTGTTTGGTTTTCTTACACAGTTATTAACCATGGAGAGTATCAAGTTGGAAAATCAGGTGCAAGTTCTTATAGAAGTTTATTCAAACGATTTGGATAATGATCTTCTAATAGAATTAAAGTACTTTGTGCCACAAGTAAAATTGCAAGAAAGAGTTTTTTTTCAAATCATTTGAATGAAGATGATAGATTCTGTGATACCACAGTTTGTCTGCTCAAAGTATTGAACTGGATTATTGATTGTAAAATGATTGATGTATTTCCGAATATATACATTGCTTGTCGTCTGCTTTTTACGATTCCAATAGCTAACTGCAAATCTGAAAGATCATTTTCTGTATTAAAACACATTACAGATATGTCGAGTTCAACTATGGGAGGTAGAGATTATCTTTATTAATAAGGTTGAATATTGAAAGCGAGATACTTGAATCGCTCGATTTAGAAGAAATTAAACAAGGCTTCATTAAGGCAAAATCAAGAAAAAATTGGATCGATTAGTATTTTCTAAGCTTAAGTACTACTATTTAGCTTAGCTAAATATTTGTTGTAATTGAGAGTTTGATAAAGCAGTTGTTAACTTTCAAAATTGTGTATGCCATTTATCAGTGTAAATAATGGATAAAAGGTTGAATTTTGAATCGGGTATGGGGGGGGGGGCACCAGTCTGATGGTAGCATAGGGCACCACATGCTTATAATCTGCCCCTGATAGTATGCAGTAACTAAGATTGTGTATAAGGCACTGAGAAGTTATAAAGGGCAACTGTCATAAAGTGTTTGCATACATTTGTACTGTTGTGAACACTGTAATTCACTGTTAAAACTGCAAGTTGCTGGTACAGCACCAGTATACTGTTACAATGCTCTCACGGATTGTTCTGTAGTACGGTAGAAAACAAAATACAGACAACAATGAAGTCACTAATTACCAGCTTTAATTAGTCCCAAATAACAATTTGAAATCATCAAGGTACTCTCATACAACAATTCAAGTTAAATTTGTCTACATGCAATAATAATGTCAACTAGTAGAGTTCCGCACTATTTATAACGCAATAATCACTTTCCACTAATCCGCAACAATCACTTGATCCGCACTCTACAACAACATCAGGTGTAACTAGCTTCTAAGCCGGCCGCTGTTGATTATATAGATCCCACAGAGGTTCCAGAACAATTTTCCATATTGCTGGCAGAATGCCAACATAATTTGCATAGTTAATGAGTGCTTGAACAGTCTCTAAGCGATTGGAGTGCATGACCTTGACAGAGACACTGCACCTGCCCTAGCTAGCCAAGAAACGTGCAGAAATTTTATATAATGCACTTGCTGACTTTTCGAGAGCATTATTTATTTGTCGTAGCAGTATGCTAAATATTTAAATTTGTATGAATAGTCACAGGACAAATGGCCCCAATCATACATCTCTTCTTTTTTTGTGGCCCTTAGAAGGGCTGTGTGAGGTTGTGCCCGCTGTTCATGCCGTACTGGAATCCTCCTCCTTTTTCAGCAGCGGTATGTAGAGTCTGCTGCCATCCCAGTCGATGTCCATCGCTGGTTTCTCCTTTTTCACAGGACAAGAAAGCGAAGAAACTCCATTCTTCTCTCCTTCCGGCTGGCTTCATGTCGTCCAATGGAAAAATGGCGATTTTTTTCCCAGCCGCACTCTTCTTATTCCTAATTTTTGGTGGTTACAGCGAACCTAACGGATGGCTGGTGTCTTCTGATTGGTGCGCTGTAAACTCATCCACGTGCCCACCAGGTTTTAGCGGCGACCTCTCGGCTGGTACCGGGAGGAGATGTTTGCTTCGCTGACATCAGAGAATATAGAAACTAATGTGGTTCCACGTGAATTGATGGCATTTTTTAACTACTCAATGATTTCTTAATGTGAACTGCTGACTGTTCAACACTGCAACCATGATACAAACTACCACACTGGAATGAGCAAGCAAGAAAATTTTAACCATAATATGTGTTTTTGACTAATGACAGGGTAAGTACAAGAGTGCAGTATTAGTTGAAGCTGTTAAGTTAGAGCATTTGCTTATAAAAACAGTTAGCTGTCACACTGAATATATGATATTAAACTCCGATCGTTTACACAGAGAATTTACAGGCTTCTGATGTTTGTATGAACAGTAGATGTGTAATTGTTGTAAAAACACAGATAGTAACAACAGATAACAGCACATGTTACAGTTTTTGTCCTTTTCTCCTGAGAGATAATTGGAAATAACTCTGTTATTGTGTGGTGAGTCCTCTTTAGTTCTGATCAGTACAGTCTGATGTTATATTCATGATGTAGTGCGACGTTCTCAGGAGCTTCAACAAGATTCACTTCACAAGCTACTGTTGCAAGATGAAAGTATATGACTATGAAATATATAAGTTCTGTTAGAATATATAACGTTCTGAATAACCAAAATATATACGTTCGATTAAAATATATAGTATATTAAGTGTAGGTTGGTTCCAAAATTTACCTATTTTTAATCACACACATTTTTTGTCACACATTTATTTTTTTTATTAACGATGTATAAATCATAATACAAAAAAAGGATGTGATTTATGGTTTTAAAAAATATCCAGTAAATATGTTTAGTTTTAAAGAAGGAAAAAGCAGCAGATTGTAATGAAGAAGAGAGTTCAAACAGTGGCTTAACGATGAGAGATGGGGGGGGGGGTCAATCCCTGCCCAGAGCTATTAAAAATATCAGTGAAATTCTATAACCAATTAAAGTAGGCCTATTTCTAAGCCAGTTGCGTGTGTTATAATCGGGCTTATAAATAATTGTAAAAATAAAAATAATTACAATACAGTAATCCCGCGTTATAACGGACAGCTCTAAAAAAATGCAATGTTGAAAAATCAAAGATGGTCAGGCTCAAAAATGATGCACAGCAGCGTTGGACAATGTATGCAGGTGTCCAGGGTCATTCAGCCATGTGACTGATTCTGTTTACAAATGTAAAGTGAGCGAAGTAAAAGACCACATGAACTTCATCATCGAGTATGTTCTGCAATCAAAAAATGAAAACGTATCAACCCTATTATGGTCACTTGCGACACCTTCGTGAGTTATTAAGTACAGAAATTAACTGTAATCAATCTCCAAAAAAAGAATAGTAATTTTTTAAAGCCAGTAAATATGGAAAGTGGTTCTGACATATAGCCATCTTGTTTTTGAAGAATATACATACTGGAAAGTTTTTACTGTAATTGTGAACTTTTTGCGTAAAATATAAACTGTTCTTTACTATGGAGGGTTTTTATTAAAATTATGTATACAGTATTTTGTACAAGACATAACTGGTTTTTATTGCTGTATGGTTATCTGTTTTATATAAATATACTAAAAATAGTTTCTATTTTTATCGACATAATTTAAATGAATCATAACCATATTGTTATGACGGTTCGTCGTAGGTACAGTGGAAACAAAATACAAGACACCAATTAAGTCACAAATTACCAGCTTTAATTTTCACAGTTAAACAGTTCGTAGTTAACAACACTGTCTCTTACAACATATCAAAAAAAATTGTTCACACGCAATAAAATGTCTATTAATAGTCTTGCACAATTACAAAACACATAACACAATAATTCTTCACTTTGACAAGCACTCAGTCTGCACTAGCGAAAGTCGCTCACGTAACTAAACTGACAATCCGCCTGCTATGGATTTATATAGGCCCCGGAGAGGTGCAGTACAGCTTTGCCTCCTTACTTAACGCCGTGCCGGCGGCTTAATGGGTATATCAGGTATTCCTGGAACTCACTAGAACCACCTATGTGAATGACAACACAAGCCACACTGGATGGGGGAAGTGGAGAATGTTCTGGATTGTTCGGTACGCTTGTCGTAACAGTATTATAAGGCCTACTTGCTATATACAGATACAATGGACACATCAGAGCCTGTATTAGTCCGTTATAATGGAGGATTACTGTACTTCACTTCTTTTTACTCAAAAACTTTTAAGACGCAAAGAATTTATAAAATTATATGGGAAGAATCATATTAAAAAAATGAAACAATAAAATAGTTTTAGTGATTTTCACTCGTCATTTATTAAAATTATAAATCCATGACAGCTGTTTCGGCAGCACCAAAACAGTTTTATTAAAATTAAAACAGGGCTGCCGAAACAGCTGTCATAGATTTATAATTTTAATAAATGACAAGTGAAAATCACTAAAGCTATTTTATTGTTTTATTTTTTTTAATATAATTTACAATGGATTTTCACCAAGAAAGCAAGCATTAATTATTGGGAAGAATCATGAATTTCTCATTTGTGTTGAGGAAAATGGAGAGTCCAACCTTCAACATAGTCTCATCCTCCCCAGGAGCAGCTCCTAGTTATGCCGCTGAATTCAGATGATGAATATAGAGAACTTCGGGAACACTTCAAACTCAATCAGAACACTAGTTAAGCAGGTACAGGTACAGGTATATGTGCATTCCATGTAACAGGTTATATATATGTATAGTACTTAGGTTGCTCAACTATTAGGCAGGTTTCTGTTGAAATTATTGAAGTGTATGTATATATTATCACAGTACATTGTGATTTTTACACATACATGTGCATATTATATACAGTACATGTTACTATGTTGTAATGCAGTTATAACTGTCAGTGCTGTATTTATGCTTAACGTAAGACTCCTGTAGCTTTGTAAATAAACTATTTGGTGTGAATTTAAAGCAGTGAATAAAGTGTTCACTACAGCCTTAATGCTCGCACTCTGGTAATGAACGGTGTACTGTTGAGGGAATGTATTCTCAATTTACTACTACAGTACTGTGCGAATTAATGTGAACACAAGTGATAATTTAAAAAAAAAAACATTTATTAGTTATAGACGAAGAAAAAAGAATACAATTTAAATTGTTTTAATAGGAAATATGTCCTCCCTTGGCTTTTATAACTTCTTCAACATGTTTTGGCATAGAATCAACAAGTTTTTTAGTTTTCTGTATTTGCTGGTTTTCGAAACCATGTGTGGATTACAGCCTCAATCAGTTTTGTTTTTGTTGTGCAATCTATTTTACAAAGTCTAGCTTTTACAATAGCCCACAGATTTTCAATCGGATTAAGGTCCGGTGAGTTTCCTGGCCATTCAAGGTATGATCTCTTTTTGTCCTTGAAATATTTCATCATGATCTTGGACACATGACATGGAGCCGAATCTTGTTGAAAAACTGCTTGACCGTTGGCATCAACTGTTCTTAGTTCAGCTTCCAATCTGTGTTCTAGCAAGTCTCTGTATTTTTGCGAGTTCATCATGCCTTCGATCGGCACAAGGCATCCGGTACCTTTATAAGAAAAGCAGCCCCAGAACATCTTTAACGGATGTTTAACTGTTTGATCAATATGAGCTGTCGTAAGTTTTTCGTTGTCACTTTTTCTAACGAAACGAGATCGCTGTCCTTGTACCAAAAAATGGCTCTCATCTGAGAACAACACTTTTCTCCAATCTTCTACAGTCCAGCTCACATATTTTTTTGCCCAATCATATCATTTTGTCATCATGGCAGCAGTCAATAACTGTTTTTTTTTAGGCCTGACTGTTTTTCTTCCTCCTTCTATAAGTCGTTTTCATATGGTCGAGTCATGAACAATAACTCCAGCGTGTACTAAGTCTTGCTGAAGTTCTTGGCTGGTTTTCCTAGGGTTTAATTTACTTTCCCTTATTAAAAAAGCTTCATCCCTTGCTGTTGTCTTTCTTTTCCTTCCACATTTCCCTTTTCTATTCACTTCAATCGTCCCAGTGTCCCTTTTTGCTTCAAAATCTTGTTGACAGCTCCTAAAGTCACACCACGCTCCTTGGCAATATCTCTTTGAGTCATTGATGTGTGTTCACTCAAAGTAACAATTTTAGTGCGCTTTTTGGGAGTAATATCCATCTTCAAAAATAAAAAGCAAATAAAGCCTTAGTTCAGCTTACTTCAGCAAAAACACAATAATTCTAAAAAAAAAAAAACAAAATGTAACGCGTCTGTAGCTTGCTATGTCTCATTACTCACCGACTGTCAGAACAGTAAAACAAAATGGCCGCTACTTTGACAAAAGTGTTGCCAACTGTGAAAAAAAAGTAAAATTGTGATAATTATGATGTGTTCACATTAATTCGCACAGTACTGTAGGTTTGCGTTGTTCTGAAGAGAACCACAGACTTGTGGTTTTACGTGTACAACGAAAACTAGCTTCTGATGGTGGAGTGTTTATCTATGAATCATAGGTAATCCAAACTTATAGTATAACCTACTTGCAGAAAAAATTTCTGCAATTATTCTTATTATATAATTGTGAATAACTTTTTATTTGAACACAACTGTGAGTGTATGAGTATGTGCATACTTTCTCACAGACATCATGAAATTGATGATGTACATAAAAAAAATTATAAATATAATTAGTATTTGCTGTAACTTTATTTTAAAAATCAGTTGTATGCTGGTGTAAAAACAAAAATTATTTGTGTATTTCAACACACCATAAATGTGTTTGTAATGTATTTAACATTTGATTGTTTGTACAAGTTAAAAATGTATTTTGACTTGTGCAATATGGTGTACATATGTGTAGTATTAGATAACAGAGGTATTTGTGCCTGTCTACAAGACGTATCGAAACAGAAAAGACCAAACCTTGTGAGTAGTACACCAACAGGCATATATAATGAGCTGTGATTATTAATCATGTCTAATAGTAAACTGTCATTACGCCTGTCCCACTATGAGACATAGTCTCCAAGCTGAATAATTATGTTTTTGAAGTTTTTTCGGGTATGGCCCACATCAAAAATGTCTTGTATGATGTTTCACTCATATTACAATGAGTATCCTCAGGTCTATGTGCCGATGTGGCTGGAAACTAAACTCAGTTATGTAGTGTTGAAGTAGCGATTTATAGTCTGTTAAGTGGACCCTACCCTGAAGGTGTTATACCGCTTGCATTATTTGTGCAGTCAGCAACTTCCATACAGTCAAGCCAGAAATCTGCCTCTGCTTACTGGAACACCCACCGCTACTTCTACACTATATAACTGAGTTCGCTTGCCAGCCTACATGAGAATATATCCAAGTTATATTGACCAGAATTAGCATGTGGTCAAGCTGTCAGTCGGATTAGTAACAAATTGAAAAAGAAGATCTTGAAAAATGATGTGTGGATTGTGATGGCATTGAGGTAAAAACATTTTCTTCCTGGTACCAGCCACGAACACCTGGCGGCACGTGACACCTGATGAATACGCAGCGAGCCAATCAGGGATCAGCAGCCGAGACGTGACGTGTTCGGAGTGATCCAATCAGGGATCCCGGTCAGGGCATAAAGAGAGCGCCGCTAGAATTTTTTGGGCACTCCATCGGACGCACTTCATCTCCTCTCCTCTATTGGACGACATCGATGCGGAGCCAGCTGAAGAGTAGAACAGACGTTCTTGGCATTCTTCACCCTGTATCGCACCAGCGATGGATTTCGCTGGGCTGGCAGTGGACTCGACGCAACCGATGTCGAAAGAAGAGGAGGACTGCAGTACGCCATGAACAGCGGGGGCAGCTGCCTAACATCTCAGCGCGGCTCGGGCGCAACATCCATCACAGCGTTATTTTTAGGGTCACCAAAATAACTAAGAGTTGTACGATTGCCACCATTTGTCATGTGACAAGCCTTTTGCCCGGTGACAGGATATTTTAAACTTTGCTCCAAACTTGTGCACACAGACATTTCATTTCAAACTTCTCAGTGCTATTTGCAATGGTATGTACTTCTTAATTATTTCAAACCAGTTCATTTTCTTTTTGACAGTGAACAAATGCAGTACAAATTTCATAGCAGTGGAATGCATCTGGATCTGGAGTTTTTCAGTCAGAAAATCTTTATATTAAGATCATATGTCGGTGCCCAGTTTTTCAACAACTTTGTTAACAGTTGTTGACTCTTGACCCAGAGAAAAATCTCGACACGGTTTTTGACTTGGGCTAGAATTTTCACTGACCTATATTCTGCCCTCTTTAAATTGCTTAAACTCATAGCACTGTGTTTGTCGCATATACAATCCACCCCATATGCTATTTAATCAGTTGAAATGTCTCTTTTATAAGTTTTTACCGAGAATTCCAAAATGTTTTACACGCATTGGTTTTTAACACTGCGATGCCAGTGGATGTCCTTCAAAAACTTCTGAGAATGCTGACAGATGTTAATTGACTGCCTGCAGTTTTATTTTGTTTCTGTATGGTACTGTGTGTGTGTGTAAATGTTTTTTTAAAGAAAAGGTGTTCTTATAGTATTTAAATCATCTGCTAGATTGCATTGGCATTCACTTTCATGACAACACCTGATGGAGACTCAGCATGTATTACATGTAAACTTCCATTGTTGTTAGAGCCATTTTTTACATTACATCACAAAAATAAACTGTAAATTGAAACAAAACTGATTACAGTAAACACTTTATGTATACATCTCTTTTAAAGCATTACACTGTTGGCTTCAAAGGAACCATTATCATGTTAATTAATTTTTTCTCGTATCAGTATTTATTAAAAAAGTACTGTGTTGACATGTTTTGTCACATCAATGAGTCGGTTCTATTGAAAGCAATAGGTTGTTGATGTAAACTAATTGTGGACTCATACAAAACAGTAACCTCATCGTATGGTACAATCTGATTGATGCACAGTGGGTTCCGTTTGGTGCACAGAGACAATTCTGAAAAGTGCTGCTGAATGTTAGTCTGCAAGCTGCTTTAGTAATAACAATATGTTTAATGTGTGTGTATAATCAGTGTCGGATTATCCATAACACTAGGGTATGCTGTAGTACTGGGCACCAGGGCCTCAGCTGCAGGGGGGACCATCCAGGTGAATTGATTAAGCGAACCAAAGCTTATGATCACATTATGCAATTGTTTGGTTTTCTTATGACGTTATTAACCATGGAGAGTGTCAAGTTGGAAAATTGAGCGAAAACTCTTAACGAAGCACTTTGTGCCACGAGTAAAATTCCAAGAAAGTTTTTTTTAAAATCGTTCGAATAAAGATGATAGATTCCATGATACTACAGTTTGTCCACTCAAAGTATTAAACTGTATTATTGATTGATGTATTTCCGAATATATACATTGCTTATCGTCTGCTTTTGATGATTCCAATAGCTAACTGTGAATCTGAAAGATCATTGTCTGTATTAACATGGAATAAAGATTTGTCAAGTTTGACTATGGGAGATGAGAGATTATCTTCGTTAGCAAGGTTGAATATTGAAATCAAGTTACTTGCATTGCTTGATTTAAAAGAAATTATACAAGACTTTGTTAAGGCAAAATCAAGAAAAAATGGATTGATTAGTATTTTCTAACCTTAAGTAGAAAATACTATGCTCGATGTAATAACTATTTACCTAAATGTTTGTTGTAATTTGTAAGTTTAATAAAATAATTGTTAACTTCCAAAGTTATGTATACCATTTATGTAAATAATGAAATAATGGATAAAAGGTTGAATTTTGAACTGGGGGGGGGGGCACCAGTCTGATGGCAGCATAGGGCACTACGCACATGTAATCTGCCCCCGTGTATAATGAATAATAATACATCGTTAGTTTTTAGTAACTACATGTGTCTCGGCAAAATTATTTTTTTCAAAAACTTTAATTTTTTGAAACGTAGTTACAGGCAACATAGATGCCTAAATCACACATAGCGTTTGTACCAGACTTTGTCTTTATAAAAATTTAGGTAACACGTATTTCTATTGTGCGGTATAAAGGCTAGAACATTTTAAATGAATGCAAGAAAGGATTGCCATTTAAGATACTGGTGTAAAAGAGTTAAGACCCTTCATTGTCCTTAACCCTCCGGTGGGCGCGCAAAATTCGCACTCAATAGTGGGTGCACTGCGGCTTTTTTACCGCAATTGTAAATTGCACTTTTTTTACTCTAAGACAAGGTAGTATGAGAAGTAAATAGACTGGTTAAGGTGTTTTAAATTTTATTTATTATTATTAAACACAAAAACATAATGCTTAGGCATCGACGTCCATATCTTGGCCCTGGTCGCCGTCGCACCTGACACATGTTGTCTCTTGACGCGAATGCCTCTTACAGACATTATTTCTGCATCTCTGGCACACAATTTTTGATCTGTTATTCTTATCCCGTCCGCAAATATGACAGATTCCTGGTTTTGGTGCTTCTTGAACCTCCTCCTCTTTTTTTATATTTAGCTAAAAATGCTGTGATATCTTTTGGCAGGTTACGTAGTCTAGATCTTTCTTCCAGATGAGTTTCCATAAGGCTAAGTGCCAGATTCTTCAAAAACAGTCTTCTTCTTTCTCGGTTATCAGGATTGTTGTATTTGAAAATTATGTTGGCGTTGATTCCCGCGATATCAAGATGCCGATAAAACAGCGCGAGAGGCCATCTTCTACTCTACTTATTCTATAAGTTGTGTAGGATGCGCACATCTGGTCAACCGTATCAACTCCTCCCTTTGTGGCATTGTAATCCAGGTTTATTGTGGATTTGCTGGTTGCTTTGTCTATCTCATTTGTATCATGCATCGATGAGAGAAATATCACCGCCTTATTTTTTTTAAGCGCCGAAGAAGACAAACAGAAATCATACTGAAAACCAGAGAGTGTCGACTTGATTTCTCTTGTTTTGTTGGCTTGGAATTATGGTGGTATTTCTCTTTTATTTTTTTTTTTTCATAGTTCCGAGTAAGGTCAGCCCCTTCTCAAGAGGATCTTTAGCCAGAGTGTAGCTTGTATAGTAGTTGTCAGTTGTGATATTTCGTTTGGAACCCTTTATTGGTTCAACCAGTCTTTTCACAATGTCATCTGGTTTGTTCGATTTGAGATAGGGACCAGGCATCTGCTTGCCACAATATATTTCTAAGGTGAGAGTATAAAAAGTTTTTGCGTCACAGAGTGCGTATATTTTCAGCCCATACTTGGCTGGCTTGTTTGGTATATATTGTATGAAGCCACATCGCCCCCTAAAAGCATGTAGCATCTCGTCAATAGTCACAAACTCGCTGGCATTGTAGTGAGTCAAACAGTTATTCACAAAATTTTGGTGAAAATCACGAATAGGTGCAAGTTTGTCCATAGCTCTTCGCTCGTTCCGTGTATCTAAATTGTCGAACCTAAGGGCTCGAAGCAGAAATCTGAAACGCTTATAACTGAAGAGCCCGCGTAAAATTATCATTCCTGTGCCATCGGAATTCCACAGTTCAGCACAATTTGTATGTGATCCCTTTTTTATGCCTATCAAGTATAACGCATCAGAGAGAGCCTTGACCTCCACTTTTGTAGTTTCTCTACAGTCTCTATCCCTACCATAATTGACATCATTTCTTTTTTTCTGTTAGTGTGAGTTACAATATCATCTATCATGGCATCAGTAATGAACAGGTGAAACGTGTCTCGCAGTTGTAGCATTCATTTTTGGACCTGGCATTATTTTTATAATATTTTTGGCCTTCTGTTTAGTTGAAGATAGAGGGTTACTCATCCAAAGCTTATCTCCATCTTTCCCGATATAAAAATGGTAATCATCTTCAGCGACTTCTGGCACAGTTAGTTGATCGGCATCCGCTGATTGCTCTGAGTCACTGCTGTGGTTGTCAGCTTGTATCATTTCATCCTCCATATCTGGGTCATCTGACTCAAATCCTCTTCATTTTCTCCTTCCGACAATTCTGATAATTCCATGAGTACTTTCTCAAAGTCTTCAGGGCGCACAAATCGACGAGACCCTAACGTAAACACAAACTCAGATAACAGGAAAAACAGGCACCGGTATATAGAATAGGCGAAAACCAAAAGATTCAAAACAAAACCTAACCAAGCTCTAAGAAGACGTTTGATTCTATGGTAATGGTCAAAATATGCATGAAAAATAAAAAAAAACATCACAAAACTAAAAAAAATTAACAGTTACATGACTGGGCGCGCAGGCGGCAAAATAGCCGCAGACATGTCACTCTCTTTTCAAAGCACAACAGCTACTGAAGCGTTATGCACATGATTTATCCGCATGTCGGAAATACTGCCATCTATCATGAAAATTGCATACTAGGCAGAACAGACAATAAACACTACCAGTACCTAGGGGACAGTTCAGAAACTAAAATTTGCGGCTTTCTGCTGCGGGCGCGCCCACCGGAGGGTTAATCTAACTCACAGCTTGTTCACAGCTCAGACACACAAGTGAATACAGCTTGCAGATTAATTCTTATTTGTAAGAATAGGCAGCATCATGCTCAATCTTTCATAATGAAGAAGAAGATGCCTAATGCTTATACATGGATGAGATAATGACAGTGTGCTAGGCGTACAACTATGTGCTAGTTGGTGTACTACTCAAAAAGTACAGTCTATTTTAATACACCTCACGTTAAAAATATTTATAGAATTTAAATTTCTCGGTCACATATCCTCTGGCTCCACTCATTTCTGACCACTGGTCCTCTCTTCCAAATCCTTCCCGTATTCTGTTGCCTGACTTCTCATATACAGATATACTTTTCATTTTCAGAAGAATATAAATGGTTATGCACAAAACATATCCTGGTACTACAGTATTTTTAAAATCTGAACAGGTACAGATGCTTCATTAGTTTCAATAAGGCAGTTTTGAGTGAACATATTATTATTTTAATTAGTGAGTAATGTTAATTTGTGTATCGTATAGAACTTGTAATAGTTTATATTTTCATGTTTTTACTGTATATTATTGTAGTTGTAATTTAAATGAAAAATAAACATATTTATTTTGTACTTTATATCATGTTCTGCCCCAATGAACATCTGTGGTGGGTTTCTTCTGCTGTAGCACTGTAACTCATTTACCACCAACCAGGGGACAAGTGTAGCTCACAGATTGTACAAGCATGTGTTTTCTCATTATGTGCTGGTGAGCAGATGTAAAACGAACTTCCACAGCCAAATCGATCAATACATTTGGCCCTAATATCAGTTAATCAAGGCGTTAGACAAGGATGCAATATATAGTCTACTCTTTTTAACATTTAATTCGACAATCTAGGAAGAAAAAAGAAACAACTGGTGACCTCTGATATTAAGATATCACAAGACAGATATTTGAATGTGCTGTTGATTGCTGTAAAATAAATAATCCTATGTACAAAAATCAGTTTTTAAGTTTTTTGTTAGATTTGTAAACAATAAAAAACAAAGGTAACGGCATTTTGAAGCAAGGAACCAATGAAAAGAAAACTAAGTATTAATTATCAAATTATGGAACAGGTGAGCCATTTTAATTATTTGGGAAATGATATTGGCTACGATAAGAATTATGATATAGATGTTCGGTTAGGCACAAACAATTGTATTTTTAGGAACAAGGTATGTCGAGAGACAAAACTTAAGTTCTGCAAAGTTATGGCAGTCTCTGTACTGTCCTGTGTGTGTGTGTGTGTGTGTGTGTGTGTGTGTGTGTGTGTGTGTTGTGGATGACAACTAAGAAACAAGAAAGTAAAATACAGTCCTCAGAAATGGCATTTTTAAGAGGAGTTGAAAGGTGCTCTAAACTTGATCATATACAGAATGAAGACGTAAGAAAAGAACTTCAAGTTTTTAACTTGAATGTCAGATTGAAAGCTTATAAACAACGGTGGCAAGAACACTTAGAAAGAATGTCAGATTCAAGACTGGCCTAACAAGTCTCGGAATTAACCCTATAGGACACAGGTATGTGGGGAGACCCAGGAAGATATGGGTGGAGGATCTTCAAAGGCGGTACAGGCAGTATCTTGCCTATGCCATGATGTGAAGATGACATCGGGCCCTACAACTAATCTACCATCCCAAAACCTTTCAAAAACTGATCCTTATGGTCAACTCCCAGGCTGCCATTCAAGCAGTATCTTCAAACACACAACCACTGTCAGTAAAAATACAGAGCATCATGTGATATTATTAATTAATACATTTAAATTACAAACATATTTATCTCCCACTTACCTTCAAATCTTCTTCTACCCCAGAGTTACGTCACACGAAAGTTGAAATGCAAGTGAGGTTTCAAGGTTATTTGAAAAATGTACTCTACGCATTTATTAAGAGAAACAATTAAAATTTTATTCCATTGTTAATTTAATTTAAACCTTTTAACATTTAATTTAATTCTTTTAAATTTTACTCATAGTTCATTTCATTGAGAAATCGTTGACTTACTTCTTTATCTCAACATCATTTACTATCAATTTCTTTTTTATTTAAAACGTAAACACTACCTTGAATCATTCTACACAAAAATATATATATATTGGTTAATACATGAATCTAACTAGCTTATTTCTACTATAGACGTCCCAGTTTGCTGCACACACAACTCTCATTCATATCAATTTACCCCACCCCCATTTATTTATTTTAGAGATCTCATTAAAATAATTTTTATTTTATACGGTTACGTGTTTTGGTGGCCTCTTCCCCGGCCGCGTGGCGCATTCTACACAAAGTCCTCTTTGCGGTGTCTAAAAAGTTTATGATGTCATATTTACTGCTTCTTCGTTAACCACTGCACTCACTACTTACTTGGCAACATCGTTCCACTACTGATAACTTTTTTTCAATTAATATTTAAAATTTATTGAGGCTCCACGTTTGGTAGTTCGCCTGGCCAGACGAAGCGTTGATTGAGGACTACTACGAGAGTTAACAGAAAACCCCACTTCTAAACTTTTTGAACAAGACGGATATCAATGCCTCCTTGGTTGAAAATGTTCGTTAAGGTATAGGTAACCTATGTTATTCATATATGTCAGGCGTCGACGAAATTACACTACCTTTGGTTACGTCACTAAAATAGGCGGGATCTCTAATTATGTTTCCGCCCGCTTCTGAACACGTGGCAAACAAAATTCACAATTTCACCATATTGTTCGGCTTGTCCCAAGACTGGTGGCGTCGTCTGTGCGCCCCGCTGATGTTCGTGCGTTTGTGCGCGTCACACAGTACTGCAGTTCTGGGAATTAAACTGCGTTGTCGCATACATGCCGCATTCCATTGTACCGACTTCGTTCAACTTCACCTAACAGTTCCTTTGTTTGACGATACATGGGAGTGGCCACACAGATACAAAACAAAATTTATATTGATTTTTAATAAAAATAAAACCCCTCTCCGTTTAGCCCTGTTACAATCAAACAAATTATAAAACATCAAAAATCTCGCAACATACAAAGATCTTCAGTGATAGCTCAGTGGACTTGTAGCGGAAGTAGCCTGGGGCTGGTTTCTTGAGTCAAAGCTTGGGTGAGAAGTTTTACTCCCCAACAAACACATTCTCAAGCATGGATGCAGAACATCTGACCATAACAGGGCTCTGGTGAGCTGCCAGAAGGTGTGAGAAAGAAAGACCTGTATACTTTCAAAAATTTCATTTAAATTAAAATCAAATTGTTATATCTCCATTACTTTCTCAAAAGAATAAAAATCTTTTGCATGAGTCCATCAACTCTATTAATTCTCTTCGATATTAATAACAATCCTAAAGAAAAC
This sequence comes from Magicicada septendecula, assembly GCA_034769895.1. Taxonomy (NCBI): domain Eukaryota; kingdom Metazoa; phylum Arthropoda; class Insecta; order Hemiptera; family Cicadidae; genus Magicicada; species Magicicada septendecula. The sequence continues at coordinate 65,463,427 of CM068375.1, forward strand.
AAATTGAATACCTTATTAAAACATGAATTCACTTACTCTAACATTTATTTGTACAGATATACTAAAAAATGTAATTCAATAAAACGCAAGCAAAAAAAAAAATCAAAATTTTTTTTCCAAAAATTTAAATTTATCAAAATATACTTTTCTCAATATGCTGAAACATTTAAAATTATTTTAAGTCAATTAAACGACAAAATTGCATCACTCAATTACTAGAAACAGGTCTTGTCTATAACATCAACCATCAGCTGATCTCTCTGGGTCAAGTCAACGACCTTGACATACATATGTTACACAAAGCTACATCATAAAGTACATAAAACATCTTTAAAATTCTTTATCTTCAAACATAGTACAACATAATAAAATAAAACATTTAAAATTAGCATGGTGATTATTACAATAAACAATAAAATTTACATTTAAATTGACCAAAATTGCACATTTTACAGCTTTACATTATTCTCAAATTCTATTAAAATCTGTCACTTGTTTCAATTATTTTTATTTTTACTATGACTTTCTTTCTTTAATAGTTTCACTCTCAGTTAGTTTGGGTGACTAAATTATTCATAATAACTCATTTTATCAATTTGGCATTGGTATATATAATCTTCCCCCCCTTCTGACTCTAATACTCACTTAACAGCTTTAACTAGTATGACACCCATCTATCAAAACATCTACCAACCATTCTCTATACCTAACTTACTACTTAAACTCATTTCGCATCATTCTACCCTTATATAAAAATACTCTCTACCCCTTTGTACTCAGGATGTGTGTTCCCTTCACACTGCTCATTCCCTTATGTTGGTTCCTGGACTCCCCCTAGGTAACCCTTTCCGGCACTAATCGGTTCCCTTCCCACCACAACGCTTTCCGTTGAGGACTCCTTATCACACCACCCCCCTTACAAAATTCCCCATCAACTAATTACTCTCTCAATATACCACTTTCATCTACAAAATATCGCCATTTATTTATTACCTCAATATATATCACTCATTACTCTACATATTTTCCCCATAGCTACTGTGTCACTATTACATCTCAAATTCTACATTACATTTATTCACAACAATCTTACTTTGTTCAACTCCCCTTTTAAACTTAACTTGGACTGATCTAAATGTCCTAACGAAATAATAATCACCCAAATTCTACCTTTTACAAACCATTTAAAATTCTTAACTATCTCAACTCATTTTACCATCATTTAAATTAAAATCTTTTAACCACATTGAAAATCTATTATTCAATCACTGATCATATTCAAACATTTAATTACATTCAAAATTTGCAAATTATTTGTAAATGACATACTAAGTATATAACTCCAGCAATCAGCTGCTTTTCTTGGCAAGGTGAATGACCTTTCTATAGATATGTAAACAACAATATTATATAAAGTACATATTTTTATAATCCTTATCACTAACATACTACATACAATTACTATAAATACACAAAATTATATAGTTATACTACAATGTTATTTGAATTCATTACTATTTAAACCTGGTACTTAAAATGGTTTTGCTCTCATAGCGACATACATCGCTACTCATTGAGACATAGTCATAGCAACAGTTACTCAACAGCCCTATGGATTGTCAACCCCCAACTCTCTCTATAGAGTCATGTTATAAGTTGACCGCCCACTGTTTACAGAGGTCGTCACCCTCTCGCTGAATTTACAGCTACACTCCCACTACATCGTTACTTAAAGTCCCCCCTTATACCCCCCTGGCTTATACTTGCCAGCTCCTTTACCACACACACTATTGTTTACTGCTGGTGGACTGTTGCGTCCATTTGCATTCCCAAGAACTGATGTTACATGTATTGTAACGTTACTGAGGAACGTTATAAATTAATGCAATATGTGTAATATATAGATAAAAACTTCAATTCTTAATCATAGTTATAGAGGTATGATAAGATATGCAATTGTAATACACATAAATGTAAGTAATACATAGAGTAAAGAATGAACAGGGCGAGGCTTGTGTGCTGACAGTCTGTCGCCAGCGAAATAAAAATACAATAGACGGTTGTACGTAGTATGTCATAAACGCATAAATTGTTTTGTGTATGAAAACAGCAAAAAATCGACATGTACCGTTAGAAAAAGCCGGTCGACGTCCTTCAGGAGACAAAAGATGACAGCCCAATATTTATTACGGTTTTAGAAAGTAGCGTCGTTTTTAACAGCTAAGCGACCACGCGGTAAAAAATAACGTGCCCGCACTGTTTAACCAATAAGAAAAAGCATCAGTTCTGCGCGCTTGAAAATAATGAGACAGGAATGGAGAATTTCAAATTCACTGGGGAATATTTCAAACTCTGGCCAATGAAAGTGTTCAACCAGAAATGTGGTGATGGAATCAATAACAAAACTATAAAAAGAGAGACGAAAGCGAAGACAGAGGTTTTTCTTTAAGTAAAATTCCAAGACGAGTATGCGAAACCTGCGTAACTCTATACAAACTTTTAGTAATCTAGCGGAACATCATAATAGTTTGTTATATAAACGTATAAATTAGGTCACTAATTAAAATCGTGAAGTAACACGTTAAAGTATCAAGAAGAGTAGTTATTTAGTGCGTGTAAAGTACGTGAAGGAAGAATATGTCATAAGTGCGCGTAAAGTACGTGTTCGGAAGATATTTCAGATGTGCGTGAGAAGTTGAGTTGAAAAGTATATTTATTTATGTGCGTGATGTAAGTACAACGCGAGCGTGTATTCAAGTTTAAGAAGTGCTAATCAAGTATGTGTAGTGAAAGTGAAGTGTAATAAGTGACGTAGAGCAGCTAATCAAAGTCTGGAATCCTGCAAACAAGTAACATCTAAAAATCTTAACAATTCAGAATTCTAATATATAAACATAAAAAAATTAATATCTACCATAGTATAACTCATCTCATTTTCAGAAAACCCACGCGAGTTCAGATACTAACAATGCAATTTATGTAATATGACATACTAGAAAGGTATTATTAGTAATCACTGTATAATTAAGGGAATGAATTGAATATCGTAGTAATAATATAATACTGCAGCTTGTTAACTGAAGAATACAAATAACAGTAATAGTAAAGAATCATAATACGTTGAAGCTAGTAGTAAAAGTATATTAAACGTATCAATAATGTTCTGTTACATATCATAATGTTATGATAAAATGTCAAATGCCTTAGTTGTAAGAAAATGGAATAATATAGTATATTGGTATCTGAACTGAATGAGTTTTTCTTTCCTAATAAACCCTGGGATACTCGTACTCTGGCGCCCAACTGAATTAATGAATTACATAATAATGAGTAAACGTATTTAGTAACAGATATTAAAAAATTAAATCATAAATAAAATAAATCATTATAATCGACATAAAAAATAAGAGCCCTTAAGAGATTATTATATTTGTCGCCAACAAAGTGGTGTAGTTGTTAAAAATTTAAGTTATATTTGGCGCATCTAAACGTGGAGCCGTATTTAAGTTATAGTATAAGGTATAGTCACTGACTATACCGTTCTTGGTTCAGCGTTACATAAAAATTCGGTATTACTGATGTCCGAGGACACCAGTAATCCTACTAAAATGATTCACACACCCTTAAAGACGGCACTATCGACACCTTCGACGATACCCGCTGTTCCATAGTTATGTAGTTTCCCCTGTTACCCCCCTGGTTCAATTTCAAAATTCACCAATTTTGTAACTACTTACATAATTCCACGGCCAGGGCCTGGTGAAATGTGACAGTGACCGCCCGAAATGTGGGGAAACTACCAAAAGACATATAAGGCCAACGCTGACACCGCTACTGCAATTCATGGAAGGTCAACTCTTATATGTTTGGGTATATTAATTATTTTTTCATTCTTAACATAATACATACAATATACTCATAATTAACATGGTGATTATCCCATTAAAACAAACAATTCATATTTAAGGTTAATCAGAAATTACACACCTTACATCCTTACATTTGCATATAAAATTATAAACATATTTTAATTTTAATTGCACTTCACTTCTATTAATTAATTATCAATTATTTATCATTTACTATACCATTAACTTTTCCAAAAAATTTTTCTTTATAACATTTCATTTAAAATTTGCTATTTAAACATTGAATATTTTGATTTACATAAATTGCATTATAAAATTTCATACTTACAGTACATCACTCACATACTGTCATAAACACAAAATATCAACACCAAACACCAATAACTCCATGTACCTTCTGAAACATTTTAACAACCCTGTTATTCCACAAAATGAATACAATTTAAATTCATCATCAGAATTCAATTATATAACATTTTAAATCCAGCAAAAATATTTAAACATCTCAAATTATTTTAATTCCATCAATTATTCAAAAACACAACATATTTTAATTACCTTACTTCCACAATTACAATTCATTAATTACCAACTCAATATTTCTTTTGTCTAATAAAATATTATTATTATTAAAATCAATTTCTACTACATACACATTGTTTACATTACATACTTGTTACAATACAAACAGTTAATTTCACTAACATTTATTTACAAATCTTCATCATTAATTGTTCAATCTTACCACACCTCATTTCCTAATTCAGCAAGGTCATAACCATACATTAAAATATTTAATATATTTAAAATGTCCATTTATTGATTTCTTATCTAACCGCCATCGTTGTATAGATATCTAACATATTGTAACAGTACCAAAAATGGTAGTTACATAATATAAACTAATGTAACGTCAAGTATAAGAAAAACATGGAAGTATGTCTAGATAAATAAACCTAAGTGTATAAAAGTGTGTATCTACAAATATATTAATAAAAAATCCAACGATGAAGAAGATAATATTAACATAGCAACGCCAAATACAAAATGAAGAAAGAAAATGCCACAAGCCAAAACAAAATATCAGTAACCAGACCCAATAGGATCCAACAGTGAGGGGAACAAACGAAATAAGGATCAACAAACTCCAACAGCAAAGGAGATGAATAAAAATAGCAACTACAATGAAAATATTTGAAGAAGAAGAGAGAAGAAGGACCAGGAAGAGCACCAAGAAGAAGAAAGAAGATGGACAGAAGATATAAGGACTCAACATAAACCACATGTACTAAAGACAATATAAGTGACAAAAGAAATGATGATTATAAATGTGAAAAGAAAACCAGTGTTAAACATTTAAGGAACCACAAACAATTACAGTGTGTACTTAATACAAATGTGAAACCTGTGAATAATTAACTAATTTCAACTGAATAAACCACACAAACAATTACAGTGATGAAGTTTACAGTGTGAGAAAATATGTTAATTTCATGATGAAACAGCAAGAATTAAAATAGTCAAATAAACACAGACAATGAGTGTGACTAATTTAATAAAGTTGTGATCAATACACATAATCATAAGACCACCAGAATAGAACAAAATAGAACAATTATGATATTGTTCATAGAGAACTGACAACAAATAAAAAAAAAAAACATTTGTTATGTATCAAACAATGACAGGAATTAAGTTCCACCATTGACCAGAAAAATATTGTAAATAATACAAAAAGATTTGTGTTAGTGTTTAAGAAGGAGTTGTATAAACATGTGTAACAAAATAGTTAAAGTATTATAGTAAGATACCGTAGTGAAGTCAATTTAGTAGTAGAAAAATACTGCACTAAAACAGATGGTATTTTGTTACATAACCCCACAGGGAAGATATCTATTACAACAGAAAATCATACATATTAGTATAAATAAATGATCATCAACTATGATATCAAACAAGAATTTGTTATATATAAATAATAAATCCTAAGAGACAATGTAATATATTGCAAAACAATGCAAATAGAACAAGTCAAACATAATGGCACAGAGAATAGCAGAGATGAGAAGAGCATGCCAATTTAGTTAGGCAAAGTACAGTATCAAAACCAATACCAATGTATATAAGAGTATTACCAGTAGTGAGATAAATATCTGATAATACATTGAGAACAGATTCTGAACATAATAAGAACAATATTGTAACTAAATTATTGTAAACTAACTAACTATGTACATATGACCAGAAGTAAGCTGAACCATTGTATAGCTAATTAGTTAAGAAAAATACTGTATCAAATATTGAACACAGATTGTTACAATTGTTACCAGTAGTAAGAGGAAATCCCAATGCTACTTTGAGAACAGATTATGACTATAAAAACAGTCATGTTATATACAAACAATTAAAAACCAAATGACTATTATGAAGAAAACCAAATGTAAACAAACAATGACAAGCAAGTTATTTATGAAAATATAACATATAAACTTGTGTAAAAATAAATGAAAACATTATCAAAAGTTAGAATAATATCTAATGCTACTTTGGAAATCCAAACCAAGTAGAACAATAACAATTTAGTTATTGTATTAACAAAAACTAAATGACTACTATGATATGACACAACATAAACAGAGCCATTACTGAAAAATTGAAGGGTTCTGAACTAATTAAAAGATAACCATTGTATATAATAAATTAGGTACTATGTGTGTACACTAATTACAATCATTACATGATATGATTTATATAGAGAAAACCAAAAATAAGGTGAAAAAATTGTATAAGAGAGATAGAAGAGGACTGAAACTATGTAAATATTAAATTGACCACAGTCATATATAAATAATATAGTGTAAAATTGTGTAAATAAACTTTACTAGTATTATTAGATTGTAATATTACTGTTTTAATTAAGGAAAATTAGTTTTAAGCACATTTATGGAAAATCAAACATGGACGCTTAATGACGCCATAACGAGATTTGTGTAGGGAACAATTATTCCCAAATTGTAAATCAAACCAATTGAGATATAGACTCAAAGTGTTTATTTAAGAAGTGTTTTATTATAATTAAGTAAAATCTGGTGTAACAGACTTATAAAAATAAGATACACCAGAAATAATAAGTAAAATCGTTATTGTGATAGAAGTGATGAACGGAAAATATTCATTCTTAGACTTAAATTGACAAGCAGAATGTCCGCAATTCACTGACATCAACCATTTAACGATAGGACGTAAATTAAGAAAGTTATAGTAATTTTAAACTTTTCAGTTAAATTTTTGTACCAGTGCTGACGTCAAAAAGCCTCAACACCAAACTCGATTTTGTCAAAAAATTAAATATTTTAATAAAACAAAGGCTTTTGGGTCAGGGAGTATAGCGCTTCCAACCAATAGAATGAATGACTTTCGACAGACTCGCAGGAGACGCTTAGGGAAAACATTACAGTCCACGTCTAGCTTTTCAACAGATAGGTCACGCAACTCGACAGACATGAAGAAGTTTATATTTTGAATTTTGTGCGCGACATATACATTAAGTGACCAGCATACATAACCTCTAACACTACACCAATATATACGAGTGAAAAGTGCGGAGTTATTTAATTAAACAAGTACGGTCAGTGTATAATGTCGACCATACTTGCGAGTGATGTGATAAATAAGAAACAGGGAGTACAATTTTATTTAAATCATACTGAACAAAAATAATAATTTTGTAAATAACTAACTTTTGATACTACGCAAGTCAAATAAGGCGGAGTATCGAAAACAATGATTAAATTATCAGAGTTAAAGAAAAATTTAATTCACAATTATTAAAATATTATAAAAAATATTTTAATTATTTATAATAATTTAAAATATCATGTTTAAAATAATTATTACTGAATACAAGAACATTTAGTCACTCATTTGACTAAACTTATTTTTCTTGAATTTTTTCGATGTTTTGAAATATACTTTATTAACTTTCATACCGTATAAATAAATGTAATTCTGATAATAGTATATCAAAGTATTACGAATGATATGTTTATATGTATAGATTAAGAAATAATAACTGTTAAGAAATACTTATCCATTGTAACAACACCGGTTATAACTAACCTCTGAATCGTCACGGTAACTTGACAATTTCAATATTACCGATCTGTTCTCAAGTAACATCCAAATCAGATAGAACTACTACCAAGAGTTTTTTTTTTTATAAATTTTTCTCTTGTGAATCGATAATTTTTAAAACGAATTATTAAAAGAAAGTAATAAATTTTTAACTACTGTACAAGTCATACAGCTTGATAATTGTAAACTAGTATTATATAAGATGCGTGCGCATTCCCGCGTACGATAGTACCATAAATATCAGACATATGGTATCAATTTTTGATTTTTATATTTCTTTGCTTATTATTAATTATTGTTAATTTTATATCGTTAATTATATTACATCTTGTGCCTGGTATCATGTTACCTAAAAGAACCTTACGAAATATGGTAATTCACTGAAACAAAATAACATAACCTATTGAAGTTAAATTATTGTACCAATAACAGGTCTACCAGCCTTGAGAATTGGACAGAGTCTTATTTGAATTTTTAATTGTAATCAGTAATTGAAAGGTTGTTAGTTTTTGATTATTAATTGTCAAAGAGTTTATTATTTATTAAATTGTTAATAAACCTCCACTTTTATTATCAGTGAACAGAGTATTATTTCTATTCTAAATAAGTTCATTTATTTCTTTAAATCAGTTCTACCACAGGTGGCGGAAGAGTTTAAAAAGATCTAACAATAATTCAGAATAATAATTAGATATTGTTCCATTTATTTTGTGTATGATACTATATTAAATATTCGATCTGAATATTTACTTGAATATAAGGTGCATGTATTTCAGGAGAAACGTCACAGAACAGGACTGAAGTATTCACGTGTGGTAAGTGAGGGAGGTATACAACAGAGTGCGCGAACCATTTTAAAAACAAAAGAAGTGGACTATTATTACGCACCCATTAAAAACAATACAATAACTCTAATAACCTTAATAATTACAATTACATCTTTTAATAAACAACATTATCGTAGATACCGGTGCGTGTCTACACTCACACGAACACACCACAATATATCGAATACACCAATATAACTTGTTCTTTAACAAGTTGGCTAGCCCAACAGTGTGGCAGAAGTGAGTGAGAATACACCACACATTAAGAAGAATCATAAAATACTATCATAATCTACACTTGTATCCTATATCTATAATTTTATATTATAGATTGGCGCTCCATCGCGGGGCAGAAGTGAGTGAAGACCCACTAAGAATTTATAATAATAATCTACATAACTACATCTATACAACACTTGTAATTTTTACATTACAAGTTGACGAACCCAACGTAGGGCTTGACATAATAAGACCCCAAGAACATAGATACTATACTACCACTACTACAAATACTTATAACTTGTTATTTTACAAGTTGGCGCCCAACGTCTGAGCACGATTTAAGGGAAATTACACCATAACTAGTAACCCAATCACCCCAGGTCGTGAAAAGACAGCAGGTACATTACCAGTAGACCAAGATGTACACCGACAGATTAAAATCGAGATCAAAATCAAGATCAACGTCGAGAAAGAGGGCAACCGAAGTAGAGAAGGAGACCAGAAGAGAAGAAAAAGAGGCCATGTCGACGGAAGATGTAGAAGAAGTTTTACTGGAAACAAAGGAAAAACCAATTGAACCAGCGGAGGGGGTTCAGCAGCCTATGGAGGAACCGGGAGTGATGATTCAAGAAATCTTACCAGAAACAAACCAACCCGAGAGACCGGTACAACCAGAAAACAGATACATTGTCGAAATGTTAATGAGTATGAGAGCATCAATGGAAGAAGGCCAGAAGAGGATGGAGGAATCAATAAACAACAAGATTTTATTGGTGGCCAATCAATCCACCAAGGGTTTAAGCGAGCAAATAGAATTACTGAAGGAAGGTCAGGAGTCACTGAAGGCGGACGTGAATAGTAAAATAGAAGAGGCCAGCTGATCCACAAACCAAAAAATAGAAGAAAGCCAGAGGGAGAACCAGAAACATATGGAGTTGTTAAAAGAAGAATTTAATAACCAGATAAACGAGACGAATAGAAGGATGGAGGATGGACAACGGAAAACCGAAGAATTGTTGGAGAAGAAAATGGCCATCATGAAAGAAGATTTATCGGCAGAGTTGGGAGTGAAGATTGATCAGACTAACCAGAAGATTGATGGAATCAACGCTAAACTTAATCGAGATGTTGAAACCATACAAGCTGATCACGAAAATATATGGCAGCAGATAAGTATCAACAATGACAAAATGGAGGAGACCGCTAAGGATACAGTAGAAATGGTTGAGAGAAGAGTGGGAGAAAGTGTCGAGGAAATCGAAAAACAAATGGCCATATTAACGACGGAAATTAATGTCGAGATGTCTGAAGTGCGGAAAGAAGGAGAAAGTACCAACCTAAAACTAGTACAGACGGAAATGGACCTCAACCAACGTATTAATGATGTGAAGAAAACCCACGATACCCAACTAGGTGTAATAGCACAAGAGCAAACAAAGATGAAGGCAGCGCAGTCAACGTTAAAAGAAAAGTGCGAAGAAGTTTCTGGAAAGGTAGACGCCATTAAGCAGCAAGTGCATGATGACAAAACACAATCAACAGAACGTCAACGGAGAGAATTGGACGACCTCCGAGACGAAATGCATCGTCTGCAAACAATACCAAATTTCCTATCCGGTTTGAGTCACTTAGAAGGAAGGGACCAGATTGACTTCCGGACCTATTCTAAAAATCCCTTAGAATTCCTAGAGAGGATGGAAGAAATAATACAAAGAAACCGTGAGAGCAGATGGTCTATCATTAGAGGTATGTTGGATGAATCGTTTAAAAACACGTTTGACAACTGGTGGACAGCAACCCGTCACGAAGTGGATAGTTATGACATTTTCAAGAAGGCATTCAAACAAAAGTATTGGTCGGAAGCCACACAAAACATCATAAGGGACGACATTACCAACGGAAGGTTCGATGTGAATGGAAGGCAATCTATGACCACCTACTTCTTAGGAAAGATTTGCCTGGCAAGGAATCTGGAACCTGCAATCCCAGAAGAATGCCTGGTTACAAAACTGGCTTACCATTTTAATCAGGGTATCTCACAGGGAAGATTAAATGCGCAGATAACAACAATTCAAGGAATGTGCAACCTACTTGAAAGCCACGAAAGAGAAAGATATTATCAACGGAGTCGACAAGTACCTAGCCAAACATACGATCGAGGAGGGCCTGGAAACAATAATCCCACCATTCACAATAACGGTAATAGCCCAGGAAGGAACTTTAATAACCCACCAAGATTTCAAAATCAACCAACACCATGCCAAGACGGAGGTGGCAATAACATAAATAGAGGGAATTATAATAACCATCGTTCAGGTGGATATCAGAGAGATACGCATTACCAAAGAGGTAATAACTACTACAGGCCGTATCAAGACCAATCTCCTAATCACCAACCACGACAAGGTAATGGTCATCCGAATAACAGTCATTTTCGCAGGGTGCACTATACCCATGCCCGCCGAGGTGGGAACTGTAGAAACTATTATCAAGGACGGAGGAGTTTCCCACACCAGCACAATCATTCCAGTAATAGTGACAGAGATGAAAGAGAGTCCGGCTATCGATCAAATGGAAGTGACAGCAGTGGAGGTCATAGAACAGCCACGCAAACTACAGAAGTATACCATAACGGACATGGATCTGGAAATCAGGAGCCCGTAGCTTCAACGTCTCAAGACAGACGCGAAAACGGTGACCTGAATTTAAACACCAACCGGCAGTGAAAAACCCAAGATCACCCTCACTGAACCGGACTATTGGGTCTGATGTTTTGGCAAAACCTTCAAATCATCGCAAAATATACAACAACAACTACCTAAAAAATATAAGAAAAGATTTGATGGAAGAAAAAGAAAATGCTATCGGCGACACAAGCAACAGTGAAATTGCGTATATATCCGTGAAAGTCAACAACACCGATGCCACAGCAATGATAGATACCGGTGCCAACGTATCATTAATCGACAAGATGGAATTGGATAGAATCCAATCAGAGAATAAAGCTACCATACCAACATTGCCAATTAGCAACATAATTCTCATCGGAGCTACCGGACGTCAGAATAAGACTATCCGACAACAGGTACAATTAGATGTATCAAGCAATGGGAGAACAATACAGATGGTATTCCTAGTAGCCAGTGGGCTACCGTTCACTCTACTCATTGGTTGTGATATATTAAGAAAATACACAGCAATAATTAATATGGATACAAATACGGTGATGATGAAGACAGAAGAAATTGAGTGGACCGCCAATCTAACAGAATACAGGAAGGCACCCTCGGAACATGTAATATACTACATCAGGGAAGGCCGTGAACACCAAGAAGGCGCCATCAACCAGGGACTACACCACAGTCCAGAGGAAGCTTTATGGTTGGAGAAAATTAATGGCATCCGAGAATTTAAAACCAGCCAGAATAGCCCAGAGTTGACTTGGGAACAACGGGAACAACTAATAGGCATATACTATAGGGTGACCACGCACATAAGAACCTTCGGTCAGAAAGCTTCGCGCATCTTCCCCTCCGTCCGTTCAAACACTCACTCCCCCACCACCTGACTGACATTTGTAGACTCACTCACTCACTTGCTCGCTATATCGCAGTATTGTCAATTCGTTGTGTTATTTGCAAGTTGTTAATTTAAAATGTCATCCAAAATAATACATAAATATTGTTTTCTATTTCGTTATCTAAGAAATAAATATTAAATTCTACATACCTTTAAACTGTTGTCAGTTAATTATTCTATATCAGTAGCGCTTGTTTCCGACTCCGAACTGCTGAAATCTGAATCAGATGATTCTCCATTTATAGAAATAATCAGTTCATCGACAGCTTCATCCATTAAACCGTCATTTTTCCAGTACTCATTTTCAATTGTAATTACATGGTCACAACACTTCTTCCACTTATCAACTGAGTATTCTAAAAACAACTTTTCACAAAGTTTCCGTTTCACTTCCAAGGATTCAGACAGGCACTCACTGATACTACCTTTTACGTCACCCCAAACAAGTTCGATAGGCGACAAATCAGGATGATATGGTGGCAAACGCACAACTGTGTGACCGGCATCAACGAACAGTTTATCTATCCTGTAAGTCGGTTTGGTTTGCACATATTTAACCAGTAACAGCAGCTCTGCTTTAGTTATAGGTTCGTGGAATGCAACATTGTTATGTCTAAGCCAATCCATAATAGACTGTTTAATAGATGACGAGTTCGGCTTTTTGTTCTCTTGCACACTGTGATAACTTGCATTATCCATAACGACAGAATTGGGAGGCAAATTCGGAATTAACATGTTTTGAACCCATTTAGAAAAATTCTCATAGTTCATGTCATCATGATAATCCCCACTTTTTTGTTGTGACTGAAAAATCAGAAGAGCGTTTTTAACAAACCCACATTCCCCACCTGCATGTATTATAATTAACCTACGCCCCTTACCGGTCGCTTTAGCACTTCCAATTTCTGTTTCGGATTGCCAACAAGATGGAACAGATAGTGTGGAATGAATATAGGTTTCATCGAGGTAAACTATATTTCTTTTATTATACCTGTGTTGTCTGATCTCTCTTAAGTATCTAGCTCTCCATGCAACATTTTCCGGTTTTTCCATTAAAATCTTACGGGATGACTGACACCTTTTCCACTTAAATCCCATGCTTTTTAATAATTTTCGCAGGTATTCCCTCCCACAATGAAGAATGTCTTCATCCTTCAAAAGTCTGTTAAGTTTTTTTAAAGTTGGCACAGTTTTTCTGTTAATATAAAAGTCGTGTATTTTACGCCTAATCACACATTTAGTAAAATCGTCCACAATTATTTTTGTTACATTACTGCTCTTTTTCTTAGTAGGCGTAGAAAACTTAAGTTTTCCTTTAGCCAAATGACTTCTTGCTTCCGCCAGAATATGCTTCACAGACGACTGAGATATACTCGTCGCTTCACTGGTCGACTGGACAACGTTATACATAAGGTTGTGGAGTTCTTTTTGCTCCCGTAAATGTTTTGCAACATTGTAAACAATTTCACGCGCTTGGCCCCTTAACGACCTTCCAGACGCACTTGACGAGCAGGATGCCATTTATTTCTTAATTCTATAACAAACGCACAACACAACACTTTAAGCAGACACACGTGATGAGTAGCGGGAATTACATTCAGTCACACACTGCTGTGGAGGGGTACCCCTCCACTGTACAGTGTTATGCGCCAAGTATGATGCTCAGAACACTTGATTCCGCGCAGGCTCTTATGTCTGTGGTTTGGCTATACCAATATCGCCACGTATTTTTTGATACGCCTGGGAAAATAAAAAATTTCCAATGTGAATTGAAATTCAAAGACCAGACAGAGTTCAAGCGGAAATCTTACCCTATCGCCTTTTCACTAAAGGAAGCTGTAAGAGAGGAAATTCAGCGTTTAATAGAGAATGATATAATAGAAGTAAGCAATTCACCATACACCAACCCTATTGTCGCTGTACCAAAGAAGAATGGTGCAGTACGAATTTGTTTAGATGCTCGTGAACTCAAAAAAACCATAATTAATGACAGGACATCGCCTGGAGAAATCGATGAAATACTAAAGAAATTTTATGGTACAAAATTTTACAGTATATGGGATACGGTATGCGGATATTGGCAGGTCGAGCTGCATCCGAACAGTAGAAAGTACACCGATTTTATCTTTGAAGGCCGAAATTACCATTTTAAGAGATTACCATTCGGTTTAGTGAACTCAGTAGCAATATTCGTCAAATGTATGGACGAGATACTGGGCCACAACACACTACAGTTTACGACAGTTTATGTCGATGACCTCTTGATAGCCTCTAACAATTGGGACTGTGACCGGGTGGCACAAGTATTGAAAAAATTGGAAGACAACCACATTACATTAAAATTAGATAAATCACAACTAATTGCAAAGGAAGTGCAATTCTTGGGGTTTAACTTGTCAGAATACGGAATTACACCATCCCAGGAGAAAATGGAGGCAATTCAGCGTTTCCCCGTCCCGAAGAACAAAAAGCAACTGCAATCGTTCCTCGGAATCTGCAATTATTATCGGAAATTTCAAAATAATTATTCTGAACTGACAGCTCGATTTTCAGCACAGCTATCATCGAAAGAAAAATGGAAGTGGGAAGCAGAGCAAGATTCTACATTTGAATTAATTAAAGTAAAGTTTCTGGAAACTGTTATGCTGCATCACCCTAATTTCGATAAACAGTTCTTCATGAACTGTGACGCTAGCGACCTAAGCCTTGGTTCTGTACTCTATCAAGAAGACCAAGACGGGAATCATCAAGTGATCAGTTTCGCAAGCCGTACTTTAAACAAATGCGAACGTAACTACCATACGACAGAAAAAGAATTATTGAGCATAGTGTTTGCATGCGAAAAATTTAGGACTTTTATTTTAGGATATACAGTAACAGTGAGGACAGATCACAAATCCATTTCATTTCTTAAAAACTGCAAATTAAAACACAGAAGATTGACGAGATGGACTCTTGCACTTCAAGAATACAACATACAGTGGGAGTACATACCCGGAAAAAAGCAACACAGCTGCAGACGTGTTGTCCCGGATAAACATTAACGCCCAAACATTTGAAGGAGAGAGGGAAACCATTGCGAGAGTATACCACCTACTGAAGAGTAAATCCGAACTCACTAAAATATTATCTGATATAATCAATCATCAACAACAAGATCCCAAAATATCATTGATTATCAAAAAAACTAGCCAACAATGATGCAAACATAAACCATTACTACTGTATGCATAATCAGTTGATATTCACCAAACACAATAAAGGTGATGAGAGATGGAAGGTAGTTATCCCAAAAGCCCTAGAAAAAGAATTGACCATCGACTACCACATACGCTATGGTCATATGGGCGCAGTGAAGGTCGTAAAGGCTTTGCAGGAGCATGTGCATTTCAAGGACATGGGTAGAAAGGTCAGAAAATATGTACAGAGTTGTAATATTTGTCAACTGGCAAAATGCAGCAATGAGAAGCGAGAAGGAGTTATGATACCAATTACATCAACAGCAAGACTAGAAAAAATTTTCTTGGACATTTGTGGACCATTTCCACGGAGCGGTGGGAGACACCAATATAAGTATATCATTATAATATTTGATCACTACACCAGATATACTAAGCTGTACCCACTCAATCGAGCGACGACAAGTAAAATACTAGAGATAGTCATAAATAAGTATATACCCGAAGTGGGTAAACCATCGATGATAATTACAGACCACGGAACGCAATTCCGAGGACGAAAGTGGCGGGAAACACTGATCCATCTGGGAATAAAAACATACAAGACATCGGTGTATCACCCCAACAGCAACCCTGCTGAGAGAGTGTTGAGAGAAGTAGGAAGGATTTTAAGAACCTACTGTCACAGCCAGCAGAGGAAATGGGAGGAGTATTTATCCCCGGCTGAAGACTTCCTAAATCTAGCCTACCATCAATCGACTGACGAAACACCATACATGGCTATGTACGAGAAAAGACCACCCCGGGAGATCACAGAGATCATTAATTTTCCAATCAGTGCCGAGGTCGAATTTAACAGAACTAGGTTCTATAATAATGCAGTTGAAAGAGCTAATAAATTGAGGCTCAAGTACAAAAAGTTGCAACCCAAAATTATCAAATATGAAGTGGGAGACCAAGTGCTTATCAAAAATCGAGAACTCCCAAGTACTATCGAGGGCATTGCAAAGAAGCTGCTACTGCTATATACCGGACCATATACTGTGACTAAAAACGATCTAAACAACACATATGAATTGCAGAACCCTATTACAAAAAAGATAAAGGGTACCTATAATCAAACTTCAATGAAAAAATATATTGAAAATTAAATTATGGGACCAAAAGTGAAAAGATAGCGATAAGGATCATTTTATTATTGATAACATAAAGGATGAAAATATTTGTTATGAAAAATGAAGGTATAATTATGAATAACTGTTGACTATATCAAGATGAAAAATGAAATGTGGCCATGAAGATTATTGTTATTTAAGAGTGAAAAATGAAAATATGATTATAAAAATAGATGTTGACTAAAGAAAAAAGGATGTGTTACTATTATGAAAACTATTATGTGTGTATACTAAATGAGAAGTAACTGTATAATTATGTATTGAACATTGAATATATTGTAATTTTATAATGTGAGAGAACATGATCCAAGAGAATTAATGTAAAGGATTCAGAACATTGTATTTATTAATAATAACGTACTATAAAATAAAAAATGGATATACGAGGCTGACACACAACAACTAAGCCACAACTATTTCCAAGAGCCTAGTCAACAAGTAATAAGAACACCTCACCCGTACTATAATAAAAAATGATATACGAGACTGACACCCTCCAACTATGGCACAACTATTTCCAAGAGCCTAGTCAACAAGTAAATAAGAACATCTCACCCGTACTATAATAAAAAATGAATATACGAGAAAGACACATTACATCTAAGGCACAACTATTTCCAAGAGCCACGTCAACAAGTAAATAAGAACATCTCACCCGTACTATATATAGTAAAAATAATATACGAGAAGGACACATACCAACCATGGCACAAATGTACTTATGATACATAAATTTCCAAGAGCCTAGTCAACAAGTAAAACTTAACATCCCACCCGTACTATATATATAATAAGAAAAGTATACGAGACTGACACCCTCCAACTATGGCACAACTATTTCCAAGAGCCTAGTCAACAAGTAAATAAGAACATCTCACCCGTACTATAATAAAAAATGAATATACGAGAAAGACACATGACATCTAAGGCACAACTATTTCCAAGAGCCACGTCAACAAGTAAATAAGAACATCTCACCCGTACTATATACAGTAAAAATAATATACGAGAAGGACACATACCAACCATGGCACAAATGTACTTATGATACATAAATTTCCAAGAGCCTAGTCAACAAGTAACAAGAACACCTCACCCGTACTATGAAAAAAGGAAGAAGGAGCAAATGAGAAGTTGGAAAAATGAAACCAAAGAAATGTATTAATGTAGACAAACCACCACACACAACCACATTGTTTCTAGTGTATGTTACTAGAGAAAAAGACAATACCACATGGAATATGAATACCAAATAAAAACCATGAAGAAGAAGAAAAACAAATGTACTTATGAATTATATCTAGAAGAGTGAAACCTGAGATAAAGAATATGACGAGACGACATTCGAAGTGACAACAAAATGAAGAGATTAATCAATGATAATGAAGAATGAAAAGTAATATACTAACGAAGATAATCATGAGAGTATACCAGTGAGGAAGTGTAAAACAAACTATCCCTATAATATGTGAAGAATATAGTTAAGTTGAATCAAGAAAAGAGAGAATAACAATGTATAAACCGCAGATGCGTGAATTAATCCCAAGGATATTTATTATTTGTCGGAAGAACGACCACTATTATTATTTTTGATGATTTGAGATGAATTGACTGAAGAGTAATGCCAGCAATCATTTATTATTATTGAATGAGATGATTTGCCTCCATATTTATTGAAGTTAGTATGGCCAGTAGAGTTGAATAGCCAAAGTGAGCCGCTCTAAACTGCCCCAGCTAAACTTATGTTAGGGAATTAGGGAACTAAATAAACAAGGGAAATGATTACATAGAGAAGATATAAATACGATTCAAATAGAAGAAAGTGAAGGGATATATGGAAAAAACATGTAAATCAACATGGAATGTACAACAATTGATAAATTCTTCAATGAAAAATATAGTATAATAATTCAGAATTAATCAATTCTTATAGGAAGGCATATGTAACAGTACCAAAAATGGTAGTTACATAATATAAACTAATGTAACGTCAAGTATAAGAAAAACATGGAAGTATGTCTAGATAAATAAACCTAAGTGTATAAAAGTGTGTATCTACAAATATATTAATAAAAAATCCAACGATGAAGAAGATAATATTAACATAGCAACGCCAAATACAAAATGAAGAAAGAAAATGCCACAAGCCAAAACAAAATATCAGTAACCAGACCCAATAGGATCCAACAGTGAGGGGAACAAACGAAATAAGGATCAACAAACTCCAACAGCAAAGGAGATGAATAAAAATAGCAACTACAATGAAAATATTTGAAGAAGAAGAGAGAAGAAGGACCAGGAAGAGCACCAAGAAGAAGAAAGAAGATGGACAGAAGATATAAGGACTCAACATAAACCACATGTACTAAAGACAATATAAGTGACAAAAGAAATGATGATTATAAATGTGAAAAGAAAACCAGTGTTAAACATTTAAGGAACCACAAACAATTACAGTGTGTACTTAATACAAATGTGAAACCTGTGAATAATTAACTAATTTCAACTGAATAAACCACACAAACAATTACAGTGATGAAGTTTACAGTGTGAGAAAATATGTTAATTTCATGATGAAACAGCAAGAATTAAAATAGTCAAATAAACACAGACAATGAGTGTGACTAATTTAATAAAGTTGTGATCAATACACATAATCATAAGACCACCAGAATAGAACAAAATAGAACAATTATGATATTGTTCATAGAGAACTGACAACAAAAAAAAAAAAAAAAATTTGTTATGTATCAAACAATGACAGGAATTAAGTTCCACCATTGACCAGAAAAATATTGTAAATAATACAAAAAGATTTGTGTTAGTGTTTAAGAAGGAGTTGTATAAACATGTGTAACAAAATAGTTAAAGTATTATAGTAAGATACCGTAGTGAAGTCAATTTAGTATTAGAAAAATACTGCACTAAAACAGATGGTATTTTGTTACATAACCCCACAGGGAAGATACCTATTACAACAGAAAATCATACATATTAGTATAAATAAATGATCATCAACTATGATATCAAACAAGAATTTGTTATATATAAATAATAAATCCTAAGAGACAATGTATATTGCAAAACAATGCAAATAGAACAAGTCAAACATAATGGCACAGAGAATAGCAGAGATGAGAAGAGCATGCCAATTTAGTTAGGCAAAGTACAGTATCAAAACCAATACCAATGTATATAAGAGTATTACCAGTAGTGAGATAAATATCTGATAATACATTGAGAACAGATTCTGAACATAATAAGAACAATATTGTAACTAAATTATTGTAAACTAACTAACTATGTACATATGACCAGAAGTAAGCTGAACCATTGTATAGCTAATTAGTTAAGAAAAATACTGTATCAAATATTGAACACAGATTGTTACAATTGTTACCAGTAGTAAGAGGAAATCCCAATGCTACTTTGAGAACAGATTATGACCATAAAAACAGTCATGTTATATACAAACAATTAAAAACCAAATGACTATTATGAAGAAAACCAAATGTAAACAAACAATGACAAGCAAGTTATTTATGAAAAATATAACATATAAACTTGTGTAAAAATAAATGAAAACTTTATCAAAAGTTAGAATAATATCTAATGCTACTTTGGAAATCCAAACCAAGTAGAACAATAACAATTTAGTTATTGTATTAACAAAAAATAAATGACTACTATGATATGACACAACATAAACAGAGCCATTACTGAAAAATTGAAGGGTTCTGAACTAATTAAAAGATAACCATTGTATATAATAAATTAGGTACTATGTGTGTACACTAATTACAATCATTACATGATATGATTTATATAGAGAAAACCAAAAATAAGGTGAAAAAATTGTATAAGAGAGATAGAAGAGGACTGAAACTATGTAAATATTAAATTGACCACAGTCATATATAAATAATATAGTGTAAAATTGTGTAAATAAACTTTACTAGTATTATTAGATTGTAATATTACTGTTTTAATTAAGGAAAATTAGTTTTAAGCACATTTATGGAAAATCAAACATGGACGCTTAATGACGCCATAACGAGATTTGTGTAGGGAACAATTATTCCCAAATTGTAAATCAAACCAATTGAGATATAGACTCAAAGTGTTTATTTAAGAAGTGTTTTATTATAATTAAGTAAAATCTGGTGTAACAGACTTATAAAAATAAGATACACCAGAAATAATAAGTAAAATCGTTATTGTGATAGAAGTGATGAACGGAAAATATTCATTCTTAGACTTAAATTGACAAGCAGAATGTCCGCAATTCACTGACATCAACCATTTAACGATAGGACGTAAATTAAGAAAGTTATAGTAATTTTAAACTTTTCAGTTAAATTTTTGTACCAGTGCTGACGTCAAAAAGCCTCAACACCAAACTCGATTTTGTCAAAAAATTAAATATTTTAATAAAACAAAGGCTTTTGGGTCAGAGAGTATAGCGCTTCCAACCAATAGAATGAATGACTTTCGACAGACTCGCAGGAGACGCTTAGGGAAAACATTACAGTCCACGTCTAGCTTTTCAACAGATAGGTCACGCAACTCGACAGACATGAAGAAGTTTATATTTTGAATTTTGTGCGCGACATATACATTAAGTGACCAGCATACATAACCTCTAACACTACACCAATATATACGAGTGAAAAGTGCGGAGTTATTTAATTAAACAAGTACGGTCAGTGTATAATGTCGACCATACTTGCGAGTGATGTGATAAATAAGAAACAGGGAGTACAATTTTATTTAAATCATACTGAACAAAATAATAATTTTGTAAATAACTAACTTTTGATACTACGCAAGTCAAATAAGGCGGAGTATCGAAAACAATGATTAAATTATCAGAGTTAAAGAAAAATTTAATTCACAATTATTAAAATATTATAAAAAATATTTTAATTATTTATAATAATTTAAAATATCATGTTTAAAATAATTATTACTGAATACAAGAACATTTAGTCACTCATTTGACTAAACTTATTTTTCTTGAATTTTTTCGATGTTTTGAAATATACTTTATTAACTTTCATACCGTATAAATAAATGTAATTCTGATAATAGTATATCAAAGTATTACGAATGATATATTTATATGTATAGATTAAGAAATAATAACTGTTAAGAAATACTTATCCATTGTAACAACACCGGTTATAACTAACCTCTGAATCGTCACGGTAACTTGACAATTTCAATATTACCGATCTGTTCTCAAGTAACATCCAAATCAGATAGAACTACTACCAAGAGTTTTTTTTTTATAAATTTTTCTTTTGTGAATCGATAATTTTTAAAACGAATTATTAAAAGAAAGTAATAAATTTTTAACTACTGTACAAGTCATACAGCTTGATAATTGTAAACTAGTATTATATAAGATGCGTGCGCATTCCCGCGTACGATAGTACCATAAATATCAGACATATGGTATCAATTTTTGATTTTTATATTTCTTCGCTTATTATTAATTATTGTTAATTTTATATCGTTAATTATATTACATCTTGTGCCTGGTATCATGTTACCTAAAAGAACCTTACGAAATATGGTAATTCACTGAAACAAAATAACATAACCTATTGAAGTTAAATTATTGTACCAATAACAGGTCTACCAGCCTTGAGAATTGGACAGAGTCTTATTTGAATTTTTAATTGTAATCAGTAATTGAAAGGTTGTTAGTTTTTGATTATTAATTGTCAAAGAGTTTATTATTTATTAAATTGTTAATAAACCTCCACTTTTATTATCAGTGAACAGAGTATTATTTCTATTCTAAATAAGTTCATTTATTTCTTTAAATCAGTTCTACCACAGGTGGCGGAAGAGTTTAAAAAGATCTAACAATAATTCAGAATAATAATTAGATATTGCTCCATTTATTTTGTGTATGATACTATATTAAATATTCGATCTGAATATTTACTTGAATATAAAGTGCATGTATTTCAGGAGAAACGTCACAGAACAGGACTGAAGTATTCACGTGTGGTAAGTGAGGGAGGTATACAACAGAGTGCGCGAACCATTTTAAAAACAAAAGAAGTGGACTATTATTACGCACCCATTAAAAACAATACAATAACTCTAATAACCTTAATAATTACAATTACATCTTTTAATAAACAACATTATCGTAGATACCGGTGCGTGTCTACACTCACACGAACACACCACAATATATCGAATACACCAATATAACTTGTTCTTTAACAAGTTGGCTAGCCCAACAGTGTGGCAGAAGTGAGTGAGAATACACCACACATTAAGAAGAATCATAAAATACTATCATAATCTACACTTGTATCCTATATCTATAATTTTATATTATAGATTGGCGCTCCATCGCGGGGCAGAAGTGAGTGAAGACCCACTAAGAATTTATAATAATAATCTACATAACTACATCTATACAACACTTGTAATTTTTACATTACAAGTTGACGAACCCAACGTGGGGCTTGACATAATAAGACCCCAAGAACATAGATACTATACTACCACTACTAGTATTTTTATTCAACATAAAGTAATTTATTTTCTCATCATATTCATTGACTCTATTCATTAAAACCTCAGGTAAGTTATTATCATTTATAACAGTATTATCAAAATATTCATCTATCTCTATTTTACAAGGTAAGTTACTTTTTTCATCTATCTAAAACCTGCACTAACCGTTCATAATCTCTATTTATTTCAAAAATCTCTATCTCTCTCTCATCACAACACCATATCACATTTTCTCTCTCACTCCATGCAGAGGGTACTAACTCATAAAAATTTGGGGAACAACTCAAAGACCTCATGTCTTCCAATAACAAGGGACTCTTGCCCTTCAACAACAACATTTGTAAACACCTTGGTTCACAATAAACCTGGGGAAAATTTACCCTCTGCTTCATACCCACAATATAACTCTCTTCACCCACTCTCTTTAACCCATCAACACACGCTAACATTCCATTATTACATCCTACTTCCGCTAAAACTTCATCAGCACTATTTTTAATTATATTCTCATAATTCTTACCCCTACTTACCTCCTTATTTGCCATCTGATCGTTTTTATTTTCGTCTAATTTATCTGTTTCTCCACTATTCTTTACCCCCACTATACTCTCAGAATTGTAATTAACATCATTATCATCACTACTCAATACTTTATTATCTAACACTACCTCTTCTACTATTTTGTCATCATTAATATTTGTCAAAATTATAACATTGTCATGTAATTGCTTGTTTATTACCTGATTTAATTTACTTTCATCTGTTCCCCTACTGACTTTACCACTTTCTCAACACTCTGTTCTAATCTGTTAAAGTTAGTTTCTATTATTTCATTAGTTTGGTTTAAATGCTTATTAATTTCATTCATTTGGTTTTTTAATTCATCAAATTTACTATTTTGTTCTTCAAATTTATTATTTTGTTCATCGAATTTAACACACAACATTGCATTCATGCCACACAAATATCTCATCACATCACTATTGTCAGATTGATTATTTTTGTTAATCGATATTGGGGTTATTTGAATCCCCGAATCATCTGTTAATACTTGTTTCACTTGTAACATTGCTTTTTATTTTGTTGTCCTGGCTCACGTTTGGAGTCGAGTGGATCTCAATATTATTCATAACAGCTGACTCATCAAAGTTGTCAACATTAGTTATTTCATTTATCACATTTTCATTTCCTGCCATTTTTAAATTGTAAATTTACTAACTTTTGTTTCACTAATCTTTAATTTACATCTACAACATATACATACAAGCTTATGTACTTTACGTAATTTTTAAGTACTGTTACTCACCCTTGAAATCAAACTTGCATTTTACTTATAGGTGTGGTCTTTATATTTGAATTTCAATTTATAAAAACTGTCCCTGCTTCGGACGCGCCATTTGTGATATTATTAATTAATACATTTAAATTACAAACATATTTATCTCCCACTTACCTTCAAATCTTCTTCTAGCCCAGAGTTACGTCACACGAAAGTTGAAATGCAAGTGAGGTTTCAAGGTTATTTGAAAAATGTACTCTACGCATTTATTAAGAGAAACAATTAAAATTTTATTCCATTGTTAATTTAATTTAAACCTTTTAACATTTAATTTAATTCTTTTAAATTTTACTCATAGTTCATTTCATTGAGAAATAATTTCTGTTGACTTCTTTATCTCAACATCATTTACTATTTATTTCTTTTTTATTTAAAACGTAAACACTACCTTGAATCATTCTACAAAAAAAAAAAATATATATATATATATATTGGTTAATACATGAATCTAAACTAGCTTATTTCTACTATAGACGTCCCAGTTTGCGGCACACACAACTCTCATTCATATCAATTTACCCCACCCCCATTTACGAGGGCTATCCAGAAAGTAACAGACGTTTTGAAACAAAAAATTTACAAAATGAAAAAACAAAATTTTATTATATACATTTGAAAGGTACACTTTTAAGCTATTTTTCTACATAATCGCCATTCAAATTAAGGCACTTATCATACCGTGGCAGAAGTTTTTCAATACCGTCTCTGTAGAAATCTGCCGCCTGCTATTTCAACCACTGGTTTACACCAGCATGCAGTTCGGTGTCAGTATCAAAGCGTTGCATAGCGAGCCATGTCTTCATCGCTGGGAAGAGGTGACAGTCGCTCGGCGCCAAATCCGGGCTGTATGGTGGATGATCGAACACCTCCCATCCAAAACCATCGAAGAGCTCTCGGGTACGATTGGCCGTGTGTGGACGTGCGTTGTCGTGAAAAAAACAAAACCTTCGCACTAAGTTTTCCCCGACGCTTGTTTTGTATCGTGCGCCTCAACTTTCTCAGTGTTTCACAATACCTCTCTGAGTTAATTGTTGTGCCACGTTCAAAAAATCAACGAGAATCACTCCTTCAGAGTCCCAAAACACAGTAGCCATGATCTTTCTTGCTGACAGCGTTTGCAAACACTTCCTTGGTTTCTTGGGAGAATTTGTGTGTCCCCATTCCATCGACTGCCTTTTTGTTTCACTATTGACATGCTTCACCCAAGTCTCGTCCCCAGTTACGATACGATCGATAACTTTGTTACCATTTTTGTCGTAATCTTTGAGGAAAGTTAGTGCTGTAGCCAGTCTCTGTTTTTTTGTGGTCTTCCGTTAGGATTTTCGGAATCCACCTAGCACAAAATTTGTGGTAACCAAGCTTTTCCGCCACAATTTCATGCACCAAACTCCTTGAAATTTGGGGAAAATGTTTTGAAAGTTCCGTAATCGTGAAACGACGATCTTCACAAATTTTGTCGTTGATTTTCATCACCAGTTCATCAGTCACAAGGCTAGGTCTACCACTGCGGTCCTCATCGTGAACATTGGTACGGCCATTTTTAAAATCAATGCACCATTGCCTCACTCGGCTTTCACTCATTATTTCTTTTCCGTACACATCACAAAGTTGGCGATAAATTTCAATTGGTTTGTGATTTTTTGCCAACAAAAACCTAATCACAGAACGCACCTCACAAGTGGCGGGATTTTCTATTGCAGCGCACATTTTAACACGTCACAGAGAGCAAAGTAAGAGGGACACAGACCGCACGCTACCACAGCTGGATGCGTACTGAGTGTAGGAACGTTCTGACACCAAGATGGCGGCTCTATCCCCGCCCATCGCCGCGGTCGGTCAAAACGTCTGTTACTTTCTGGATAGCCCTCGTATTTATTTTAGAGATCTCATTAAAATAATTTTTATTTTATACGGTTACGTGTTTTGGTGGCCTCTTCCCCGACCGCGTGGCGCATCCTACACCAAGTCCTCTTTGCGGTGTCTAAAAAGTTTATGATGTCATATTTCCTGCTTCTTCGTTAACCACTGCACTCACTACTTACTTGGCAACATCGTTCCACTACTGATAACTTTTCTTCAATTAATATTTAAAATTTATTGAGGCTCCACGTTTGGTAGTTCGCCTGGCCAGACGAAGCATTGATTGAGGACTACTACGAGAGTTAACAGAAAACCCCACTTCTAAACTTTTTGAACAAGACGGATATCAATGCCTCCTTGGTTGAAAATGTTCGTTAAGGTATAGGTAACCTATGTTATTCATATATGTCAGGCGTCGACGAAATTACACTGCCTTTGGTTACGTCACTAAAATAGGCGGGATCTCTAATTATGTTTCCGCCCGCTTCTGAACACGTGGCAAACAAAATTCACAATTTCACCATATTGTTCGGCTTGTCCCAAGACTGGTGGCGTCGTCTGTGCGCCCCGCTGATGTTCGTGCGTTTGTGTGCGTCACACAGTACTGCAGTTCTGGGAATTAAACTGCATTGTCGCATACATGCCGCATTCCATTGTACCGACTTTGTTCAACTTCACCTCACAGTTCCTTTGTTTGACGATACATGGGACTGGCCACACAGAGAGAAAACAAAATTTATATTGATTTTTAATAAAAATAAAACCCCTCTCCTTTTAGCCCCGTTACAATCAAACAAATTCTAAAACATCTAAAATCTCGCAACATACAAAGATCTTCAGTGATAGCTCAGTGGACTTGTAGCGGAAGTAGCCTGGGGCTGGTTTCTTGAGTCAAAGCTTGGGTGAGAAGTTTTACTCC
The DNA here is from genome assembly GCA_034769895.1 of Magicicada septendecula. Classification (NCBI taxonomy): domain Eukaryota; kingdom Metazoa; phylum Arthropoda; class Insecta; order Hemiptera; family Cicadidae; genus Magicicada; species Magicicada septendecula. The sequence continues at coordinate 65,491,073 of CM068375.1, forward strand.
CCAACAAACACATTCTTAAGCATGGATGCAGAACATCTGACCATCACAGGGCTCTGGTGAGCTGCCAGAAAGAAAGACCTGTATACTTTCCTACTCAAAATCTGCTCCGGAGATGCTGATGAACCCGTGACGAAGCAATTCTGCATCACGGAATTGACGACACTTATGAAAGTGCAATTTATTGGTAAACGTGTCGTCTTCCAGTGGACTCCAGCCCATTGTGGGGTCAGGGGAAACGAGACTGCAGTCAGAATTGCCAAGGAGGCAGTGTAAATGGTCCCAAAACAGCAAGATGCTGAGAAGGAATGGACAGACCACTGGAAAGCAAGCATAACAGGCAGACATCTTTGTGTCCTTCAGAAGGAACCAACTGATCCCTCTTTCTATTAAGACATGCCTAGGTGACTACTTTCATGGCCAGGGCTCGAATCAGACAGTTATCGAGCAATATCTTCACTGCTTTGCCTTGGGCAACTCCCCAACATGCCGAGTGGGAGAGGAAACCTTAGAACACATCCTTCTATATTGTCCATCCCTACGCACAGCCAGGGTGGCCCTGAGTTCAGGTTTGGGGGAAGGAAAGTTGTCTCAAATACTGAAAGACAGAGGATTTTGGGCACCAGCATACAGTGGACATCAGGCTGCTGGGCTCACCTAGCCCCCTGGAGGATTCTTGAAGAAGAAGCAAGTTCAAAACATCTTTAAAGACCACCCATCTTTAGTTAGTATTCCTGCTGATATGTAGTTTTACAGGACAATTCCTTTCATCTGTTTATTCGCATTTCTTCGTATTATACCCAGAAGCACTGTGTTCAAACAAAATTGTGAATGGTAATAATTCATCAAACATATAATTTTTATTTTCTATTCGTACACATGAACATTTTGCTTAGTACAAATAAAAATACAAAAAAAACACTGTTCTTTATATTACTAACACTTCTATGTAATATTATACACACAAGATATTTTACATAATTTTTCACATTAACACGATTCCGACTACAACACTGCCGCCTACGTCTCAAGCAATATTCAAGAGAATGCATACATACAGCTGTTTCAGAACACACACCCACACACAAAATGTACCTGTTGAGATGGTACATGTTATGTTTCCAAAAATATAACGGAAATTCGAAAAGTAAAGATACAAGGCTCCTACTGATCATAGGGAAATTTGATTTTTGAAGTTGGTAGCACTGGCGTGTATGGGGGGAAGTGGAGAAGCGTGAAAGCATTTCCGTTTCTCAGTTTGATTGTTGTTGTTGACTCAGCGTCATGTTAAAATGAACCCTGCATATAAATGCACTCAGTGGGTTTGAAACTTGGGTTTCACACACAACTCCAGAAACCAAACGACAGTCGATGCAGTAGCAACACACCCATTCACCATCAGCAAAAAAATTCAAAACTTCGCAATTGGCTCAAAAAATCATGGTAACAATTTTCTGGGACAGAAAGGGGCCGCTTCTCGTTGAATTTATGGAATGAGGTGCAATGATAAACGCTGCCAGTTACTGTGAAACTCTAAAGAAACTTCGTCGTGCCTTACAAAACAAGCGGCGCGGAATGTTGACAAAAGGTGTGTGTTTTTTGCACGATAACGCCTGCCCCCATACAGCCCGAGCAACCCAGAAGTTGCTGGACTCTTTTGGATGGGATGTTTTTCCCCACCCTCTCATAGCCCTGATCTCGCACCCAGCGATTATCACCTCTTCACCAAGCTAAAAGGATCACTTGAGTGGGATGCATTTTTCTAATAACGACGAGGTGAAAGATGCTGTGAAAACTTGGTTGTGGAAGGTGGCGGGAGAGGTGTACAACACTGGTATACAAAAACTCGTCCCAAGACTGCAAAAGTGTATCGATCTTGACGGCGATTATGTCAAAAAATAGTGTGATATATACCTTCATCTATATATACTATGTTTTGAAATACATGCGTTTTTGAATGTTTTGTGAGCCTTTTATCTTTACTTTTCGAACCTCCCTCGTATTTGAAACAAAAACCTATGGACGAATAAGGTTCATATAAACACTGTTACAATCTTGGACAAGTTATTTTCATCCTTATGAGAACGGAATGGCATGGAGGTGTCATGCTCGTCCGTAGACCTCAATGTGTTAAAACAAGAACTAAATAGCAAGAAACGTATGCAAGTTTTTTGTGGCATATTATTAAGATACAAATTGAAAAGTTGACGGTGTAATATTATGCCATCTGTCAAAATACAAAGCCCATCCATGGGATAATGTTGCACCATTGAAACCCAAAGTGTTAAATATTAAAATAAAGAAAACTCCAGTATATACGAATGGACAGCCCAGGTGTAGGGAGAATGAAACCAGTTGCAGTTGAGTCACAGATCGATACCTCGTCTTTGCTTTTAATTTAACATTCTGTTTCAAGTGTTTTTCTTTTTTAATATTTTATAAAATATTGTTTTCATTGTCAAATGGTTTTGCAAAATTTACTATACCCTTTTTTTTGGTTTCCGTAATGGATGCAAAATATATGTTCTGTTTCTCTAAACCTTTGCTATTACATTGTTGTTTTTTTACAAGCTCAAGAGATGAAGTTTCTAACAAGAGTTAAAGGATGCATCTAAAGGATTATTATAAGGAACTAAATAATCAGAGAACTTTCAATTATTTAATCTGAAAACATTCATTATTTACGTGTGCAAAGAAAGGAAAATTGAACTAAATGGAACAAACATTTGGAAAGGATGGAGGAAAACTGATTACCTTTAAAAACAAGAATATATAAAGCAAAAAGAAGAAGAAACATAGTTCGACCAAGAAGAAGACGGGTATTGTAACGGGCAGCCACAATGCCTGAAACTTGAAGTGGAGATGATAAAACCTTTTTTTGTTTTTATTTATTATTTTTAATATTTCTACTTGTCAATGAAAAAAAATTACTGTTTGGCTTTTGGGCCTTCCCTTTTCATTGTGATAGAATTCTTTTGCACATTTCCCATAAATGAAATTGCAGCTCTGGTTTCAAGACACAATGAATTAAAAAAAAATGTTTCACTTCAAAACAAAATTAAAACTCAATGCAAAACCACGACAATTGCACCTTCTTTAGTATTTTTTTTAATTTATTTTCACTTATCTGTAAATATACCAATAGTACGTATGGGTTCTAAGGTAGTTACATTTAAGCATTTAAACATTGTTTACATCATGTAGATACAGACATGATTGTACACAATTAACTAGATTTCTCAGCGACCAGCTTCAATTCGCCAAACTTCTTCTGAAGCTGTTTCTCTCTTTCCATTTGTCGATTCACATCATCAGTCAAAGACTAGAAGAAAAAACAAATTTGTCAAGAAAATCACTAATGAATTCTAAATGTATACCAAGTTACTCTCTAAAATATAAGCATGTGTTCAATCAAAAAGAAAAAAAATATATATATATTGTTACGTGACATTTTTACCATGCCCTAGTAACATAAATATACCATGATTATATTATTAAAAAGTACCAGGAGACATAATATTTTAAGAAAGACTTAATTGAATATGTTTAATTCTAACTGTTTATTGTATGTTATGTTTATTATAATTAAAGTAAGAACTTACTTATGAAATTTGTTTTTTGTGTGCAGACTGTAAAGTTATAAACACAGTCAGTTAAGGGGAATTATAACATATTACTAATAGTTATTAGTAATCAGTTTCTGTCACATTTATTAATATTATGTATATTAGTGTTAATAACACTAATGTTAGTCTTAACAAGAAAGTACCAAAATCATAGTCAGTCAAATTATATGAATAAGATTTCTATTAATATAATAAGGAAACAATGTCAGTTTATGTTAAAAGATTACCAAATGTATAAAATAAATTTAAGAAAGTGAAAGGTACAAAAGAAATAATAAATAAGTTTGGAACAAAAAAAAAAATGTAAATCATTAACTCAGGAAATATAGATCAGAAAATAGTCAAGAGTGATGTCAAAATGATCAGTTTTTTATCAGAAGAACAAAGAAACAAATAAAAAGAAGATAAGAGCTCTTATAAAAAAGGTATATCCTTTTAAAAGAAAATGATATATAAAATAGTAAAAGTTTGTTTATATTATTCTTATGATGTCACCAGGGTGATATAAAAATGTTACTTGGAAACCAAGGAGATATCTAAGAGAGGCCTTAGCAACTAATATGTTGAGGAAGAAAATAGATTGATTCTAAAAAAACTGAATGCAAAAAGGTTGATTTAAATACTTATAGTGAAAAATAAATTATAATATATGTGATATTAGTGCATCTCCAGATAAACAATTGAATAATTATATATATCAAGATTAAAATAGAAGAAAGAATTGCTACAAGACTACAGAATTAAACCAGGACATCTCTGAAGAAATTGGACCAACTGACACAGGGAGAGAAGTATTTTTTGATCTAAAATTAATCTGAAATATTCCCTGCTAAACCTGATCTAAAGGTTTCAAAAAACTTTGAATACGTTTTTTTATAAAAACCATAATTAACTTTCACTGAGAACAATAATGATTAATAATATGGACGTAAGCATAAGCCACCATTGATGTATAGTGCTAACATAATTTAAAACTAATTAAGTCTAAAAAATATTTTTATAACTTAACCTATACACTGAACTGTTTTACACTCTTAATATAATCCTTTTAAGATACATTGTGACTATTTCTCATCATATGTATTTTGGTACTTTCCCTGTCAATACTGTTGTTATATCGTAGTCGAAAGGACCTACTAAACCTTATAATTGTATTTTATTTATTAAAAACAAATTATAAAATGTTTTAAGAAAGCCTGAGATCTAAGAGTTACTGCTGCCACTCTGAGCTTATAAAAATACAGCTGGCCAAACTTTGTTAAAAATTATGTTTTACATTTAGCAAAAATTAAAGAATAAATAAAGGATTTGAGTTTACAAAATACAGAAAAAGGTTTATTTGTTTCTTATTTCATGAAAACAAAAAGGGTATGATATTCTGAACAAAATATCTGATACTGTAAGTTGACCTCAGTAATTAGATTAAGTTGGCAACACTCATCAATTGAAAATCTTAGCAGATTTCTTTTAAAAAATGTGGTGATGAGCACAAGTTATCATATCCATTGCTGAAAGAAAAGAATAAAAGAGAGTTCATTACAGAATAAAGACACCATATATTATTTACATAAATTTGAACAAAAATTTATTATTGATACTTTACCAATAAAATTTTATTTGCAAACGGTGATTGCAAATTGGCGCTCAACAAACATCCCCCTGAACAGATACTCATCCTTAATTTAATATTAACAAAAATATATACAAATAATAACAGAGTTAAACAAACACTCTGCTTCCTTGCTGTTCGTGAATATTTTAACGTCTGCGGCTCTCTGCTGGAACTGGTTCCTGTCCCTCGTCGATTTGCACGTCAGCGTGTGTGTGTGTGTGTGTGTTTCGTTCGAGTGGTAGCTCTGCTCGTCAGCTGTTCACCAATGATTTAGACGGCCTCTCTGCTGTATTCTTGAAGTCTGGCGGATCTCTTGCGTGCTTATGACCACAGCTTGCAGTACACAATAAGCTTGGTTGATGTAATGAAGAGTATCTCGCCCTTACGCAATAATTACGAGCTGTACAGTTGATCTGTATTTACTGAGTTCGTAATTGCGTGTGTTGACCACGTAGAGTCTTCTGATGGATCTTCACCACTATGGTTACGAGACGATCGAAGAATTACGTCTTGACTTCTCAAGTACTGGCAGAAGAGTGATGTTTCAGCCCGAAAACACCGCGCTGGTCGGGGTTTGGTCAAATGATTTGATTGGCTGACACACTCTCCCTACTACATAAAATTTGAATTCCCTTGGTCCGTGAGAATGAAGTTAGATTCCCACAGACGGAGAATTATTATTATTATTAATTCCGGCGGAACCAATTTGTCGCTTATTTAATTTTGCAATATCTTGGTTGCAAACCAAGTTGTGCGAAATCTAAAATATACAATCTGTCAGAAATTATTATATCTATGACATATTCAAAGCTCATTAATGTAGCTCTATTTTTACAGAAGTTATTCAATTAAATTAGTTAACTCTTTTATTTGTTAATTATATTGCGTAAAATTTGCACACGTTATTATTAATATTTCGGCAAACCTTTTGGCTATCTTGGATTTCGCCTTAATTTATTAGTTTCCGAGATATTAATAATTAACAGTTTGTGTGTGGCTCTTCCTTGTACAGCGAGCTGATTACATAACGGCCACGTGTGCGTCGCTTTACAAAGCATTATTTTCATTGCTCTACATACAAATGGAGTTTTGACTGTTATAATTTATTCAAAATGATTTTAGTATGCAGGTGACATATAACCCCAAATAATTAATATTTGGTGCTGTTATAGTATATATACTGTTTCCGTTCTTAACTTAATCCTGATGTAAACAAACCCAAGTGGCTTATCTGAAACGCCATTGGTCAGGGGCGTTGACACTGTTCACACAGTAATGTGTTACGCGCATATGCAGAATGTCTGTACAGTCATGTGAGAGTTGTCTTTGGCACGCCGTTTTAAGACTTCCTCCTTATCATTGTACTCTGAATCACAATGAATTAATACGGAGCCAGTTGAAAGGACATGTTGCCCGTCACAACACAACATATAAGCTGTATGATGTAAAACAACTGATAGAGAAGGCAGTAAATGAGATAACAGTCAACAAGTGGAGGCATTGTGTGGAACATGTATTCAAAGAAGAAGACAAGCTTTGGGAACTGGACCAAATTACTGACGCTGTTGTGGACAATTTTATCATCAACACTGCTGACTCAAATGATGATTCAAGCTCTGACACAGATATGGAAGGCATTGAATTACTCTCTAATACCAACTGATAATACACAGTACACTGGTAAGTAATTATCACAGCTTCTATTTTCGCTTTAAATATAGGCTTACTTTATTTATTTTTTCTTGCGATATTCAAACAGTGAATAAAAAAGCTGTTAACTCTCTGTGTTATAAAATATTCACTGTCGGTCTGATACAGTCACTCAAATTTTATTTTGGTCAGGACAAATTAGTACAATCTACACGTGTTTATACAGTATCAACATTATATATAACCTGTCTGTACTCCTTCTGTCAGTGACACGTCTCTAATTCAAGTAGCAAGTAGCATTTCAGATGTGCCACGCCTGTTTGTTTACATCAGGATTAAGGTAAGAATGGACACAGTATACTTTATTGTCTGCACAAACTACTAGGTTTATTAACAGTGATGCCAAATTGGGGGAAAGTCACTAATCTATGGGACCTGATGATCGTATTAGCAACAAAAATTTAAATTAGCAATTTTTCTGAGGCCAGTTCCAGCATTTTAGGGGAAAGTCTGGGGGATATCTTCTTTTTTTGACATACCAAATGTACATGAAATTAAATAAAAACTTCATTGCTTGCATTTAACATTAATTTTGTCTACTTTATACTAGTTCAGAAATCTGACGATCGTTTGTACCTGCTGATTTTTTCCAGAGCCAACAAAAGAGTAGGTCCCATTTAATTAGTGTTGTATGTGGTGAGCAGAGAGAGATCGCATCAGTAATTGTTTGCTGTCTTCTCTCTCAGACACGCACACACACACAGACTTCTGTGTATGTCACAAATGAATAATACATGTATTAGCCTCACAAGGTGAAGTTTCTATATTTTGCAATATGTAAGAGTTATAATAGAAACATGATTTTTTTTAATATGAAATGGAGGCTTTCTGGGTGGCATTTAGAAACTTTTACCATGACTTGAGTTGGCAACACTGTTTATTAATGGTTTAAATGAATGAGTAATGTAGCACATTTATTTTTTAAAGTTATAAATGGACAATGTTATTGCATAAGAAGATCAGGCCCAAATCACAATGTATTATATTTAGGGACCTGAACAGTGGTAAATAAATTAATGGGGAAAATGGTATAAAAATCTTAGTTATACCAAGTTAAAAACTACACTTTATAGTCTGTAGCAGTAGTATTGGGATGCCAGAAGACTGATGAACTGGGGTCTGGGCTAATCATAAGAAACAACAGTCTGCGGAAGTAAATAAAACAGATTCTACAATCTAAATTAAAGCTCCAGTTATAAATGTAGCATGTTTATTACAATTTTATTACAATAAAATGTTTATGTTATAATAGTATAAAATTGCTACTTTGGAGCAGACACAGCCTGTGTCCAAAAACACACCTTTTCAGAAAAGCAATTTGAAAGACTTTAGTTTTTCCACAAAACATTGACAAATGTTTTGTATCCACTTTGAAATAGTCGTATACACATTTTAGTTATACAGTGGAACCCCGCTGGTCCGAACTAATTGGGACCAAGTCCTGTTCGGATTGGCGTAAATTCAGATTAACCGGGTTATAGGTTATACAGTACTGTATATTATAAATATAAATTGTATAACGTGTATAAACAGTACCACATTCGTGCCTACAATCAAAATACTGTACTACTTTTTGATGCTGGATTTACAGCTTTGCATCAGAGAAAAATGACCGACTTTGTGCAACACCTTAAGTAGTGTCTAGTTATATAGTGTGTATTTATTGTAGTTTTTTGTATTTTATATACTTTTACTGGCACTAAACTGTAAGTACCAATATGTTTTTCCATTCATTTTAAAGACGCTAATTTCTTGATAACGTAAATCAAAACTTTATTTTGCCATATATTTAAAACAATCTAAGGTACTTATTTTTAATAAAAATTTCACTAAAAGTGCATTAGTGTGTATTTATCTAAGCTTTTTATGTACATATTATATTGATATGTTCCAGTTATTTTGTTGTATTTTTTTATTTCTTTGTCCAATTTTTATACCCTTTTTCAAACTACCGGTTCGGATTAAGCGGGTTTTCGGACTAGCGGGGTTCCACTGTATAATTAAATTTTAAGATTTTTTAATTAAGTGGACTTAGGGTAGTTCTGCATCAAGTTAATTTATGACGCTCGACATAGGCTAATTTGGTTCTATGTCAAATACTCTGTTATTTTTAAGACTGGACTTACAATACCTCTGCACTTAATTAATAGGTACGCACTGACAGAATGTAATACTCATAAAAACAAAAACCTCTCAAGCTAATTCTGCTCCAAGGTAGTGAAATATGAACAACTAACATTTACAAAAAAGGAATGTACAAAAAGTATTTGATCTTATTATTTTCTTCATGATAACTCATGACGATCTTGACATGCCAATTGGTATGTTTGCGTAGAAAGAACTTTCATGTGCAAGTGCGATTTTTTGTTTCTCTGAAGTGCTACAAGTTGCATCAGTAACTGCCAGAAAGTCATACGATGCAACACTCAAATGTTTGTTGCATTTTCATTTTCTTCATAATGACCAAATGCTTGGAGCAGCGGCACTGCATCAAGTTCTGTCAGAAACTAGGGGATACTCAAGCAGAAACCATCCTAAAGATTCGGCAATGAAGCGATGGAGGTTATGCAAATTAAACATGGTACAGCCATTTCAAAGATAGCCGCTTGTCTGTGGAGAGTGACCAGCATGCCAGGACATCAACAACAAGGCGAAATGCTGCTGTTATTAAGAAAGTGTAGACATTAGGCATGGAGGACTGTCAATTGGCAGTCTGGGAAATTGCTGCTGAGATTTGGATCACCATTGGTTCTGCAGACAGCATTCTGAATGAGGATTTGGACATGCCGAGTGGCTGCAAAATTTGTACCCAAGCTGCTCTCACTGGAACAGAGACAACTTTGTACTAAAGTCTCTGAGAAAATACTGCAGAATGCCAACAGGGATCCTGAGTTTCTCAATACTGTGCTCTCACTAGTGATGAGATGTGGGTGTATTGGTATGACCCAGAAACTAAGGTCCAGTCGTCACAGCGGAACCACCTAAGTTCAGAGCAAGGTGAAGGTGACACTGGTTGTTTTTTCGACTACCAGGCCACAGTGCATCATCAGTATGCACTAGACCACCAATAAGGAGTATTACCGAGAAGTCCTCTGTCATGTTTGAGATGCAGTTTGATACAAGAGACTGGAGCTGTGGGCTGCAGAGAACTGGCAGCTGCATCATGACAATGCTCCAGCCCATTCAGCACACCTAATGCAGACTTTCCTGACTACGCATAGCATTCTGCATTCTCCAGGTTCCCTCCTCTACTGACATGACTCCTTGTGATTTCTGGCTGTTCCCAAAGATGAAGAACAACCTAAAAGGATCCTGTTTTGAGTCGTGAGGAAATAATGCAACAGCACAGCTGCATGCTAAACCATCAAAAGAAGCCTTCCACCATTGCTTCCAGAGACTGAAGGACCACTGGACTAAGTGTGTGGAATCACAAGGGAAGGTATTTTCAAAGTAATTAGGTGTTGTAATCAGAATCTTTTTTTTTCTCAGCCCAAGGTCAGATATTAACCTTTTCTACAGACCTACAGACCTTGTATGATTCACAATTTCTTTTCCTACCGGTATTTATTATGTTCGAGTCTGGCATTGTTGTCCTGCACACGACTGATACACGTATCTTTTCTGCTCTAATCAAAGCATATGTTACAGAATTTGCACACCATTTTTTAAAAATAATTTATGGTGACTTCCTAGCCTCTGGCAGCCACAAAACTTGTCGACACAACTGTGTTTTTGTTATGTATCTTCAAAATCAGCTGAGTGTTTCTAATAAAAACCAACAGCCATTATTTATGGATAAGAGTTAAGGCCTATTTATGCTAGAACGGGAACGGGCATGATGCGGTACGTGACGGGAGTGTGCCCTGTATGGGGTTTGTGTTTATGCTATAGCGGGCCAACAATAGCCACCTCACGTAGTAACACATTCGCTGACACTGTGAAGACCCAGTATTATATAATTTATGTAGTGAAATACAGTAATAATGACAAATTTTACGTTACTTGAATTAACGGCTATTGCTGTAGCACTCGATGAAGAAAATGTAAACAGAAAAAAATAGGAGGTGGGTGGTGTGGGGGGGGGGAGAAAAACACCCAACGTGATCTAAAAGAGAATCTGAAGGTGAATATGCCACTCTCTAAAAGGGTCTCGATCAATTTCTCATCGTTCATTGTGAATATCTTGTAATCCAACACACTACATACACCACTCACTAAGTCTAACAATGAGCAGTGAATTTGCACTTTGGTTCATTTATGTTACAATGGGATGTGGCGACGCCGCGGGGACAGAAAAATATCGTTAGCGATGGGCGGTCAACGTGTACTGTATGGCACACATCCCCGGCACCGGCTCATCCCGTTGTAACATAAATGCCCTCTATGAAATCAGTGAGATAAAACATCGATGTGTCTCAAACGACACTCGTGCCGCATCTGGCTCGTAGCATAAATAGGGCTTTACTAAATAAAAATGAAAGATTACATTGAATGGTCATTGTTCCACAAATAATTTTCAACAACAGAGTGTAGCTAATTTATCTGAAATTGGTTACACAATCTGCTTATCACAATGAATAAACACTAAAGAAAATTAATTCACCAACTACTCAAAGATTACATATAATGAAACAAATACAGAATGTTACCTCTATTCTTCGAGGTATAGCCGCTTCCTCTTGTGTCTTAAGGAACTTGAACGTTGACAATTCCATGTGAGCCTGTTCAATCTGATCGAAGAGATCTTGTAACTGTTTAATCAGTCCCTGAGCTCTTGTCTGAAATATATTCAACACAAATATTACTGCAAGGTGACATAACTGTTTCTCAACTACTTATGTAATGCCTTTGCATATGACTGCTGAATACTGAATGAGGAATAAGGACATGAGTACTGACATGCAAGGATAATGTTAACCTTTCAGTGCCAACCAGTTCTGCCTAGTGCAGTCCTTAAGTGCCAAGCGGTTTTCTCATTTTACAACATGTGTTCACTTAAAATTACATAAAAAATTTAATATTAAAGATAAATGATTGAAATTTTCAAATTACCTAAAATACAGATGTATATTCCATATGCTGAGGTGATTTCTCCATTTGTTTCTATAACTCTATTTAAAATAAGCTTTTTTCATAAATTTTACTTAACACAAAATTATAAAAATTGTATTTTTCACTCAAAAAATATGTATAAAACTAGTGGATTTAACACTAGTAAACTTTAAATTCATGAGGTCCACTATATTCCTAACAAATCCATATACAATTTAAATATATTAGTTATAAACGTATTTTTTATAAATTATACTACTATCTCCCAATATTATGGTGACTGGTGATTATGGTATTTCACTTCTGATGTTCATTAACACTTATAAAAATTTATATTATATATATTGTAACGTAACAGAGTTGAGGTTCCCCCACGTTACATAAAAATTGAATGAAACATGGTCAAGGACCATACCCTGAATTAAGGTTGCTCAGTAGTTAATGTATCTGAGAAGTACCTCAAGTCAAAAGAGGCGATGACTAATGTTAAATATAAAAAACCAGACCAATGAATAGTTAAATATAATAAAATGCTTGTTTTTATACTGTAACTTAATGAGGTTTACAGAATATTTATGTTATATTTTGAGTAGTGTAGAAATGAACTGATGTTGTTTAATAGTAATACTTCATCAAAGATTATGGTTGTATTTATGTTAAATTTGTCTTTAGACAATCAAGTATAGTTACCAGTATTAGGCATTATACTAAGCTTAAAGTATTGTCTAAAGTTGAATAATACTGTTGTTTTAATTAATGTTTGTAAACTTGGCCAGGAGGGTGATCAGTGTTTCATGTTTGACAAGTAGTTCTGACAATTATATTATAAATTAATGAAGGGTTCCAGAACCAGTTAATTAATGTAATAAAGTAACCACCAGTAAATTAAAATTAATGTAATTAACCATGTAACCAATAATTAATTGTACAGTAGGTCAGGTAAAAGAAAATTAAGTTAAAGAACCAAATAATGTTATAACGGTTGTAAGAAAATCTATAGGCCTAAATTCCATATTAGTGAAAGGAAATTAATACCTTTTTAAGAAGTCCAGTCCAACGAAACTCTGGTAAAACATTTACTGTTTAAGAAGGAAGGTTAGGGGAGAATTTTAGGTAATTTAATATTAATCCAAGCATGGAGTATTTTATTGGAAAAGAGTAGTAATATTCTATAATGCCGGCTCAAGGATATTTAGAAAACGTGGTTGTTAAGGCAACTGAAATGCACAGAAGTTGTTGATTTGGATTTATTCGTTCTGATTGTTACAAGCTATTAGGTTGAGATGGGCCAATATATTTAAAAAATATGAATAATAAATCTGGAAGAAATATGAATCAAAATTGAAAAACCCTTGTTGAAAAATAATTATAACTTAATGCTGATGAGTAATAAAATTAAATAACCTTCCAAATTGTAAATGAATACATTTAAAAAGAATTGAAAGACTCTCACCTCATTCACCAAATAATTCTGCTGGATTCGGTATTAAACCAATTCCTTATATAAACAGAAGATCAGTTAAAAGAATTAAAGCCTGAACTAACGGAATTATTGAAAATACCAGAAGACCTAGTTTGGCAGAGATAACCTTTACTGGCAGCAGAAGAAGCTGGGATCCTAATTTCATTTCACCGGGCACGAGAATTAACAAGATCATAGAAGAAGATCAGAAGTCCGAAGAATTCCTGAGAGCTTCCCATTAATCTCCACAATCAATTTTATTAAAGGCAGAACACTTTTACTGGATGAAGACAACTTAATCTGAATCTTGGCAACTGTTTACAGATGTCCACAGCCAGTCGAAGCTTTCGTCGACTCGGTAAAAAAACAACCTATTTTAATTTCACTATATTTAGAGTAAATAATTTTGTTTTGTAATACTTAAGTAACCTTAATTATGCATTTTACCTGGCCTTACTAATGGTTCCAAGAACTTTACCAACCCTGGGATAAGAACTATTTTTTATTATTTTTCATTTGTATAAGTCTATGGAATTGGATTGATTGATAATCGATATATTTCTGTGTGATCGATTGGATCATATTGTTCATTTTGGAAATCACGGTTACTGTGAATTCATAGATAAAATTAATAAAGCATCTTGATTGTATGAGATTATATTTGAAGTTATTGCAGAATAGATACTATAAGTAGTGGTTGTAATAATTTACAACAAAAGGTTTATTCTAACCCGAGGAACAACTAACCTCTAAGTACGCTTATTACAAGTGGCAGCGCTAAATACTCAGCTGGTGGAACGGGAGATCGAGGAACTAGCGCGTTTTCAGTGCAAACTTTGAACAGAATTTCCTGACGTCGAGTGACTAGGGTTGACAAAAATATTCATTACCTTCAGTTAATACACGATACATATCGTTAATATTATCCAACCACTGAATACTAAGTTAGATCTATATCGTAGTACGATTATAAGTTAAAAACAAACATTATTATAATCATATTTGTCTAACAACATATTTTCAGGAGGTGTCATCGGTCACAACAGAAAGACATATTCATTAATAAATAAATAATCAAAAACGCAGAGAAAGCTTTACATTACAAATTGGCCCAAACCAAAGTGGGGCTGGATTGAACCCCAGTATACAAACTCACATACTTGTAAACGTGGTATTCCAAATTGGAATCCAACAGTGGTGCTTCCACACATCTTCATTTAAATAAATAAAATATAGTAACACGTTTAATTACAAATTGACGACTACAACGTGGGCTGAAATAAGAAGTACTCCCTTATAAAGTTATTCATTACAATTTGACGCTTCCAGCGTGCAGTATATAATATAATATACGTACTTAAATACTATTTGTTACAAATTGGCGCTTACAACAGTGGACTTGAATAAGACGGACGTTTCGCTAGTACCTCATAAGTGGTTATATTACAAATTGGCGCATAACAACGTGGAGCTTGGTCAAACCTCGAAACCCAAAATAAATTTTTATTGATCACAATAACTAGTTTTATATCAAATTGGCGCTCAACGAGTGGGCTTTAGTTAAGTAAAAAATCATATTAATTGTTACTTAACTTGAGCAGGCAACCATTAGAGGCACAGGAATGCATACGAGAGGTGTTACGAAAAGAATGGAGAAGGAACAAGAAACAGAAGAAGATAGGAGGGAAGAAGAAACAGAGGCAGGTACAGATATTGAAATGGAACAACAGGCGAGCAATACAGAGGATACCCAAGGGGACCAACCAGATAAGGAGGAAGCCAGAGGATTAAATTGGGAAAATTAATGGAATTAATGAGTAGTATGAAGGAGGATAATAAACAAACTAATGAGAGTTTAAGACAAACTAACGAAAAATTAGACAGTATTAAAGAAGATTCCAAGAAACAGAAGGAAGAATTAAACAAAAAATTTGACGAAAATTCAGAAAAGCTAGAAAATAAAATATACAGTATAAATGAAAATTCAGAAAAGCTGGAAAATAAAATAGACAGTATAAATGAAAATTCAGAAAAGCTGGAAAATAAAATAGACAGTATTAATGAGAACTCAAAGAAACAAAACGAAATTTTGAGTGAGAATTTAATTAAACTAATGAATGAGAAGTTTGATAAAAATAAAGAGGAAAATGATGAGAATAACCAGCTGATAAATGAAAGCTTAAACCAAATCAATGAAAGGTTTGACAGAAACGATGAGAGCTTAAGGCAGATTCAAGAAAATCACAAACAAAGTGACGGGAAAATTGAAAACAGTAATAAGGAGTTGCGGCAAATTATAAATGAACAGAACCAGGCGTTGAGGGAAGTTATTAATGAAAGGGTTGCAAATGTCAATGAAACACTTAACAAAAAGGTAGATAATAACGAAGAGGAAGTAAGACAGCAAATAACTGAAATTAAGGGGAGTCTGGAAAAGACAGATGAAACCATAGTACAACTTGCAATGGAAGTAGAGGCCAAAATTAATCACGGGGAAAATACCAACAAAACTATGATAAACCAACTACAATTGGAAACACAAGAGAAATTGGACGGGGTACAAATTAATATAGCTGGGAGAATTGAATTGGTAAATAACGAAATGACACAAATAAAAACCCAAGTAGTGCAAAGTAAGGAGACTATAGAAAATATAAAAAATCAGGAAATAAGTAATATAAAGGAATCAATAGAGATTTTACAAAATAGGCCAATGTATCTAGCACATCACATAGCCCCTGAGCATAAAGATAACATTAATTTTAAAATTTATAGGGGAATCCCATAGAATTCCTGGAGAGAGTAGACGAATGGTTTAACCGAATTAAAGTAACTCGATGGAACATAATAAAAAGTTATTTAGATGAATGCTTCAAAAGTATAAATGATAATTGGTGGTCGGCTGTCCGGAATGAACTTAGTGATTATGAGGAATTTAAAAGGACGTTTAAATCAAAATATTGGTCGGATTCTGTACAGAACATGATTAGAGATAACATTACTAACGGGAGATTTAATGTTAATCAAGAACAGTCCCCAACTACTTACTTTTTGGGAAAGGTATGTTTAGCGCGTCATTTGGAACCGCGGATACCAGAGGAGTGTTTAGTGAATAAATTGTCATACCATTTTGAAGAAGAGATAGTTCGTGCCAGACGCAGTGGACAAGTAAAGACCGTGGAAACAATGGAAACCTTATTAGCCAGTTACGAAATGGAAGACTATTATCAAAGGTCTCGATGGCAAGGTGAATATTACCACAATAGAAGGGAAGAGACAAACCAAGAGTCGCGTCCAGGGACAAATCGGTTTAACAATAATAACTATCACAGAAGGGTGAATGACCATTTAATGAACAATCGTAATCGTAGCAATTACTACCCAAATAATCACTATACTAATCATGAAGGTAACAGATACAGAACAGGCCGCAGGAATTGGGACAATGGTAGAGAGTATTGGAACAATAATCGTGCCAACAACGACCAACGAAATCTACCCAATAATCGAAATCGAGAGGAGGATCTGCCTGGACACCAAGAAGCCCATAGAGATTTTAGACCTGATGATGGCAACACAGGAACCACTGCAAGGGACGATCGTCCGCAGGATAGGATGGAAAACTAAGTACAGCAGTGGAAGTATCTAGTAACCCCTCGCTGCTGGGATTGGAAGGGTATATACAAAAGCATAAGGAAATTAATCAAATTATAAAAATTACAAGGAACAATTATTTAAAGGATATACGAAATGATTTAACGGAAGAAGTGTTACCGTCAGAGAATAAAACTGACAATCAAATTATATACATTATGGCTGAATTGCAGGGAGTTATGACAGAGATAGTAATTGATACTGGCGCGAATGTGTCGCTACTGGACAAGGTAGAATATAACCGAATAAGGGAGAAGTATAAGAAAAATATACCAACATTACCAGTTAACAACATGGTTATTATAGGTGCTACTGGCAGACCAAATAAAACAATACGACAGCAAGTAATGATGGAAGTATCTAGTGGAGGTAAAACTATTCCTATGGTGTTTATGGTAGCCCAAGGACTACCATTTAAAGCAATGCTAGGGTGTGATACACTGCGGCGCCACTCAGCTATTATTAATATGGGCAGAGGAAAAATAACCCTGTACCATGAGAATGGAGAATGGTCAAGTGAAATAGTGGATCATAAAAATGCCACTCACCAAAGACATTCTTTTACTTTGATGCGTGATGATGAAATGGAATATAAAGCACCTTTTGAGGAATTAACCTATAGTAAAGAGAATGAATGGAAGGAAAAATTGCAAGAGATTTATTTGTTTAAAACTGTCAATAATAATAATAGAGTAACACCTGAACAAAGGAATCAATTAATAAAGATTTATAACAGATATAAAAAAGTATTTTCGCATGTGCCAGGGAAAGCCAGGAATTTTATTTGTGAATTGTCATTTAAGCAAACTATTAATTTTAACCGTAAATCATATCCTATACCCCAATCCCTAAAACCAGCAGTGAGAAGGGAAATACAGAGTACGATGGAACAGGACATAATTGAATATAGTTCATCACCATACACCAGCCCTATAGTAGCTATAAAGAAGAAGGATGGTACAGTACGTTTATGCTTAGACGCCAGGGAAATAAATAAAAATATAATCAATGATAGAACCTCACCAGGAGAAATTGAAGAGTTAATGAAGAAATTTAAGAATTGCAGATATATGAGCATTTGGGATGCTGTTTGTGGATACTGGCAGGTGGAGTTACATCCCAACAGTAGGAATTATGTTGCCTTTATATTTGAAGGAAGAAATTATCATTTTAAACGTCTTCCTTTTGGGTTAGTAAACTCTGTGGTGGTTTTTATTAAGTGCATGGACCAGGTTCTGGGTGAAGAAGTGTTAGCCTTCACAACAGTATATGTTGACGATATACTAGTAACTTCAACCACATGGGAGGAACATTGCCGACGTGTGGAAATGGTGTTAAGCAAGTTAGAAAAGAGCAACATTACATTGAAATTGAATAAGTCAAAATTAATAACAAATCAATTACAATTCTTAGGGTTCATACTCTCTGAAAATGGAATATCAACATCCCCTGAAAAAGTGGAAGCTATTCAGAACTTCCCCAAACCTAAAAATATTAGACAGCTACAATCATTCCTAGGAGTGTGCAACTATTACAGGAAATTCCAAAGGAATTATTCCCAATTAACAGCAAGATTTAAACACTTACTGTCATCTAAACATAAATGGAAGTGGAAGGAGGAAGATGATGAGACATTCATTTTAATTAAAGAGAAATTCTTACAAAATATCATCCTGCACCATCCTGATTTTGATAAACCATTTTTTATAAATTGTGACGCCAGTGATGTGAGCCTGGGTGCTGAGCTATATCAGGAAGATCCAGAAGGAGACCACCAAGTAATAAGTTTTGCCAGTCGAGTCCTAAATCAATGTGAAAGAAATTACAGTGTCACAGAAAAAGAATTACTGAGTGTTGTATTTGCCTGCAATAAATTCCGCACATATGTGTTAGGTTATCCTTTGACCATAAGGTCCGACCACAAATCCATATCATTTATACAGAGATGCAAACTAAACCACAGCAGATTAACCCGTTGGATTTTAGCTCTCCAGGAATACAACATAACATGGGAATATGTGCCAGGAAAGCAGAATACTGTCGCTGATGCTCTATCTAGGGTAAACCTGGAAAATGGTACTTTTGAAATTGAAAGGGAGGATGTTGGAAAAATATACCTGATAATATCAGCTAGAGAAGAATTAGTAGAAGTGCTGACCAAAATTCAAGAAGAACAAGCAAAGGATCAGAGAGTGTCCACTATACTAGAACGCCTCCGGAATAATGATACTATAATTATGCAATATTATCAAAATTATCAAGGATTAATCTTCATAAAGTCTCCTGTTGAAAAGAATAAATGGAAATTATACATTCCCAAATCTACAGAACCATTAATAATAAAAATTTACCATCATATGTATGGACACATGGGTTCCATCAAGGTAGTGAAGGCACTAGAGGAGCATGTATACATTAAGGGTTTGAACAAGAAGGTAAGGGAATTAATAAAACGATGTGGAATATGTCAAAGGGTTAAAGTAAACAATGAACGGAAGGAGGGAGCTTTAATAACTATTACTTCAGAAAGAAAATTGGAAAAAACGTTTCTTGACATTTGTGGACCTTTCCCACGTAATGGAGGCAGACGCCGATATAAATACATTGTCATCATCTTGGACCATTTCACACGTTATACGAAATTGTATCCCATCAGCAAGGCATCCACCAATGTTATCATCAAGGTTGTCGCTGAAAAGTACATTATAGACGTAGGCACTCCATATTCCATAATAACGGACCATGGAACCCAGTTCAAGGGTCGGAGATGGAAGTTAGAGATGTCCAATCGAGGAATTAAAACATACAAAACTTCAATTTATCATCCTAGTAGTAATCCAGCAGAAAGGGTACTCAGAGAGGTAGGACGAGTACTTTGTACTTATTGTTATGATAATCATAGTAAATGGAGTGAATTCTTACAGGAAGCCGAAACCTTTTTAAATGTTGCTCATCATGAAACCATTGGTGTTACACCATACCAGATGATGTTTTCAAAACCACCACCTCGAGAAATTACCAATTTAATACCATTCCCTGAAGGACCTGAAGAAGTATTGGACCTTACCCATATGTATAGTAGGCTACTTCACAAAATGGAAACCCGAAGAAAAAAACAAGATGCTACCCGGAAAAATATTATTAAATACGACATCGGAGAAAAAATTCTGATAAGAAATCGGCAGCAACCAAGCAGTTTCGAAGGAATAGCAAAGAAATTGTTGCTATTGTATGTTGGACCTTTTATAATAAGCCAGGACAATCAGAACAATACTTACGTAGTATTGGATCCCGCAAATAATAGGGTGAAAGGTACATACAACCAGTCGGAAATAAAAAAGTATTATGAATAGTGGAACCAATTGGTCAGATACAAGTTGTGCGTTTATTTCTTACTAAACTTTGTTTATACAAAATAAACTTCTTTCGAAGGGGGGGTGTTATGTAACGTAACAGAGTTGAGGTTCCCCCACGTTACATAAAAATTGAATGAAACATGGTCAAGGACCATACCCTGAATTAAGGTTGCTCAGTAGTTAATGTATTTGAGAAGTACCTCAAGTCAAAAGAGGCGATGACTAATGTTAAATATAAAAAACCAGACCAATGAATAGTTAAATATAATAAAATGCTTGTTTTTATACTGTAACTTAATGAGGTTTACAGAATATTTATGTTATATTTTGAGTAGTGTAGAAATGAACTGATGTTGTTTAATAGTAATACTTCATCAAAGATTATGGTTGTATTTATGTTAAATTTGTCTTTAGACAATCAAGTATAGTTACCAGTATTAGGCATTATACTAAGCTTAAAGTATTGTCTAAAGTTGAATAATACTGTTGTTTTAATTAATGTTTGTAAACTTGGCCAGGAGGGTGATCAGTGTTTCATGTTTGACAAGTAGTTCTGACAATTATATTATAAATTAATGAAGGGTTCCAGAACCAGTTAATTAATGTAATAAAGTAACCACCAGTAAATTAAAATTAATGTAATTAACCATGTAACCAATAATTAATTGTACAGTAGGTCAGGTAAAAGAAAATTAAGTTAAAGAACCAAATAATGTTATAACGGTTGTAAGAAAATCTATAGGCCTAAATTCCATATTAGTGAAAGGAAATTAATACCTTTTTAAGAAGTCCAGTCCAACGAAACTCTGGTAAAACATTTACTGTTTAAGAAGGAAGGTTAGGGGAGAATTTTAGGTAATTTAATATTAATCCAAGCATGGAGTATTTTATTGGAAAAGAGTAGTAATATTCTATAATGCCGGCTCAAGGATATTTAGAAAACGTGGTTGTTAAGGCAACTGAAATGCACAGAAGTTGTTGATTTGGATTTATTCGTTCTGATTGTTACAAGCTATTAGGTTGAGATGGGCCAATATATTTAAAAAATATGAATAATAAATCTGGAAGAAATATGAATCAAAATTGAAAAACCCTTGTTGAAAAATAATTATAACTTAATGCTGATGAGTAATAAAATTAAATAACCTTCCAAATTGTAAATGAATACATTTAAAAAGAATTGAAAGACTCTCACCTCATTCACCAAATAATTCTGCTGGATTCGGTATTAAACCAATTCCTTATATAAACAGAAGATCAGTTAAAAGAATTAAAGCCTGAACTAACGGAATTATTGAAAATACCAGAAGACCTAGTTTGGCAGAGATAACCTTTACTGGCAGCAGAAGAAGCTGGGATCCTAATTTCATTTCACCGGGCACGAGAATTAACAAGATCATAGAAGAAGATCAGAAGTCCGAAGAATTCCTGAGAGCTTCCCATTAATCTCCACAATCAATTTTATTAAAGGCAGAACACTTTTACTGGATGAAGACAACTTAATCTGAATCTTGGCAACTGTTTACAGACGTCCACAGCCAGTCGAAGCTTTCGTCGACTCGGTAAAAAAACAACCTATTTTAATTTCACTATATTTAGAGTAAATAATTTTGTTTTGTAATACTTGAGTAACCTGAATTATGCATTTTACCTGGCCTTACTAATGGTTCCAAGAACTTTACCAACCCTGGGATAAGAACTATTTTTTATTATTTTTCATTTGTATAAGTCTATGGAATTGGATTGATTGATAATCGATATATTTCTGTGTGATCGATTGGATCATATTGTTCATTTTGGAAATCACGGTTACTGTGAATTCATAGATAAAATTAATAAAGCATCTTGATTGTATGAGATTATATTTGAAGTTATTGCAGAATAGATACTATAAGTAGTGGTTGTAATAATTTACAATAAAAGGTTTATTCTAACCCGAGGAACAACTAACCTCTAAGTACGCTTATTACAAGTGGCAGCGCTAAATACTCAGCTGGTGGAACGGGAGATCGAGGAACTAGCGCGTTTTCAGTGCAAACTTTGAACAGAATTTCCTGACGTCGAGTGACTAGGGTTGACAAAAATATTCATTACCTTCAGTTAATACACGATACATATCGTTAATATTATCCAACCACTGAATACTAAGTTAGATCTATATCGTAGTACGATTATAAGTTAAAAACAAACATTATTATAATCATATTTGTCTAATAACATATTTTCAGGAGGTTTCATTGGTCACAACAGAAAGACATATTCATTAATAAATAAATAATTAAAAACGCAGAGAAAGCTTTACATTACAAATTGGCCCAAACCAAAGTGGGGCTGGATTGAACCCCAGTATACACACTCACATACTTGTAAACGTGGTATTCCAAATTGGAATCCAACAGTGGTGCTTCCACACATCTTCATTTAAATAAATAAAATATAGTAACACGTTTAATTACAAATTGACGACTACAACGTGGGCTGAAATAAGAAGTACTCCCTTATAAAGTTATTCATTACAATTTGACGCTTCCAGCGTGCAGTATATAATATACGTACTTAAATACTATTCGTTACAAATTGGCGCTTACAACAGTGGGCTTGAATAAGACGGACGTTTCGCTAGTACCTCATAAGTGGTTATATTACAAATTGGCGCATAACAACGTGGAGCTTGGTCAAACCTCGAAACCCAAAATAAATTTTTATTAATCACAATAACTAGTTTTATATCAATATTTATAAATTATATTTAATTTGTATAACGAATTTACCTCAAGATATTTCTTTCCTTATTAGGAACATGTTTCGGGTACCATTTTGTACCCATCCTCAGACTTCCAGGATGGTACAAGAAACGGACTGTTGCAAAAAGTGTTTGAATATTTATAAATATAAATAACACTCATTAAATTATGAAAACTTATGAAAAACAAAGGCTTACGAATTGTTTGGTTAAAATTATCACTAACACTGTTTTGCACTTTGTTATCCTCAAAATCCCTCATTCTCACTCGATAAATCACTTTCACTGTCACTACAATTAATTAATCGTTCTATTTCATCTTTCCATAAAAATACACTCATTTTCAAATAAATATTACCACAGCACGCACGACGCAAACTTAACTTATAATATGAACAACACGTGCACACAGCCCATTCAACCTCATGTTAAACCAAAACCTCTTAGACAAAGAAGATAAATGTTTCAAGCTATATATACAAAGAATGCACCTTTCCAACATATAAAAATCAACGCTATCTGTTAGCAAATAGCTGAACTACACCATCGAGAAACTTGGCGGCTGTTGAAATCAGCCCATGGCACTGAAAGGGTTAATTTCAGATAACTAGTGATATAACATACCAGGCACTTTGTAACTTGGCGTAAACACCTAATACTTTTAAATAACTGGGTATTTATGATTTTCCTTAAAATATCAAGTTCTTATATAATGTACAGGGTGCATCATCTAAATATGGACAAAATGTAATTTCAATTTAACGCTACACTTGACTTTAGCAGTAATTGATTGCTGGCACTTGGTTAAGCCAGACCTACGTGTAAGTCACGCATAACCTCAAAATGGCCGAGTTAGTGGGACTGAGTGTGGAATACAATAGAAGAGCGGCAATATTTGAAGCACTTTGTGCCAGACGTTTGCTGACTGAAATTATTCAGTCTTCAGGTACCCAAGATCAACTGTTTATGACATCGTTCAAAAGTATATGGAGAGGCAGAGAACTCAAGGGAGCAAGGCAGAGAACTCAAGGGAGACTACTGCAAGGACCACATTTCTTTAAAAATGGAGGAACCATCATGAAGGAGGTTTACCTCTGAATTCTGACAGTTGTAGTGAAGCCAATGATGGAGACTGTGGCCCCCAGGAGGGCATCTTTCACCAGGATGGCACATCAGCTGTTCATGCCATTTAATGGAAAACTGCCTTTCCGATAACATGGACACATTTTGGTTCAAGGAATTCTGGCCTTCCAATAGTCCAGATTTAAACCCCTTAGATTACTACCTATGTTTGGAGTGTTATGGAAAGGGTGTCTAACAAGTCCAGGCACCCCTACGTGGCAACCCTTAAAGCCGCTGTTGAAGCAGCATTCGTGAATATGGACAAGGAGCAATTAAAAAGAGCAAGCTCGTGCTTCAGACAAAGGATCAAGTCAGTGATCGCAGCAAACGGTGGTTGTAGTGAACAACAGGAATGATCCCTTATGCGATGTACAAAAAAATATTTTGTAAGTTCAAGTTTTTAATGAATAAAAAAAAAGACAAACAGAATTATCACTGTTGCACACCACTATAGAAAAATTATTCTGATTAGCGCTTTCAAGCTTCTCAGCTCATCGTCAGATCGGTATTGTCGATTGTGAAGTTAAGTAAGGTACGGAAAACTCTTTGGATTTTTCTACTGAAGAAAAAAAAAGTTACCACTCACTACCTCCTCCCTATCGCTAAAGTCCCGATAAGTTTTCCCCGGGCAGTGGAAAATGTGTGGCCATAAAGAAACGCGACCGACAATCGATGCAGATGCTGGAAAATCATTGTGTCAATGTCGGAAGGAAGACGGGCAGCTGTGTGTTGTTAACGCATGCCTATCAGTCAACATGCCCAGAGTCATCCACAATAGCGTTCCGACTATCAGGAGCTCAGAAACTGTGCGGATGTCACACTGCATTTCTCCCGCCCGGTTGCTGTATGCCACCCACCACCCCCTACTTGAATCGCTGATTGTTCCTGTAATCGTATGGATTTTTCATGGGCACAATGTCCGAATCATTTCTATTGTTCAGTTTAGCGGTTAGAAGTCCAAGTATCTTTTTTTATCAATATACCAAATACAGCGAAACAACCTGACCGGCTGACCTGACTTACGATAGTTTTGCACACCACTATAGAAAAATTATCCCGATTAGCGCTTTCAAGCTTCTCAGCTTCTTTCTGAGATGCTTGAAAGCGCTAATCGGAATAATTTTTCTATATTGGTGTGCAACAGTGATAATTCTGTTTGTGATTATAACCACTAACACAACTTTCTTAATAAAAAAAAAAAAAAATAGTTTTGTCGGGATTTAGTTAACATACCCTGTATCATTTCCTTGTTGTGCTGACAGTCATAGCATTATTTTTATAATTTTTCAAACAGAAATACAGTAAACTCCCCGTTATAATGGACTAATAGAGGCTCTGAGGTATCCGTTATATTGAAAGTCCGTTGTAACTACATATAGCAAATAGGCCATATAATTTGGACATGATTTATTTAAATTACATGGATAAAAATAGAAACTATTTATTTTACTGTATTTATATAAAATACAGTACAGCAACAGAAAACAGTTAGATCTTACATAAAATACTGTTTACATAACTGGAATAAAATTTTAGTCCATTGTACAGAATAGTTTGTACTTTATACAAAATACAGTAAACCCTCGATTTAATGGACCTCGGTTTAATGGACTTCGGATTTAACAGACAGAATTTGACAGACAAAACGATTTAAAAAAAACTGAAACATCAAAGCATGATAGGCTTTTGAAACATGTAATGTGCATAAGCTGCAGACTCTCCTGTTCTGGCGATATTGCTTGGCTATCGCAGCATTCTTTTGTTTCTTTTCTTCTTGTTTTTAGTTTTGAAACACGCAAATTTTCTCATCTTCAATTGTATTTGACGAGAACGGAGTATTCATCAAGAATTCATTTAATTCTTCACGCTCCCTGTCTTTGCGTTGTCGTTGACGCAGACGTCGCACACGTTCAGTGGAAGACATCACGATGACTAATACTGTACAATATACACCGATATGCATCTTATTTCACTGTGAAATATTCGTCCATCGGCTAATGCAGCAAGCATTACAGTGGCACGTAATTTTTCATTTCTCGTAATCTTACTGTTACAGATTTGGTTCCCTTTTGGTCCACCGTAAATATACGTAAATAAAAAATACGGGCTTTTCATCGGCATTTCCCATGTGTTGAAGTGAATAATTATGCTTCTTGCGTAAATGAATGACAAACCGCTGATACTGTAGGAGTTTTTCTTCGTAGTCACTCGGTAGTTTTAGTGCGAGTGATGTACGTCATTTAAGCACAAATCCATTTCGCCGCATCATTCGTTTTATACACCCGAAGCTGGCTTTGAAACCGGAGAAATTCTTCTGCAATTTCTAAAGCTTTTAATTTTAAAACATGTCTAGTGACAGGGAGTCCTTGCCTTCTTAAAAGCCGTACGTATTTACAGACGCTGGACTCTACTGCTACAAAACGCCCAACTTGAGGTCCCGCGAATGCTCGTTGCGCAGTATTTGCATTTAAAAGTCGTTCCTTCTGTTTTCTCCATCGTCGAATACAGGATTCATCAATATCGAATTTCCTTGCGGCTTCGTGATTGCATGTTTTTTCTAAATTTTGTATCACAATTAATTTATAATTCGCATCATACGGGTTACGTTTAATTTGATTTGACTGCGTGCCTTTAGTCTCCACAATATCACTCATACCGCAAACGCACTACAAAAATGCAGAATGAAAACAAAGTACAGATAAGCAATGTTGTCGCTGTTATAATAGAAAACCACACTGGGAGTTTACCCGTTATTTAGAAATATGTTACTCACACCCCCTCTACTCATCCTTTGTCTTGCTGCCTACAGAAGGGTGCGAGCACGCGCGCGGGCGCACGCACTTACACTTTATCTTCCTATTCTTTCTTCAGTTTGCTGTTTAAAACTTTCGGTTGTAGTCATAAATCATAACGCCAGAGTTAACTACAGCCAGGCAAACTGCTGTTGCTTAGGCAGTAAACAACTCATAGATACCAAAAGCGTTCATCCCGCCAGAAGTCAGGTATAACTTCGAATTTCGTTAGCGCACGAATGCAAGCCGCAGGACAAATTAGCGACCATGTTTTTAGGAGAAAAAGTGCGGCTTGTATTCGGAACAATACGGTATTTGCATGATATTAATAGTATTAAAATTTCAAGTGTTATAGGCCTATTTGATTTAAATATATCCTCAAAAAACAAAATTTGCGATTTAACGGACTTTCGATTTTACGGACACCCCTCAGCCCCAATTAGTCCGTTAAATCGAGGGTTTACTGTATTCATAATTGTAGTAAAACTTTGTCCAATGTCTATCTACTTCAAAAACAAGATGTCTATGTGCCAGAATCGCTTTCCATATTTACTGGCTTTAAAAAATGACTAATTTTTTGTTTGAGACGGATTAGAATTAATTTCTTTAATCAGTAACTCACGAAGGTGTCGCAAGAGACCATAATAGGGCTATATGTTTTCATTTTTTGATTGGTTTTTCATTTGTCACACTCAATGATAAACTTTTTTTCGCTCACTTTAAATTTTTGAACCTGATTGTCTTTGATTTTTCAACATTTCACGTTTCTTTAGAGCTGTCCGTTATAACAGGGGATTATTGTAGTAAATAAACATGCCTACCTGATAACCGCCAGTAATGATCTTGATCTTCCTTTCCATTTTTGCTGCCCTTTTTGCTTCACGTGTCATGTGACTTCTGTTTTGCTCTAAACGTTTTTCAAGCGATTCTAGCCTGTCTTTCTTACTTGCCAAATTAGCGCGAGTGTATCTGTTCTGGTTGGCTAAGAACAATACCTGAATCAAAGCATAGGAATATAGTATAATGTCTACAGCTATTACATCTGTGTCTCATAAAAAAAAACTATTGAACTGTTATTTTATACATCCTTATTATATGAAGAAAGTTTTTATTCGGCACTCACCTGGCCCAGACACTCCTCCCACACTTGCGTGAACGACTCCAAAGAAAGATCTCCATGACCCATCCCCTGTTTCACTATGTCCATTTCTTTTGTTAGAAGATCTTTAGCCTGGAAAACACACAAAACAGGAAAAAATGTTAGACTTGAAATAACATGAATCATTTTATTTATCTTGTATAATCATGTATACTATCTCTGCTTTTATCCAACATCTACTCAGAAGGTATTTTTAGAGACGCTTTAGATGAATGTGAAGTGGGAATCTCTCTGAACGGTGAAAGAATAAATAACATGCGTTATGCGGATGATACCATCATATTCCCAGGTAGCTTAGAGGAGCTGCAACAACTAATGATAGAGTGACAGAAAGCAGCCGTAGATATAGTATAGACATAAAAAAATGTTAATAAAACGAAGTTAATGATTGTATCTAGCAACAAGTTCACAAACTGCACCTTAATATAAACCAAAGGCCAGTTGAAGATGTAAGCAAATTTATATATCTTGATACTATAGTCAATGAACAATGATACCACTCTCAAGAAATAAAGAGCAGAATTGAAAAGGCAAGAGCAGTGTACACTAGAATAAGCAGTTTATTCAAAGTCACAATTTAACAATGAAGACAAAGATGAGACTTTTATGCTGCTACGTATTCTCGGTCCTCTTCTACAGTATAGAATCTTGGACTCTGACTGAACCCACAACTAAAAAACTGAAAACTTTCGAAATGTGGCTTTACTGTAGAATACTGACCATTTCATGGACAGCACATATAACTAATGTTGAAGTTCTTAGAAAGATGAAAAAAGAAAGGGAAGTTATTAACACAGTGAAGATAAGAAAGCTTCAGTATCTGGGACAACTCATGAAAAATGAACAGAGATTTTACTTATTGCAGTCCATACTACAGGGAAAAGTACTTGGAAAGAGAGGAGTTGGGCGACCAAGAATCTCACGGTTGAGAAATTTAAGGACCTGGTTTGGCATGAATACAACTGACTTATTCCGTGCAGAAGTACAGAAAGTTAAAATAGTCTGTATGATATCCAACATCCGAAATGGATAGGAACTATCAGAAGAAGAAGAAGAAGAAGAAGAAGAAGAAGATTGCTGCCAAAAGTATACTTATTAACAATATGACTCATTAAAATGCACAAGAACACACAAACATGGAACTGCCATATTCTTCACTGGAAATCCAATACAGTTTTAACTAAACGTGGTACACCCCTTAACTGAAATTAGAAATGTATGCCTGTTCCTGACTACAGTACACTGTAGGTTTGTAAGAAGACATTACAATATCTATATATTGTGCATATATATAGATATATATATATATTGTGTTATATATTGTGCATGTACAATATTTGCAAATGCGACAACTCTTGCAAATTATCACAAAAAATACAAAGTTAATATATGTTTATAAAATACCAAATGTAATTTTAAAATTCTAATACTTTATCTTTTAACATATTTTAAGTGAATTTAATCCCCAAAACAATTTCTGCTTCTTCTGTCCTGTTCTATAACAATGGTCCTACAAGCTGTCACTCCACCTCTTCCCTGGCTGACCAATGCTCCTATTGGTATTTGGTTGGCTATCTCTTGCCTTTTTCACTAGCCTTGTATCATCCATTCTTGATATGTATTCATTCCATATCCTCCTTCCTACCACAATCCAAGAATTAATATCTGTTACATTACACGTTTCTCTTATATTATTGTTTGGCAACCTATCGTACCTTGTCTTTGCTAGTACCCTCCGTAATATAGTCATTTCTATAGTTTGTTGTTTTCATTAAGTTGTTGCTGTATCTGGTTTAGTCTCTGAAACATAGGATATTACTTGACGTACTGTACTTTTGTAAACCCTTGTATTTGCTTCTTGTGTGAGGTATTTATCATTCCATATATAAAGTTATTCATGCATCTAGTAATTTTTCTTGCTTTCATCAAATGAGTTCTATTTCTTCATCTGCTCTATTGTTACTTGTAAGCCTTGTTCCTAAGTAGTCTATCTGCATTATTTGTTCTATTATTCTATCATTTATAACAAGCTTACACCTGAATGGGTCATGTGAAATTGTAATTGATTTTGTTTTCTCTTCCACTATCTTCATGTTATATTTCTAGCTAAAAACAATTTAGTTAAACAAATTATAAAATATATAAAACCGAAACAGGTGCTGAATTTAAATTGGCCAGTGAATCTACTGCGCTATGAACACTAGAATATGCTGGCACTTATATTTAACCACTTACTTTTTTAATATCTTGAGGAGTAAAATTCTCGTACGGTCTCTGGTCTAGGTAAGCAAGATGCTGCGCCTGCGTCAGGATGTTGGGTTGTTTCTTTGGGCCCTGCTGCTGGATATCAACAGGCAAAGGATTCTGTACAGCATCGTAGTGAAGCATTGTAATCATCTCTTGCTTTATCAACTCTTCTGCCTAGACAATGCAAACTAGACATAAAAATTTTACACGCAGATATAACCATAGTTATGCATTACTGTATACATTTCCATAAGTGATACCAATTAATATGATATTTGGAAACAGAACATACGATGTTTGTCCAGACATTTTAAAGATTTTCAAAATGCACCAAGTAACCTTCATGAAATTCTGTAATCATATGCAGGAGACCTTATGTTACATCCATGAAGAAGTCAGGTTTCCATTGAACCCCTCATTCAGCAGTGAGATGCTGTTAAGTAATCTTGTATTTTGTGTAACAGTCCCATTCACACTTTGTGTGATTGAGCGAGTAAATCAGTGGATATGCATCAAGTTTTGCTTCATCAACTTCGAAATTCATTCCTGGAAACCATACGAATGTTTAACAGAGCCTTCAAAGAGGATTCTGTGAGTGATAAAGTGTGGTACTGATGCTTTTAAGATGACAGAAAATTTAGAAAATGATCCACGTTCTGGAAGCAACATCAAAACCATGTTATTTATTTATTTTTTTTACCATGAAGCTGTGGTTGGCCATCACGAGAACACTTCTCTAGGTCAGACAATAACTAAGAGGTATTACACAAAAATTCTTCACACAGTGAGGAATACAGTGAACAGAAAACATAACAGCTGTGGGCAAATAGAGTAATGACTGACACCTTCACAGTCATGACAATGCACCTGCATATTCTTTGTGCCTGGTACAGGATTTCTTGGTGAAACATAGTATCATACAGAGGTTGCTCGATCCTGACTTGCCTATCTCTGACTTCTGGCTGTTTCCAAACTTCAAACTGCCGCTGAAAAGGAAGGAGATTTCAGATGGTGGATGAGATACAAGAAATAAGCTGAGGCAGCTGGTGGTGATTCTGAAAGAGAACTTTGCAAACTGGTTTGAGAAGTAGTACAGGTGCAGGGGATAAGTGGGTGAAGCACCAAGAGGAATATTTTGAGGGGTACTAAGGCCCTACTGTGTTAGGTAAGCTGCTTGTTTCAAAATGTTACATGGCTGGATAATTTCTGGACAGACCTCATACTTCACAGCATTAGAAACAGATTTTCTCAGATGAATACCCCTATTAAAATATGTATAAATTGGAGTAAAGAAGAACTTGTAATGGGTCTAAATTTGTTTAAATAAAACAATATTAAATTTAATTACTTAATTACATAGGAACACTTCAAACTGGTTTAAATCAAATTTCACTGAACATGACTAGTAAAAACCATCTGGACAGGAGAAAGAAAAAGGATGAAATATTAAAAGTAATAGGTTGAAAGAATAATGGAAGGATAGAAAAACAAGAAAAGAAGAAAAAAACGAAGTTATTTTACATGGTGCACTGTTGTTCACAACCAAAGAAACAAGAGTTAAGATATTCACATAAACAACAATTTCTTACAATTCATATTCCTTAATTTCGTAGTGACAGTCAATCAATAAATTTTAATGTTGAATTGTTTGGAAGGATCAGTCAAAAAAGTATACCAATTTGCTACAAACAATTTGTATTTGTAATATTTTGTAATCCTCTGATGCAAGTTTGTAATTATCTACTGTTATTTTGTACAGAATTTTCTAAATTAATGACAGCGTTTTCAAACCAGCAGTGAGTGAAACATGATAATAACTTTTAATAGTATACATAATTGAACATCCCTACAATCTGCACTCAGCTATAATATATTTTACTATGGCCATATGCCATTGCCAAAATGTTGACACAAATAATTTAAACTTTGTGTTATACTGTTTTAACCATCCATGGAAACCCTTCATCGTTAAAAAATTATAAAAAATTGCTACATTGTAAGACAATATTGTTCTGTCACCAGTATTATCACCTATAACTAACTAACCACATAGACAATGCTTACTTTCTGTAAATCTGTTAGCGGCGGGTCTGTGTTTGGTGGCCGCAAAACGATATTTATGTCTGTCGGCCGTGGCAAAGTTCTCTGTATCACCTGTGACCGACTCTTCAGCTCCTTCTCCTCTGTCAACAGGGAAAAAGCATTTTATTTAATATAGACACTTGGCGATTAAGCTATTCATTACAAAATGATGATTATGACTACATTCAAAATATAGTGATCATCACTATAGAGCAAGACCTGGTCTTGAAAATGCTTATGGTATTTCAGTATGCTTGATACTTCGTATGGAAATTCGACTTGACTTGCTAGGAACAGAGTGGTACTCTGTTGACTCTGGTTCTCTTGCCGCCCTGAAGGCCTCAAAGGGCTAAAAAATTAATGAATAAAACGTTATAGCAGTATGTCTGGCTTTTTGATATATTCAATTTGCCAATATAATAAATTAAAACAAAAAATACTTGCCAGACAATTTTAAAGTGCTGAAATCTTATACTATTAAGCGAGCAATCTTTGTATGTATGTCCTTATTTTCTCGGAAACGGCTCTAACGATTTTCTCGAAATTTGGTACTTAAGCGTATCTGGACACTAAAAATCGATTGGGCTAGGTCTCATTTTCCGCAAAAATCGACTAAGGCCTAAACCGTAAGGTCTTTTAAGTATACATTTTAATTCATGTAGGTTTAAATATTCACACAACAATTGCTATTGTTATAACTCTGTCACCCAGCAACAAATATTTAAAAAAAATATTTTTTATTTGAAATTAAAACATTAATTTTAATTCTGTTCATAAAGAATAGATCTTATCGATGTTTATAAATAATATAAAATAGCTGTTGTTATGAATGTAAATAAACAAACTAAGAGTTGAGACATACAATCTAATCTATGTATGTCCTTGAAACGGCTCTAACGATACCGTAGGGTCTTTATAGGTCTTTAACCTGCGGCCTAAACGGCGCAGTATCGATGTTTATAAATAATATAAACAGATGTTGCTATGACTGTAAATAAACAAACTAAGAGTTGAGACATACAATTGTGGGTTTCTGCGCAACGATTTTTGTACAATCTATCTGATATACATAATCTAAACTATTAAGTGTTCTGTACACGCTGTTGTGTTTTTTTGCATTCTCTGAGGTATATACATAATCTAAACTATTAAGTGTTCTCTATACGCTGTTGTGTTTTTTGCATTCTCTGAGGTAAGTGGTAGTCATATTCTGTCTAACGGGAATCTTATTGATGAAGTATTTGGTGATTGTTTGGCAAACAACAGATACGAAGATATGAAAGACAGAGCTATATTAGCGCCTTTGAATAAAGACGTAAATAAAATTAACGACAAAATTATTAAAAAGCTTCCTGGAGAATATTATAAAGTATATAAAAGCTACGATTCTGTTAAAGATCAACCAGAAGGAGCTCTTCAATTCACTTCTGAATTTATAAATTCTGTTGAGATGGCTGACTTACCACCACACGAATTAAAGCTAAAAAAAAAATACAATAATAATGCTTTTACGAAACTTGGACGTCTCTGTAGGGCTGTGCAATGGAACGAGATTGGTCGTGACTGAATTATGTAATAATATTATTAAAGCCAAGATTATCACGGGTGAATATTCAGGCCAAGAAGTTCATATTCCAAGGATTACAATAGATTCCAGCAAAAGTCAGCTTGGGTGCACTATGCAAAGGCATCAATTTCCCGTCAGAGCAGCTTTTGCTATTACTATTCACAAGGCTCAAGGTCAAACATTTGAAGTGGTGGGAATTCACTTATCAATTCCTGTGTTTATGCACGGCATGTTGTATGTAGCATTTTCCAGAGTCAAAAGGCGAAGTGGCTTAAAAGTTCTTTTACCACCAGAAAATCCTCGCCATACAAGAATCGTTGTATGGAAAGAAGTATTAAATAATTGTGATTCCAATAACAGAAACCGTCGATAAACACAAACGGCGTAGTATCGATATGTTTATATATGAAAATAAATATAACAAAATAAATAATTAATTAATAAAAATAAATAAATAATTAATATTTTGCCAAACATTATGCCACTGACTTGTTATAATATTATTATATACATACTGTACCACCAAAATCAGTAAAATTCCATTTTTTAAAATAATGAATAAGGCCTTTTCGAAATATTAAAATTTCATCATCAGTTCATACACTGTAATGTTCCTGTTATGATGTTTTTCTTTAAATGTATAACTGTTGTTAACTGTGTCTACTACCTCTTACTGTACTTCATTTTGAACTTTCCACTGCCATCATTATTGGGTGAAACCAAGCCAGATATGTATTGAAATAATTGATCATTTTCAAATATTGTCTGTTGATTCATCGATTTGTCATATTTTTTATGAAGGTATATATATAATTTTTCTAACTGTATAATGTCATTTTTATTATTGTTTATTTCCACTATTTCCATATTGTTGGTTATATTTGTTATACTATAACGAAATAACTACTAATGTATACAGAAAGGAAACAAATAATAATACAACAATACACAAAGATTCATCACATCCTTGGATACACAAGGTTAATACATATAACAATATGATTAATAGAGCATACAAATACATAAATAACGAAGAGAAATTATATCAGGACTGAACATCATAAAAGAAATAGCAATAGAAAATGGATATGACAGCAAATTTATAAACAAATTAAATAAAAAATATAAAGAAAAACAATATTAAACAATAGAACAACATTAGGCAGTATAAATGCATGCAAAAAAGAAGAAAATGTAACATACCTAACTTACAAATACACATATCAAGATCTCCAATACATTATAAAGAATACAAAATTGGATAAACATAAATATAAATATGCATACAAACCAAATAAAAGTATATATAATATAATAATAAATAGAAAAGACTGTGATATATACAAATTAAGTGGAATATACAGAATAAAATGTAATAACTGTGACTACATATACATCGGAAGAACTCATAGAAATTTCAAACAGAGATTTATGGAACATTTCAGAGCTTTTAATAATAAAAAAACGGGAATCTCCAACATAGCAGATCACCTTATTAGTATGAATCATAGTATAACAAATATAACCAACAATATGGAAATAGTGGAAATAAACAATAATAAAAATGACATTATACAGTTAGAAAAATTACATATTGTAACGTTACATAACCCAGTTCCAAAAATTATAACTTAATCACCCCACTATAAAGGTCAGAAATGGGTATAATATACCTAGCTCTAGATTACTTTATATCACAAAACATTATAAGCTATACTTAATTGATATAAAGTGTACAAAGTGAGTTATAGTGTACCCAGTGAGAAAATAAGTGATTTTAAAAGGAGCATCTCACAGACTTATGCTGTAGATGGAGAAACAATTGATTATAATAGTAGACCATATGCTACTGACCAATTATGTGTTTTGTTGGAATATTGTATAATTTGTATTGTGTAGGCAACTAAGATTTTGTACCTAGGTTTAATTTTATATTTAATAGAATAATTATGTTTGAATATAAGATAACCCAGGGTTAAATATAAAAGGGTTAAATATAAAATAATAATAAAAAGAAAATAATACTGTATGAGTAAAATGGCAGTAGAAAATAGTTGAGTGTAAGGATACTATAAGAAATTAATAAATAATATATAAATACAATTAAAGGAAATAAAAATATTAAAGACCTATATATAAAATTAAGAGGAAATAAAAGGAAAAACCTCAAATAAATCAAATTGGATAATAAACCAAATTTAAAAAGGATTATTTTTCTATAAATAAGAAATAAATTTATAATAATTAAAAACAGCCTATATACTCAAAAGTATATAGATGCACCAATAAAAAATAATATAAAACTTATTGGTTACTAAGAGTAACCATATAACAAGATATGAATTAATTGTTAAAACGATTGGAAACCGTTCGTTTGAGAAAAAGTGTAATGCCATAAAAAATTTAATAAAACCATACAAAAACTTTCGGAAACAGTGCCAAATTGAATAAAAATTAACTCGCAGTATCCACCTTATGTTCGAACTCCTTCAGATATCAACTTTAACGTGCTTTACTCGATGAAAAAATGAAATAACCAATTACCAGATCAGGCCTAGCTGAATTGCACTTCGAGATTTTGGGCGAGATTGTATCTTATGGACATTCAACGAAATTACAAAACAGCTATAACTCCAACACTAGAAACAGCTCCATTCAAGTAAACACTTCGAGAAAAGAGGTAAAAATAAACTTTATTAATAATTGTTAACCAAGAAATCCTCATGTCGAATTGTTGTGCAGTTCCAATATTTCGTAAATGATTCCATGTGTATAATAAAGACATAATCTGTACTCTAGCGGACAAATCCGGAACTACATACTACGGAAAAAACCAAAAATTCGAAATTTATAATTTTTCTCTTGTAAAGCATAGTATATAATTATTCATTTCTGGCCGTCTCATAACACAAAGAACTTACCCTAAACCCTGGGGAAATTAATAAAATGAATTATTTATTGTTTAATGTCTAATCAAGGATAAATTATAATAAAAATATATTTTATTATAATTCAAATTTTACCTAATTAAATCGATCCAATGTATTGTTGACAGAAAAAATCGATTATAATACTTGTGTACTGGAAGAAGAGGAAATCAGTGTATTACATAAATAAATACTCTGAATATTTTATTATAAATAATCAAACGTGTATTCTTTATTGTAGAGGGTAGTTGTTACAGATTTCAGGAAGCCAAGAAGAGGACGCTCTGCCGGGGAGTATCACCGAACAGTGGTGTTTGTTTAACCTAAGCCAAATCAGCTGGTCTTATGAACAGCGAATATTTAAAAATAAGTAATTGTATACTCCGGGTGTAACAACTTTGTTCTTACTCTCTCTTCTAACTAAGCTTAAACAACTTCATTAATCTCTCCCAAATCACACACACTCGATTTCTGTTTTGTTTGGTAAACATCAAATTCAATTGCTTTGAACATTAGTAAATATAATTCATAAGTGACGATCGCAAAAAGGTACTCTGACCGCTCCGAGACTTTCAAAAGACGGACGTTCCACCTTGAAGATTACGTTACAGAATGACGTACTAACGTGGGGCTTAATTAGGAAAGCGTGACAAATAAATAGAGACTTTCGCTAATACAAGCGAGACGTTACAAAATGGCGCTCAACGTAAAAGGGCTGTAATTAGAAAAGAATTTTGAGATATTCAACAAAATAATATACCAAAAAACCTAATTATCGTCGGCAGTTATGAGAAAACAAGAAATGCATAATACCAGAGGCAGATCGAAGGAGAGGGCAGAAGAAAAGGAGAAGGAAGAAGGTGGACAGGAACGAGAGATAGAAATAGTTACGGACAATGAAATGGAACAACCAATGGGTGATAAAGAAGAAACCGAAGTAATCACAGACACGGAAAAGGAAATAGTCGAAGAGGATGCTCAAGGGGATCAACTAGATAGATCCGCCCAAAAAGAAGACATGAGCATGCATGAGATGTTGAGAATAATATTGGAAAACTCAAAAGAACAGTTTAGGAAGCAGGAGGAGAAATTTGACAAAATAGATGAAAACTCAAGGAAACAAAATGAAACCTTGAGCGAGAAATTTAATAAATAGATGAAAATTTTAGAAAACAGGAGGAAAACTCAAAGCAAACCAAGGAGGAAAATAAAGAGAACTTTAGGAAACAGGAGGAACAAAACAGACAAACCAATGAGAAAATAGATAGTATTCAAGAAAGTTTAGTCAAACAACTAAACAAAAAAATTGAGACCATTCATGGAAATATCAGAGAAACCATGAATGAACAAAACCATGAGTTGAGAGAAATAATTAACGGACAAAGGGAATATGTGAACGCAAAATTTGAAGAAAGTAATAAAAATATAAAACAAATTCATGAGAAGATTGACATGATCAGTAACACACTTAGCCAAAAAGCAGATACATACAAGGAGGAGACAAATAAGAAAATGGACAGTAGTTTCAAGGATTTGGATGAAACATTAAACAGCACTTCAGAAGGTCTTAAAGTAAATCTGAATAAGGAAGAAAGCAGGAAGGAAATAGAAATTAGAGAATACCAAGATGTAATATTCTCCGAAAATAAAAATAACCACAACAAAAAGGATATTCAGACCATGGAAGAGAATATCAAGAAAATAAGAAAAATAGGTAGAAAGAAAATATTGAATACGAAAGAAGAATTGGAGATGAGGAAGGGTGGATTAATTAGTGCATTTAACATCCCCATTAATGAGCGAAGGGAGTTATGTAAAAGTATGAATTATAGAAAAACTTTTAAAAAATGGCCAAGGTAAACCACCATAAAATAATAAAGAAAAACTTAAATAAATTTAAATATCACTTAAATATATCCACGATCGAAGAGTATCTGACAACATCAGCTATATCTTTAATACGAAATATACCAGCAAAACGTTGGGTAAATAATACAGAGGTCAAAGAGAATGGAATGATATTGAAAATGAGTGAATATGTTATGTCAGAGGAGGTGCAATACCTGTTAGTTAAAAAGGAACTAACAATGATGGAAGACCGGTACTTAAATGAAGGTTTCATAGCAGAAAAGTGGGAGAGCCGGATGGTACGAAGATTATCAAGGAGAGAATTAATTACGAATACCCCAGTAATCCGAGAACAGGGAGTACCTGAATTAATGGACCATGGTTAACCTAAATAATAACCAATCAGAAAAAAGGGGACTGAATTTTTGAAAACCGACCACGCAACCCATTGGAAATAAGAATCCCCAAAATTCCAAAAAACTGTAAGAACAACTTACTAAATATTTATTCAGGAACAATATGATTTAACAAAAAGTATGTAAGTACAACTTACTGTAAATATTTCGAAACGATATAATTTGATTTAACAAACAACAAACCACCAAGAAAAAGAGAACAGATGATTAAATAATATTTATAAAGAACTGATTTAAAATGGAATGATAGAAAAAATAATATTTTGATGGTAGCGAACAGAAGAAAAAATAAATAAATAAAAACAATTGACAGTAATGTGCTCAAATAAGAAGAATAACGAATAATTTAATGACTACAATGAAGCTGAAGGAGGATAATAATTAATACAACAATAATTTAGAATTTCTCGGAATTGAAGATAATATAAGAAGAAATGATATGGAGAAAATATGTCACAAGAAGGAAAGTCAAAAGGATTTTAAAATAATGCCTATCAATAATGTTATATGCTATTAGTTAATGGAAAAGGAGAAGGAATCAAGAAGAAGAAGAAATAAATAATTAAATGCAAACAGCTACAGTATGAAGAATCCCAAAAGTGTTTAGTATTAGTCGCTAATCGACTACTTGTAATCTTTTTATTATAACGAATTGACCGTAGAAATGTTCCGGCAATAATTTTCCTGAGCAGGGATGATGTTCCCCTGGTCTCAGAAGGTGTAAGGATGGACAGCGGAGTTATGGACCCAAAAGTGGCCACCCGAACTGAACCACCGCACAGGATAGGGAAAAATGTTAGGGAAATTGAATATTTAAGGGATAATAATTATAAAATAGCTGAAAAGAGTGATATTAGATTCCAGAAGTATAGATGAATAAAATAGAAGGAAGATAGCAGACTGAAGCTTAATTGAGAAAGCGAATTTATAGAAGTAAATATAGAAATAAGTGTTAAAACAAGTTTTTTATGATTAGTGTGACCAGCCCTTATCAAGTAAAATATGGAAGACCACTACCCAGAGAATATAAATCATTGATGAATTTGCCTCCAAGAGAGAGAGAGAGTTGAGTAGGAAAACAGCAATTACCATTTAACCGAATAACAGGTATATAACCAGTCTGAAATGAAGGAAGATATTACGAGGATATATAAAGCAGGAATATTATTAAGTCTGAAGAAGTCAACAATTTATTTTGAAACAAGTAAAATGAAAATAAATTTGTTCTAGTGGGGGGGGGGGCCTTTATGTAACGTTACATAACCCAGTCCCAAAAATTATAACTTAATCACCCCACTATAAAGGTCAGAAATGGGTATAATATACCTAGCTCTAGATTACTTTATATCACAAAACATTATAAACTATACTTAATTGATATAAAGTGTACAAAGTGAGTTATAGTGTACCCAGTGAGAAAATAAGTGATTTTAAAGGAGCATCTCACAGACTTATGCTGTAGATGGAGAAACAATTGATTATAATAGTAGACCATATGCTACTGACCAATTATGTGTTTTGTTGGAATATTGTATAATTTGTATTGTGTAGGCAACTAAGATTTTGTACCTAGGTTTAATTTTATATTTAATAGAATAATTATGTTTGAATATAAGATAACCCAGGGTTAAATATAAAAGGGTTAAATATAAAATAATAATAAAAAGAAAATAATACTGTATGAGTAAAATGGCAGTAGAAAATAGTTGAGTGTAAGGATACTATAAGAAATTAATAAATAATATATAAATACAATTAAAGGAAATAAAAATATTAAAGACCTATATATAAAATTAAGAGGAAATAAAAGGAAAAGCCTCAAATAAATCAAATTGGATAATAAACCAAATTTAAAAAGGATTATTTTTCTATAAATAAGAAATAAATTTATAATAATTAAAAACAGCCTATATACTCAAAAGTATATAGATGCACCAATAAAAAATAATATAAAACTTATTGGTTACTAAGAGTAACCATATAACAAGATATGAATTAATTGTTAAAACGATTGGAAACCGTTCGTTTGAGAAAAAGTGT
Source organism: Magicicada septendecula (assembly GCA_034769895.1). Lineage (NCBI taxonomy): Eukaryota > Metazoa > Arthropoda > Insecta > Hemiptera > Cicadidae > Magicicada > Magicicada septendecula. Next base: position 65,532,485 of record CM068375.1, read on the forward strand.
AATGCCATAAAAAATTTAATAAAACCATACAAAAACTTTCGGAAACAGTGCCAAATTGAATAAAAATTAACTCGTAGTATCCACCTTATGTTCGAACTCCTTCAGATATCAACTTTAACGTGCTTTACTCGATGAAAAAATGAAATAACCAATTACCAGATCAGGCCTAGCTGAATTGCACTTCGAGATTTTGGGCGAGATTGTATCTTATGGACATTCAATGAAATTACAAAACAGCTATAACTCCAACACTAGAAACAGCTCCATTCAAGTAAACACTTCGAGAAAAGAGGTAAAAATAAACTTTATTAATAATTGTTAACCAAGAAATCCTCATGTCGAATCGTTGTGCAGTTCCAATATTTCGTAAATGATTCCATGTGTATAATAAAGACATAATCTGTACTCTAGCAGACAAATCCGGAACTACATACTACGGAAAAAACCAAAAATTCGAAATTTATTATTTTTCTCTTGTAAAGCGTAGTATATAATTATTCATTTCTGGCCGTCTCATAACACAAAGAACTTACCCTAAACCCTGGGGAAATTAATAAAATGAATTATTTATTGTTTAATGTCTAATCAAGGATAAATTATAATAAAAATATATTTTATTATAATTCAAATGTTTACCTAATTAAATCGATCCAATGTATTGTTGACAGAAAATATCGATTATAATACTTGTGTACTGGAAGAAGAGGAAATCAGTGTATTACATAAATAAATACTCTGAATATTTTATTATAAATAATCAAACGTGTATTCTTTATTGTAGAGGGTAGTTGTTACAGATTTCAGGAAGCCAAGAAGAGGACGATCCGCCGGGGAGTATCACCAAACAGTGGTGTTTGTTTAACCTAAGTCAAAATCAGCTGGTCTTATGAACAGCGAATATTTAAAAATAAGTAATTGTATACTCCGGGTGTAACAACTTTGTTCTTACTCTCTCTTCTAACTAAGCTTAAACAACTTCATTAATCTCTCCCAAATCACACAAACTCGATTTCTGTTTTGTTTGGTAAACATCAAATTCAATTGCTTTGAACATTAGTAAATATAATTCATAAGTGACGATCGCAAAAAGGTACTCTGACCGCTCCGAGACTTTCAAAAGACGGACGTTCCACCTTGAAGATTACGTTACAGAATGACGTACTAACGTGGGGCTTAATTAGGAAAGCGTAACAAATAAACAGAGACTTTCGCTAATATAAGCGAGACGTTACAATATATACCTTCATAAAAAATATGACAAATTGATGAATCAATAGACAATATTTGAAAATGATCAATTATTTCAATACATATCTGGCTTGGTTTCACCCAATAATGATGGCAGTGGAAAGTTCAAAATGAAGTACAGTAAGAGGTAGTAGACACAGTTAACAACAGTTATACATTTAAAGAAAAACATCATAACAGGAACATTACAGTGTATGAACTGATGATGAAATTTTAATATTTCGAAAAGGCCTTATTAATTATTTAAAAAAAATGGAATTTTACTGATTTTAGTGGTACAGTATGTATATAATAAAATAATTAATAATAAATAATGTTTTTTTTAAAATCTGTATATTTATAAATAAATGTGAAAACCGAGGAAAGCTCGATCACCCTGATATTAATGTATTATCAACGTTACAGGAGTAAAGCAGAATTTTATATATATGTTTTGAAATATATTTTTATAACTTCTTGCAAGTAGCCAGACAAATATTCTGGTTCAAACGTCCACCCAGTCCACGTGAAAGGTCGGCAAAGCATGTCAGACTATTATGCACTTCTGTGGTTGTGACAGAGTGAATTTATTTACTTACTGATAAATAAATGAATAAATAATAAATAATTTATGAGTTTATCTAGTATATAGTTGTATTTAAAACCCCAGCAAATGTTTTGGAATAACCTCTAGTGGTTGCATAAATCTGTTCCGAGGCATCAGGTCTGCGACAGGAGTAAATCAACAGTCTTTCACCTAGTTCTAATTGGTATAGCTTTACTGCTATAACGTTAATAATACAATTATTTCTACACTTTAAAAACGTCTGTCAGCAACTTGAACAAAAAAAAAATCTGGCAATTGTATTTTTTAATGTATTATATTGTCAAATCGAATATATCAAAAAGCCAGACATACTGTTACCAAGTTTTATTCATTAATTTTTTAGCCCTTTGAGGCCTTGAGGGTGGCAAGGGAACTGGTAGCAAGTCGCCAGACTCCCCGCTCCGTTTCTAACAAGTCAAGTTGAATTTCTATACAAAGTATCAACAGTACTGAAATACTGTAACCATTTTCATTGCCATTTCTTAGTCTACCACTAATTTCATACTACTTAAAATTGATATCTTCTTCAAGCATCATGCCCATGGCCTATTGTGTCCCCCCTGGATGTGGTACAACCAGAGACAAACAAAATCAGCTGTCTAGTAACCACAAGAGGTGGTGAGCCGCATGGTGGAGAGAGAGTTGTGTGTGTGTGTGTGTGTGTGTGTGTGTTTGTTACTTATCTAGCCCAGACAATATCATTGTATTATTGCCCCCAGTGACAAGGATGGGCAGGGAGACCAAGTCGTAAACTTGACTCAATCCCATGACCACTGCATAGCTGTTACAACTGTTAAGTCTTGAATGTTACTCTTGTGCTGGCCTGTGTCATTTTACTAATTCTGGATTTATTTATGCTAACGCACCAGTCATGGAATGAGATAGTTAGACTGTTGCCAATTTGTTTTCGTTATATCTCTGTAAAGTAACAAACCAGGAAGAAACAGCTGAATATGAATTTGAGAGTATGACCGGCTATGACTTATCTCACACTACTGAGTGTATTCACTAAATTTATGCAAAGAAAAAAAATGTATTTATAAATGGAAAAAAGATTTACCTAACCCAAAGAAATCAGAATAGTGAATTTTTTATTCCAGTTTTTTTTTGTGTAATTTTGTTACAAATAATTTTATTCATCTTCTGATGTGAAAGATTTGTAGCATTGATTTAAATGTATTTATACTTGGATTGTATTGTACATGAAATAAATAAAACAAGTTTTAGACGAGAAGACAGACAGACAACCACGAACCATGAAACAAGATCATTTTAAAACAGGCATAATTCCAAGCACAACACACACTTTAATAAATGAAAAACATGAGTAAGCTATATATTATATATTTTTAATTTAAAGATATACTTTGTGCCTGTATAGCGGCGAGTGCTCTTGCATCAACGTCTGCCTGATCTTCAATAGCCAGCTGACTGGCCGTTTTGGTGTCTGCTTTTTCTTTTTCATTTTCCGGCACGACAATTTCGTAATCATTCTTCGGCGTTGGGAGGGAACTCAGTCCAGCTCTCAACTGTTCCTTCATCTACAGACAAAACCACATATGATCTTCAAATCTAAATTTTGATAGTCTGTGAACATTATTAGAAGGGTTTGTCCGGAGTATTACCATTGTTAAAATTTACTTACACATGTTTCAACCCGTACAAAAATTTGTGATTCTCTTCCTGTGTACCTGTAAATTAAACTAATACACTTAATGCTATTAAATAGTCAGGTCTACCCATGATGCATTCGCTAATAAGCATGAACTGTCAAAACAGTAAACCATAAAACAGGTTAATTACCTACCATCACGCTTTTTGAAATCCGAAAACAGGATTACTCGAGTTTTGACACATTAAGTGTCATCTTCAGATCCTCGATGAATATAAGTTAAAAATACATTTGTTGATGTATGCACATCCCGTCAGATAATAAAAACAACACAAACATAACAACAAAAATACTTAAATAATTTAACACATAATAAAACCGAGACAAAACAGAACGAAAACACGATACACGCGGCTGACGCGGACCTGCGCAGGAACACGTTATACTCTCATAACGTGTTCCTGTGCAGGTCCGCGTCAGCCGCGTGTATCGTGTTTTCGTTCTGTTTTGTCTCGGTTTTATTATGTGTTAAATTATTTAAGTATTTTTGTTGTTATGTTTGTGTTGTTTTTATTATCTGACGGGATGTGCATACATCAACAAATGTATTTTTAACTTATATTCATCGAGGATCTGAAGATGACACTTAATGTGTCGAAACTCGAGTAATCCTGTTTTCGGATTTCAAAAAGCGTGACGGTAGGTAATTAACCTGTTTTATAGTCTTAAAATGCTTTTGGAGGCAAATACAATGTTTAAAAAACAGTAAATGTTGAAAACCACCATCTATCTACCTACAAAGTTAAACACAACTATATTGTAACGGTATAAAATGCTATTCAAAAAGCACTTGTACACATGTATCAAAATTCATTATATATTTTGAGTTTACGTGAACTGATAATATAATTATTAACAGTTTCGAGATGACGGACATATTGTCGTCCATTGATTAATACGTTTTCATTTTTCAATATTTGTATTTCTAAAGTGACAAAATATAGTCAGTCATGAACAGCTGTAATAGGACTGTACAACTCTCTTAGTTCACAAAAAATTCATAGATGTCATCAGCATTATAAAACGCAAATTTTTATACATTTTCTATGCATATTACGAGACAGCTGTTTGCCGTTCTCAGCCATAATTAGGTCATGGCTTCCGGCTAACCTTTGTACAGTTCCATGGTGTGTTTATCATTGTTTTCTCAACTTTTTAGACAATTTTCGGGTGTTTTTGTGTTGTACTTTAGTTTTACTAGTGTTACTTTTTAAAGAACCAAGTGTACGTTTCATCAACTCGATATTACTGTCAGGCCTGTAACGTTCTCTGTATGTGTCGGAGTGCTTCAAACTACTCCACACTAAAATTAATTATGAATGTATAAATATCTTTTTTATTTTTCTAAATAACTGTGCAGTATTTGTTAATGTTCAATTCATTTTTAAAATATCAGAACCATAAATAAAAATAATTTTCAGTAATGGAATATGTTCTGAATTTGAAGATATCTGTGGTGCAATCAAGGTCATATAATCATGCCACCTGAACGTCACCCCTGACATCAGTTGTGGAGATATTTCCTGTGATCCTACTGTAATCGCAGAAGTGCGAAATACCGTCTGCGTAGTCAGCCAAGAGGTATTTCAACAACATAACCTCGATTGACCTAAGTATTTGCATTGAACAAAGTAGGCGAGTGGCTGTGCAACCAAATAATTTATATATTAAAGATTGTTGTGCATAATAACGCCTTAATAAATAAAACATTGGAATAAATAAAAAAATTATAGTGTGTGTGTGTGTGTTTAACTGTATATAAAAAGTGCTGGTATGTTTGACTTGATTTAGTGTAATTTGATGCAACTTTAATTGGATGATCTAATTTGATTTAATATCATTTTAAATCACATAATCAATCAAAGTAATCTCATATAATCATTGGCAATTATTGTATTATCTGTTTTCCAATACAACAGACATACGGTTGGAAAAATCAGAAATATTGAAGTAATAATGTGAGCAATAACACTATTAAAAGTAAAAATTATTAAAATGATCATATGTTAATATACTTCTAAGGCTTTCATGGCCGGTATCAGTAGTATTAAAAGTATGTACCGGGCTGTTTGGCCGTGGTCCAGGGTTTTCAAACAAACCAAACGTTTCAACAGCACCACTGGCTGCCATCATCTCAGAACCCTGGATCCACCTACCATGGCATACAAATTCCTTTTTCAAATTCTACATAAGATATGCTTGTTATCTTAGATTGCTTGCTATCTTTAGATAAGATACACCTGTTAGATAAGATAAGCTCTGACAGTTCATGCTTGTTAGTGAATGAATCATGAGTATTAACTATACCTGTATAATTTCAATATACCCATATAAGTAATGAATGACTTACTATTACAGTGTGACACTATCAATAATCTACTCAACTATACCTGATGCTGATAGTTTCTCAGCGCTGCAGGCGTATCAGCAACATCCATAATGCCATCCTCAGGATTAATGCTCAGTTTGTCTCTAATGGGGGTAGGTGTTCCTGCCAGCCCACCTGGTCGTGGTGTCTGAAACCCTGGCGTGCGACCTGGACACACAGCAACAGCATATTTGTATATTCACATTACGTCTGACTAATTAGTATATACACTAGTACTTAACTGTACAGACAAGACAGAAGATGTAGAGGAAGATGTAAAATATAACACGCTAGGGAGTTTTAATGACATATGAGTGTAAGCAAGTCATCAGATATGTACTTTTGATTTTAATGGTTTTTCCTACAAAATTATTTTTCTGTACAAACATTCCTTTTTCTCATAAACAATAAACGATATCAGCATAAAAGTTTTACAGAGAGTATTACTGACAACCAAATTGTAGATGTTGAACTACTTTCATGTTAATATACTTGTTAAAATAATTTATTGTCCCCATAGAACAGTTTTTCTTTTAAGCCCCCAAGAATATGGATGTTAAGATTAAGTAAAGCCACAACAGTCCTCACTAAAACATTAGTTTCTATGAAAACGTAACATGAATCAGCAAAGTCACACTGTCACTAGGAGACACAACTTAAATAGCTCCACTGACAAAACTATGGTTACAATGTTCCACAATAACTGTCCTGTGCAAACAAGGGTCTCAGCTGATGACAGCCTATTTGAACAAGTGTCATATTTAATTACCTGTGCTGCAATGTTAGCTACAACTTTCACAGTGATTTCAATAACAAAGTTCATAATTTTTGGATTTCGTTGTCCATGACGTGTCCGTTACTTAACTAAATATAATTATTTCAATACCGACTCGGAACACAAAGTTTTTTATGGGTAAAAACGTAAAAGTTTTACCTTATAACCTGAACCGGAAAATGTGATGGAGAAGGCTTCACAGAATGGAGAAGGACATGTAGTAGGGGATATAATTTCACACATTTGAGAGTATTTTCTCCTCGTTTGGAGGCCAAATTCCTTTTCAAAAGGTGTCCTACTAGTGGACAAAAAGTCTGCCATCCAGGCAACATTTTCTAATACAGGAGCAACATCCAGGAGCACTCTGGAAGTAACTCACCAAGCAGCTTACAGCACTTAACAAGGAGATAGTTATCCAGTGGATCCCATCTCATATAGGCACCTCAGAAAACAAGACAGCAGACATCTTGGGAAAGAGAGGGACAAAGATCTACCACAGGGAAAGTACCCATGACTTCAGCATCCTAAGAAGACTGGTGACAAGGAAAACAAACTCTCACTTCCTGGAAGAAGCAAGAAACATCTCAAAAGGAAAAACATGGTCAGGGATTGAACAGTTATGGGATAAAGACTGTAGAAAACCCAGGAAGGAAGCTGTCACCAACTTTAGATTGGAAACTAGCCATGACTGTCTCTCAGTGCATGTCTACAAATTAAAAATTTCTATCACAGAAGAATCCATATGGTACAGGAGAGAAGACTCAAATAATGAACAAAAATCATCTATTGAAGTGTGTGAAGCTGAACCAGGAAATGTGAGAACTCAGAATTTACAGTGGTCTTTACTGGGAAGCCCACTACCAGATGGGTTAAATGCACCAAAGGGGAGCCGTTGGAAAACAACAACAACAGTATTATTTTCTTAGCGAATTGTAACAAACATCCCCAAAATTATCTGCTACTATAAACCACGGGGAGGGAATCTGTCAGTAGACCTACAAAACGCTTGGAGTACGGAAGCCAGAACAGACCACTAGATCTATATTGCATGATAGAAAATAAGTACCAAAATCTGACTGAAAAGTATCGAACGTTTTGAATATTACACGAAACAGTTGTACAACCACATTGTAAATTGGTAGCCAATCAGACGGGATCTTTTGATGCAAGCATGAACTACTAACCTACTGATTAACTCCTTAAAATTGTAGTGACCGTTGTAACGGTACAGAATTGTATGAAAAACAAATTTTTAAATCAAGTGTATTCCCTATGTAGCCAGCGTTCACCTTTTTGGAACCTCGATTTAGTCAACCACATATGCAGTGTTTATTACAAAACAAAACGTCTGTTTTGTCTCCGCACTCAAACAGTCCAGACAGATGATGAAACAACATACAGTTTTGCGTCAGCCGTGAATCACGGAGAAAATAATGTCAAGTCATATTGCATCAGGCGGCAATATGTTGCTAAACGTTATGCCTGTGTTATAGTGCCTTTTAAAAAGCACCAATTGGAGTGCAGACTGACGATCACGTGACCAGACTAAAACTCCGTATATTGCTGCCTTAGAGCAGCAATGAGTTAGTTCAACTGCAACTCATGGCCGCGCGCGGTCATATAATTAAAAACGTAAGAGCTCGAGCAACTGTTTAAAACAAAAGTCGGCCGACAAACAAGTTTGTAAAAGTGTAAAGAAATCGTAAACTATGGTAAATTAAATAAGACAGAGTATGTCGCGGTAGTGCGAAAGTTCATGAACTGTGGAAATAACATTTGTGACCAGAAACAGCCAACAACACAAGGTGGTGATGGAACTTATGAACGCCGTGGATTGTTAAGTACTCTACATAACACTATCAGAACTATTCCATAAATACACAAATTAAAAATAAACATAGAGTTTTAATCACGGGGTTTTAAAAGAAAAAAATAAAAGAGTATGAGTGAGAGAGCGCTGCAAAGTGCTGGTTAAGTTATTTTTATATTGCGTTATTGCTAAGTCATTTTCATATGAGTTTAGATCAATTGATTAAGTATTCATGCCTTATTGTTTTTTTTTGTATTGAAAGTGTAATGTAAAAATAAAGTGAAAGCAAATATTGCATTAAAGAAAGCTAGTTGTTTTAGAATACAAAAATTGGTGTTAGCGCAAATATTTTGAAACTTCACCCCAAATAACCTTGTCTGCAGCTGATTTTCGTCTGTACAACCTTGGAAGAGAACCCGAAGGTAAGATAAGACATTATAAATATTAATTCAAACAAATTGAGCAGTTTCACTGGCGCCCGAACAGGGACTCGATTGGTGTGATTTATTATAATCACACAGATCAGGCCAAATTAAGCTGCAGAGCGGGTTATTTGGGAGTAAGGGCGATGGTATAGTTAGTTTACACAATATAAACAAATATACAAAATATTAGACATAGAAGTAAGTTAAAGTGTGTAAAAAAAAAATGAAGAATAACAATGATGAAGTTAGCATAACTCACTTAACCAAAGTCAGTACAGAAAACAAATTTGATACAAACATCAATAAAGAAAATAGTTTGACCGAATCAACGGTCATGAGTGGCTTGGAGGTCCATTCAACTCCAATCTTAGTTCAAAATAGAGAATTAAGTAAGTCAGCTGAAATATATGACTCGGGGATTCAAATAACCCTGAAATCAATTAACAAAAGTAATCAATCTGACAGTGGTGAGATGATGAGTATGATGCAGTTGTTGTTAAAGTTAGATAGTAAGTGTGACAAACAAAATGAAAATTTGAAAGCTAAATTTAACGAAATTAAGGGGGACATTAATTATCGTTTCAAGGAACAGAATAATAAGTTTACAAATTTACTGTATGGTCTCCAGATCACTGTATATGATTAAATAAATAATTACTTAAAAGAGGATCACTTAGTGAATAAAATTAAGGTAATTATTTATTTAATAATAAGTTTGATGACAAATTTGAGGAAATAAACATAAAAGTGACTGAGTCACAAAAGAATATTGATGATAAACTGAATGCAATAAATGCTAAGCTAATACAACAGCTCGATGAGCGTATAAGTGTCATTAATGCACAATTAGATAATCGTATTAGTGATAATAATAATAGAGTGATAGAGTTAGTGAATGAACAGTTTAATGAAAAAATTAACATAATTAATGAAATCTTAGAAAGTAAACTAAACAATGTAAATGCACAAGTAGCAGATAAGATCAAAGTACAAGTTAGGGAACAATGTAGTGAAATAGAAAACAATTGTGAAAGTAAAATAAATGAATACAGCGCTGATATGGAGTACAAAATAAGTGAATGTCAATTGACTTTTGCAAATAAAATTGTAGAAATTAATGAGAATATTGACAGTAGGATTAACAAAACGGAAAATAGTAATAAGTCCGAAATGCAGTTATTAAAAGGCGCGGTAGAAATGGTAAACAAGGCCAGCATTCAATCCGAACGCGTAACAAATAACAAGTTTAACTTGATCGAACAAAAATTGATCAATACCAAAGATGAATTAAGTGGGGAAATAAGTAAAAAACTAAACAGTATCACGGAAAGAATATTAATGACGCGAGAAGTAAACAACGATATCGAACTATTTATCGAGTTATTTAGTTGTGAGGGTAGGGGGGTACACCCCATGCAATTCTTAAATAGAATAAAAGAATATAATGAGTTTTGTAATAATAAGTGGGAGATTAAGTTATTAAAAATAATGAAATGCTTTAAGGGAAGTTCTGCTGTGTGGGCAGAAGTACATAAAGCAGAATGGGGAGATTATCCAAGTTTTGAGAGTGCCTTCCGAAGTAAATACTGGTCGGAGGAGGAGCAAGAGGGGTTACGTAGTAAAATTATGGGAAAAGGTAATTTTGGGGCCCAGGGGGATAATGCGACCCTGTACTTGATGCGGTTATATAATGAGGTGAAATATTTAGAGCCTCCGTTACCATTCCGATCGTTTGTATGGTACATAAGTAAACACTTGCCAAGAGAAATCCAGATCAATTTAATGACGCGGGAAGTGGAAGATATAAATGAACTGGAGCAAATACTAGATATTTTCCAAAACATTAGAGAACGAGAGACGGGTAGGTGCCCGAATCCGCCTGCACCATACACAAACGAAAGACATTACCAGCCCAGGGGGACACCAACCCATTATAGAGGGACGCGAGGAGGTAATAATAATAACAATAGACAAGAGGACTAGCGATGTGGAGAGTGCCATTGCGAGAACTACGGCAGCAGAATGACCTGTTATAGGTGCCATAAAGAAAGGAATTGTCAACGAAACAACACCGAGCATAACCAAAACACTCAACTGCAGAGAGGAGAGAGCAGCAACTAAGGAGCACCGGGAAGCAGTGGAACTTCTAACAGAGGTCGTGGCGGGTACACTCCAGGCCGTGCAACCACTCAGACGGAAAACTAGCAAGGAGAGTGGGTGAAGGGACCCCACCATTGTCGACAAGGGACTGCGGGACCCAAGACAACAACGACTATATAAGTAACGTCATCCACACTGACCAGTCCAAGGAACTGATGGAGGAGGATGTCGTAGAGACAGCAAGACCAGAAACTGGACTGACCGAGGTAAGAATTCAAATTGAAGGTAAGGAAATAAAAACTTTAGTAGACACAGGTAGTGAAATTTCTGTTATTTCCGAACACATATTAGAGGGTTTGAAAGAAACAAACAAAAATATCCCATTTTTGCCAGTCGCGGGGGTGACTATTGTAGGTATTACCAGGGTTAGGAGTAAACGTGTAACTAAACAGGACATTTGAATATGGTAATTAATGGAGTAGAGTATGATAATACATTCTTAGTAGTACGGGGACTAAATTTGGAGGTTATTTTGGGGAATGATTTTTTTGATAGCATAAGGCGATAACTGATTTTCAGAAGCGGTTGTTAGTACTTAATAATGAAGGTAAACCAGTTGAGATTAGTTTTGAGCGGGTAGTAGATAAAGTGAGAATTCCGGGAGTTAAGATGATATTAAACACGGCTAGTAAAGTAGAAACGGAAGTTAATGCGTGTGCATGTAGAGAGGGAGAGTTAGGGGGTAATACAAATGAAAGAATTTGGGAGGATAGAGCGGGGAAATTTTGTAGTGAGGGGGGTGACGTAGGGAGTTTTCAACGTAAAGCGTTGTGGCGGGTAATAGAGTGTTTTCGAGAAGTGTTTGCCGATATACCAGGGAGGGCAAGAAATTATGAATGTGAATTAAAAGTAAGGGAACACGCGCCCTATGTACAAAGAAGCTATCCGGTACTATATTCAAAAAGAAGAGTGGTCCAGACGGAATTAGATAAAATGTTAGAAGGGGACATAATAGAGAGATCAGTATCACCATATTCTAACCCGTTAGTAGTAGTCATTAAAAAAGACGGTCGAGTCAGATTATGCTTAGACACCCGCAAGATTAATGAAATAATTATCCCGGACCGGGAATCACCCGAAGCAATAAATGAAATATTTCAAAAATTCAGTGGAGTTAAATACATGACCTCATTAGATTTAACCGCGGGGTACTGGCAAGTCCCGTTAACATGGGAAAGTAGGAAATATACAGCATTCCTTTTCAACGGGAAGAATTTATCAATTTAAACGGTTACCTTTTGGGCTGAATACCAGTGTGGCCAGCTTTATAAAATGTTTAGATGAAATCCTACAACCACAAAAGTTAGATGTTTTAACCATTTATGTAGATGATATACTGATAGTCTCACGCACATTTGCAGAACATGTGGAACATTTAGAGTATGTATTAGACAGACTGCGTAAAGGGGGGCTGACTGTCAACTGGGAAAAATCCAAATTCTTACAGAAAGAAATACATTTTTTAGGATTCATAATTACACCAGACGGGATTAAAGCTAACCCAGAGAAAGTAGAATCAATTTTAAAATTTCCGGAACCCAGAAACATTAAGCAGTTACAAAGTTTTTTAGGGCTATGTAATTTTTATAGAAAATTCCAGAAAAATTATGCCCATATAACTTCAAAGTTGAGCGCAGTGTTACAAAAGAATAAGCAGTGGAAATGGGGGGAAAGAGTGTGCCGGTGTTTGCCTAACCCGGTGGTCGAAGGTTTTATAAATTTCGTTTACATAAACGCGAGCACAAATGTCGTTTAGTACGCCGAGATTTGGACGGCTCTGTTGAATCCAACTGCGCCGTCTCGCGGCGGAATTTTGCTGTGGCCTGTACTGTAAGTGCAAGGTCAGTTCGACTGCAGCAGCCACAGGGGAATCAGCAGACTCTCCAAACCGAACCGACATCATTGCGTAGTTTGTTTCTTCTGCACTAATGGCAAGCTAAATTTACGAGACTTCCCGGTAAGTAATTACAGCATCCTACTGTGCTTCAAAAATAACTAAATTATTTAACGTAAATGTATGCAGCCGAATGCGAAAGACGAATGTATTTGGTGCGGTCGGGCAGTGTGTGTTGTAAAAGATTTATTCAGTGTTCAGTATATACAGCTCATATCTTTTTCTCAATTATTATTATACAAGAGTCACTGTAATTATTTGGTAAAGCATTATGTAAATTTATAAGCTAAAGTCAGTACGTATAGACGGAGTTGAATTGTGCAAGGTAGGCACGTGCATGCAATAGACTGCACGAGTGTTCTTTTTAAGTAATTATGGCAGTTAAAATAAATTGTGAGACCACCCTCAGATGAAACACTATTTATATTTTGTTTGTGTATAACGGTAATTGCATTTATTGTGGTCATTTTTCGGCATATTGCAATAATTGTGTCACCACGTGGCAAGGCCAACTTGTTCAGTTATGTCGGCACTCGTTGAAGCAAGTGCTAGTGACTTTTATTAGACACTCTTTAATGTTATTTTTTTTTTATTTAGTGCATTCATTATCACCGTGCAGACTTGATTATTTTCAGGCCATTTTCAAAAAAACCAGAAACAGAAACTTTATGCTTTTATCTTGAGTTGGTTGGAAGGCCCGTTCTGAGGTTATTACCTGGAACTAGGGTGCACATTTTAGCGTACAGAATTCTAATGTTTTGTGAATTCCCAGGGTTCTCGTCCTAGTCGGAGATTCTGGTCTAGGCTGATGTAACTACACCTTCATCAGCCATGAGCCATCACACACACACATGTTCGGAAGAGGAAGTCTGTTGAACAACCACAAGATGCATCACATGCTCACGATTAAGGTGATATGAAGTCTTTTTATTTTCGTTGGCCGGGCCTGCCGTTCACCTGAATTACAAATTATTTTTCTTTTGAAACCATGTGCCCACGCTGCTAGACAGTCCGCTCTGGGGTGTGTCAGCTGAACACTCATTATGAACATCATGTGACTTTTATAATTTAACTCCATAAATCTAAGTACTATGTTTGTAATTGTGTGCTGCACTGGGGGAGCGTGCCAGAGTTTTTTTTTACTCTTAAATATTTTTTTTATATATATACAAGAGTCATTACACCATTCACTATAAAATTTAAGTCACATGTTAGGGGTTCTGTTCCGGCTGGTTCAGAACGGGTTCATATTTTAATTTCATTTCGGTTTAACATGTAAGGGCTGGGGGTTTTGTTTTTCAGGCTATTTTCTGGGGGTAACAGGGACATAGTTTTTTTGTTAAGCACATGTTCATTCAGTTTAAGGCAGGTTTGATTCCTGTCACACATGGTCGGGTACATGCTGGCGCGGTCCCACATCTGCTAGGATACAACAGGCGGTTATTATAATATCAATTATACACACCCATCTGACTTTAAGAGAAAAGAAATTTTATATTTTGTGGGCATATACTGATAATTTTGACCTTGTAAAAGCATATTGATGCCACTAATTCTTGTCAGTTGAATTAAATCATTTTCATTAAGGAACAATTTCCTGATACATGTATCCATCGGGTTTTGTAACACAGAATTAACATTTTAGAAAATCGTATCAATTGCTTAAACTCAGGTGATGAGGGTTTTTCCCTCTTATATACTGTGCAAGAAACTTAAAGATTTTCATATGCTCATAATGGGCCAATTATCAGATGTTATCAATTCATAGGGGCAGTCCGGCCTCTCTTTATGCTTTGTTAGTGATTATCATCCTTTCGGGGGTTTTTAATTAATTAAATTAATGGAAGTTAATAAATTATGGTGACCGGAAGTTGAACATTTATGATTGCCGGTCTTAGGGCTTTGCAGAAACACTGCCTGTCGGGCAGGTCGAACATGGGTATTATAAGGGTATTAGGTATCTATAATATGTGTATATGATTATGAGTCTATGTGTCTTTGTTTCTGTATGTGATGTCAATGTTAAGTGTTAGTAAAGGGGGGGGGGGAATTTATATAATTTATAGAATGTTGCTTGATAGATATATGTATGTATAGATATATAGATATTGTCTATTTACACAATTAAGGACATGTGAACACTATTTATTTATTATGTATTTTGTGGTTTATTGCTGATTGCAATGTGATACTGATGTGATTTGTGGGGTATTTGCATGTAACGAATTATGGGGGCAACAATAAAAAACTGTTATTGTTAATCAACAGCTGAGTTTAATTGCAAGTCCCGTCATACTGGACCCAGCGCATTTTTGGCTTCTCTAGGCTCGCGCCTAGTTTTAAATAACTAGTGGCTTCTCTTTCAAAAAAAAGTTTTTTTTTTATAGCATAAAAAGGAAAGAGGGGTTACAAATGGTAGCAGAGAGCGTGGTTCATTCTAGGGTTGATCCCTTGGGTCCTTGGGTGTGACGGGGCTTGCAAACTCGGAAATACTATGCTATTGTTATGACATTGGTTTTTTTTAGGTATATGCCCATGTAGGCTAGTTTAGGTTGTATAACTTGTGAGTCTGGTCGCACCACTGGGGCGGGGATTTGTGGTCAGAAAATTTGATATGTTGAACTGCCGGGGGGTCTCAAGCGTTGCCTGGGTGATAGAATGTGGCTGATTCGAGGTCGGTGTATAGCGTGTGGCATTAGCGGGATGCGGTATGGCCCGATCGGAAGTCGGTACCGTCACCGACTAAATTCCCGAATTAGGAATACTGACTACTAGTTTGTGTCTGTGAGTTATGTGTTGGTGAGACGTGTGTGTCGGATTGATGTTTGATGTTATGTATGTTCAGTATTGTTGGTTGTTGCTTGTCTCCTTCTGTGGTGTTAGTAGGTGGTTCGGAAGTAGGCCAGGTCTCCGCAGCGCTAGAGAACCCGGGGGTCCCTCAAAGGAAGGACAGTACTTGGGTTTTTTCTGATTCTTGTGAAAATGTTTGTGTAGGTCATGTTTGTGTTAGGTGTTTAGTGGGGATTTGTTTTATTATTGTTTGTTTTGAATTGTGCAATTCTGGCGGCGGTATGCTATCAGAAGTTGCCCCATCCCATTTCAGGCGTTCTCCAGAAATTTTCGGTGGTGAATGGATTTAATGAGGACCAGCTGCTGGTTTTCTTGTGTAACGGTACAGAAATGGGAATTTTATTTTATATAAATCAGTATTTAATTCAGTAGTTAACTTTCACCTGTAAGGAGCCCCAACCAGCAATGCACATACAGCTAGTCTAAACAATTGCCCAGACGTATTGCGTAACCGCCCAGCAGCAAGCTTGTGTGAAACACAGTCTGCAGTGTGTCATTAGAGAGTGAACAACAGACAGCCAGCATCAGACAGTAAAGTTTGTTAATTAAAAAACAGTGGCCTCGGGTTTACAAGATAGGCCGTTAAAATAAATCCGGCCTATCTAAGAAAGTGTGTAAACATTCAAAAGTATTAAAAGTGTACATAATAACGTGCGGCCAGTTCCACT
This sequence comes from Magicicada septendecula, assembly GCA_034769895.1. Classification (NCBI taxonomy): domain Eukaryota; kingdom Metazoa; phylum Arthropoda; class Insecta; order Hemiptera; family Cicadidae; genus Magicicada; species Magicicada septendecula. The sequence continues at coordinate 65,548,941 of CM068375.1, forward strand.
ACAACTCATCAAACAGTGAAGACGTAATTTCACAGTAGCCTCGGAAAAACGTTGGTAGACCGAAAAGATTAACAGTAGGTCTACCAAAGAGTTTATTGTAATAAAACAACAGTAAACAGTGGTTCAACCGGAGGAACAGTGTATAAAAAAGTGGAGTGAATGAAAACTGGGAGTTAAGTGAAGAAGATGGAGTAGACATAGTGTGCAATACTGGGGACTTCATACAGTTAAGTAAAAGTGAAATTTATAATAATTGGCCAAAAGTTTATAGTAAACAGTAAATTCATAATGAGCTCAATAACGGAGATTTATTCGAATATATAAAGAGATTGAGAGCGTGTGTGTGAGAGAGAAAGGGGAGAAAGAAAACGTTACTGGTTTGTATAATCTATAGAATTTATAATATTGTAATCCTATTAACCAAATTATTGGAAGAGTAAAGAAGTTAATTATTATGGTAAATAAAACAATGCTTAAATCGTCATAAATATGTGTTAGTTATAAGTTATTATGTCATTACCATTTCCTAGTTTTCTGTGTTGACAACTCGTCTAACGAAATTTGGGATTTTCTGAGTTTTATTATAGTCAGATAGCAGGATTTTTATAAGGGCAAGTGTGTAGAATGGTTTCGATATTAAACCATAAAATATCGTGGCAACCTGGGTAATTTTTAAAGGTAAGTTTTACGGGGACCATGACGGTAAGTAAAATTCTGGCAGCGGTGAGTATTTTATGATGAGTGTATTGGTTAAAAAGGTAGAAGGCGAGGACCTTTACAAGCGACGCCCCTGCCAGGATGTTCGTATAAATATTATAGGAACTAGACCTGTTTTAAAGCACAGAAAGTAGGATTTGGTAACGGCGTATTTGTAAAATTAATCGTATATAATTACGTTGTGGAAATTAGGTTATGTTTTGGTAGCGTAAATGTTGGGTTTATAAATAAATTTTGAAGTACGAGTATAAATATGGGTGAAGTAGGTGAAATGACCGACGAGGCGTGGGGTAAGATAACAAATGATAAAGGTAAGATAGTTGAAGTAATAGGGGTAGAAAATAAGGCAGTAAATAGGCCTAGTGATAATGATGATAGTGTGGTGGTGATAAATAAAGGTAGAGAGACAGACCAAGTTAACAAAAATAAAGACGATCAGGTGACAGATAATGAGGTAATTAATGATAATATGTGTGATATGTTGAACCTTATAAAAACAGAGATGGTTAAGTGGTTTGATATGATTAATAAACGGTTTGACGAAAGGGACAAAATATTGGATGAATGGTTGCGGGAACTAAAGACAGACCGATTAAAGAAGAACTCAGAAGTTGAATTAAAACAGGTAAGTGATAATAATGTTGTTAATGGTAGTGAGGGAATAATTAACCAGGTGAGTGATAACGATAATTCTAATAATGAATTCATAAATAACAGTGACAAAATAGTGGGAGAGGTAGTGTTGACTAGTGAAGATATTGATGGTAATTACAATTCTGAGGTAAGTGGTAGTACTACCAGTAATTATAATGATGAAATAACATTAAATAAGAATAATGATTATATAGCTGAAAATGGGGTATCTAAGAATGATACGGTAAGTAACAGTAGTGAAATTAAAAACGTGGTGTTAGAGTGTAAGGTTGGGAGCAGAGAAAGTGTGGATGAGGTTATAGGTGTGTGTGTAGAGAGGTTAAATGGGCAAAGGGCAGATGTTCCCCAAGTTTATGGTGAAACAGAGTTTTCACAGGTGTTTAATGAGGACAGAGTTTCCTCCGGTATTTGTATAGAAGACAAGGTATCTTCAGATGGTCCCTGTATTTTTTGTGATTTACCTGGTAAAGCCAGTAGAGGTAATAAATATTTAATGGTGCCCTTTGCATGGAATGGGAGAGTTCAGTATGGTTATGAGAGGTGTTGTAATGAAAGAGAGAGAGAAATAAAAATTTTTGAGATTAATAGAGGTTATGAAATGTTAGTGCAGGTGTTAGATATAGAGAGAGATGAAGAAAGTGAATTGTATTATGAAATAGAGAGAGAGGAATATGTGAATAAAACTGTTATAAATGATAAAATAACTGACTTGATGTCGAGAAAAAATACTTACGGAGACTTTATAAAAAATACTGATGTTGACTTGATTTATGATAAGATAATTCTGGGGGGGTAACCCTATAGATTATTATTTTGGTATACTGGAAAGGTCCCTGTTCGGGCGCCAATGAAACAATATTAATTAACTGAAATTTATATAATACTCGAGTCCCTGTTCGGGCGCCAATGAAACAATATTAATTAATTGCCAATATATTACAATCTCTTTCTCTTACCTTCGGATTAGGGTCCAAGAGTCGTTCAGACGAAACTGCTGCAAAAAGGATTATTTGGATTTGATATGGGCAAAGATCAAATACACCGTTTGTGCTAAAACAAATTGCCTCTGGTTTATTAAGCAAAATAACTACTTCGTCTCTCTTTCATGACATTTAGATTAAATACTTGTTGAATGAGTAACAATTTGTGAAAATCAAACAAAGTGGCAAAATGAATATTTCTTAATGAACTAGCTTATGACAACTATGGTATACCACAACTATTTATTTTTTGCAATGAACCAATACGTAATTTAGCCACACACGCGCACACATTCGTTCTATTTAAACCCCACTTTGAGATCTCTGATGTACATTTAAGATTTACAATTTACTTATGCTGAATTATACTCTGTAGGAAAAGGTAAGATGATATTGGTTAAAACTCAGTTAATACTTAACGTCTGAAGAACTCCACTGTTTTGCACCTCTGCTGTGAATGCACTGTTTAACACACCATAAATTAGTTTTGACACTGTTTAACCGCGGTACTGTTATCGATTATTTCACATTAGGTTGATGCGCCACTATTATTTTACTCCACTTTAGAATAGCCTTTCTTTTTATTTTGTCGGCCAACATAAATTTTCGAACACTTAGCTCGTTAAGTTGGCCGCGCGTTCTTGGTTATACACTTTTATTTAAAAGTTAAGTTTTTACCCGTTATTAGATAGGCCGTATTTGTTTTAACGGCCTATGTTGTAAACCCGAGGCCACGTTTTTGAATTCACAAACTTTAACTGTCTGATGCTGGCTGTCTGTTGTTCACTCTCTAATGACACACTGCAGACTGTGATTCACACAAGCCTGCTGCTGGGGTGGTTACGCAATCTGTCTGGGCAATTGTTTAGGCTAACTGTCTGTGCATTGCTGTACTGGGGCTACTCACAGGTGAAAATTAACAATTTGAAAAGTGATTGAATTGATATAAAATTAAAACTGAGACTGCATACAATTCTGTACCGTTACACTTGGACCTGGTGTTGCAGGTGGCAGATTTCCCGGGGGTGTCCGATGGGGAGGTCTTGTCCCTTATATACCCGTATTGCCGGGGTACGTTGGCTGAGCTTGTCACCAGTACTCTGCGTCGGGGTGACAGTGTTGATGCTTTCCATGGGGAGGTGTTGAACTTCTTCCTACCCATTCGACGACGTGCCCAGCTTAAGTTTGAGTTATTCTATCGCCTACAGGCCAACGGAGAGGCGTTAGGGGACTTCGTGCGCGATATACGGAAAGCTGCCCGGGTGTTAAGATTGGGGTTGCCCGAGACAGAAGTTATACAAGCAATTCTGGAAGGACTGAATCCCCAAGAGAGATCTCGTTTGATCTTCGCAGATCCTCCACGTTGTTTTGCGGACCTGGACCGGTGGTGTGCGCATGCCAGGAGAGTCCAGGAGAATGATGAGTCCCGGGGAAGAGATGCTACAGATGTCCAATACTCCAGTGGTTTGTTAGGAAGATCTAAAGGGGACAAACATGGTTGTTGGAGGAGAACACAAGAGACTGTCAGAAAGCCTGAATATTCCGGAAGTAATGTAGGCTACAAGGGGGTGGCAAGTGTGAAGACGGTAACAACAGCTACAGCACAGAAAACAAATAAGGGTGAAATTAACAGGGGAAGAAGAAATTATGGTAGGGAACAAACAGCGGCAAGCAGGGAGCCTGTAGTTAGGCATTATTCTTATTTGGAGAAAAGTGAGAGTTTAAAGGTTCCAGAGGAATTACCAGTGCCTAAGAGAGTAGTGGATGAAGAAGGTGAAGCAGAAGAAGAAAAGCGGAATAACTTCTGTGGATCAATACAAGAGCCTAAGAAAACATCTGCTGATACTGAGTTACAGGACTCGAAGAGGACGTCATGGTTGAATCCAGATGCCGCAGACTTTGTTCCGGTATTTCCATCTCGGTTCGTGACGGATCCAGATCCGGTAATATCGTCATCGCCTACGCAGGGATATGAGAAGTCACTTGATGGTGTAGCTTCACCATCGCCAGTAGAAATTAATTTAGTCATTGCACATGAGCCTGGACAGCTGGATTCCAGGGTGGAAAATGTTGAGGACGTTGTAGTTGCTGAGAGTGGTGAAGGAGAGGAATCGAAGCAAGAGTCAGAAGAGCGATCTGCAGATGCTGCGCAGGTGAATATAGTTGTAGGTGTTAGGGAGACTGTAGAGTCTGAGGTTGCGGATGGACACAGGGATGTCCAGGCTGCAAGTGTTTCTGAGGTTGCGAATGGACAAGGGGATGTCCTTGCCGCAAGAGTGGTGGAAGGAGATGATGTAGAAGTTGATGAGAAATTTGGTGGCAGCGTTGTGGAGTGTGCGAGTGAGAATGATGTAGTATGTGAAGATGTGCAGACGCCTTCTGTGAGTAGTGTGGAGAATTCCGAGGAACGGGAAGAAGTGTCAGGTGGACCAGGTGAGCAACTAGAAGAGGACGAGGATGTGCAGTGTTCTGATGGTGGTAGTGGACGTGATGGCGATGATGTTGATGATGAACGTGTTGATGAAAAGGAGGATGTTAATGATATGGGAGAAGAAGTTGGTGAAGAAGCTTGTGAAGGAGCTGGTGACGAGTGTGATGAAGAAATTGGCAAGGAGCTGGGCGAAGATGCGGTTGAAGATGGATCAGAGGAGCAACTGGAAGATGGTGCGGAGGTGCCGTGTCATGATGTTGATTTGGATTATGTGAACGAAGAAGGGGAAATTGTAGAAGAGAAGAAAGAAGTGGAAAAGGAAGAAAGAAAGGCAGAGGAGATAGATGATGAGGATAATCCAAATCGAGGTGAAAGTAGTGAAGTAAGTTGCCTTGATTCTGATTCCGAAGAAACCAGTCAGTACAGCTCAACACGAAATAATTTCGCTGAGAGTGGTGTCCGAAAGGAACAAGTACCTAAAGTCCGTCACAGAAAGGTAAGAAGAAGAGGTTAGCGGGTAGCGGGTAGATGTTCCCCACAGTCCCAGTGGTGTTCGTCTACTTCAGGGTTGCGCCCCTGCCCACGCGAGCCTTGGTTTTCTCCAGTCATTCTCCTTTTCGGAGGGAACCAGGCCCTTACCCTTAGTCCTAACTATTGACCGCCAAATGATACTTGCCCTGTTTCCTCTTCCCAATTTTCCTATCCCTCCCCTTAAAAAAAAAAAAAAATCTATCAATAAGGAGTTAGAGAGACTTGCCGGAAGTGATTAGATTGTGGTCCTCGAGACTGTCAGTTTCCCCTGTTCTGGATCATGGAGGACGTTAGGAGTTAGAGAATGTTCCCTCAGATTGTTGTGGTCTTGGAGATTGTAAGTTCCCCTGTTTTGGTCTGAAAGTCATGATGGAGAGTGATAGCGTGCTGTTGTTTCTGGTTAATGGTTGTAAATCTTGATTGTGGGTTAGTGTAGAGGTCGAGCCATGCCGCATTCTCCGGTTGTTTCCCGGGTGTTTTTGTAGAGAGAGAGAATTGTATTTATTTTGTATCGACGTCGGTGGAAAAGTGAACCCCCCCTGTTAGTTACGCTGTTTTTGAAAAAGTAAGAGTTGAGGTTAATGTTCGCGTGCCCTTGGTGCGGTCCTCTTGGTCTGGCTGAGCGGGGCCGTCCGCCCTTGTGTAGGGATGTGGGCCAGCCATATGGCAAGGATGGAGATGCCTTGTGGGTGCATGTGGCTGGTCGGTCCAAGAGATGGACGAGAAGTAGTGCGGTCACTCACATACCAAGGTGGGAGATACCTTGTTTGGTCTTAGGACGGGTATGTGAGTGGGACCGGTGGGAGTAGGTGATGGTCACCGGAGAAGGTGACGTGTTGGGGCGGTCCCGTGGGGTTGGCATGGCGAAGAGGGTCGCACGGGGAATGGCCGCAGTTGTGAGGTTCTTCTGTTCTCCTGAGAGCAAGTGCCGCTAGGCCGCCATGAGCACCGTGTCCACTAGGTTCCTACTGGAAGGGGTACACTGCAGGGTACTCTCCCGAGTTCAAGTGTGGGGCAACCGGGTTGCCCTTTCGGGGTGGGGGTGTGCCGGTGTTTGCCTAACCCGGCGGTCGAAGGTTTTATAAATTTCGTTTACATAAACGCGAGCACAAATGTTGTTTAGTACGCCGAGATTTGGACGGCTCTGTTGAATCCGACTGCGCCATCTCGCGGCGGAATTTTGCTGTGGCCTGTACTGTAAGTGCAAGGTCAGTTCGACTGCAGCAGCCACAGGGGAATCAGCAGACTCTCCAAACCGAACCGACATCATTGCGTAGTTAGTTTCTTCTGCACTAATGGCAAGCTAAATTTACGAGACTTCCTGGTAAGTAATTACAGCATCCTATTGTGCTTCAAAAATAACTAAATTATTTAACGTAAATGTATGCAGCCGAATGCGAAACACGAATGTATTTGGTGCGATCGGGCAGTGTGTGTTGTAAAAGATTTATTCAGTTTTCAGTATATACAGCTCATATCTTTTTCTCAATTATTATTATACAAGAGTCACTGTAATTATTTCGTAAAGCATTATGTAAATTTATAAGCTAAAATCAGTACGTATAGACGGAGTTGAATTGTGCAAGGTAGGCACGTGCATGCAATAGACTGCACGAGTGTTCTTTTAAGTAATTATGGCAGTAAAATAAATTGTGAGACCACCCTCAGATGAAACACTATTTATATTTTGTTTGTGTATAACGGTAACTGCATTTAATGTGGTCATTTTTCGGCAAATTGCAATAATTGTGTCACCACGTGGCAAGGCCAACTTGTTCAGTTATGTCGGCACTCGTTGAAGCAAGTGCTAGTGACTTTTATTAGACACTCTTTAATATTATTTTTTTTTTATTTAGTGCATTCATTATCACCGTGCAGACTTGATTATTTTCAGGCCATTTTCAAAAAAACCAGAAACAGAAACTTTATGCTTTTATCTTGAGTTGGTTGGAAGGCCCGTTCTGAGGTTATTACCTGGAACTAGGGTGCACATTTTAGCGTACAGAATTCTAATGTTTTGTGAATTCCCAGGGTTCTCGTCCTAGTCGGAGATTCTGGTCTAGGCTGATGTAACTACACCTTCATCAGCCATGAGCCATCACACACACACATGTTCGGAAGAGGGAGTCTGTTGAACAACCACAAGATGCATCACATGCTCACGATTAAGGTGATATGAAGTCTTTTTATTTTCGTTGGCCGGGCCTGCCGTTCACCTGAATTACAAATTATTTTTCTTTTGAAACCATGTGCCCACGCTGCTAGACAGTCCGCTCTGGGGTGTGTCAGCTGAACACTCATTATGAACATCATGTGACTTTTATAATTTAACTCCATAAATCTAAGTACTATGTTTGTAATTGTGTGCTGCACTGGGGGAGCGTGCCAGAGTTTTTTTTTACTCTTAAATAGTTTTTTATATATATATACAAGAGTCATTACACCATTCACTATAAAATTTAAGTCACATGTTAGGGGTTCTGTTCCGGCTGGTTCAGAATGGGTTCATATTTTAATTTCATTTCGGTTTAACATGTAAGGGCTGGGGGTTTCGTTTTTCACGCTATTTTCTGGGGGTAACAGGGACATAGTTTTTTTGTTAAGCACATGTTCATTCAGTTTAAGGCAGGTTTGATTCCTGTCACACATGGTCGGGTACATGCTGGCGCGCTCCCACATCTGCTAGGATACAAGAGGCGGTTATTATAATATCAATTATACACAGCCATCTGACTTTAAGAGAAAAGAAATTTTATATTTTGTGGGCATATACTGATAATTTTGACCTTGTAAAAGCATATTGATGCCACTAATTCTTGTCAGTTGAATTAAATCATTTTCATTAAGGAACAATTTCCTGATACATGTATCCATCGGGTTTTGTAACACAGAATTAACATTTTAGAAAATCGTATCAATTGCTTAAACTCAGGTGATGAGGGGTTTTCCCTCTTATGTACTGTGCAAGAAACTTAAAGATTTTCATATGCTCATAATGGGCCAATTATCAGATGTTATCAATTCATAGGGGCAGTCCGGCCTCTCTTTATGCTTTGTTAGTGATTATCATCCTTTCGGGGGTTTTTAATTAATTAAATTAATGGAAGTTAATAAATTATGGTGGGTGACCGGAAGTTGAACATTTATGATTGCCGGTCTTAGGGCTTTGCAGAAACACTGCCTGTCGGGCAGGTCGAACATGGGTATTATAAGGGTATTAGGTATCTATAATATGTGTATATGATTATGAGTCTATGTGTCTTTATGTTTCTGTATGTGATGTCAATGTTAAGTGTTAGTAAAAGGGGGGGGATTTATATAATTTATAGAATGTTGCTTGATAGATATATGTATGTATAGATATATAGATATTGTCTATTTACACAATTAAGGACATGTGAACACTATTTATTTATTATGTATTTTGTGGTTTATTGCTGATTGCAATGTGATACTGATGTGATTTGTGGGATATTTGCATGTAACGAATTATGGGGGCAACAATAAAAAACTGTTATTGTTAATCAACTGTTATTGTTGAGTTTAATTGCAAGTCCCGTCATACTGGACCCAGCGCATTTTTGGCTTCTCTAGGCTCGCGCCTAGTTTTAAATAACTAGTGGCTTCTCTTTCAAAAAAAATAAATACAAAAAAAAAGTTTTTTTTTTATAGCATAAAAAGGAAAGAGGGGTTACAAGAGAACGAGATGCGTTTAATGAGATAAAGGACCATTTTATGAACATGACCATGATGAATCACCGTAACTTTGAACGCACATTTTATTTACAGACGGACGCCAGTAATATTGCTTTAGGTGCAGAATTGTACCAGGAAGATGACAACAAAGAACATCATACTATCGCTTTCACCAGCCGGACGCTGTTAGCTGCTGAAAGAAACTACACAACTGAGAAGGAATTGCTAAGCATTGTCTTTGCCGTGAAGAAATTCCGAACATATCTGTTGGGAAATTCCACTATCATCCGGACTGACCACAAGGCATTATCTTTTTTAAACACCTGTAAGTTGACACACAGCAGGATAACCAGGTGGGTGCTAGCTTTACAAGTGTATAATTTTAGTTGGGAATATATAAAAGGGGTGGAAAACAAGATACCTGACACTTTATCCAGGGTAGATACAGAGGGAATGAGAACAGGGAGGGACTTAAAAGAAATAGAAATTTTTAGACTTAGTAGGGAAGATGGATTGTTTGCGAAGAATTGAGAGATATTAATAGCATGCAGAAAACAGATCCTAAATTGAATAAAATAATAACTAGTTTAGAGTCCGATTCCGATGAGTTAGAGTACAGCCGTTATTTTCAGATTTATCAAGGGAGTTTGTTTACGAAAGTAGAGGGGGGAGAGCGGGATTGGAGGTTAGTTATACCGGAAGGGTTGGTAGACAAGATAATATGGGACTGTCATTTTCGGTATGGGCATTTCGGTGCAAGGAAGTGTGTAAATGTATTAAAATAATCACGCTTATTTTAAAATATGGAACGGAGGGTTAGAACTTTACTCCGGGGGTGCGATTTATGCCAAAAGTCAAAAGTAGTTAATTACCGATTAGAGGGAGAGATGAGGTGCATTAAAGCCGAAAAGCCTTTTGATTTAGTTGCGGTGGATTTATTTGGCCCTCTACCAAAGGGAAGGGGAGGTGTAATGTACATTTTTGTGGTATTAGATACGTTCAAGAAATCTGTAAGGTTATATAGTATAAAGAGGGCAACTAGTAAAGTATTAAGTGAAAAAATAACAAAGGATTATATGATCAAAACCGGAAAACCCAAAATAATACTATCTGACCATGGACCCCAATTTATTAGCGGAATATGGCGACAAACTTTGGGTTGGGAAGGCATCATACCTAAACACACGGCGGTATACCATACTCAGTCGAACCAGGCCGAAAGAGTCATGCGAGAATTAGGGAGAATGTTTCGGGCATATTGCCATGCCAAACACAGCGAATGGCCAGCATATGTGGGTAGAATTGAAGAATGGTTAAATTGTACCACCCATGAATCAACGGGGTTCACACCATACGAGTTAGTCAAGGGAACACGTCCACCTAGGATTCTGGAACAGCTGTTCAACTTTCCACCGGGAGCAACACCCGGGATCTGGAAGTAAAACTTAAACTCGCCAATGAAAATTTATTAACTAAGGGAGAAAGAAGAAAACGGCTTCATGATGATAAAGGTAAGTGGACTAAGTACAAGGTAGGGCAGTTGGTATTAGTGAGAAGACACGATTTATCAAGTGCACAAGATAAAGAGATTAAAAAATTCTTTTTGTTGTATGAAGGACCGTATGAAGTAGTTGAAATTAAAATGGATAACGCCTATGTTTTATGAAATCAAATGACGGGGAAATAGTGGGTACCCATAACGCAACCAATGTAAAAAAGTATTGCCTAAAATAAAATAATAAAATAAGTTCTGTAATTGTATATAAACTAAATAACTATAAAACTAGGAATTTAATATAAAACAGTAAATGGTAGCGGGTAGATGTTCCCCACTTGTCCCAGTGGGGTTTTCGTCTACTTCAGGGACACGCCCCTGCCTACGCGAGCCCTGGTTTTCTCCATTTATTCTTATTTCCGGAGGGAGCCTTGTCCTTACCTTTAGTCCTAGCTCTTGACCTTTTAATGATCCTTGCCCTTCTCATCTTCCCGATTTCCCTAACCCTCCCCTTAGAAAAAACAGTAAAAAATAGGTACATAAATTGGCACACCCTTTTGGACCTTTGATTGCCTTAATTCTAAATTATAATACATTAAGCTAATCCTCAAGTTAAAAAAACTGGTGTTATTTGTGAATTGTAAACTCATCACTTAATAGGTAGGTAGTGGAGAAGTCTTGTGGCTGAGCAAACAAACTAAGATAACAAATTTTCTGTATAGTCTAACAGGATAATGGTATACAAGGATGGGGTCGTAGATTAGTGGTTGTGGTTTGTTTTTATTTTTGGGAAAGGAGGCAGGTAAGGAATTTAGGGCTGCCAAAAAGGTTTTTGTTCACTTTCATTGAAGTGGGGTTCTGTTCGTCTTCAATCGCATCCCTGTATACAATAATCCTGTACATATAAGATATAACGTATTCACGGGTAGTTAGAGAAAAAATAATTAAATAATTTGTGAAAATATTTTAAAATAAAAGTCATGTAACCAAAAGGTTAAATTATTATTTTGTGGTACCTGCTATGTTAGGTTATGAGTAGAGAGAAATGGTATATAGAATGCGATTATGGAGGAAGTTAAGGAGTGATTTGAAACAAATGATGTAATGCTTGTAAAATTTATTGAACTACTAAGGAGAAATTAAACATTAAACCAAGTAGAATCATTTTGAAAAATGTAATTAAAGTAATTGAAATTGTTCTGAATAGATGAAGAAACTAAATTAAATTGGAGTTGCCCCTGGATTAACTTAAAAGTGTGAATGTTAGTGATGCGTTTAAATCTATTTTGATCTGAATTTTAATTGTAATGGTTAATTAAAATAAATAATTGATGAAAAAATAATGATTGAAAAATTCATTTAAAATTGAAAACTGAAAGAACGTTCAGGCTGAGATAGTGCTTGGAAAATAAGATGAGCATATAACTGTTTATGTAAACTTTTATCAATGTCAATCCATGTTTTATGTTTAACTGTAGATTCCCCACCTAAGTGCGGCCATGACCTCACCGGATCATGACCGTGAAAGTAGTTAATTGTGACAAATCATAAATTTTACTTGTTATAACCGGCTTCTGGTTTGTTTTGTTTTGATAACCCGGTGGTTTGTTAGATTTAGTAGGGGGGTTATTTTTAGGGGAATCTACCAAATTTTGGAACAGGGCTATTTTCACCCAGATAGGGGTGGTAGTCCATTAGGGGCGTATCATTCAATACTAGTAAGTATTACACTGAATTTTTATTGTAACGCCGAAGCAAGGATGGGGGTGGAATAAAAGAAAAAAATGTCCACCCCTTCCGCATCAGTCCTTGTGGAAGCAACTGGGCGCCACAGTCCAGGGGAAGAAATAGTGAGTGTGGATTAGGGGGTGACCCAGTTACAGGTCACGAGAGAGATGTGATTACGGCTAGGATGAGGTCTGCAAGGGCCAAGAAGCCTAGTGCTGAACACAGTAGAATGTAACGGGTATCAGGGGTTAAGGGATATGTAGGAGGGTAATAGAGAAAAAAAACTATAGGCTATATATGAGTAAGGATAATGATTGGTTGTTATTCCGTATAATCAATGTTATGTTGGAGGAGTAATAATGTTGTGAACATTATTCCATTTGTATGAAATTTATATGATTGAACTGTAAGTAGACAGAAAGTTTATATTATCAATTTTAAACTAAACTAGCATTTTGTATAAGAAGAACCAGTACTTTGCAAAGAATGAGCCGGTATGGCTAAGAGGAAACGAATCAGTTGTGGGATATGGAGTAATGGAAGGCCGTTTGTTAATCTTTTAATTGAATGTTACAGAGTCAGGTGATACTGTGGCGGGTATCCGTCCAAGCCTATGGTGTTGGGATCTCGAGCAGAGAAGTCCAGTAAGATCGGATAGGTGCTGCCACAGTCGCCAGACTAGGGGGGTAAGTACCCATGATTTTAGTAGAGAGTTCAGGGGGTTGCGGCGCCATATCCTCACTGATACTCTTAGGTTTTAGGCAATGAAAGTTCGTATGCTTCGGCATCCAACCCCTCATTGGGGGGGTATTGTAACGGTACAGAATTGTATGAAAAACAAATTTTTAAATCAAGTGTATTCCCTATGTAGCCAGCGTTCACCTTTTGGAACCTCGATTTAGTCAACCACGTATGCAGTGTTTATTACAAAACAAAACGTCTGTGTTTTGTCTCCGCACTCAAACAGTCCAGACAGATGATGAAACAACATACAGTTTTGCGTCAGCCGTGAATCACGGAGAAAATAATGTCAAGTCATATTGCACCAGGAGGCAATATGTTGCTAAACGTTATGCCTGTGTTATAGCACCTTTTAAAAAGCACCAATTGGAGCGCAGACTGACGATCACGTGACCAGACTAAAACTCCGTGTATTGCTGCCTTAGAGCAGCAATGAGTTAGTTCAACTGCAACTCATGGCCACGCGCGGTCAAATAATTAAAAACATAAGAGTTCGAGCAACTGTTTAAAACAAAAGTCGGCCGACAAACAAGTTTGTAAAAGTGTAAAGAAATCATAAACTATGGTAAATTAAATAAGACGGAGTATGTCGCGGTAGTGCGAAAGTTCATGAACTGTGGAAATAACATTTGTGACCAGAAACAGCCAACAACACGAGGTGGTGATGGAACTTATTAACGCCGTGGATTGTTAAGTACTCTACATAACACTATCAGAACTATTCCATAAATACAGAAATTAAAAATAAACACAGAGTTTTAATCACGGGGTTTTAAAAGAAAAAAATAAAAGAGTATGAGTGAGAGAGCGTTGCAAAGTGCTGGTTAAGTTATTTTTATATTGCGTTATTGCTAAGTCATTTTCATATGAGTTTAGATCAATTGATTAAGTATTCATGCCTTATTGTTTTTTTTTTGTATTGAAATTGTAATGTAAAAATAAAGTGAAAGCAAATACTGCATTAAAGAAAGCTAGTTGTTTTAGAATACAAAAATTGGTGTTAGCGCAATTATTTTGAAACTTCAACCCAAATAACCTTGTCTGCAGCTGATTTTCGTCTGTACGACCTTGGAAGAGAACCCGAAGGTAAGATAAGACATTATAAATATTAATTCAAACAAATTGAGCAGTTTCACCGTCAATCAATGAATTTTTCTGTGAAGGGTTTGTGAGGATCGGTCAAAAATATAAGTATTATATTTTAAGATTACAAGTATTATCCAATTTCACTTGATAGATAGGTTTACCATAAACTTGTGTTTGTAACATTATGTAAATTATCTGATGTAAGTAGTTCGTAAAGTTCTACAGTTATTGTGTAATTTGAAATTCTCTAAATTAATGATCGTTTTTAATACCGGTAGTGAGTGAAACATGTTAAAAATAACTTTCAATAATTACATAATTGAACATCCCTTAATCTCTATTTAGCTGTAATATATTTTACAATGCTATATGTTGACTGGTATATGTATAAACGTTTTCTGTACCAATCTAATATCTAATTGTTGATTATTGTTTTTATAATTAATTAAAAAATACCATTACATTATGAGTAATTTAAATTGTAATAGTGTATAAATTAAGTTATGTGACGTTATAATTTTCTCATTGCCTTTAAAGAAAACATTTGAAGATGTAAACAAACTATCTCTACTCATTTACATATACAATGATACATACATACGCACACACATGCGTGTGCACACACACTCACATACACAAATACTCAAATAATTGTTCTGTTGTGTTTGACATTTCTTTTGTATTCATACACAGGCCCTGATGATGACAATAAATATTGTCAAAACGTCGACACAAAAGAGTTAAAATTTGTGTTATATTTTTGAGTGATCCTCACAAACCCTTCACCAAAAAATTCTACTGATTAACGTATTGGACTATTCAGTCAGCTGTGAGACTGGCTCGTGTAAACACATGTTCATGTTGTTAAAGTGTGATCCCGGGCTGTTTGGCCGTGGTCCAGTGCTAAAATCTCTAGTAAATATTTCGGCCGTGGCATAGATGGCCATCGTTAGTGCAAATTATGAGCTTGCGCTAACATTAGTGTTAGTGAATTGCTGGAGATTTCTGCACTGGACAATGGCCAAACAGCCCGGGATCATGATTTAGAAACACTGACTCTGACCGTGAAAGCCTTCGAAGTAATTTACATGTTCATCCTGTCTGTGACTGCTGTATTCATAATTATAAAATTCATGTTATACACATAGTGTGTACACAAATCAGTTGTTGATATGTGCTTTACTTTAATTAAAAATTTTAATGTTCGACACTCTCTTATGAGGGACATATGTGTCTGATGATGGAACAATTGATCCAAAACACGTCACATAGCTACTAGAAGTCACAAGATGAAGCTGAAATAAGGTAATATAATGAATATTCATAATTTTCTTTCACACTGGAAGATCAGGCTTTTGCATCACGGTCATAGACATACAATCAAGACTCATCTGCACTTATAACCTTTTCGGGGAAGACTGGATCACTGTTAGCAGTATCAAACAATTCTTTTGGAACTTTATCAAGTAATTCTTTTTGCTCTTGTGAAAGCAGCCGAGGCATGAATTTTGCTGCCACACGTTTCATTCCAATACTTTCCATCAAAACACAAGTCCATGAAATCCTCAGGTCTTCTTTTAATTCTCGCTCTGTCAGCCATCGACTTTTGTTTATTGCAGCCCACATATGTTCAATATTTTGGGTTTTCTGCCTTCCTGAATGTGGATCACTTTCAACAAATTCCTGGCCATCTTTATAAAGTGTCTGTACTATAATTTAACTGTGAGTCACTTACTGAGTCTTTTCTGAAAGCTTTCTTATACTTTTTGTACAAAATTGTTCCAAGTTTTATATAAAATTTAATACGAATTTTCTGAACTAGTTCACACAACAGTGTCTCACAGCTAAATGAATAGTCCAATATGGTAATGCATATTCACATATCCGTCAAGAGATCCTGTCTGACAGGCTAGTCAGTTACAACTGATTATAGCAATATTCAAAACGATAGGATACTTTTCAGTCAGACCTCGTATAGGGTGTGTAGTGACCATTTAAAGTAAATTGTTATGCCTTTTCCGGTGTTTATATTGTAACAGTGGCACCCTAACAAACAGACGAGAGCGTCCTCCACTAGTCGAGCAGGAGTAGCCTCAGTCAAGGCCGCACAAAAATACGTTCCAGATTCTTCCGGAAAGCATCTGAAATACACATTATGCTGGCAGCTGCAGTAAGGATGGAAAGTTGTTCTCGAACATCTGTGCCACCTATAAAAGCAACAGCAGCTGGCAGTTGTCAGTCAGTTTATAGTGAGCGATTTCTTTAGTGCGGATCGAGTGGTTGTTGAAGTATTGTGAGAGGTGATCACTTTGTTAGATTTGGTATGGAATTCTATTACTTAATGTTATTATTATGTGTACAAATTTATCTTGGATTGTTGTAAGAGATTACCTTGTTGATTACAAATTATTAATAGTGACTACACTAAAAACTTGTTTATCCAAAAATCCGGTTTATCCTAAACAATTTTTAGTAAATTTTAAAAATATACAAAAGCATTTTCCTGTCGCTATAATCTATATTTAATAGCGTAGACAAGCGATTCCACGTGATATAAAGTAGAAAATCAATAATCAGAACTAATTGGGGTAAGGGGTACTCCGAATTATCAATTTGTTCGGATCTTCGAACATAAAGTATTATGTTCATATATTGTAAACATAAAGTACTGTATACTGTTATGTATTATAACAGTAAGCTACATTTCTGCTTCCTTTTAGAAGCCGAAGGTGACACAACAACAGTTCACATAAAACAATCCTATGTTAATAAACAACTGTAATGCGACTACTGTATAAACTGTACGGTAATAAAAAATCAGAGATGACAATCGCAAAGAACAGAAACTTATCAGCTGTTGTCCAATGACAAAATTCTTAAACAATGTTCACAACAGCTCGGTGAGGACAAAAGCTTTGACAATGATGTGGAAGAGAAAACGGGAGTCAACCACATAGAGGCAACATCAATGCCTGAAGAGGTATTGTCGTATTTGGAGCAAGAAGATGAAACTTCCCCTGCAGAATGTCTAACAATGAAACGACTTAATGATTGAGCAGGCAGCAAACGAGCTTCAAAGGTTAGGCAAAAAACTATGATTTATTACTGTATGAACAACCAATAGGACTATAGAAACTGTAATTTACAATGAGGTGCCGTTTTATAGTTTATTGTGTCATATTCACTGTAACTTTTAAATTATTATTAAATAAAGTTACTGTACTTACATAAGTACTATTATTTAAATAGAAGTTTCGGTTTATCCGAAACAGGCGCGGTCCCATCAAATTCGGATAAACGAGTTTTTAGTGTAATTAAATCTGATAATTAGTGATTTCATTGGTGCCTGTATTTGTTTCCACTGTACCATATGACGATCAGTGAGACCGTCGTAACAATATTCATTCATTTTTCTTACAACTTGTTGTTCCATACTCTAATTTTGTTTTGTTCTGCAATGTCTCATGTTTGTTGCGATTAATACAGAAAACCTTTACTACACATAAGTAAATTTTGTACAATTTCAATTTAAGTACATCATCTTTGAATTAAAGATTACATACATCATAGCAACCACAACACTTACCATCCTGGAGAGTCCTCTGTGAAAAAGGAGTTGTTAAAACAGTATTTGGAGTAGAAATCACTTCTTTGTGCGGTGTGACGCCGCTGAAGTCTGAATTGTGCAAAGGCGTATTTAGGCCACCCTTCAGAGGCGTGTCGACATGACTCAGGGCCATCATGTTCTGAGCTTCCTATAATAATATTAATGAAAAATGTCAACATTGTACACTGACAGTGATTCTCACACAAAAATTTTATATTTAATACTCAATAAATTTAACACACATACACGAGGCAATCCATTAACACTTGTCTTGTTAACATGAATCACACTATGACTATGAAAACATGAAAAAGTTATAGACAAGCATGGTTAAACCATGTGGGTAACAAGATTGCCTATACCCTCTCAAATATAAAGAAGGAATGTAGGGCAACACAACAAAAGATGGTCTGTCACTTGAAGACAGAAGAGACAAGTAGCTCAATCATACAGCTGAAGATCATGGTGATGATATATTAATAACATTACTAGTATTTAGGAGGGGTGCAGAATATGTCCGAATGCGCAAACGTGGTTCGGGGGAAATTTTTATCAGTGACGAAAAATATTGTTACGACATCACAGAACAATCTACGTGTTTGTCGAATGTGCCAGCCAGCAGAATCTCAATGTAACGCTTGTGGCATACATGCTTGTTGACACATTTTCGAGATGTTTCTCGAAGGCGCCAGCCGCGCGGACTATGTCAAGGCCGCAGTTAATTACGTAGTTCACACAAGCGCTAAGACGCAATTAGGAACATTCTGGTATGTAAGCGCAGGTATAAATACATGGCAGCAGCGGCCTTAAGTTTCAGTATTAGTGCGATTTATTGACAGCGTGGTTTGAGAGTTATTGTCGGGTGAAATTACTGTGTGCGTTCAAGTGGTTATTAGTTAACTGTTGTGTTTTATATCGGACGGTAATTGTAATACAATTGTGTTTAATTTTAGTGGACATTTTATTGCGTGTGAACAATTTTTATTTGATTTGTTGTAGAGACTGTGTTGTTAATTACGAACTGTTAACTGTGGAAATTAAAGCTAGTAATTAGTGACTTAATTGGTGTCTTGTATTTTGTTGTTTTCCACTGTACCTACAACGATCGAGTAGACCGTCGTAACAGTGGTGTCAGAAGTGGGATAGAATGGTTAACAGTGGAAACAGTGGACACTTTATACAAGACGAGTGTAATTCGTAATTAATTGGTAAACATGGATGCCAGTTAGATGATGGAAGCTTTCCAAACGCTGCTGCAGCAGACACAGGAAGAAGCAGAAAAACGACAAAAAGAAGAATGAAGACAAGAAAGAGAAGAGGCAGAAAAACAAGATGAGAAAGCGGAAGTGAGACAGTGTAACGGGACAAAAACCATGGGATTTATTTTTAATAATTTAATCATTGTAATAAGTGGAATCACCCACACTGAGCGCCGGTTGCGATAACCAAAGCTTAGCTTTAGAAACACCCTGTTGTCAGTTTGTGCAATAAGCCAGGTGAGCTGCGATGAAATCTGTAGCATCGGAATGTGTACGATCGCGCGTGTGCCGATTTTGACATAGTGAAGAGCACGCACAGTTTTCCTTGCCGCTGCATGCGATATAATGAGATCACGTGAAGTTTGCCCGTCCAATCAGAAGGCAAGTTGCCACGCTCAGAGGGACGCTGGCCATTTTGACGACGCTTTATTTTAAGCGTCAGTCGGCGTACACCATCAGACCGCACGGTCTTATAAAATAGTGCTCAAGCAAATATACGGTCGACCAGTAAAAAGTAGTGTGAATCAAAGTGGAACAGTAAAAAAGAAAATGTAAGTAGTATCAACGGACTTCACAAGTTTGAATTATTAACCAGTTAAAATTATATCTCGGACAAAACAGCGAATGAAGAACGAACCACCGGTAGTGTTTCAACCACGTGTCGGAGGCCACAACAGGAAAGTAACTATATTAAATTCAATAAAAATGCAAAGATAAAAAGAGCTCTAAATAAGGGGGATGAAAAGTATGGAAGGGAGAGAGTGAATGAGCAAAGTACTGGATTGTCTTATAAAGTAATATAATAACTATTATAATAAGTAAATTCATTAATTCTTGTTTTGTGTTTTGAAAGGTAATTAAGAGCCAGTAATAGCTTTGAGGAAGAAAGTAGAGAATAAGGAAGGAAAAAATTATTTAGAACAGTTGTTTATTCTATGAGTAAGGTAAACAACGTCTGGGAAATGTATAAGAAATAAGACGAAACAAATTTGTAGTAAAGAAAAAAAGAACGAAAAAATGTTGAAGTTAATTTTAATAAACAAAGTTGTTTAAAATATGGTAAATGAGAGTTGATGTTTATTACGTAACAAAACCCAATAACCACTCTTACAGGTCACGAGTTCGCATAAAAGACCCTGGATCCCAAGAATTTTGGAAATTGTGAAGTTTAAGTAGTTTATAAATAAATAAATAAAGTTATTTTCAATTGTTAGTAACTTTACAACAGAAAACTCTCCTGCTAGAGACAGAGGAACGACGACGATAGGAGGCAGAGGAACGGAAGCGTGAAACAGAAGACATCAAAGCATTAACACAGAAGCAGAAACAGATGCAAGAACATAGTACCGCAGAATTGGGTCTCCTACGAGATGAGCTTAATAAACAAGTTACTAAAATATCGGAGGTACAAGAATCAATGACATTAAAAATAGCTGAAGTAGAAAAATCTGTCTCGAGTGTTGAAGAATCGATGTCCACAAAAATATCTGACAGAGAAGAAACCATGTCAAATAAAATATCTGCAGTAGAAATCTCAATGGCAAACATAAGAGAGCAGTTCGTGAAGCTACATCCAAAACAACTTTGTGAACAGACTAATAAAACTTTAAAAACGCTAAACTTTTTCTTTTCCACCACTTGTTATACGTCTTATTTATGTAAATGTGTGTGTGTCAAACAGTGAGAGGAGAGGGAGAGAGGGGGGTGAGAGAGAGAGCATATGTGAACGTAATATGTCTGCTCGCTCTCATTCATAATATTTCTCGTTTTACGATAATTCACGTTGCATGCTTTGCATAGATGGATTTCCTATGGGTTTGCTGTTGCACAAATTACAGTACACAGCACTGGTACTCTTCCGCTCTGCTGCTGCTTGTTAGTTTTATTTACTTCACAACTTTGTGAAAAGACCGCTTTCTCGACCCCAAGTGGCTTATTCCAATTTAACGTCATGCCATTTGGACTCTGTAATGCACCAGCAACATTTGAAAGATTGATGGACCTGGTACTCTGAGGCCTGACATGGAAAACTTGCCTTGTTTATTTAGACGATGTCATAGTCATCGGGAAGACTTTCAAAGACCATTTGGAAAACCTTAAGGAGGTTCTAACTAGAATTCACGGTGCCCAACTGAAGCTGAGCCCGAAGAAGTGTTCTCTATTCTGGGTCATCTGGTTTCGGCAGTGGGTGTTAGCATGGATCCTAATAAAGTAGACACCGTAAGAGACTGGCCAGTGCCGAAGAGTAAACACAAAGTTCGGAGTTTCCTGGGGTTATGCTTATATTACCAACATTTTGTGAAAGGCTTCGCTACAATTGCTAAACCACTACATGAGCTAACAGAAAATAAACGAAACTTCCAGTAGTCGAGGGACTGTGATCAAGCATTTAGGACTTTGAAAATTGCATTATGTTTGCAGCCAATTCTCGCTTTCCCAGATTCCGAAGGGGAGTACATTGTGGACACAGACGCAAGCAATACTGGTCTAGGAGCAGTTTTGTCTCAAGTTCAAAACGGTGAAGAACGAGTAATAGCGTATTACAGCAAGACACTTTCTAAACCGGAGAGAAATATTGCGTCACAAGGAGAGAGTTGCTGGCAATCGTCCGAGCATTGGAGCACTTACATAAATACTTCTATGGAAGAGAGTTTTCACTACGTACCGACCATGCCACGCTTGCATGGCTCTTGAGATTTAAAAATCCGGAAGGACAGTTGGCAAGGTGGCTTGAACGTCTGCAAGAGTACAACTTCAAGGTACAACATCGACGGGAGCGCCTGCATGGTAATGCAAATGGCTTATCATGAAGACTGTGCCCAGAATACTGCCAACATTGCCATAGAAAGGAAGAACAAAACTCAAGCGAACACGTTAAAGCCATCACTGTAGATTTCCTGGCTGACGGCTGGACAACACAAGACTGTCGACAAGAACAGATGACTCATGAAGACATTGGACCGATCTTGACAGCAAAAGAGGAAGGTCACCGCCCGGATTGGCAAGATATCTGCCATGGTTCGGAAGTGCTGAAGGGCTACTGGGCATACTGGGAATCTCTCACCTTAGAAAACGGATTGCTGAAAAGGGCTTGGGAAAGTGCAGATTGACGAGACGTGGTCATGCAGTTGATAGTTCCCCGAAGTAAAGTGCAGTCTGTTTTGAAGGAGATACATGATGGAACATCTGGAGGCCATCTTGGCGTTAACAAGCAATTCTATATATGGAAGCGATTCTATTGGCTTCATCTTCGCCACGACGTAGAGGAATGGGTTCGGACGTGTGAAATATGTGCTGCAAGCAAGGGCCCACAAACCAGAAGCAGGGGAAAAATGAGACAATATAACGTTAGACTGCCTTTCGAGAGAATTGCCATAGACATTGCTGGACCATTCCCAGTTACTGACGATGGAAACCGGTACATCATGGTTGTAGGTGACTACTTTACTAAGTGGGTGGAAGTCTACGCAATTCCAAATCAGGAGGTTACCACTGTGGCAAAGCAGTTAGTTCACAACTTCTGTTACCGTTATGGAGTCCCTATGGAAATCCATACGGATCAAGGGAGAAATTTCGAATCAGGAGTGTTTAAAGAATTATGCCGTCTACTCGGATTTCGAAAAACCAGGACAACGCCTCTGCATCCTCAGTCGGACGTGATGGTTGAGAGATTCAATAGGACACTTGAGCAGCATCTTTCAAAGGTTGTTGACGAGAACCAAACAGACTGGGACCAACGTATACCACTATTCCTCATCACATATAGATCATCAGTACACGATACAACCGGCATGACTTCAGCAAAATTGGTTTTTGGGAGGGAGATTCGTCTTGCTGGGGACTTAATGTTCGGATCACCTGAGACTCAGTCCCAAGAGCCACAGAACTATTCCTCGCAATAAGAAAACCAACTGCGAGAAATGAGTCACTTGGTAAGAGGACAGCTGAAGATTGCCAGTGATAAAATGAAAACTCGGTATGACATTCGCAGCAATATTGTGGGTTTCCAAGAAGGAGATCAGGTCTGGTTGTTCAACCCAAAGTGCCGTCGTGGTCGCTCACCTAAGCTTCAGTCTAACTGGGAAGGACCCTACACTGTGAAAAAAAGAATCAACGATGTTGTTTATTGGATTCAACAGGAAGGGCAGCGAAAGTTCAAGGTCGTCCACCTAGATCGCCTGGCTAAGTACTACTTCAGAGACGGTTTGCCAGTTTGGGACGAACAGGCTTAAGGAAGGGACAGTGTTACGACATCACAGAATAATCTATGTGTTTGTCGAATGTGCCTGAAGAATCTTGATGTAATGCGTGTGGCGTACGTGCTTGTTGACGCATTTTCGAGAGGTTTCTCGAAGGCACCAGCCGCGCAGACTGTGTCAAGGCCGCAGTTAATTACGTAGTTCACACGAGCGCTAAGACGCAATTAGGAACATTCTGGTATGTGAGCGCAGGTATAAATACATGGAGGCAGTGGCCTTAAGTTTCAGTATTAGTGCAATTTATTGACAGCGCAGTTCGAGAGTTATTGTCGGGTGAAATTACTGTGTGCATTCAAGTGGTTATTAGTTAAGTGTTGTGTTTTAAATGTTGTGGCAATTGTAATGCAATTGTGTTTAATTTTAGTGGACATTTTATTGTGCGTGAACAATTTTTATTTGATTTGTTGTACAGACTGTGTTGTTAATTACGAACTGTTAACTGTGGAAATTAAAGCTAGTAATTAGTGACTTAATTGGTGTCTTGTATCGTGTTGTTTTCCACTGACCTACGACGATCGAGTAAACCATCGTAACAATATAAATCATGACGAAAATGTCAACTGATGTTGTATTCACATCATTTTTATAGTTACTAACTAGAATAATTAACCTTTAAAATAAGTTTTGAAAAGAAACATTCATCCTAATGAGAAAAAAGATAGTAACATCATGCCTTGTGAGCAATGACTCATAGAATCAAGTTGCGACAGGCAAGTGACATAGTGATAAGGGGATTTTTAGCATGTCTCTTAGATTAAGCCTAACACATTTATTTTATTTTAGTGCCCTCTTCCCTTGCAGCCATCAGGTTACGGCCAATATTAGCCTATTGTGCTTGCTGAGTTGTGATTATTACTGTATTTCTTGTTCATAAGATACTTTTTTGAGTAAATTAAGTGTCTGCAACCTGTATTTTCATTTTTCCTCTTTTTATCATTCATCTCAGACAATAAATTGGTTGGTAAAACACAATAAACCCTCGCGTTAGTTTTGGGAAAATTTCCTAAAGAGAAAATTGTGTTAGCGGGAAATTTCAGTGGTCTGAACATTTTCTGCACCTCCGTATTTAGTAACATGAAAATACATTTACCTGTAGTACTCTGTCTGTTATCGGTGCCGGTGTTCGTGGTGTCTTGCCTTGAACAGACGGCGCCAGACTGTAATCAGCAAGCAGTGTGTCTGACGCACCTTGTACACCACCCTCGGTCACAGCTTCCCTGGCGGCTTCGCTTGCTCTGCCCAGCTTTACCACTTGCTGCAGTTCGGCGTCTGATATCTGAGGCTCTGGTAACACTAATTTACTTCTCTTTTTCACCGGTTCTTGGTTCTGCAACATTGCTGTTGGCACGTCGTTCTCTTTCCTCTGCTTCAGTTTCTGTTTGTCCTTACGACGCTCTCTCTGTAAAAACAGAACAAACAAATTTATGTTATCTGGCAATTTAGATTTGATAATTTTACATTAAATATAAAGTCTAACACTACATGTTAGACTGTAGTTTCAGTGATTCACCTGTAGTGTCAGTCATTAGTTTCTATCAGACTCTCAAAAATCATTCAGCCAAAGTTAATTAATTCAATGACAAAATGAAATAATCACCAACACATCATAATCAAATTTCACACTACAGAAGGCGTCAAATCTGCCAAAATTTTGAGAAGCCTCTGAGCACAGTACAGTGAACAAACTCTTCTAAAGACTCGAGTGTTTCATTGGTACAAAAAATGTTTAATCGGACAGAAAACTGTGAAAAATCAACCCCACTAATAACGACCATGAACAAGTGTAGCAGAAGAAAATATTCATAAAACTGTTGATACAGATCAGTGCATAAAGATTTCAGAAATTGTTCAGCAGTGGGAATAAGCCATGGAAATGTTCAATCACTAATCACAAATATAACTTCAATTATTAGAAAGTGTCTGCCAGGTGGGTTCCTTGTCTCCTTATCCAGGAACAAAAAATGTTTGTGAAAGACTCCCGACTCACTCCGAGAAGGAAGGGAAAGATATTTTGTGATGAAACGTGCGTCTATCACTACACACCTGAATCAAAACAAGCAAGCCTGGAGTGGTGGAATAAAGGGAAATCTGCACCGGTCAAGGCCAACATACACTTGTCACACACAAAAAGGTGTTTGTGGCGTTTTTTGGGACTTTGCTGGTGTTCTGTTGACAAATTTTCTTCATGAACAAAGAACAGTGAATACTGCCTACTACTGTAAACTTCTGGAAGATACAAAATCTGCCTACTGCAACAAATGATGTCGACAACGAATGCATGGAGTCATTCTCCTTCCTGACAACGCAAGGCCCTATACTGCTGCACTAACATATGAGAAGCTGAAAAAATTGTACTATACGGACCTGGAACACCCTCCTTACAATCCAGATTATCGCCTTGCGACTACCATTTATCCATTCATTTGTTTGGACCACTTAAAGAAGCATTTGGTAGGACAGTGATTTGACAATGATACAGGGGTACAGGAGTATGTGCACAACTGGCTGCAAACACACACCAACTCTTTCTCAAGGAACGAATTATAAAATTGCCAATTTGTTAGAAAAAACGTGTTTCCAACTCAGTACATTTTGTAGAAAACTGATAAAATAATTTTGTATTTTTTGATTGAATTAATAAAATTTAAAAGAAAAATTCAGATTTATATTTGATCCACCCTTCTATAAAGGGAAGAGTGAATCATCATTCTCATTTGTCTCCATTAGTCAAAAGAACTCAAAACGGCACATACGACTTCAAAATGAGTGTAAAGTGGACATAATGTACACACGTTACTCTAACACAAACACTTCATGGTTTCAATACTAACCTCTTCTTTTTCACTTCTCATCTCTCCCTCCAGATGCTGCTGTCTGAGACGACCAAAGTCGGGCGCAAGAGGGTCAATTACCTCGTTTGATGTATCGTAAAACCCCGCACCTGGCCTCTTTTCAAACGGTATTTCAGCATTGTAATCGACTCCTCGCTTGCGTTTATGCCGTGGTGCCAGTTCTATTCCAGCTGCTCGTAGCTCTCGACGTTTCTAGTAAGAAAATATACACAAACAATTAAACACACATAAACAATGTTTTTTTATTTATTTATACATAAATACATTTATGATAACACTGAAATAATTATGACCCGATAATTTATGTGATCTTCACATTCACTTATAATTATTCAGTTTGTATTGTTAGTAATAAGTTTCAACTCGCAAACAGGGACAAGGGGGGAGAAACTGAGAAATTAAGGTAGCATTGGAAAATTTTGGCCTGAGATGAAAAATAAATAAAATTATTGGTATTATTCAATTAAAAACTGCATTGAATGAATTGAGAGGGCCCAAGCAAATACAATGTGAAAGAGAAAACAAAGTGACACCAAGCTAACTAAAAAGGCCCTCTGCAGAATTATTGTGGGAAATGAGCAGGCTGATGAAACTGGAAAAGCATCTTTGAAAATACAGCCAAATCAAATGCCCTTATTGAAGCTCAAGAGCATCGTGACAATGGCAATTCAAGAAGATTGGAGAGACAAAGATGGGCAACCGCTAACATGGGGAAATGGCTTTTTCAGAGACAGCCAACACCAGCATACCACAAACTTTACGAAAATGTCCCAAAAGAAATCGTCACCTTTACAGAATAGGACATATAATCTTTTTTTCTCCTCTTCAAGGATTAGGTTATATAAAAATGGTTCCTGCACCCATCTTATCCTCGGACGACCCACGTCTCTTCTACCAATGGCTTTATAGTTCAGTGCCACTTTTGGAAATCAATCCTCCGTCATCCTTTGCAGATGATCCCATCACTGTCTTCTGTAAATTGCAATAATTTCATTTATGTCCTTTACTTCGAGTTCTGCTCTGACCTCTTCATTCCTTATTTGATTTTGGAACGTATAATTTAAAGTATTTCAAAGAAACTGCATTTCAGCACTCTGAATCTTGCCGCTTTCCTTTTTTGTCATGACCTACGCCTCGCTTGCATAAATCAACGTGGGTATTGCAATTGTCTTATACAATTTAATCCTTGTGCTTGTAACGGTACGAGATTGTAGGGCCAAGATAACATTTTTTTTTAAATTACATTCTCTATACAGTCATTGTTCACCCTTGTAGAACCCCGAGTTAGTCAACCAGATAGGCTGTGTTTATTGCAGAAAAAACGTCTATGTTTTGTCTCCGCACTCATGCAACGCAGACCGATGGTGAAATAACATCAACCTGCGCCTCAGCCGTGAATTACGAAAGAGAGTATGTAACTGCACATTGCGCCAGGCGGCAAAAACATTGCTCACCTTCCCGCCTCTGCTAAGGTGCTCTTTCAATAGCACCAATGGGAGCTCAGCTGCACGATCACGTGACCAAAAAAACACTGTATGCAATTTAGCAAACTAAAGTCAGTGCCAGTTGTGACACCGGGCCGCGCGGCCAACCTAAGCGAGCTAAGTGTTCGAAAATATATGTCGGCCGACAAAACAAAACTAAATGCTATTTTAAAGTGAATTAAAATAATAGTGGCGCATCAACCTAATATGAAATAAACAATAACAGTACCACGGTTAAACAGTGAAAAACTAAATCATTGTGTGTTAAACAGTGCATTCACAGCAGAGGTGCAAAACAGCGGAGTTCTTCAGACGTTAAGTATTAACTGAGTTTTAACCAAGATTATTTTACCTTTTTCCCCAGAGTATAATTCAACATAAATAAATTATAAATCTAAAATGTAAATCAGAGATCTCGAAGTGGGGTTTAAATAGAACGATAAAATCAAAGAACGAATGTGTGTGAGTGTGTAGCCAAAGCACGTATTGGTTCATTGCAGATAGTAAATAGTTGGGGTATACCATAGTTGTAATAAGCTAGTTAATTAAGAAATATTTTATTATTAAATTTGATTTCACAAATTGTTGCTCATTCTACAAGTATTTGCTCTAAATGTTATGAAAGAGAGACGAAGTAGTTGTTTTGGAATAATAAATCAGAGGCAATGTGTTAGCACAAACGGTGTATTTGATCTTTGCCTATATCAAATCCAAGTAATCCTTTTTGCAGCTGTTTTCGTCTGAAAGACTTTGGAATAAAAACCCGAAGGTAAGAGATAAATATAATTATACTTTTGTAATCGATTCGTAGAGTTTCATTGGCGCCCGAACAGGGACTCGAATCGTAATTTGTAATGAAACTCTACGAATCGATTACAAAAGTATAATTATATTTATCTCTTACCTTCGGGTTTTTATTCCAAAGTCTTTCAGACGAAAACAGCTGCAAAAAGGATTACTTGGATTTGATATAGGCAAAGATCAAATACACCGTTTGTGCTAACACATTGCCTCTGATTTATTATTCCAAAACAACTACTTCGTCTCTCTTTCATAACATTTAGAGCAAATACTTGTAGAATGAGCAACAATTTGTGAAATCAAATTTAATAATAAAATATTTCTTAATTAACTAGCTTATTACAACTATGGTATACCCCAACTATTTACTATCTGCAATGAACCAATACGTGCTTTGGCTACACACTCACACACATTCGTTCTTTGATTTTATCGTTCTATTTAAACCCCACTTCAAGATCTCTGATTTACATTTTAGATTTATAATTTATTTATGTTGAATTATACTCTGGGGAAAAAGGTAAAATAATCTTGGTTAAAACTCAGTTAATACTTAACGTCTGAAGAACTCCGCTGTTTTGCACCTCTGCTGTGAATGCACTGTTTAACACACCATGATTTAGTTTTTCACTGTTTAACCGCGGTACTGTTATTGTTTATTTCATATTAGGTTGATGCGCCACTATTATTTTAATTCACTTTAAAATAGCATTTAGTTTTGTTTTGTCGGCCGACATATATTTTCGAACACTTAGCTCGCTTAGGTTGGCCGCGCGGCCCGGTGTCACAACTGGCACTGACTTTAGTTTGCTAAATTGCATACAGTGTTTTTTTGGTCACGTGATCGTGCAGCTGAGCTCCCATTGGTGCTATTGAAAGAGCGCCTTAGCAGAGGCGGGAAGGTGAGCAATGTTTTTGCCGCCTGGCGCAATGTGCAGTTACATACTCTCTTTCGTAATTCACGGCTGAGGCGCAGGTTGATGTTATTTCACCATCGGTCTGCGTTGCATGAGTGCGGAGACAAAACATAGACGTTTTTTCTGCAATAAACACAGCCTATCTGGTTGACTAACTCGGGGTTCTACAAGGGTGAACAATGACTGTATAGAGAATGTAATTTAAAAAAAAATGTTATCTTGGCCCTACAATCTCGTACCGTTACAATACCCCCCCAATAAGAGATTGAAGGCCGGAGCGTTCAAACTCTTATTGCCTAAACCTAAGAGGATCAGTGAGGATATGGCGCCGCAACCCCCCTGAACATTCTACTAAATCATGGGTTTTTACCCCCCTAGTCTGGCGACTGCGACAGCACCCATCCGATCTTACTGGACTTCTCTGTTCGAGATCCCAACACCGAAAAATCGAACAGATACCCGACCCAGTATCGCCTTACTTTAAAACATGTAATTAAAAATTGACAAACGGCTTTCCATCCCTCCATATCCCACATCTGATTTGTTTCCTCTTAGCCGTACTGGTTCATTGACAACGTACTGGCTCATTTTATATTATAGACCCTAAAGAATAATATTAATAAAACAATATTGGTTTACAATGATACACATAAATTCCAGTTAAATTGAATAGTATTCCCCATACAATGTTGCCCATCCAAAATAACACCTTAATTATACAAAATGACATTAACTCCGTTTATACTTAGCTACTTTAAATAGATATATATACATATATACCCCCTTTTAATCCCTTAACCCCTGATACCCGTTACATTTTAATGTGTTCTGCGCGAGGCTTGGCCTTTTTCAGCCTCATCCTCGCCGTAACCCACATCTCCCTCGTGACCTGTAACTGGGTCACCGCCCATCCACACTCACTATTACCCCCCCCTAGACTGTAGCGTCTAGTTGCTTTCACAAGGACTGATGCGGAAGGGGTGGACTTTTTTTCTTTTATTCCACCCCCATCCTTGCTTCGGCGTTACAATAAAATTCGGTATACATATAACCTACTATTCTTTTTTATTTATACGCCCCTAATGGACTACCACCCCTATCTGGGTGAAAATAGACCTGTTCCAAAATTTGGTAGATTCCCCAAAAAATAACCCCCCTACTAAATCTAACAAACCACCGGGTTGACAAAATAAAACAAACCACAAGCCGGTTATATCAAGTAAAATTTATGATTTGCCACAATTAACTACTTTCACGGTCATGGTCCGGTGAGGCCATGACCGCACTTAGGTGGGGAATCTACAGTTAAAACATAAAATATAGATTAGCATTGATACAAGTTACTTGGATAGTAATGTACACATCTTATTTTCCAAACGCCGCTTCAGCTCAAACATTTCCTTCAGTTTTCGATTTTAAATGAATATTTTAATAAGTTAAATCCTTATTTACATCAATTAGTATTTACTTTATAATTCCAATTTGAATTTAAATGAAAATAAAGTTAAGTTCATTGTTAAAAATCATCGTTTCTATTAATTTTATTACTAAATTAGTTTAATTGTATTTAATTTTCTTTAATTAATTCAATTAATCTCAAAAGTTACAGTAATGGCCTCATTATTATTTTGTCTGTAAAAATTTAATTTCAATTCTTTTCCATCACAATAAGCTTTTACTCAGGATGCTGATTCAGCAGACTACAACATTCTTTGTTATTGTCACCAAGCATGACTACAGACATTAGTCTCAACATACCACACCTGTTTATATAAACACTAGTCTGCAAGACTCACATAGTATAAACATTCTGGTTACATCATGTACTGGCATATATACTTCCTGCAAAAATTTTCCTTTCTATAAATCTTTTTATTAACATATCTATCAAAATCTATTTGTTGCAATTCGAACCAAATATAATTTTAATTCACCTTTCAATTACTTTAATAACATTTTACTAAAAACATTTTAACTATAATTACATTATTTAAAACACTTTGAATATAAATACACAACATCAAATGGGCTTCATTAATAAAATTGACTTTAATAATCTCCACTCAGACAGTTTAGCTTTGATTACAATTATATGCAGTTTCAATTTGAATAAAAAGGAAATTACCCACATCACTAACCTTCATATTATTAAGTTACTCCCAGGACCCCTACAATTAGGTTTAATCTCTTCGTTTGTTCAAAACAATTTCAATTACTTTAATTATGATTTTCAAAATGATTCTACATGGTTTGATGTTTAAATGTTTCAGTTTTTTCTTAATATTTCAATAAGTTTTACAAACATGACATCATTGGTTCTGATCTCACTTTAAATTCCTCCACAATCACATGCTTAATACCATTATCCCCTACTCATAACCTAACATAGCAGGTACCACAAAATAATAATTAAACCCTTTGGTTACATAAGTTTACTTTAGAATATTTTCCCAAATTATTTATTTACTTGATATCATACTTATTGTAATATTTATACTTATTATTTTTTCTTAACTACCTGTAAATAGGTTGTGCTTTACTTGTACAGAATAATTGTCTCTATTTTTACTCTAAGGGGAGGGTTAGGGAAACCGGGAAGATAAAAGGGATAAGGATTATTACAAGTTCAAGAACTAGGACTAAAGGTAGGGACAAAGCTTCCTCCGAAAATGAAGGTACTGGAGAAAACCAAGGCTCGCGTGGGCAGGGGCGCGTCCCTGAAATAGACGAACCCCACTGGGACAAGTGGGGAACACCTATCCGCTACCACTTACTGTTTTATATTATTTATAGTGATTTATAATTATTTAGTTATATAGTTTTTGTAATTATTTAGTTTATGTTCAATTACAGGATTTGATGTATTATTTTTACTTATTATTATTTCATTTTAACCAATACTTTTTTAAATTGGTGGCGTTATGGGTACCCACTATTTCCCCAGTCATTTGGTTTCGTAGAACGTAGGCATTATCCATTTTGATTTCAACTACTTCATATGGCCCTTCATACAACAAAAAGAATTTTTTAATCTCTTTATCTTGTGCACTTGATAAATCGTGTCTTCTTACTAATACCAACTGACCTATTTCGTACTTGATCCACTTACCTTTGGCATCATGAAGCCGTTTTCTTCTTTCTCCCTTCGTTAATAAGTTTTCATTTGCGAGTTGAAGTTTTACTTCCAGATCTCGTGGGTTGCTTTCCGGTGGAAAATTGAACAGCTGTTCCAGGATCCTAGGTGGACGTTTTCCCTTGACTAGCTCGTATGGTGTGAACCCCGTTGATTCATGAGTTGTACAGTTTAACCATTCTTCAATTCTCCCCACATAGGCTGGCCATTCACTATGTTTAGCATGGCAATATGCTCGGAAAATTCTCCCCAATTCTCGCATGACTCTTTTGGCTTGGTTCGACTGAGGATGATATACCGCCGTGTGTTTAGGTATGATACCTTCCCAGCCCAAAGTTTGTCGCCATATTCCACTAATAAATTGGGGCCCATGGTCAGATAATATTATTTTAGGTTTTCCGGTTTTAATCCTATAATCCTTCATTATTTTCTCACTTAGTACTTTACTAGTGGCCCGCTTTACACTGTATAATCTTACAAATTTCGTAAATGTATCTAATACTACAAAAATGTACATGACGCCTCCCCTTCCCTTTGGTAGAGGACCAAACAAGTCTACCGCAACTAGATCAAAAGGCTTTTCTACTTTAACACACCTCATCTCTCCCTCTAAACGGTAATTAACTACTTTTGACTTTTGGCATAAATCGCACCCTCGGAGTAAAGTTCTAACCCTCCGTTCCATGTTTTTAAATAAGCATGATTCTTTTAATACATTTACGCACTTCCTAGCACCGAAATGCCCATACCGAAAATGACAGTCCCATATTATCTTATCTACCAACCCTTCCAGTATGACTAACCTCCAATCACGCTCTCCCCCCTCTACTTTCTTAAATAAACTCCCTTGATAAATCTGGAAATAACGGCTATACCCTGACTCCTCTAAGTCGGACTCTAAGCTAGTTATTATTTTGTTCAATTTAAGATCTGTTCTTTGCATACTATTAATATCTCTCAATTCTTCCCCAAATAATCTATCTTCCCTGCTAAGTCTAAAAATTTCTATTTCTTTTAAGTCCCTCCCTGTTCTCATTCCCTCTGTATCTACCCTAGATAAAGTGTCAGGTATTTTGTTTTCTACCCCTTTTATATACTCTCAACTAAAATTGTACTCTTGTAAAGCTAGCACCCACCTGGTTATCCTGCTGTGTGTCAACTTACAGGTGTTTAAAAAAGATAATGCCTTGTGGTCCGTCCGGATGATGGTGGAGTTGCCCAGCAGATATGTACGAAACTTCTTTACTGCAAAGACAATGCTTAATAGTTCCTTCTCCGTCGTTGTGTAATTTCTTTCAGCAGCTAACAAGGTGCGACTGGCGAAAGCGATGGTGTGATGCTCCTTTTCGTCGTCCTCCTGGTACAATTCTGCACCCAATGCGATGTTACTAGCATCGGTCTGTAAATAAAATGTGCGTTCAAAATTAGGGTGATTCATCATGATCATGTTACTAAAGTGGTCCTTTATTTCGATAAACACCTCTCGTTCTCTTTCCCCCCATTTCCATTGTTTGTTCTTCTGTAACACTGCGCTCAACTTAGAAGTTATATGGGCATAGTTTTTCTGGAATTTTCTATAAAAATTACATAGCCCTAAAAAGCTTTGTAACTGCTTAATATTTCGAGGTTCTGGGAATTTTAAAATTGATTCTACTTTCTCTGGGTTAGCTTTTATCCCCTCTGGTGTAATTATGAACCCTAGAAAATGTATTTCGTTCTGTAGGAATTTAGACTTCTCCCAATTGACAGTCAACCCCCCTGTACGCAGTCTATCTAATACATATTCTAAATGTTCCACATGTTCGGAAAATGTTCGTGATGCTATCAATATATCGTCTACATAAATGGTTAAAAAATCTAAATCCTGTGGCTGGAGTATTTCATCTAAACATTTTATAAAGCTGGCTACACTGGTATTCAGCCCAAAAGGTAATCGTTTAAATTGGTAATTCCTTCCATTGAACAGGAATGCTGTGTATTTCCTACTTTCACGTGCTAACGGGACTTGCCAGTACCCCGCGGTCAAATCTAATGACGTCATGTATTTAACTCCACTGAATTTTTGGAAGATTTCATTTATTGCTTCGGGTGACTCCCGGTCCGGGATAATTATCTGATTAATGTTACGGGCATCTAAACATAATCTAACGTGGCCATCTTTCTTAATGACTACTACTAACGGGTTAGAGTACGGCGATACTGATCTTTCTATTATGTCCCCTTCTAACATTTTATCTAATTCCGCCTGAACCGCCCTCCTCTTTGAATAAGGTACCGGATAACTTCTTTGTACATAGGGTGCGTGTTCCCTTACTTTTAATTCACATTCATAATCCCTTGCCCTCCCTGGTACATCGGCAAACACTTCTCGAAAACACTCTATTACCTGCCACAACGCTTTGCGTTGAGAACTCCCTACATCACGCCCCTCACTACAAAATTTTACCGCTCTATCCTCCCAAATTTGTTTATTTATATTACCCCCTAACTCTCTCTCTCTACATACATACGTATTAACTTCCGTTTCTATTTCACTGGCCCGATTCAGTATCATCTTGACTCCCGAAATTCTGACTTTATCTACTACCCGCTCAAAACTAATCTCAACTGGTTTACCTTCATTATTTAGTATTAACGACCGCTTCTGGAAATCAATTACCGCCTTGTGTTTTATCAAAAAATCATTCCCCAGAATAACCTCCAAATTTAGTCCCCTTACTACTAACAATGTGTTGTCATATTCTACTCCATTAATTACCATGTTCAAATGTACTTGTTTAGTTACACGTTTACTCCTAACCCCGGTAATATCTACAATGGTCACCCCCGCTACTGGCAAAGTTGGGATATTTTTATTTATTTCTTGCAAACTCTCTAATACGTGTTCAGAAATGACAGAAATTTCACTACCTGTATCGACTAAAGTTTTTACTTCCTTACCTTCAATTTGAATTCTTACCTCTGTCAGTCCGGTTCCTGGTCTTGCTGTCTCCAAGTCCTCTTCCTCCATCAGTTCCTTGGACATATCCGTACAGATGACGTTATTTGTATATTCGTTGTTATCTTGGGCCTCGCAGACATTTGTCGACAATGGTGGGGTCCCTTCACTCACTGTCCTTATTAGTTTTCCGTCTGGGCGTTTGCACGGCCTGGAGTGTGTCCACCACGACCTCTATTGGAAGTTCCACTGCTTCCCGGTGCTCCTCGGTTGCTGCTCCCTCCTCTCTGTGGTTGACTATTTTGGTTATGTTCAGTATTGCTGCGTTGGCAACTCCTCTCTTTATGACACCTGTAACAAGTTGTTCTACTACCATAGTTCTCACAATGACACTCTCCACATCGCCAGTCCTCACGTCTATAGTTATTATTGTAGCCTCCCCTTGTCCCTCTATATGTGTTTGGTGTTCCACTAGGTTGATTATGATTATGATTCTCGTTATGTACCCCTGACGGGTTTGGGCGCCTACCAATTTCCCGGTCCCTGATATTTTGGAAAATATCTAGTATTTGTTCAAGATCATTTATACCTTCCACTTCTCGCGTCATTAGGTTAATCTGCACCTCCCTTGGTAAATGTTTACTTATGTGACGTACGAATGATCTAAACGGTAATGGTGGTTCAAGGTATTTTGCCTCATTGTACATTTTCATTACGTAAATGGTGACATTACTACCATTAGTCCCGAAATTACCCGACCCCATTATCTTGCTTCTAAGTACTTCTTGGTCCTCTTCAGACCAGTATTTACTTCTAAAATCCCCTTCAAAACTAACCATCAAACTAATCCCCATCTGGAAATCTAACCAATCTCCCTTATGTACCTCCGCCCAAATTGAGGGGCTTCCCTTAAAACATTTCATAACTTTCAACAATTTCATCTCCCAATTACTGTTACAAAATCTATTAAAGTCTCTTACTCTATTTAGGAATTGCATAGGGTGTACCCCCCTCCTATCCCCAGTAAATGACTCTAACTCTATTTCGCTATCTACATTACGGGTGATTACTACTTGTTCATGGACACTGTCTAATGTTTTATTTATTACCGTTTTCAAGTCATCTTTAACATTGATTATTTTTTGTTCCATTAAATTAAACTTGTTGTTAGTTACACGTTCAGATTGAATACTGGCATTATTTACCATTTCTACAGCACCTTTTAATAGCTGTATTTCTGACTTACAACTACTTTCTGTTTCACTGATCTTACTATCAACATTGTCATTGATTTCTAAGATTTTATTCGCAAAACTCAATTGACATTCACTTATTCTGCTATCGCAATTGCTTTCTATTTCATTTATTTTGAAATTAACATTAGTTTCATATGTCTCAATGTTATCTCTAACTTCTTCTATTTTCTCTACTACACAATTAAATTTACACTCATTATCAATATTATACTTATTTATACTACTTTCAAAATTATCTTTCAACTCTTGAATTTGCTCATGCACTTGTATTTTGACTGTCTCTGACACTTGTTTATTTACATTAATGATATGCTTATTTAACTGTTCATTTACTGAGCCTATCACTTGTTCTTTAAATGTATTGAAACATTCATTCGTCTCATTTAAACGTTTATTCATATTAACCTCAAATTTGGTATTTTGCTTATTTATTTCGTCAAAACGACAATTTATAATGTCAAATTTGCTATTTTGAACGTCCAAACGACTATTCTGTTCATCGAATTTAATATTAATATCCCCTTTTAGTTCACTGAAATTACT
Organism: Magicicada septendecula; assembly: GCA_034769895.1. NCBI lineage: Eukaryota > Metazoa > Arthropoda > Insecta > Hemiptera > Cicadidae > Magicicada > Magicicada septendecula. The sequence continues at coordinate 65,586,049 of CM068375.1, forward strand.
ATACATCATATTATACAATCGTGTTAACATATTGTCCTCATCGGACTTCTTATTTTGATTTACTACAATAGGTGTTGAATGAATTGCAACTTCATTCATGATTTTCGATTCGTCTACATTACTTTCACTCGTTAACAGTGACTCTGTTTGAATACCTGAATCGCCTTTATTGGCCGACTCAGTTGACGTGTTTTCATACATCGATTTATTTTCGGCCTCACTGCCGACAACTACATCAATTTCATTTATTTTCTCCATTGAAATGAAATTAATTTATTTAACCACGCCCTCACTTCCAAATAACCCGTTCTGCAGCTTAATTAGGTCTGGCGAATATAACCACAAATTATATTCGCCGTCCCTGTTCGGGCGCCAATGAAACTCTACAAATCGATTACAAAAGTATAATTATATTTATCTCTTACCTTCGGGTTTTTATTCCAAAGTCTTTCAGACGAAAACAGCTGCAAAAAGGATTACTTGGATTTGATATAGGCAAAGATCAAATACACCGTTTGTGCTAACACATTGCCTCTGATTTATTATTCCAAAACAACTACTTCGTCTCTCTTTCATAACATTTAGAGCAAATACTTGTAGAATGAGCAACAATTTGTGAAATCAAATTTAATAATAAAATATTTCTTAATTAACTAGCTTATTACAACTATGGTATACCCCAACTATTTACTATCTGCAATGAACCAATACGTGCTTTGGCTACACACTCACACACATTCGTTCTTTGATTTTATCGTTCTATTTAAACCCCACTTCGAGATCTCTGATTTACATTTTAGATTTATAATTTATTTATGTTGAATTATACTCTGGGGAAAAAGGTAAAATAATCTTGGTTAAAACTCAGTTAATACTTAACGTCTGAAGAACTCCGCTGTTTTGCACCTCTGCTGTGAATGCACTGTTTAACACACCATGATTTAGTTTTTCACTGTTTAACCGCGGTACTGTTATTGTTTATTTCATATTAGGTTGATGCGCCACTATTATTTTAATTCACTTTAAAATAGCATTTAGTTTTGTTTTGTCGGCCGACATATATTTTCGAACACTTAGCTCGCTTAGGTTGGCCGCGCGGCCCGGTGTCACAACTGGCACTGACTTTAGTTTGCTAAATTGCATACAGTGTTTTTTTGGTCACGTGATCGTGCAGCTGAGCTCCCATTGGTGCTATTGAAAGAGCGCCTTAGCAGAGGCGGGAAGGTGAGCAATGTTTTTGCCGCCTGGCGCAATGTGCAGTTACATACTCTCTTTCGTAATTCACGGCTGAGGCGCAGGTTGATGTTATTTCACCATCGGTCTGCGTTGCATGAGTGCGGAGACAAAACATAGACGTTTTTTCTGCAATAAACACAGCCTATCTGGTTGACTAACTCGGGGTTCTACAAGGGTGAACAATGACTGTATAGAGAATGTAATTTAAAAAAAAATGTTATCTTGGCCCTACAATCTCGTACCGTTACATGCTGTGTCTTATTTTATTTCTAAGATTTCTATGAATCGTGCCACAAATATTCCTAAATTTATTTATTTTCGCTCTTACATCATATTCAGATTCATAGCTTACTCCACAGCAAAGATATTTGAAATGGCTCACTTGTTCTAAAGTGCTATTGATTATAACTATCTTAGTCCTCACTGGATATTTACCTTTAAAGGCCATGGTTTTTGCCTTTCTTACTGAAATTGTCAGTGAGTACTCTCTTGCCACTTCTTGTAACTGAAACATAGCTCTTTGTAAATCATCCTCATTTTCTTGAATAAGAACTATGTCATCTGCATATAGCAGGGAACCCATACAAATTGATTTGTTAAGCTGTATTCCTGAAGTCACTCTGGTTTTCCACGCTCGCAACATGTCGTAAATGTATTAAACAAGGTTGGGAAACACAGCATCCCTGCCTAACTGAAATGTCACCTGAGAGCCTACCATTCAGATCCAGAACTACAGGTGTACTTTTTTATAAAGGATCGTAAGTGAATTTATTGAATGCTGTAGATATTTTCTTCTATCCATAATATTCCATAACTTTGGCATATAATCATGCAGCAATATTTGTTCTCATTCCAACTGAACACCTCTCAGGACTGAAAAGCCTGCAATGTGAAGTATTATTCGTAATTCATTATTAAATGAATATTGATTTTATCTGTAAGGTTTGATCCAGAGCTTCGTTTAGTGTACTTCGGCAGAGAACAATGGGCAAATGAGCAAAACGAAGAATCTCTATCTCCATCCTCCTGGATTGGACATCCAACAATGCCAAGACAGACTGACTGAGAGACATTATTGGTCACCATGGAAAGCTGGAGGATATACTCAAAAACAAGGCTTTATGAGGTCTACCGGTTGTGGCATACTCTGGACATTGGGTCATTGACATCACCTGATGCTGGATGACTGACTCAAGTAAGAAGTAAGTAATTATTTTGAAGAAATGTTGTAAGAGCTGTGAAAATATTTTGGAAAAATACTGTTTTTCACATTTTCCTTAATATCTTGTCTCAAGATTTATACAACCTCAAAGGTAACTGATAGCCTTCATCAGATACAGGAAGACTGTCATTTGCCAATAACAACTGACACAACTTATCGTCATATACAAATTTATCTAAAGTTGGTTCATCAATAACTAACTAGACTTACTGTAAGTGTTAACTAACATACTTTAATTTTAGTTTTTAACCACCAACATGTAATCTACTGATAATAGACCTGACAATAGAATAGTCACTTGAAGATGCACAGTGGACAAACACCTCGTTGCGAGGCTAACAAAATTTTCATTCATTTCGCACATGTGCACAACAGTCTTGTACAGTGTTCCAGTAGTATGAACATAGGCCGCACCAAGGCTGGTGAGAACAGTGGAAGCATGCTAGTGTGTAACGGGGCTAAAAGGAGGGTTTTTTTAATTTTATTATAGAATCATGTTTCATTAATCTTGTTATGTTAGAGTGTAAGAATTATAAATATGTGTTATGTATTTTTCGTTATGTAATTTTGTGTAGCATTTTTGAACAAAGGTCATTCACCCGACCTAGAACATCTGCTGATGGCTGGAGTTAGATGTGTAATAGGTCACTTATAACTAATTTGTAAATTTCCAATGTAATTAAATGTTTGAATATAATGATTTCAATGTGGTTAAAGATTTTATTTTAAATGATGATAAAATGAATTGAGATAGTTATGAATTTTAAAGGTAACGTAAAGGGTGGTAAAGTTGATTTTGGGTGATTATTATTTTGTTAGGACATTTAAATCAGTCCATGTTGAGATAAATATTGTTGAATAATATTGTTGTGAATTAATGTAATGTAGAATTTGAGAAATAATAGAGACACAGTAGCTATGGGGATAATATGTAGAGTATTGATTGATATATTGATGTAATAAGTAAAAGGAGATATTTTGTAGTTGAAAGTGATGTATTGGAAGAGTAATTAGTTGAGGGGAATTTTGTAAGGGGGGTGGTGTGATAAGGAGTCCGCAACGAATGGTGTTGGGACAGGAAGGGACCGTTTAGTGCCGGAAAGGGTTACCTAGGGAGAGTCCCGGGACCAGATAAGGGAGTGAGCTTTGGGAGGGAAACACACATCCTGAGTACAAAGGGGTAAAGAGTATTTTTTTTATATATAAGGGTAGAATGATGCGATATGAGTTGAGTAGTAAGTGGGTTTAGAGAATGTTTGATAGATGATTTGATAGAGAAGGGGTGTCATGTTAATTAAAGCTGTTAGGGACGTTAGAGTCAGAAGGGGATTAAGAGAATATATAAATGCTAAGTTGTAAATCAGGTTATTATGAATAATTCAAGTCACCCAAACTATTGGAGATTGAGAATGTTAAAGAAAGTAAATCATAGTTAAAATGAAAAAATTAATTGAAACAAGTGACAAATTTTAATAGAATTTGAGAATAATGTAAAGCTATAAAATGTGTAAATTTTGATTAATTTAAATGTCAGTTTTATTGTTAATTGTAATAATACTATGTTAATTTTAAATGTCTTATTTTATTATGTTGTATTGTGTTTAAAGATAAAAAATTCTGAAGATGTTCCATGTACTTCATGATGTAGATCTATGTATAACATATGTAGGTCAAGGTCGTTGACTTGACCCAGTGTGATCAGCTGATGGTTGATGTTATAAACTAGACCAGTTTCTGGCAATTGAGTGATGCAATCTGGTTGCCTAATTGAATTAAATGATTTTGATTTTTTCCAAAATTGATAAAAATTAATATTTTGATAAATTTAAATATTTTTGGAAAAAAAAATTCGATTTTGTGCCAGCCATATAGGTGATGTTTGAATTTTAAGTGTACTATTGTTTATGTGTATCATTAGTGCTTTATTGAGTTATACTGTGTAGAATATAGAGTATTAAACATTATTCATGTTTAATAAGATGTTCAGTTTGTTTTTTCTTTGTGATTGTTGTAGTGGAGAAAATTAATAGTTAATGGATTCATGCAAAAGATTTTTGTTTTGATTTTTTGAGAGAGTAATGGTAATATAAAAATTTGATTTTGATTTAACGAAATTTTTGAATTTGAAAATAAATTTTGTTAGGATGTAGTAATAAGTATATGTACGCGCCCAGTATTTGCCAAAGGCGACCCAGTATGCATGTAAGGGGGAACATATCGGTTGAGGATCTGGCATGGAATAAGGCCAGGGATTTGGAGTTTGGGGGTGGCATGTTAGAAGGTTAGGTGCGCTGTGGTGCGTGTCTGTTCGATTTTATGGTGTTGGGATCTCGAATAGAGAAGTCCAGTAATCTCGTTCAGGTGCAGCCATAGTCGCAAAGCCAGGGGGGTAGTTTACCCATGATGTGTTAAGAACTAATGGGGGGTTGTTGGCACCATATCCTCACCGATCCTCTTAGGGGTTTAGCAATGAGATTTCTTCTGTTTAGGCAGAAGATCTCTCATTGGGGGGGGGGGTATTGTAACGGGGCTAAAAGGAGGGGTTTTTTATTTTATTATAGAATCATAAATTTGTTTTCATCTGTGTGGCCAGCCACATGTTAAATAAATGTTTTAGTTCAAACAAAGAAGTTGTGAGGTGTAGCTGTATGATGGAATGCGTCAAGGTGCAACGACGCAATACCATTCTCGGAACTGTAGTGTTGAGTGACACACGCTAACACCAGCAGGTGCGCAACCGACGCCAAGAAGCGAAAAAACAACATGGCCTGATGGTGAATTCTGTGTGCCATGTGCTTTCGACAAGGCGGAAGTCTTGACGAAAGCCCGCCTACCTTTGTGACGAAACCAGTGGACACTAGATTTCGTCTACTGCCAACACCCACAAATAACATGTGTTGTGGGTGCAACTCCTCAGACTTTAGCAGCAAAGGCGGTGAACAGCGAAGAAATTTGTTAACACCAGAAGGCAGTGATGTCCGACCGCATGGAAAGAGAGTCGACTTATAGCCGCGGCGGCGGCCAGACACAGGCTAAGACTCGTGGGCCAGAAGTACTCTTTTAAATATAATAAGTGACAACCCGACCGTTTAAAGTGTTTATTAAAATGAGTATAACCGTAAAAACGGGCAAATCAACCGTACTATTAAAGTCAATAGTGAGAACCGAATCGCCGACTTTTGAATGAATCTCCAGAGTGCAACACGTGGGCGAACAAGGGAACAGAGAAGTAGCAGAACAAACTTTTCTTAATTTTTCTAAGTGTATTAAATTTTCAAAAGCGCTAAACCTAAAAGAATGGGGAGGTAAATCTGAATGAATGAGTGGATGGGCATTGCTGGGCCGCCTTAAATAAATTAATTAATAATGTAGCTTAGATATAAGTGATATTTTCAGAAATGTAAACATTATTGCTGGAAAAAGGGGCTTCACCTCAATATCAGTTATGATTGGAATTATAAAAATAAATTCATTACTTTGTTTTATTTACTAAAAGAGTAACAAATTATTTAAACCACCTTATTTCATTTGCTGCACTGATCAGTTCGTCGTACGAGCGGGGTTAGTCCACACTAGAGATCCGGCCAGATCGCAAGGTAGGTGGAAGTTTCAAACTAAATTAATATAATAAAATGTCATAAATAAATAAAAAGTTACAAGTGTAGTTGTGAAGCAACAGTATACGACAGAGAGAGATAACGTGTAAATGTGACAGCGAACTATTATCACATTATCTTCCCCTTTCCTCACTAAAACACATTATGCTACACTTTTAACACTTTCGATACACACATTTTTTTTGTTGCATTTCTCTAGAGTACACATGTTTAGTTGCATTTCTCTAGAGTACACATGTTTTTCCACGTATTTCATAATTTCTTCAGGGAAGACTAGTTAATGTTTACTGAAAGCTGATGATATTTTCTAAAGGCTGAGTCCTTCTTGTTACACTGACTTAAAAAAATTACAGTACATGAAGTCTAATATTGTTTTATTAAATAAAAAAATGCATTTTTCACTTCCAAAAAAAAAACAGTTTTACGGAAGTTTTGAGCTCATTTGCATTTATAAATGTTACATAAGAGCTAATTAAAATTAATTACATATCTATAATATGTCTAACTGTCATACAATAATTCACAAATTTCATCTCTGGTCAAATAACGAACATTAGAATCCATACTGCACGCTTGTAAACAGCACCTCAGATCATGGAATGGCTGTGAAAACATATGATTCCTATTTGCATGTAAAACAAAAGTGCTGTGATCTGTATTTTTTTTTCGTGAATATGTGGGAGATTACTGGCAGTTCACACAGCCCACAGATTTTATGTAAATAAATATTTACACACATGAACAGACATGCCCTCAGAAAGTGCAGGCAACGTACACTGGGAGAAAAATGCTTGGCCGCGCTATTCGTGGGCAACATAGCCAAAGTCTTAAGTGGAGGTAATTCATCCACTGGGTCAGTCAGCTCACCACTCAAGAAAGGCTGTCAGGTTTCTACTTAAACTTACATGAATACACGCTACAGTTTTGGAGAAAATTCAGGCAAAAACTTTGCATTCTGTGGAAAATTTCAACATTTTCTGCACCCCTAATTTTATTAGATGCTTAACAAAAATAATATACTACTACTAATAATAATTTTAATACTAAATTAAGACATTTCAGAATTTGTAACTATACCTGCAGAGCAGCCAATCTTCGTGCTTCTTCCAACTGCTTTTCTCTTGCCTTACGTTTTGCTTTTTTACCTTGTGTGTTTGCGAGACGAGCTCTAGCCTCTGACAGCATCTCCAATTCTATATGTTTAAAACATATCAAACAGTTCTTTAAATTGTTATGATATTAATGGTTTAATATTATTTCTGATATTAAGACAGCATATCTGCATAGACACGAAAAATGAAGCACCTCGTATGATGCTAGGTCTTTTTAAACACAGAATACACTCACAGAATGTCATTTGATTTTGTCAATTTTTAAACAAGCACAGTACATAAATTTCAAACAGCTGATCAACAATGAATGAATTCATAGATTGCTTTGGAAATTGACACGTGTTTACACAAAATATTGTTACAAAATCACAGAAAAATCTACGTGTTTTATCGAATGTTCCAGAGTGATCCGGAATGTAACGTGTGTGGCGTACGTGCTTGTTGACGCATTTTCTAGACTGTGCCAGACTTCGCTCGGGCGCATGGACTGTGTCAAGGCCGCAAGTAATTACGTCGTAACTATACTGGCGCTATCGAATAATCTAGTAATTTGGGGCGGTATACATACCAGTACTCAATGACATTCAGTTCAGTATTAGTGCGAGATACTGACAGTGCGGTTCGAGAGTTATAGTAGCAATATTACTGTGCGCGTTCAAGTGGTTATTAGTTAAGAGTGGTGTTTTATAATTGGACGGTATAATTGTAATACAATTGTGTTTAATTTTAGTGGACATTTTATTGCGTGTGAAGAATTTTCATTTGTTTTGTTGTAGAGACTGTGTTGTTAATTACGAATTATGAACTGTTTAAGTCTTGTATTTTTTGTTTCCACTGTACCTACGACGATCGAGTAGACCGTCGTAACAGTGGTGTCAGAAGTGGGATAAAACAGTTAACAGTGGAAACTTTGTACAAGACGAGTGTGATTCGTAATTAATCGGTAAACATGGATCCCAGTCAGATGATGGAAGCTTTACAAACACTGCTGCAGCAGACACAGGAAGAAGCAGAAAAACGACAGGATGAGAAACACAGACAGGAGGCGGAAGAACCAGAAAAACGACAGGATGAAAAACGACGACAGGAGGCAGAGGAACGAAAGCGTCAAACAGAAGACATCAAAGCATTAATACAGGAGCAGAAACAGATGCAAGAACATAGTACCGCAGAACTGGGTCTCCTACGAGGTGAGCTTAATAAACAAGTTACTAAAATATCGGAGGTACAAGAATCAGTGACATTAAAAATAGCTGAAGTAGAAAAATCTGTCTCGAGTGTTGAAGAATCGATGTCTACAAAAACACCTGAAGTAGAAAAATCTGTTTTGACTATGGAAGAAGCTATGTCAACAAAAATATCTGCAGTAGAAAACTCAATGGCAAACATAAGAGAACAAATTAAAAGTGAAGTTGAACAGTGCATGAAGATTCAAGCAAAACAAATTTCTGAACAGACTGTACCAGTGATAAAGACAGAAAAAGACACAGAAAATAAATTAATAGAGAAAGTCACTTTGCCTGCAGTAGGGACAGTTCATGTCAAAGCTCCAACCTTTAACGGAAGCATGTAATAGTACAAAATTGTGTGCTACCCCAGTTTTAATTTTTAATTGTCAGTATCCACCTGTGAGGTGCCCCAGTGTAACAAGCAACACACTGTTAGCATAAACAATTGATGTCTAGACAACTAGACTAGACATATTACGTAATAGCCCCAGCAGCAGTCTCCCTTGTGAATCACAGTATGCAGATTAACATCAGACAGTAAGGAGCAGCATACAGTTTGTTAAGTGAAACGGTGGCCTCGGGTGCAAGATAGGCTGTAATTAATAGTCGGCCTATCCATTAAAGTATTAAACAATGTAAAAAGTATAAACAGTATAGCGCATGGCCAGTCTATTAAACGTATAAGGGCCGACTTAACGTATTAACGTACGTCGGCCGACTTATATTACATTTATAATGTGGAGCTATTCGACAAACAAGTCTGTAAAAGTGTAACAAAATCGTAAACTATAGTGAATTAAATAAGACGGAGTACGTTGCGATAGTGTGAAAGTTTGTGAACTGGGGAAATAACATTTGTGACCAGAAACAGCCAACAACACGAGGTGGTGATGGAACTGATTAACGCCATGGATTGTTAAGTACTCTACATAACCCTATCAGAACTACTTAAATACATAAATACAGAAATTAAAAATAAACACAGTTTTAATCATGGGGTTTTAAAAGAAACAAATAAAAAATAAGAGTATGAGTGAGAGAGTGTTGCAAAGTGCTGGTTAAGTTAATTTTAAATTGCATTATTGCTAAGTCATTTTTATATGAGTTTAAACCAATTGATCAAGTATTCATGCATTATTTTTTTGTATTGAAAATGTAATGTAAAAATAGAGTGAAAGCAAATATTGCATTAAAGAAAGCTAGTTGTTTTAGAATACAAAAATTGTGTTAGAACAATTATTTTGAAACGTCAATCCAAATAACCTTGTCTGCAGCTGATTTTCGTCTGTACGACCTTGGACAAGAACCCGAAGGTAAGATAAGATATTATAAATATCAATTAAAATAAATTGAATTGTGTCAATGGCGCCCGGAACAGTTGGACGATTTGGGTGATGTATCTTAAATCACAAAGATCAGGCGTCATTAAGCTGCAGAACGGGTTATTTGGGAGTAAGGGAAATGGTATGGTTAGTTTGTACGATATAAACAAATATACAAAATATTAGACATAGAAGTAAGATAAGGTGTGTATAATAGTATAGGTAAAAAGAAAAAAACACCATATAAAATGAAGAATAACGATGATGAAGTCAGCATAACTGACTTAACTGAAGTCAATACAGAAAATAAATTTGATACAAATATCAATACAGAAAAGTGTGACCGAATCAACGGTCATGAGTGGGTTGGAGGTCCATTCGACTCCAATCTTAGTTCAAAATAGAGAATTAAGTAAGTCACCTGACACAGATGACTCGGGGATTCAAATAACCCCGAAATCAATTAACAAAAGTAATCAATATGACAGTGGCGAAATGATGAGTATGATGCAGTTGTTGTTAAAGATAGATAGTAAGTGTGAAAATTTGAACGCTAAATTTAACGAAATTAAGGGGGACATTAATTATCGTTTCGAGGAACAGAATGTAAAACTTAACGATATCAATCAACGTTTAGATAGTAATGAGGAAAAGTTTGAGACAAAATTTGATAAATTAAATAAACGTTTTGATATAAATGACCATAAATTTGATGAAATAAAGAGTGATATTAATAAGATTAAACTACAAAACTTTAATATCGAGAAACGTATAAATGATATAGATGAGCGATGCAATGTTATTCTTGAACAAGTAATTACAGTAAATGATAATTTAAAAAGCTTTGCAAGTAACAGTGGTAATATGACAACAGATAGTGGAGAAATTAATAACAAGGTGAGTAATACTGATGATTATAATGATGTGTTAACAAGTGATAACAATGATATTAAAAATGATGATGTAACTGAAAATGGGGTATCAAAAAATGATACAGTAGACAATAGTAGTAATACTGAGAGTAGAAAGTCAGTTGATGTTAGTAATGAAGTAGTAATAAGTATTGATGAGTTGGAGAAAGAATGGAGAGATAGTTTAACTATAGAGTATGAACAGAGGGCAAATTTTTCTTGTAGTATAGGTGAAGAAAAAGCTTCACCAATGTTGTATGAGGACAGAGTTTCCTCCGGTAGTTGTGTGGAAGACGAGGTGTCTTTGAATGGTCCCCTTATTTTTTGTAACGGTCTTGGAAGTTTGTGTCGCGCTCTGTGTGGAGTGAGAATATGAAATGGTGTGGTATTGAAAGTGATAATAAAGAAAGAGAGAGAGTGATTGAGGTGATTGAGTTATTCAGATTAAGTAGAGATTATAAAGGGTTAGTAAGGGGAATAAATATTGAGAAAAACTATGATATGATAAACAATGGAGATTTACCTTGTACAGTAGTAAACAATGTGTATATTGATGATAAATATTTACCTGTTGGGAGAAGTAGTATACTTGTAGTAGCAGAATATTGTGATAATGATGTGATTGTAACAATAAATACTTACGGAGACTTGACAAAGAATAATAATGTAGACTTGATTTATGATGTAGTAATAATGGGAGGTAACCCTAAGTATTATTATTATGGTACAATGGAACATATAAATTTGTACGGTTATTACACAAAAGATAGCCATATGTTGTGTACAAATAAAATTGAACAATGTTATGTGAAAATAAGGCTAATTTTTGATGATGGGGGTTGAGAAATATGGCGTGAACATTTAATTATGTGAGTAATGGTAAAATTACTTGGCTGATTTAGGTAATGAAGTGTGGTAAATGATAAAAAATATGACAAAAATTTTGTAAATAAATGTGTTGTGTTAAATGTATTGTGTTAATAGTATTTTGTTGTAATGTACAGTATAGCTTATGTGTAACATATGTTTGTAATAAGGATGAATGGTATAATAATATTTACTAAATGGTATTTACTAAAATAATGAACAAGAGATAATAAGGAATTTTATTTTCCATTGTGTGTGTAAATTACAAGTGTTTTAAATACTGTAACTAAAGCTAAATTATTTTGAGTGGAGGTGGAATTAAAGTAATTCAAAAAAGGTGACTTAAAATTATATTTGATCTGAATTGTAACAAATAGTAATTGATAAATATGTTAACATTAAAACATTTATAGAAACCCAAAAATTTGTAGGAAGTATATGTGTCAGTAGTGTCGTAATCAGGATATTGAGACTGAGATGGTGTTTATAAAACAAGTCTGGCATACAACTGTTTATGTAAACAGGTATGTTGCCTGTTGTGTGACCAATGTTTACAGTCATGCTGTAGTTGACAACAACAGGAATGTTGTATTTTGATGAACCAGTGCTATGAGTAAATCTTATTATGAAACACAAGAAATGCCAGATGTGTTGAAGCTGCTAACTGTTTATTCTGCTGAATCATTGCCCGTAGTAAATTTTATTATGAAACCAAAGAAATTAAGTTAATTTTTGCAGATAATATAATAATGAGGTAATTAACGTAACTCAGAGTTTTGAGAAATTAAATTAAATCGAATTGGGAATTAAACTAATTGAAAAGGCGATTTTAATAATGAATTTAAATTTAACTTGATTCAAATTTCAAATGTAATGGTAGATTAAATAACAATTGATGAAAACGTAATAGTAGAAATACTCATTTAAAATGGAAAATTGAAGGAAATATTTTGGGTAACAATAATAAAAAATGTTTGTACGATCAATGTGCTATTTTGGAGGGGTAATAATGTATTGGGAATACTATTCAATTTGTATGGCATATTTGTATGGAATTAGCTGCAAGTAGACAGTTAGGTTATATTATTAAAATTAAAAATTAAGCCAGTACTTTGTAAATAAAAGAACCAGTACTTTGAGAATGAACCAGTATTACTAAGAGGATACAAATCAGTTGTGGATATGGAGTGATGGAAGGCCGTTTGTTAATCTTTTAATTAAATGTTTTAGAGTCAGGTGATACTGTGGCGGGTATCTGTCCGAGTTTATGGTGTTGGGATCTCGTGCAGAGAAGTCCAGTAAGATCGGATGGGTGCTGCCACAGTCGCCAGACTAGGGGGGTAAGTACCCATGATTTAGTTGAGAGTTCAGGGGGGTTGCGGCGCCATATCCTCACTGATCCTCTTAGGTTTTAGGCAATGAGAGTTTGTATGATTCGGCATCCAACCTCTCATTGGGGGGGGGGGGGTATTGTAACAGTACAGAATTGTGTGCTACCCCAGTTTTAATTTTTAATTGTCAGTATCCACCTGTGAGGTGCCCCAGTGTAACAAGCAACACACTGTTAGCATAAACAATTGATGTCTAGACAACTAGACTAGACATATTACGTAATAGCCCCAGCAGCAGTCTCCCTTGTGAATCACAGTATGCAGATTAACATCAGACAGTAAGGAGCAGCATACAGTTTGTTAAGTGAAACGGTGGCCTCCGGTGCAAGATAGGCCGTAATTAATAGTCGGCCTATCCATTAAAGTATTAAACAATGTAAAAAGTATAAACAGTATAGCGCGTGGCCAGTCTATTAAACGTATAAGGGCTCGAGTAACGTACGTCGGCCGACTTATATTACATTTATAATGTGGAGCTATTCGACAAACAAGTCTGTAAAAGTGTAACGAAATCGTAAACTATAGTGAATTAAATAAGACGGAGTACATTGTGGTAGTGTGAAAGTTCGTGAACTGGGGAAATATCATTTGTGACCAGAAACAGCCAACAACACGAGGTGGTGATGGAACTGATTAACGCCATGGATTGTTAAGTACTCTACATAACCCTATCAGACTACTTAAATACATAAATACCGAAATTAAAAATAAACAGTTTTAATCACGGGGTTTTAAAAGAAACAAATAAAAAATAAAAGAGTATGAGTGAGAGAGCGTTGCAAAGTGCTGGTTAAGTTAATTTTAAATTGTGTTATTGCTAAGTCATTTTCATATGAGTTTAAACCAATTCATCAAGTATTCATGCATTATTTTGTTGTACTGAAAATGTAATGTAAAAATAGAGTGAAAGCAAATATTGCATTAAAGAAAGCTAGTTGTTTTAGAATACAAAAATTGGTGTTAGAACAATTATTTTGAAACGTCAATCCAAATAACCTTGTCTGCAGCTGATTTTCGTCTGTACGACCTTGGACGAGAACCCGAAGGTAAGATAAGATATTATAAATATCAATTAAAATAAATTGAATTGTTTCAAGCAGTCACTGGGCAACGTACATTCCACCAATTTGAAGCTGCTGCATGCGCAAATAATTGGACAGAGAAAGACAAGGCTGTTTCACTCGTTCTTGCATTAAAAGGACCTGCGGCGGAATTACTACAGAAAGTGCCACCTGACAGCCAAAACACCTATGCCGAATTGATAAAAGCTCTAGAATTATGGTATGGTAATAAACATTAGCGAGATGTGTACTGCACCCAGTTGAGAGCAAGGCGACAACATTAAGGGGAGAGCCTTCAAGAGTTTGAAGCAAGTATCAACAGACTAATTAGACTGGCCTATCCTGAAGCACAGAAGATTTTCAAACAAGTTTTGCGATGCAGACATTTACTGCCGGTGTCCAAGATAACGGACTACAGCAAGTGTTACGAATGGCAAGACACCAGAACAGTGTGGACGCCCTGGTACATGCTTTGCAATTTGAGGCCGCCAAATCAGCGTCTGGTTGGACAAGTCATAATGTGCACGTGCTAAAAGATCGCGACGGCACAGACGATGAGGAAGAAGAACAAGGAACAGAGACTCGACGGTCGGCGCCACAGAATAAAATATGAAAGGATGGAAGACCGAAGTGTTATAGATGTGGGAAACCTAGACATCTACAACGAGATTGTTGGGTTAGAATTCAGCAGCTGGGAAACGAGCAATAGTCGGTACAACGGGGCGTGTGCTGACTAACTGGAGGAATGAAGCCCCTAGACAATACGCAATTTCTACACGTTAGAAAAACAGTGGGAGCTTGGTAGTTACCGGATTTGTTCAAGAAAGGCCAACCTCGATTACAGTTGACACAGGCGCAACAGTTTCTATTGTGCGCCCCGACATGGTGAAAGATCTCAACCCAATCTGGTGCTCTTGGAGCTTGCGAACAGCTACTGGACGGCCTGTAAAAGTGTATGGAAAAGTGGAGATACATCTACGCCTCGGTAGACTTGAGTTTAATCATCAAGTACTTGTTGCAGACATTGTGGATGAAGCAATTCTTGGTGTGGACGTTATGAACGCATACGGATTTATAGTCGACTTCAAAAACAATGTCTTGAGAATCGGAGGCGAAGAGGTAATGCTATCAACAATGACGACAGCAGAAAAATCGATGGACGTCATAAACCAAGTGGCCGTAACTGTTCCGCCAAACTCCAAAAAGATCATCATGGTTAGAACCGAGGTAGATACTAGGGGCAACCAGTGCTCTATATTCGAACCCAGGTAGTCAGCACACCAGGCATACTAATTGCCAGAAGTTTAGTAAAACCTGACAAAACCAGAAATGTACCTATGGCGAATATTTTGGATCAAGCTATCACTTTACAAAGCAATATGCTCCTAGGCAAATTGACTCCTGTGGCCTGGGTAGCCGGAATGACGCAATGAAGATCCAGTGCTTCGGATAATTCCAAATTACCAGAGGAACTGCAAGAATTATTGAACAGATCTTCTAACGACCTTTCAAGTGGTGAAGTAAAAGAACTCAGACAGTTTTTACATGAATTCAAAGATTGTTTTGCAGTTCGGGGGCAGTCACTGGGAAGAACCTCTCTTGTGCAACATCGCATCAATACCGGGGACACAACACCGATACGCCAACCTCCTCGAAGGCCTCCATTATCTAAACAAGAGGAAATGTCTCGGTTAGTACAGGACATGTTGACAGAGGGAGTAATCGAACCTTCGTCAAGTGCTTGGTCTTCTCCTGTAGTGCTGTTAGTGAAGAAGGATGGTGGGTTGCGTTTCTGCATAGGCTACCGGAGGTTAAATGATGTTACAAAGAAAGACTGCTATCCACTACCTCGCGTTGATGATACACTCGACACATTGTCCGGAGCACAGTAGTTTTCCACATTAGACCTGAAGAGTGGATACTGGCAAGTGGGTCTTCATCAAGAAGACAAGGAAAAGATCGCTTTCTCGACCCCAAGTGGCTTATTCCAATTTAACGTCATGCCATTTGGACTCTGTAATGCACCGGCAACATTTGAAAGATTGATGGACCTGGTACTTCGAGGCCTGACGTGGAAAACTTGCCTTGTTTATTTAGATGATGTCATAGTCATCGGGAAGACTTTCAAAGACCATTTGGAAAACCTTAAGGAGGTTCTAACTAGAATTCATGGTGCCCAACTGAAGCTGAGCCCGAAGAAGTGTTCTCTATTCCAGAAGGAAGTACAGTATCTGGGCCATCTGGTTTCGGCAGCGGGTGTTAGCATGGATCCTAATAAAGTAGACACCATAAGAGACTAGCCAGTGCCGAAGAGTAAACACGAAGTTCGGAGTTTCCTGGGGTTATGCTCATATTACCTGTGACAGTACAAAAAGTCTGATATAAAAAGTATGGTATGCAAGGTAGTAAATTATGGTATTTCGATGTTTTTTAAAGTCATTTCTATGGGTAATACAATTTCCCTTAGTTTTTGCCTACAATGACGCAGTTCCGAGACAACAAAATAATTTCAAGGACAGCAGTGTACGTGCAGATAAAAAGACTTATAATGGTTACAGCCACTAATAACGGTGCTTCATACTTCTGTGTCATTGGTCGAACACGCCAAACGTCATTAAAACAACAATGACGTGATTAAAATACGTAACTAACAAGGCGATTATATAACAAGAGACAAAGAACGATGACGTTTACTCACACACACATACGTAAAATGTGCAGAGTATCTGTCCCAGTCTGCAGAAATTCATCATGGCGATAACACGCTAACAACTGTGCTGACCTGAAACTGTCAGCTTAAGTGCTTTAAAGAATTAACAATGTAATCAAAACGTAAGCCAGTGTTAACTACAAAAATCTAAACAGTGTGAAGTAATATTTTTCAAAAGTATAAGTAGAATCAGTGTATTCAGAAAGATGTAACCAACCGTTTTGGGAATCAACATGTGACCCGCTGCCAGAACGTCTAGTCTACTTACAAGGGAAGTGGCAACCCAAAATTTTATTTAAAGAGCTCTTTTAATTAAAAAATTACAGTTATTATGTGTACACAATCAAAAGTAAATTGAAAATTGTCTGTATGGATGTGAGAGAGAGAGCGGTGCGTGAACGTTAAATGTCGACTTCTAAATGGGGGTTGGTTTGTGTTAACGATAATTAAATATAATAACAGCCAAATGACCATGAAACTAATACATAGTCAGTAAACAGAATTGGATGAATTAGTGTTTAATCAAACCGAAAGGAGTTTTATAGCAAAGGGCCAATATAAGTAATGGCCGCCATGTTAAAATGTTATACTGTGTACACGCTTAACTCGATTCCTGAATAAATTAAGATTAATGGTAACTGCTTCAAATAAACGTATTCTCATTTCTGTGACCATCTCTGTCAGCAATCTCGCTGAGTCGAATCCTTGGACCTTAGGTAATTATAAAAACAACAAGATCGAAGTAACCAGATTCTCAACTTATGGTAAGTACCATAATTATGGTGTACGTGACACACGTACTTCATTCAACTAATGTAAACAGACCTGAATATAGGTTACTTGACATTTCCTATTGCAAATACATTTATATTTATTTAAAAGAAAGAGATATATCACAAATGGCTGCCCGAACTGGTGACTATATAAAAATACATTAATGTATTTTATATAATAAGCCTGAATGGTGGCAGAGTGGACATTGAAACTGAGAATACGGTTGTAGGTTAGGTGGTAACGATAATATAAAGCGACAAACCATTAACAATTTTTTATAATGGCAGAAAATAAAGAAAATAGTTCTTTATTAAGCATAACTGATAGTACGAGTAACAGTCAAATAAGTATGACAGAATCAATAGTAATGAGTGAAGGAGTTGTTCACTCAACACCAGTCCCAAATAACAGGGCTGAAAATAACGAAATTACGAAAATGATGCAAATGCTTTTTAGTGAACAAAAAAGCGAAATTAGAGGAATACAGAATAATTTTAATGTAAAGTTTGATGAAATAAAAAACAAAATCAAAAAGCAAAATGTTAATTTTGATAGTCGAATAACTGAAATAGATGTACGTTGCACAAATATGCCAGAACAAGTGGTAGAAATAATTAGCGAGAAATATGATGATAAAATAAATAATTTAAAGAGTAGAATCAGTACAAATAATGAAACAATAATTAGCAAAGTACGAAACCAAATAGAAACCCAGTATGAACAATTAGAAAACAAATGTTTAACCACAATTAGTGAGCAAATAGAAAGTAGAACCAATTGTGAAACAAGTAGACAAATAGATATGAAAACTCGTATTTTGCAGAACAAAATAGAGAAATGTGAATTCGATATAATAGACATAACCAAACATTTTGAAACAGTAGACAGAACAGTATTAAAAAATGAGTGTAACACTAATGAGAGAATGAGCATGTTGCAAAATAAAGTTAAAGAAATAGATAACCTAGTTATACAAAATGATAATAATGTGCATGTTAAATGTAATGTAATTGAAAATGATTTGATGAAAGTGAGAAATGAGTTAAGGGGGGAGATTCAGAGAAATTGTACCGGTACGACGGAAAGAATAATCGTAACCAGGGACGCGTACGGGGAAATCGAATTAGAAAATTTTAACTATGAAAATAGAATAATACACCCCATGAGATTTTTAAATCAAGCGCGTGAGTACAGTCGTTTTAGTAACCAAAATTGGGAGATACAGCTAATGAAAATTGTCAGATGTTTTAAGGGTAATTCTATTATATGGGTAGAAGCACACAGGGTAGAATGGGATAGTTTTGAAACATTTGAGAGGGCGTTTAAAAATAAATTTTGGCCGGAAGAGGAACAAGAGAGTTTGAGAAGACGTATTACGGGGGTAGGCAATTTTGTGGGACAAAACAACATAACCATGTACGTGACAAAGTTATATAATGAGGCGAAATACCTCGAACCGCCAATACCATTTAAATCGTTTGTCAGATACGTGAGCAAACATCTACCCAGAGAAGCACAAGTGACTTTAATGACAAAGGAGATTGAGAACTTAAGTGAGTTGGAACGGATTTTGGACGTTTTACAAAGCATTAGGGACCGCGAAATCATTAGGCGACCAATACAGACGAATCAGCAGAATAATAACATAGAATTTAATCGACATCGGAGTAGCTATCAGGGAAACGGTGAGTATAATAACAGTTACAGACACAGAAATCAGTTTCAGCAGACAGGTGAGTGGAACTGTTCCAGATGCGGAAGAGAGAACTATGCTAACAGACGACAGTGTTTCCGATGTAGACAACCTAAAGAAGAACAGAGGAGAAGTGAACAGATGAAACAACATTTATCGAACGACAAAGGAGGACCAGGTACAAGCGGAACATCCAACCACCGGCAAGGACGACCAAATGGTCAACAACAACAGGAAATGAGCAACGGTAGACGACAGCAGGAAAACTAGAAGCGACAGTGGTAGCCAGGACCCAACCATTGTTCAGAGGAGCGCATGAGGTTCAACACACAGTGGACATCCACAGCAACGTAATCCAAGCAGACATAGTAAGGGATCTATTAGAAGAAGAAAACAACACTTTAACGGAAGGGAGAGCAGGATTAACAGAAGTCCAGGTAAATATAGAAGGTAAGCATTACAGAACACTAGTAGATACAGGTAGTGAGATTTCAGTGATAGCAGAAAATATTTTAACCGAGTTGAGAGAAATTAATAAAAATATCCCAGTTTTGCCAGTAGCAGGGGTTACGGTTATAGGAGTTACAGGGGTAAGGAGTAAGCGAGTGACAAAACAGATACATTTGAACTTCCTGATAAATGGTATAGATTTTGATAGTACATTCTTGGTAGTTAAGGGTTTGAGTTTGGACCTTATTCTGGGTAACGATTTTCTACAGAGGAATAGAGCGGTGATAAATTTTAAGGAAAAGGTGATAGAGTTAGACGGGGGTGACCGGTCGGTAAGAGTTAATTTCGAACGGGTGATAGATAAAATTAAAACAAAAGGGGTAAAGTTATTAAAGAAACGAGTAGATGAGGAAAATAGCGATACGAGGATCAATTGGTGTAGAGAGGTAGAGTATATTTATGATGATGATAACGACACGAGAAATATTAATGATGCAATATGGGAGATAAGGGCCGATAAGTTCCGGAGTGAAGGGTACGATGTCGGGAGTGGCCAGCGTGCAGCGTTGTGGCAGGTGATAGAGAGGTATAGAGGAATGTTTGCCGATGTACCGGGAAGGGCAAAAAACTACGAGTGTGTATTACAGATTAGAGAACATACCCCTTTCATGCAACGGAGTTATCCTGTGCCTTATTCCAAGAGACGAGCGGTGCAAGTGGAGTTAGACAAAATGTTGGAAGGTAAAATTATACAGAGATCAGTATCGCCCTACTCGAATCCCTTGGTGGTAGTGATCAAGAAGGACGGCAGAGTCAGGTTATGCTTGGACGCAAGGAGAATAAACCAAATAATTATACCCGACCGGGAGTCACCAGAAGCGATAAACGAAATATTCCAGAAATTTAGCGGCGTAAAGTACATGACATCGCTGGACCTTACGGCAGGATATTGGCAGGTACCGTTAGCTGAAGAAAGCAGGAAATATACCGCATTTTTGTTCAATGGAAAAAACTACCAGTTCAGGAGACTACCTTTCGGATTGAATACCAGTGTGGCAAGTTTCATAAAATGTTTAGACAAAATCTTGCGACCTAAGGATCTGGATTTCTTGACTGTTTATGTGGACGACATCTTAATCGCATCCAGGACTTTTGAGGATCATTTGGAACACATAAAGTATGTGTTAACGAAATTGGAAACAGGAGGACTCACAATAAATTGGGATAAATCAGAATTTTTACGAACGGAGATTAAATTTTTAGGTTTTATTATTACACCGCAAGGGATATCAGCAAATCCAGAAAAAATCGAATCAATCATGCGCTTCCCTGAACCGAGGAACATAAAGCAACTTCAAAGTTTTCTAGGGCTGTGCAACTTCTACCGAAAATTTCAAAGGGACTACGCCCACGTGACAGCAAGGTTAAGCGCCGTACTACAGAAAAGTCATCAGTGGAAATGGAGCGAAGTAGAACGTGGGGCTTTTGAGGAAATTAAAAGGAAATTTAGTGAGATGATCATGATGAACCACCCGGATTTTGAGAAAGTGTTCTATCTACAAACAGACGCCAGTAATGTAGCCGTCGGGGCGGAGCTGTACCAGGAGGATGAGGAAAAGGAGCACCTCACAATAGCCTTTGCAAGTAGATCCTTACTGCCAGCGGAGAAGAATTATACGACAACAGAAAGAATTATTGAGTATTGTATTCGCCGTTGGGAAATTTCGAACGTATATTCTGGGAAACAGAACCATCATACGAACGGACCACAAGGCGCTATCCTTTTTGAACACTTGCAAGCTTGCTCACAGCCGTCTTACAAGATGGGTGCTCATCTTACAGGAATACAACTTCAAGTGGGAATACATCCGAAGAAAAGAGAACAAGGTACCCGACACTCTCTCCAGAGTAGACAGCGAAACCAACAGGACAGGTAGGGATCTAAAGGAGATCGAGATTTTCAAGATTACAAGGGAGGATAAAATATTTGGAGAAGAATTAAAAGATATTAGCACCATGCAAAGAGCAGATGGTAAGTCGGGAAGGATAATCAACAGCTTAGAAACGGAATTGGAGGAATCAGATTATAACCAGTTTTTCCAAATATACAAAGGACTATTGTTTAAAAGGGTAGTAGGGGCTGAGCGTGATTGGAAGTTAGTGATACCAGAAGGGTTGGAAGAGAAGATCATTTGGGATTGTCATATTAGATACGGTCATTTTGGGGCGAAGAAGTGTGTCAGTGTATTAAAGGAGTCATGTGTTTTCAGGAATATGGAGAGAAGAGTGAGGAGATTACTGAAGAGTTGTGATCTATGTCAGAAGTCAAAAGTGGTAAATTATAGGGTTGAAGGTGAGTTGAATTTTATAAGGGTAGAGAGACCATTTGATTTAGTGGCGGTAGATTTATTTGGACCATTGCCGAAGGGTAGAGGCGGAGTTGTGTATATTTTTGTATTACTTGACACTTTTTCGAAGTATGTGAAATTGTATAGCGTAAAGAGAGCTACCAGTAAGGTATTGAGTGAGAAGGTGACTAAGGACTACATGATTAACGTGGGTAAGCCGAAGGTGATTTTGTCGGACCACGGGCCACAGTTCATCAGTGGGAAATGGCGCCAGACCTTAGGATGGGAAGGAATCCTCACGAAGCATATGGCTGTGTATCATCCCCAGTCAAACCAGGCTGAGCGTGTAATGAGAGAGATAGGCAGGATCTTTAGAGCCTATTGTCACGCTAAGCACAGCGAGTGGCCGTTATACGTAAGGAAGGTAGAAAGTTGGCTGAACAGTACCACCCACGAGTCCACCGGCTATACACCTCACGAGTTAGTAAAGGGAACACGCCCCCCCAGAATTTTAGAGCAGTTGTTTGATTATCCAGAGGAGAGTGGGCGGACGGGTGTGAGCATTAAGATCCGGATGGCCAATGAGAATTTATTAAGCAAGGGTGAACACAGGAAACATAGACATGACACAAGAGGTAAGTGGGTGAAGTATGAAATCGGGCAATTGGTATTAGTGAGGAGGCACGACCTGTCGAGTGCTCAGGAGAAGGAGATAAAGAAATTCTTCCTACTTTATGAAGGACCTTACGAGATAGTAGGGATAAAGATGGAAAATGCATATGTATTGCAGGACATTGATACGGGGAAGGTGATAGGAACGCACAATGCCACGAATTTAAAACGATATTGGTCTTCGTAGAGCTTAAATAAGATTTGCATATTAATGAGAGTGGATGAATGTAGCTTGATGTGTAAAAAAAAAAAAAAAAAAAAAAAAATAGGGAGGGAGAGAGAGAGAGAGAGAGAGAGAAAGAAGTAAAAGAATATGTTTTGTTTTATGTAATCTTATCAAGTGATGCATTGTTGTAGTTCCTAAGTCACAGCAAAAGAAATTGTCAGTGAAAGTGAAAACTAGAACTTGTAAAGTGTCTATATAAAAAAATATTTTAAATAATTAACGAACTTGTTTTTGAGCAAGGTAGAAGGGGTTTTTATAGTTGTCTGGTGTTAGAAAAGTAAGTCAAAATGGACTGTATGAACAGTATATGTAGGTGGAATTAAGTTAGAAGTAAGCGGGCTAGTGCAGTAGTGGCATGTACTATTGTAACTGGCGAATTGGGTTGATGAGTGACGTACAGAGCGTTGCCATCATCGGAGGCCTAAATAAGGCGTAAGTACACTGCACAAATTTTATATAATTTTGTGTTATATGTGATTATTGGCCGTGCAGTGTATGATTAAAATGATGTAGAACATGTTTGAAGGTGAAGTAGATTTCCCCGACTTTTGGGCGATTACTGCCTTACCAGCACTAATCGTGGCTTTGGCTCGCGGTTAGCTATGGTCATATCAAGTCCCTTGACCATAGCTGGCTTGAAATTGGTCTATAGTAGAAATTAATGGGGGGTGAAGCTAGGGGAAATCCCCCGGAACTATGGAACAGCGGCTGTCACTCTGTCCGAGTAGGGACAGCAAAGCCAGGTGGCAGACCCGCATTAAGGGCATGTAACTATAAGCAGAGGTATGTTGATACCTAACTTTTCAATGTAACGCCAAAGCAAGAACACAGAGGCGATAGATTCCTCTAAAATAATACCGTTCTTGTGAAGGCAAATGGGCGTCACAGTCCATCCCTATGACAACAATAGTGTGTGTGGATAGGAGGTTACTACCAGGATAGTAACGATTATAATATTAAAATTTTGTGAAGGTTGTCAATTCGGTGGTAATGATTCTGTTATAAAGAAAATTAAACATAAGAAAAGATCGTAAAGAAATTATAAAGCTTTAGAGTTGTTTGCCATGATATAGATATTGTAAGATTATATGAAGTAAAATATTAGAGAGTTAATGGTTGTTGCTAAAGCAGTAAAATACATTGTTTGTCTAGGTTAAGAGCGATTGTTTTCATGTGATAAGGAGAGTGAATATAATTGACAGGAGTCAGAAGGGTGTACTAGATGCCGGATTGTTAAAAAGAGAAGGAATTTTCTATCTTAACTCTTGTGATACATTGTTTGAAATTTGTAGAATTAAGCAAACCAATGCCCCAAAACGCAAACCAACGTACTAAGAGGAAACATATCAGTTATGGATATGGATATAGCGAAGGCCACTATTTTAAAATTTTGTATTGGATGTTTCAGAGTTTTATGGTGTGGTGACCGCGGTCCTGAGCTGGCCGGTGCGTCAGAACAGGAGCGTAAAGTGCCTCATGGCCTTATGGTGTAGGGATCTCTCTGGAGAAGTCCAGTAAGGTCAGAAGGTGCGAACCTCATCATTGGACCAAGGGTAAGTGATTGAATTTTTTTTTCTAGTAACACTACAGGGGGTTGTGGCTCCATATCTGAGCTGATCCTTTTAGAGAGGTGTGAATGAGTCTATGAAAGTTTTTGTGTCTCGACACAAAACCTTTCATTGAGGGGGTTTGTGACAGTACAAAAAGTCTGATATAAAAAGTATGGTATGCAAGGTAGTAAATTATGGTATTTCGATGTTTTTTAAAGTCATTTCTATGGGTAATACAATTTCCCTTGGTTTTTGCCTACAACGACGCAGTTCCGAGACAACAAAATAATTTCAAGGACAGCAGTGTACGTGCAGATAAAAAGACTTATAATGGTTACAGCCACTAATAACGGCGCTTCATACTTCTGTGTCATTGGTCGAACACGCCAAACGTCATTAAAACAACAATGACGTGATTAAAATACGTAACTAACAAGGCGATTATATAACAAGAGACAAAGAACGATGACGTTTACTCACACACACATACGTAAAATGTGCAGAGTATCTGTCCCAGTCTGCAGAAATTCATCATGGCGATAACACGCTAACAATTGTGCTGACCTGAAACTGTCAGCTTAAGTGCTTTAAAGAATTAACAATGTAATCAAAACGTAAACCAGTGTTAACTACAAAAATCTAAACAGTGTGAAGTAATATTTTCCAAAAGGATAAGTAGAATCAGTGTATTCAGAAAGATGTAACCAACCGTTTTGGGAATCAACATGTGACCCGCTGCCAGAACGTCTAGTCTACTTACAAGGGAAGTGGCAACCCAAAATTTTATTTAAAGAGCTCTTTTAATTAAAAAATTACAGTTATTATGTGTACACAATCAAAAGTAAATTGAAAATTGTCTGTATGGATGTGAGAGAGAGAGCGGTGCATGAACGTTAAATGTCGACTTCTAAATGGGGGTTGGTTTGCGTTAACGATAATTAAATATAATAACAGCCAAATGACCATGAAACTAATACATAGTCAGTAAACAGAATTGGATGAATTAGTGTTTAATCAAACCGAAAGGAGTTTTATAGAAAAGGGCCAATATAAGTAATGGCCGCCATGTTAAAATGTTATACTGTGTACACGCTTAACTCAATTCCTGAATAAATTAAGATTAATGGTAACTGCTTCAAATAAACGTATTCTCATTTCTGTGACCATCTCTGTCAGCAATCTCGCTGAGTCGAATCCTTGGACCTTAGGTAATTATAAAAACAACAAGATCGAAGTAACCAGATTCTCAACTTATGGTAAGTACCATAATTATGGTGTACGTGACACACGTACTTCATTCAACTAATGTAAACAGACCTGAATATAGGTTACTTGACATTTCCTATTGCAAATACATTTATATTTATTTAAAAGAAAGAGATATATCACATACCGACGTTTTGTGAAAGGCTTCGCTACTATTGCTAAACCACTACATGAGCTAACAGAAAATAAACGAAACTTCCAGTGGTCGAGGGAGTGTGATCAAGCATTTAGGACTTTGAAAATTGTATTATGTTCGCAGCCAATTCTCGCTTTTCCAGATTCCGAAGGGAAGTACATTGTGGACACAGACGCAAGCAATACTGGTCTAGGAGCAGTTTTGTCTCAAGTTCAAAACTGTGAAGAACGAGTAATAGCGTATTATAGCAAGACACTTTCTAAACCGGAGAGATATTATTGCGTCACAAGGAGAGAGTTGCTGGCAATCGTCCAAGCGTTGGAGCACTTACATAAATACCTCTATGGAAGAGAGTTTTCACTACGTACCGACCATGCCGCGCTTGCATGGCTCTTAACATTTAAAAATCCGGAAGGACAGTTGGCAAGGTGGCTTGAACATCTGCTAGAGTACAACTTCAAGGTACAACATCGACGGGGGCGCCTGCATGGTAATGCAGATGGCTTATCATGAAGACCGTGCCCGGAAGACTGCCGACATTGTCACAGAAAGGAAGAACAAAACTCAAGCGAACATGTTAAAGCCATCACTGTAGATTTCCTGGCTGACGGCTGGACAACACAAGACTGTCTGGTGTTTTATAATCGGACGGTATAAATGTAATACAATTGTGTTTAATTGTAGTGGACATTTTATTGTGTGTGAACAATTTTCATTTGATTTGTTGTAGAGACTGTGTTGTTAATTACGAACTGTTTAACAGTAAAAATTAATGGTGTGATTAGTGACTTAATTGGTGTCTTGTATTTTTGTTTCCACTGTACCTACAGCGATCGAGTAGACTATCGTAACAATATGAATTTTAAAGAATACTAAAAATTTTAAGTCTAACAAGCTATAGACGTTGCTCTGCGGACTATTCTACTAACCCTCATAAAATAGTGAATTTACACAAGTAGCTAAGACTGAAAAATATTTTGATCCAAGCAAGGATATAGTGTTGAAACCTTTGATTTGGTTTTGGATTCAGCTTTCATTAAATTTAACTATATTCAGCTCATTGATAGTAAAAATATTTATTTTTCATTTAAAAATCTGTTGCCGATGAAAAATCAATTAATTACCATCTTCATCCATATCCTTTGGATCCGGCCGAGCAGGTTTTGTTTCTGGATTTGGATCGATTTCACCTGGTTTCAATTTTCGTGGATCATCAGCAGCATCCTCTCCTTCTTCTTTCTTTTGCGCCTGGTCCCTAAAAAGTTTATTACAAAGTTAAATATCAAGTTTCTACATTGATTTGCCAAGTTCTTGTACTTTCCAATTGACTATTCCACCACATACTTTCCAGTCTGTCGGACCTTATCTATCTTTGATGATGTAATTGTTACATAAATATACATAATTAAATGTAGAAATCAATAAGGAAAAAGCTGTGGCAACTTTCAGATTAACAACCGGCTATAACAGTCTTGCAGCACAACTTGCAACTACCAGTCAAGTGAATTCACCACTGGCACATGCCAAATTCTACCATGGAAGCTGACCATCCCTCACACTGCATTGGACTCAACCCTGCGCATCAACAAAAGGCTAATCCACTGGACTTTAATGAGACACCAGGAGCAAGATGGAATAGCTTTCGTACAGCCATAGGAACAACAACATTTAACTGTACTCTTTTTTTTTTCAAAACGTTGGCTGAGAAAGGATTCTGGAATTCTGGTAGACTCAAAATCACCTATATAGGCCATTGAAAATAATGACTCATCCAAGAGCATCATAATACAATCCATCAGAGATAAGTTCAAGACAGTTAAAAATAATATTTGCAGAGTGGTAATACAGTAGGTGCCGTCATACAGAGGACTGAAGGGCAATGAAGCAGCAGACGAGTTGGCTAAAAAGGGCACCTCTATAAAACAGAAACCTTCAAGACTTAGTATAATAGATAGAAGGATTACACAACTTAAAAAGCACTGCCAGACTTCCTTCCATCACAGAACCAAAGAAGACTAGAAAAGCAAACTACGTATGTTATCTACACTGAGAACAAAGAACTTCCAAGAAAATCGTCGGTTG
Source organism: Magicicada septendecula (assembly GCA_034769895.1). NCBI lineage: Eukaryota > Metazoa > Arthropoda > Insecta > Hemiptera > Cicadidae > Magicicada > Magicicada septendecula. Next base: position 65,613,924 of record CM068375.1, read on the forward strand.
CCATTTACCGCATGGCCACAGGGCACCTCAATAGGATCAACATTCTCCCTTCTGGAATGTGCACTCTTTCCGAATACCCTGGAAACAAATTGGACAAGGACCATCTCCTGGTCTGCGAAAAACTGGATAAAGAAAGACAGAATAGAAAAGACCTACCTGGCCTTTATTGGAAAACTAGATCAAGAATGGCGTGAGCTAAATTGAGCCATTGGAAACAACTCTTTTTTTTTTTTTAAATTACGTTTAAATTTACACAAACATGCTCGGGCCACCAGTAGTAGGGAGCCCTCGAACATGGCTAGCACTCAATGTGTTGACCATATAATACTAATGTTTACACGTTCAAGCTGAAACCAGTCTGACCCCCTACTCATCAATTCTGATAGCACGAGCTACTGTGACCTCAAGGCTATCGACAATGTGGATTCTGTTTGAGTGTATGTATCATAAGTGCACATTTTACAACTGAATTTGATACAATAATTATAATTCCTGTTTCCTTTTGGTTACCTTCAAAAAGGAATGTGTATAGATATATATAAGAAAGGTTAACACAATAAACTATGCAAATTTCTGATTTAATTATACAATTATTAAGTTGTCCAATTCCGATGTACTTTGTCAAAACTAATAGGAGTACTCCTCAATTAACAGGAGTAATCAAATTCTGAGATTATTTCACATAAACAAACTGTTAATTACTCACAATAAGTATTCATATCTTTCCAGACATTGGGCCGCAGTTCGGCCTATGATTGGAGCAATAGTTCTCCACTGCGTTGGCATCAACTTGGCCAGATGTAACAACTTCTCATCCTCCTCTCTACTCCACTCTGTCTTCTTGATACTCGGATCGAGCCACTCAAACCAACGTGCTTTACACTGTTTTGCTGATTTCCTGTGCAGCAGCGATGCAATACGAGACCATTGGTTTTTGCCATATTTCATAACAGCTGCTTTCAGAATTTCATCCTACAAAAAAATATATTACATTTATACCTTCTTGTACTTTGCTTAAATATTTTTAATAATAAAAAAATACTAATTTTTACAAGAATATAGGTCGTTTCATATTTTTTTATATATTGTAACGTTACATAACCCCTGCCCAAATATGATAAATAAATAACTATGATAATATAATCACCAGAGAAAAAACCAGTAATCACCCATTTTTAAAAGTCAGAAATGGGGATTATGTATCAAACTATGAGAACCTTTGTACTCTAAAAACACTGTAAACATTGTAAACAATACTAAGTGTAACCATAAAAGTGCAGTGTACAAAGTGGAACGTAGAATGATCGGTGAAAGTGTCTAACATTTAAGAAGAGCTTTTCACAAATTTCTGTTGGGGATGAAAGAAGCAGTATGATAGCAGTAAACTGTATTACTGTTAACAAGTTGTTGTAATTTTGTATTGTGTAGGCCACAAAGGCATTAGAATTAGAACTAATATTTTTGTTTACCATAATTATTTTGTTTAGATGTAAAATAATCTAGGGTTATATATTAAATAAAAATAAAGGCCAATTAAAACTATACTAAAAAGATGGAAGGGAAATTAAAGTAGTATAGAGTAAGGATACTTTAAATGAATTATAAGTAATAAATAAACTCAATTAAAAAAATCATTAAATTATAAAATGCCTGCAGTCAAGCTTAAATAAATCCATGAAGAAAAATCTTATATAAATTAAAATTAATAATAACTAAGATTTGAAAAGGAGTATTTTTTAAAAGGCAAGAAAAGAAATAATAATATTATATACTAGCCTATTTACCAAAAACGGTACCTAGGGTAGCCAATAAAAAACCATCAATTTATTGGTTACTAAGAGTAACTAGCTAACAAGAAATTGATTGATTGTTAAAATGGAATTCAATGTGAGAAGATGAAAAGTGTAAGGTCCTATAAAATTTAATAAATTTAAAAGAGTATTTGGAATAAACCACTCTTAAATTAAGAAAACGAGTCAGCACTAGACACTACATCAAAGATGTCCATTGAAATAAACTAATTCACTCCAGAAAATCGAGGAACAACCTAAAAATCCTGTTGACCACATTTCAACCAAGACGTCATCATTGAAAACCATTGGGTGCGATCGCTTCCTTTTAAAATTTAACTAAATTACACCTCAACTATAAATCTAAAACACTAGAAACAGCACCATCTCTTTCAATCCATCTGAAAACAAGGTGAACATAAACTTTATTTTAATTAACCAAAAAACAGAAAAATGTGGCTTGGCTAATAACATTGCAGACGCCATTAAATAGTGTTCGTTTTGTCAGTGAAGAAACGTAGCCTGCACTCTAGTGGTCCAAAAATCAACTGAATGATACAGATTATACAAATTTTAAAATAATTTTATGTAAAGTTTGATACTGACCCGTATACATTTCTGACTTCCTCAAAGTTCAAAGAACCTTAAATAACCCTGGGAAATTAATTACTTATTTCTTTCTCTTTATTAAAACTGTAATGAAAAATATTTGTTATGTGATATATGTCTGTAAACTTGAGATCGAAGTAACTCTGTGATTTATGAAGTAATCGATTGTCAATTCATGTTTTGGGAGACTATAATGTCCCGTAAAGATTAAATAAATTCAAGGAATGCCTTGCGTTTAAATAATAAACTGTGTATTATTTCTAGTAGATAGTAATTGGTTACAGGTAATAAGAAAATCGAGAAGAGAAAGGGAATCAGTCCGGACATCAAGAAATTATTACGTACTATTTGAAGTCATTTAACCTCAAATGGGTTCGTAAAAGTACAAAACAGCTGATGCCACGAGCAGAAAAAATTGAAATACTCGATTGTATACAAAGAGAGTAATTCTCTTTGACTCTCTTTACTCTCTCTCCTACCTACTTTCAAACAACGATATTGATTTAATACAAATAAATTTAAGAAAATCATTCAATATTCTTTCATAATCACACACACTTGATTTTGAAGGCATATAACACAAAAGATAACAAATTTTTGTAACGAAGAAAAACGCGAAAAGCGGACGGTCACGACAGGCGTGAGAGGGGGAGACGTTACAATATTAACACTGTTTCAATCATATAAACTGTTATCTTCATATGTACCGGTATATATAGATTCTGAAGATAAGTTTATACTGTTGAAACGGTGTTAATATAGGCTATATAAAAATACAAATATATCCTTGTAAAAACAAATATTATTTATTATAAAAAAATATATATACATATTATTTGATTATGTGCCCATTAACAATTTGCAAAAGGTATGAGAAACAGCTAAATACAGACTACTTTAGGCAATACTTGGATAACTAATTAGGCCTAATTCTTTAATTATGAGTAATTATTAGTATTAGGAAATAATAGTCAATTTAATTAATTGACTATTGAATTTATAGTAGATAACTATTAATTTATTGAAACAGATTTTAAATACACCAAGAATAAACAGACTTTTGCATTCAATTCTCAAAGTGGGGAACTTCAGAAATACATTTTCCATATGGATATTTTTAATTCATCTGTTTTGATATAGTATGGCTGTCTTCAACATCTAACATTTCGTTCTGAAATGCATTCATTTGACATACACCCAAAAACAAATCACACAATTACACCATGAGTCGAACATTATCAACATATTTTCAGAAACCCACAAAGCTTGATACATCCCATCCCAGGTCATAGAAACTTCACTTAGGCCAATTTTTTTTTAAATATCCCAATATTGCACATCACTTGGTATGACGATGGGAAGGTTTAAGGATACACAAGTCAATAATTCAAAAACTCTTGTATTGGATGTAAGTTGTGCGATATCTGGGTTTTTAACTACGGTGAGTGTTTAAACCCATTGAAGCGGTAAAGAAAGTAATAACCACTGAATACTATTTCATTAATATTGGCTTATCATGTGTACAACACATATAACCAAACAAAAATAAAACTAAACAACTATAAAACCCTACTAATATACATCTGTATTACAAGTTTATTAAAACAGAAACTGGAACAAGACAATAAGCAACTTGATAAAATACCGTATACCAAACATAACTGAAAAACATACTTAATTCTGATTCATGTACAAATAAAGTTTATATGCAGCAGACAATTGATATGTACCGCCTGCACTAAAAAGTACACTGTAAGATCCAATGCATATCAACAGAACATTATGTAAACATCACAACAAACTATGAAGGAACACTCTTTTTGATTAATAAAAGCATGGTTATTATATCTACATGCTAACTTTAACACTAACATCACATTTTTTCCTATTAGCCTTATTACCATCAAGACTACAAATTTTACTTCTGCTTGTGTCCTAAAATTACTGAATGCAATTACATGCTTACTTAAAGGTTAGAAAAAATGCACTTGTTTTAAGAGCTTACCTCCGTATTCCTCCACACTCCACCTTTAATCATTATCCGTGGCATTTTGCTTAGTATTTAATTTACTTTCAACAATTTAAGTTACTACAACAGTACAAATATCGGTATGGAGAACCATACATGACTTCCATGTTCTAAGATTTATATTTAAAATAATTTTCAAAATGAAATATTTCCATAGAAACTACTTCTTTTTACTTACTGCTTCAGCCTTAACCACAGTACTGTGGTCACTAACGTATACTACCTCACATTATCACACTCGATTTTCACTGATGTTAGAAGTCGAAGGCATTGCCAAAACGTCTGGTTTTGCAGAAAACATTGGACTATGGCCAAACAGCCCAAGAATGAATTTTAACAACAAAATACTTCTTTGTTGCCGATAACGTAGTACACATATAGAAAATTATCCCCTACCCCTTCAACTATAATTTTCATTTACAGAAAATTACCCCCACCCCATTCAACTAGCCTCTTCATTTACAGATATTTCATCTACGTTTCTACAGTGGATTATTATGATCTTCTTATCAGGATACTTTATTTATCCAAATTAAGTACTTTACTCTTGTTAAAACATAAAACGTTGCAGGTAAACTACCCTTTCCCCGTAACCAATCTTCACCAAAATCAATAGGCCTCGAGTCCTCTACAACTCAGCCATGTATGTAGAAAATTATTTGATTCTGTTTCAATTTATGGCAGTTATCGTTCGTCATGAAAAAATTACTCTTGTTAAAACATAAAATGTTGCGCGTAGACTACCCCTTTCTCTTAACCGATCTTCACCAAAATCAACAAGCCTTGAGTCCTTTACAATTCAGGAATGTATGCAAAAAATATTTGATTCTGTTTGAATGTGCAGCAGTTATCGTTCGTCATAGAAAAAATTACCCTCGTTAAAACATAAAACGTTGCAGGTAAACTACCCCTTTCCTTAAACCGATCTTCACCAAAAACAATAGGCCTTGAGTACTCTACAATTCAGGACTGTATGCAAAAAGTTATTTGATTCCGTTCGAATTTGCGGCTGTTATCGTTTGCCATAGAAAAAATTCTACACACAGACAGAAACTTTTTGAAAAATGACTTTTCTTCATGTTTTGAGGGTAGTACAATCAGAATCAGCCATTATCTCGAACACAATTTTTTTCGCCATGAGCATACTTCCATTTCCTTATGGAACATGGAAGTAAATATCGGTATGGAGAACCATACATGGCCTCCATGTTGTAAGATTTATATTTAAAATCATTTTTGAAATGAAATATTTCCATAAAAACTACTTCTTTCTACTTATTGCTTCAGCCTTAACCACAGTACTGTGGTCACCAACGTATACCACCTCACGTTATCGCACTCGATTTTCACTGATGATAGCAGTCGATGGCACTCCCGAAACGTCTGGTTTTGCAGAAAACATTGGACTACGGGCAAACAGCCGGGGAAGGAATTTTAACAATAAACTACTTCTTTGTTGCCGATAACGTAGTACACAGTTTCATTACCCCTCCCCTTCAACTATAATTTTCATTTATATAAAATTACCCCCATCCCGTTCTACTAGCCTCTTCATTTATAGATATTTCATCTACGTTTCTACAGTGGATTATTATGATCTTCTTATCAGGATACTTTATTTATCAAAATTAAGTACTTTACTCTTGTTAAAACATAAAACGTTGGAGGTAAACTACCCCTTTCCCTTAACCGATCTTCACCAAAATCAACAAGCCTTGAGCCCTCTACAATTCAGGAACGTATGCAAAAAAATATTTGATTCTGTTTGAATGTGCGGCAGTTATCATTCGTCATAGAAAAAATTAGCCTTTGTAATATATAAAACGTTGAAGGTAAACTACCCCTTCTCTTAACCAATCTTCACCAAAATCAAAAAGCCTCGAGTCCTCTACAATTTAGGGATGTATGCAAAACATTATTTGATTATGTTTGAATTTACGGCAGTTATCGTTCGTCATAGAAAAAATTACCCTTGGTAATACATAAAACGTTGCAGGTAAACTACCCCTTTCTCTTAACAGATCTTCGCCAAAATCAATAGGCCTCGAGTCCTCTACAATTCAGGGATGTATGCACTAAATTATTTGATTCTGTTTGAATGTGCGGCAGTTATCGTTTGCCATAGAAAAAATTCTACACACACACTTTTTAAAAAATGACTTTTCTTCATGTTTTGAGGGTAGTACAATCAGAATCAGCCGTTATCTCGAACACGATTTTTTTTGCCATGACCATACTTCCATTTCCTTATGGAACATGGAAGTAAAATTACTGTTGAAAACGTTGCAGACACACAACTGAAAAACATATACTTAATTCAGATTCGTGTATAAATAAAGTTTATACGCAGCAGACAATTGATATGTATCGGCTGCACTAAAAAGTACACTGCATCCAATGCATATGAACAGAACATTATGAAAACATTACAACAAACTATGAAGGAACATTGTTTTATGATAAGAACAAATAAAAACATTATCAGAATGATCAATATTGCACACCACTATATAAAAATATTCCGATTAGCGCTTTCAAGCTTCACAGCTCATCGTCAGATCAGGAATAGACAGAAAATATGTAATACCCAACCCTTCACCCCTCTCCCCCACCCTGCTCACCCACAACAAACTAAAAATTAATGACCCTTCCCCACCCCCTAACTCTGTCTCACCATCTGTACAGTTACATATTTTTCTAGTAAATTCCTTGTGTTTCAGTGTGTGTGTGTGTGTGTGTGTGTGTGTGTGTGTGTGTGTGTGTGCATCCTTTTAAACTACCCTCTTCCTCTCCACACACGTGGGTCAGTCACACACCCTTATTTTAAAACAACCAATTAGTACTATGAAATATAATTCTTAATCTTATCTATCTGCCATCTCTCATAGTACTAATTGGTTGTTTTAAAATAAGGGTGTGTGACTGACCCACGTGTGTGGAGAGGAAGAGGGTAGTTTAAAAGGATGCACACACACACACACACACACACTGAAACACAAGGAATTTACTAGAAAAATATGTAACTGTACAGATGGTGAGACAGAGTTAGGGGGTGGGGAAGGGTCATTAATTTTTAGTTTGTTGTGGGTGAGCAGGGTGGGGGAGAGGGGTGAAGGGTTGGGTATTACATATTTTCTGTCTATTCCTGATCTGACGATGGGCTGTGAAGCTTGAAAGCGGTAATCGGAATATTTTTATATAGTGGTGTACAATATTGATCATTCTGATTGTGATTTCAACCACTAACACAAATTTCTTCATTAAAAAACATTGTTATTATCACGACATGTTAATTGTAACAGTAACATAATGTTTTTTACCTATTACTATCAAGGCTTTACAAATTTTACTTTTGCATGTGTCCTAAAATTACTGAATGCAATTACATGCTTGCTTAAAGGTTAGAAAAATACACTTGTTTTTAAGAGCTTACCTCCGTATTCCTCCACACTCCACCTTTAATCATTATCCGTGGCATTTTGCTTAGTATTTAATTTACTTTCAACTTAAGACAATAACAGCAATAACTTTATTGCTCCAATTAATCGATCACATTTCCTACCAACCTACATCACTTCACAAGATACACTAAACAACACTTCTACCAACACATCAGGTATTCATTAGACAATTTTTTTCAAAACAAATATCCCACCCAAATTTCAATATAAAGTTAACTTTTGCTAAATTTCTTCATAAACGATCGTTTACTAAATGGTAAACTCGCAGAAAGGAGAAATACTAGACGCTAGTGACTTCTATACATTTTACCATTAAATTTAACCTAGCTTTCCGGGGTATATTACACCAAAATTGGCAACAGTGTGTAAACATGTGGTTTAAGTCCAAAGTTTCAAGCGACACAGAGTAGTAGAATATAGAGTACGAATATGTAATACTGTCAATGTAACTAGAATAATAGAGCGTTGTGGTGGTGTGTGGTATCCTGTGGCGGTTCTGAGTAATTTATGCTTTTAATTAAAATTAAAAAAAATGGCAATTCAATTCGCCAAACTTTGTTCGGCGATACTACGTGAACATTTTGGTGAAGTGGTACAGAAAGTAAGTGCTGAGTTACAATGGGGGCCGAGGACGTTACATTTACTGGTTTCTGCTACTGGTTTACCTGTCAAAAATGTAAGCATTTCACAGAAATTACTGATTTTATGATGATGTGGTCTAACACTTTAAACACTACGCGATACGTAACTTTAGGATAAATTAGTGAAGTACTGTAGCAGTGTTGGGTATGTTGATCATTTTAAGAAAAATACCTGGTAATTTCAGTTTTTTAATCTTATTTAACAGGTTAGAAATTAACCTATAATTTCAGCACCGTTGCATTTTTGACGGAATGAAATTGACACGGAACTACCATAAGCCAGTATTTCGAGAGGTGACAGATTTTAGTTATTTGCTAACTGCTAGTTGTTAAAATATTACTTTTGGCTTAACGGAACAACACTAATGTTTTTCGTTTCGTACAGTCAGTTGTTAATCCTTTCATGCATAATCATGTGTGTCACAAGAGATCATAATTCAGCAATGGCTTTTAATATATTATCACTGAATGACACATGCGGAAAATCTATCATCCTTTGGGAGCATTTCATTTTACAGTAATAAAGAAAGGAAGCTTCCCCACCATCTGGTAGGTCTCAACGTTTGAATATCTCAACAGCAGACTTGGGATTAACGATTAAATTAATCGTTAAAAAATTTGTTAACTTTTTAACTTAATCATTAATCGTTAATTTTTTTTTGTGAACGATTAAAAAATTAAGGAGTTAATTTTTTTGGCTGCCCAAGAAGTAGCCAGAATAGTTGTTGAAGTCAATATTGGAGACAGTTTTTTCTAGGTATTCCTAATCCGTTGGCAGACAATGGACTTGTTTTCCCCCATGGCACTGTTAGATCTCCTGTGTGTCCTTGTTGACAAGGTCCAGGTGACAAGGATGGTTTTCTGTCTTTTGTTGAATTATTTTCATGACTGCCCCAGACAAGTAGAGAAACAACTTCTTTTAGACATCTAAAGTATTGGGAATAGAGTGTTCCCACATACGTTTTAATAACATGCTCAGATCTAAAACGAAATTGCACGCGTTTTTTGGCAACACAAACCGGCAACATTCATCTACTGCTGGGCTAGTGCGTCATAAATAATGGGTTAGTTTGTAGAAAACCAAATTCAATTCGTCCTACTACCCAGATGTCTCAAAGGAGGTTAATTTAAACAGATTTTCAATTCCACCAATTTATCGTTCACTATCCATTCTCATGTAACCTATGTGTCATCATTTTTATATTAGTGCAGTTGTGTTTCTACAGTTTCGAGTCAATTGTTTTGTAAATAGAGTAGTTTTTGGTACTTATTTTTGTTTTCTCACGAACTTATTTATTTTTCGTCTCATTTAATATTTTAACATTAATATGGCTGGTCACCTTGCCTGCAGATTTCCAGATTTTATGAACATACTGAGAAAGTAGACAGTCTCAACTTAACTTTTAAGTGTTTTATGTGTGTGCTCAAGGACAAACATATTAAAACATCGCTGACTTCAGTGTCTAATTTGAGGACACACATAAAGTTAAGCAGATTAATAGATACTAAAAGTAATCAATAGAGTAGCCTAATTATTGTCTGTTTTAATACATCATTTAATACTACATTGCCCTGCTGGTGCAATACAATATCAGTAGTCAGTACTATGAACTGAAAAATGCAATAGACAAATAATATTTACAATCAGAATGATCAATATTGCACACCACTATATAAAAATTATTCCGATTAGCGCTTTCAAGCTTCACAGCTCATCGTCAGATCAGGAATAGACAGAAAATATGTCATACCCAACCCTTCACCCCTCTCCCCTACCCTGCTCACCCACAACAAACTAAAAATTAATGACCCTTCCCCACCCCCTAAACTCTGTCTCACCATCTGTACAGTTACATATTTTTCTAGTAAATTCCTTGTGTTTCTGTGTGTGTGTGTGTGTGTGTGTGTGTGTGTGTGTGTGTGTGTGTGTGTGTGTGTGTGCATCCTTTTAAACTACCCTCTTCCTCTCCACACATGTGGGTCAGTCACACACCCTTATTTTAAAACAACCAATTAGTACTATGAAATATAATTCTTAATCTTATCTATCTGCCCTCTCTCATTTACTTCTTAATCATGTTATAAAATATTTCTTCATTATCAAATTTAATTTTAATATTAATTAAATTGTCTAACCCTTTTTCTCTTTCTTTCAATATTTCTAACTCCTCTCTAAGCTTCCTTTCAACTGTGTTATTTACTACTTTTACAATTTCGTATTCTTCCAAAGGATTAACAAACTTATGGTTGTCTTCTATGAAATGTCTTGCATATAACGAATTGGTTGTTCTATTACCTTCTCCACGTTTGTGGTCAGACAACCTGCATGCGAATTTTCGTCCTGTCTCCCCTAGGTACACTTTGTTGCAGTCTTTACATTTTAATTTATAAATTCCGCTTTTCTGTAATACTGGAATTTTTTCTATATTCTTATTCCTTATCTTATCAAATACCGTTTCACATTTTTTAATAGCTATATCTACTCCATATTTATTAAATTTCTCCACTAACACAAATTTCTTCATTAAATAATATTTAATTACGTGCTGCAAAAAAATAATGTTAATATAATTTAATGATTAAAATAAAATCATCTGTGATTTTATTTATTTAGGCCTAATTATCAATGATTGCCTTTTTAATGCTAAATATTTTTTCATTTTTTCTGCATGAGGAATTTCAATTAATTTTTTTGAAAAAGCGTAGTTTGTGGATTTATTTAACACGATTTTAATTATTTCAACAGCCGAAGCAGCTTGCACAATAATACAACAATAAAAAGAAAACATACATTTTTAACTTTAATCAGTTACTTTTGCACGCATTAACTTCAACTTTAACTAAGTTAATTTTTTGAGACACTAACGTTAACTTTAATCTATTACAAATTTTATTAACTTTCCCAACTGCTCAACAGTAAATATAATTAATCTGTAGACTACTAACGACACCAGTACAAATAAAAATTAATATCAAAAAGCAAGGTGTACAGGGCCTGTCAACTGTCAATCTCTCGTATCTGAAAACAACTGCTCTGTAGTATCTATGATTCCTTTCAGTGAGCCATATACTTTACGTGTAAAATTACTACTGAAGATTTTGTTCTATTAATTTATTACTTACATTAATGTAAATATTAAACTTATTTCATTCTTATTAAGTCATTAAAACATGAATACTATTAGACGTGTCCTATTAAAGCAAAAGTACTGTAGGCCTACCGTGAATTGTATATTCCTGGATTGTCACCAGTTCACTAGTCTCTGAAATGTTTAGACTACGGAATCTAAAAAATAGCTACAGAATATATGGGGATTTATGTAAGGAATGTAAACAAGGTGTTCATAATCTTCAGTTAATAATCACTTCTACCTTCTGTCCATGGCATCTTCATGCCAAGCACACAAAGTGGCTTCTCCATGATAAGGAGGTCGTCTGATAGATCTTTCTGAGTGTATGCAAAGCACAATACCACACGCAATTCTGAACATGCTGATTATTTCATCCCCTATTTTTACTTCTCTATACCGGTCTTTGTTGCAGAATCTGATTACATGTCCAGTGTTTATATTGAACCACATGGTGACAAGGTATAGCTGTATGAACATTTTCTTATCCAGGCTTCAACTGCAGAAACACCTTATTTCGACCTGTGATTTGTTACAGGTAAATGAGATGTGTTTTAGAATTTCAAAATGTTTGTGACAGATGAATACCTCGAAAGGGTTCTTAAAGTTGTAGGCCTACACAAAATCTAAAAGAAAATAACTCCTCCAGTCATCTCATTATCCTCTTCCCGCATACTGGCATCACGTGATGCCACTTATGTTTTCAGCTGCAATTTAATGTGCATTAGTGTAGATGCTTGCTCTAATGCATATAAGTATCAAATGATGCCACTAGAAGTTCTTGAATTCAACATTAGAGCGCAGCACTAGATTAGTTCTGAAATCAGCTGTGTTGTTCATCACTTTGTTTGTTGTTGTGTTGTTATAGTAAAAGTGAAATTTTGAGGTCTTGCAGGAAAAACTACGTTACATAAAATGGTAAGTTAAAATTATATTATGTTAAACTACAATATTGTAGAAGTTATCAAATATTTAGTTAGTGAAATACAATGTAGGAATAATTTCTATAACACAAAATACATCTGGTCTCAAACGATCCTGTCATGCATCTTGGGTCAAAGAAAGTTTTGAGGTTAAGTAAACAAACTTCCTAAGTCTATTTGTTTTGTTCTTTAATTATGAATTTTTGATACTTTAAAAAACAAATATCGCATTCTATAAAAGTTTTTAACATTATAGATTCAGTTTTTGGAACATAATTAAGAAAATGTCACTATTACATTAACGACTCGGAACACTAGGTTTTTTGTAAGTAAAAGCATAAAGTTTTAACTTCCAGCCTGAACCGGTTTTCTCCTTTAAAAGGCTTCTTCAGAGGCTGCCGCTGGTAGCGCTGTCCGTCTTGTTGTGGGTGACGGAATCGAATTTCGAAAGATCGATGCTGTGTGTGTGGGGTGAGATTTAGTTAAGTAACGGACACGTCATGGACAACGAAATCCAAGAAAATAATTAAGAAGTACAGTTAATAATTTTTTTCAAATTTCCTACAAATATGTGGTGATTACCTAGGTTATAACATATTAACTTTGTTTTGTGTTTTAAAGTTATGGTACTCATAGAGTTATTGGTGAGTATGGCCTATTCAAAAGAGTATTTAAGCCTATAGTTATTGTATATTCTTGTATAGTTTGAAGTATCCATTTAGTAAACTACTGCTCATAAGCTATTGCTAATATGGCACTATCAGTGTACTAATGGATTTTTCCCTACAGAATTGGCTGACTGAAAAAGATAGATATTGAAGCATATTTTGAGAACATGCCTTTAGATTCTGATCTAAGCAGCTTGGAAAGTGATGATGACGAGAACAAAGAGGATATTGCATTTAACGACCTAGAATACCAGGTGGAACATTACCAACAATATCTGGAACAAAAAATGGGTTCAAAGGCTGATTAGGTAATGAAATCAGATTATCCAATTCAGAATTCTAAATCAAGATTGTCCAGTAGTCCATCTCCAGCTGAATAACGTAACCTCTCTGATACTAATCACATTATAAATTATGATAATCTTTCAACATCACAGGCTGGTTCTAGTACTGAACATACAGATTCTAAAAATAATAAGGGGAAGAAGCCATCTTCCCTTAACACCTGTCAAATTCATGATACTCCTTCAACATCCCAAATGGCTTCTAATACTGAACATTCAAATTGTAAACAAAATAATAAGAGCAACAAGCAATCTGCCATTAACATCATGAAAAAAAGTGCTATGTTCAAACAGGTTTACAGATTTTGGCTCCAGTTCAGCCGTCTAAAAAAACAAAAACCTGACAAGTTGAGCCTTCCAAAAGAAAGGCCTGAACTACGGTTTTGCTGGAAAATAAAATAAATTTAGTGGTAAACCTCTTGAATTCTTAGGTCATTATGAAATTCACTTTTAACTTTTAAGGCATCAGTTGCTACTTCTCTTATAAATGTGAGTGCAGCCAGAAATAAATGACCTGGTCGACGATCTTTAGATGAAAAACCGAAAAAGAAAAGGACAGGACCTTCCACAGTTGTATTAGAAGTACAGTATGACGGTTTCATTGACCACTACCCAATGAAAGTGAATACTAGGCAAGCTCCTCCCTCGCTGCCACAGTAACACTTGTAGGTTCCATGTTAAAATTTACACTTTTATATATAAAAAATGTCAGGAACCAGTGTGCCCTGATTGTATGGAAAACTTCAATACAAAGAAGTTCAAGAATTAATTAATGTAAACTTTAAACTGTAAATTTGTATAAATATAAATAAAAAAATTAATGTGAATAAAAATTCTGTGTACTTGCTACTAACTAAAACCCAAGTCCATATTTTTCACATTTGATGCCACTTAAAATTTAAGCCCCTAGAAGTAGAACAGTTGTAACCTAGTCATTATTTACACTTTTCTTGATTCAGAAACACTACTGGGAAGCAAAAAAAACCTACTTTACTGGAAGTTTTTTTACAACCCGTAATGCACATTGTACACAAATGATGCCACTTACATTTAAGCCCCTAAAACTTATAAAAATTAAACTAGATTTTTTTAAGTATTTTTTTGTAACAATTAGGGGTCGTAACTAAGCTGTGAGAAATTTTTATTGACATAACAAAATTCATGCATGAAGAGGTTATTTCAGTAACCACACATATTCATTATATTATAGTCTCCAAGTCATGTGTATAAGTATTTAGTTGTAGTATTTGTAAACACTTGGTTACTCACCGTCTTGTGACTTCTTTAAACTTCCAATAACAATGCGTTTCAAAGATAAACCCTCATCATCAGGTTATAAAAACATCAATCCTTCCAGAGAAGTCGTCAAAAAATCAGAAATTATTACCAGACATCACAAAGCATTTCACGCCACATCGCGACCTGGTGCACACCACTACACACGATTAACTGCATCGTCACCACTACACATGAACAATGCAGTCGATCATGTGTAGTGGTGCGCACCAGGTCGCGACGTGGCGTGAATTGCTTTGTGATGTTTGGTAATAAGTTTTGATTTTTTGACGACTTCTCCGGAAGGATTGATGTTTTTATAACCTGATGATGAGGATTTGTCCTTGAAACGCATTGTTATTGGAAGTTTAAAGAAGTCACAAGATGGTGAGTAAACAGGTGTTTACAAATACTACAATAAATAACCACACATAGTTTTAACATAGCATTTTGTTTGTCTTCATTTTTTATAGAAACCTAACTGATCATGTATAGTGTTGGTTATAAACTTTTGTAATTTTCACCATTCATAGCACCTCTGTTTTATCTTTTGTGTAACACACTTTTTTCAGCATCAGTTATTTATGAAATTTTACAGTTAGGCATCCTCAGAAACTTAAGCTATTTATTTGGTTCTGAGGAAAATAATATGTGTTAAACCTAAACCAGAATTATTATTAATCATGTGCTCAATTGTTCCATTTTGTAAACAGTGTTGGATTGTATCAGTTGTGTCTTATGTGCAGAAACATGTCAACAGCATAAGTACACTGATATGAGTTCATCATCTTCAGCAAGGATTAAAAAAAAAAGTTTTGTTCTGGTCCCGAGCAGAGAGACTACAGCGCTTCTTCGGAGGCCCCACACCTCTCTGTCCTTTCGGCTTATAATTCAATAGTTGTTGGGGACATGGCAGTCATCCGTTCAGTTAAGATGTTCCAGCCACTTTAGCTGATATTGGACAATTCTGTCAAGTACTCTCATACTATCATCCAGTTCCTACCATACCTCCACATTTCTTTTATAGTCTTGAAGAGTATATCCTGTCACTTGCCTGAGAAATCTCATATTTCTTTTGCTTGAATATGACCAGCCTGTGATTTCGCCATAGAGAGTGTGGAGACGGCCATCACCTTGTAGAACTTCAGGCGTGTTTCTTTCCTTGCTGATTTTAAAGTGCTTCTGATGGTCTCATGCATACATATGTAGCTTCTTCACCACATCATTGTTTGTATGTAAGACACGTTACACCCCAGATCCTCCAGAAGTACCAACAACAACAATATTTCCTTGTATGGGATCAGCTCCATGAAAATCTATCAGTGGTCTTCAGTGTGGAGATTTGTAATCCGAAATCTTTGTAGATTCAACTCGATGAATAAAAAACTCGTTTTATTTCTAATTTGTGTGATGTGAGATAAAAAATTAATTACAGCTGATAACAGTTGCTTTGTTTGTGTGGGAGCTATATTAAATACTAGATAAACTTGCATATGATAAATAAAAATGGAGTACAGTTATCATAAACATTGTACTGTTGTGTATGAAATATCCTGTGTTGTGTTGCGTAAACAAACATGAACACCATATGTTTTAGGTGAAAAAAGCGTTAAGTGTTATGATACAGTATGGATTTCTTAAGTACGAGAGAGGCAAGCTGCCAACAATTGCGGAATATACGTTTCTGCCAGACAAAGTATTGCTGTTGCTTAGATATCCAAGGTAGGTCGTAGTGTCTTCACATAATTTCTATTCATATTTCTATGTGCGAGGGTCAGTTGAAAAGATAGCAGAGCAACATGTTTAGCTTGTACGGTTCTTTTTCAATTTTTCATATAAACCCTTCTTAATTTCTAAATCTATCTGTCAATTTATTTATTGTCTACCAGCTGTTCAAAATTTACATTTTACGTGTGTTTTTAAAAATGGAGAAAATCACAACATCTTTGTTAGAAAAGGTCTAGCACCAATGGAAATTCACTACAAAGTGGTAAAGGTGTTAGCAAACACTGTACCTTGAAAACAGTGGTTGTTAAGTAGACTCTTGAGTTTAAACATAATTGAGTGAGAACTGAAGACAATCACCACAGTGGATGCCCCAAAAGTGCGACAACTCCAAATGGTGCACCCACCTTGCAGCAAGTTTTTTCATACCAAGTTCTTTAGTTAAAATATCACACACACACACACACGTGAGATGCCGATGATCTCTGCAGTGTCATCCACTCTCAATCACCGGTCTTCCAACACCATATATTGCTGCACTTTTGGGGCTTCTATGGGGGAGGGGGTATCATATTCAGTACTTGTTTGACTATGTTTAAACATGTGACCCCACTTACACAGACCGTTGTTTTTAAAGGCACAGGATCTCTTAAGACAGTTACCATTTCATAGTAAATTTTCATTGAAGCTAGACCTTTTTTAACAAACAATTTAATCACAGTATGAACGGGACAGATCAGGGAAGTAAATAATTTTTAACAATTGAAAGAAATGTTAACTCGACCAGTGTTCACCCTCTGGGGAACCTCTTTTTAACCAAGAGACATGTAATCTTATTGTGAAACACCAGTCTGTGTTTGTGTCGGGCGTCAGTCTGGCTAGACGCGTTACACAATCACCTACAGTTCAGGACGTCGGTGAATCACGGAAAACGCCAATTTCACCAGGCGGTTAAGAATTCCCTGGCTGAGCATCTGGACATTCCAACCAATCAGAGCTCGAATTTTTGGTCACGTGACCGGCCATACGCCAGATATTGCATACCCAATGCCTGGTTTGGACCCCAGTGGATTTTCTACTCCAGAACTGCGCGGTTCAGTAAAATAGCGCGCGGTTCCAGTAAATCAGTGTTCGCGAGCAAATATACCGTCGGCCGACTAAAAATGTAACTATAGCAATGTGAATTTTAGTTCAACATATAATTGTAACAAACTACAACAGTAGTAAATTTTGAAACAGTTTTAAGAAAACAATTTTCGGAACTTTTAAGTGGGATATAGTGAATTAACAGCAGTGGCGTAACAACTTGGAAACAACAGAGAAAGGATGAGTACTTAATATAAACTCTTGACTAAAATTTTGACTTAACTTATAAAACTTAGCTACAAATTTTAAAATCAGAAATCCAATAATCAGAGACCTCTATAAATGGGGGTTATGTATGAATATGTAAAAGAATGAGAGAGAACGTGTGATACAAAAAAGAAAAGTACTGGGTCGTTAATCATACTAATTATTCTGTTGTAGGCTTGTAAGAATTGTAGCTTTATAAGAATTGTTCATTTGTCATTTTATGCCGATAACTTTGGGTTTGATAAAGATGTAGTAGTTTACAAGAAATGATGAGAATTTGAGGAGTTGTGAGAGAGGTTGAGAAAATAAAGTAAGTTTGTTTAATAAAAGAAAAATAATTTGTAAAATCAGAAAACTGTGTTAGCGTAATTATTTTGCCACTCAAACCTAAATAATCGTTTCTGCAACAATTTCGTCTGTAGAACCCTGGAGGAGACCCTAAGGTAAGAAAAGAAGTAAATTGTAATATTTGTGTAATAATAATAAAGTAAAGAAAAGTGAATTGTTGCAATTGACGCACGTACAGGGACTCGATCTATTTGCGTAAAAGTGAATTGTTACAAGTATGATGATTTTGTCGATTTTTCAAAACGCCTGACGTGGGGGTGCTGTACGTCAGGCCCAAAGTGCTGTGGTTCAGCCTTCACCACAGAACTGGGAGCCTGACATATGACCCTGCGTTAGGTAGACTCGAATATCCACTTAAGATGGCAGCCAGTGGTGCTGCTGAAACATTTGGTTTGAATGTTAACCTTGGACCACAGCCAAACAGCCCGGTAGATATTTCAAATACAACTCTGACACCACCCGTGAAAGCCTTAGAACAATATTATCTTTGTAAGACTTAGTGCATTATCCACAAGATGTTACACACAGCAAAAAGATTTCCTCTTGCCCTGCCGATACCACCCAGCTAATCTGGAAACATCACTTCATCATAACATTTTACTATAGACAGGAATGTTACAAGTTCACCGCTCAATTAATATCTTTAGTTTACAAATAACATTGCAAAGAAATATTATTGCTAAGTGATCATCACTAAAATTTGTTCACTCTTAGAGTGGAGCCTGATGTAAACAAAGTGGAGTGATACAACACAGACGCATGTACAGCACAAAGTTAAAAATTTCTTAACCGATCCAGAGAATTAATAAAATCATTTACCTTAATAAATGATTAATACATTAATTAATTAATAATTTTTATAAATATTAATAATTATTATAAATATTAATAATTAATTAATAAAATATTAGGCCCACGAAAAACTTAAGAAGGTTAGAAATTAAGAAGTAATGATGAAATATATCAAAGTATAGAAAATATAACAGAAAGAATGAGAAAAAGAAAACTATTATTTTTTTTGACATTTATATAGAATGGACGACAATAGGTTAACAAAGTAGATCTTTAAATATCTGTGGGGGAAGGAGTCAACATCAAGTTGGATTAAAGAAGTCCAAAAGAATTTAGAAAAAAAATAATATACACGGAGAAGAAGCAATTGTAAGAGACGTTTTTCGGGCAAAAGTGTTAAAAATGGAAGGAATCCAGGGTAGGAGAGAGAAAAATGCGGGTTCAAAGTGGACTGAAGACAGGAAGAAGAGACACAGTGAACAGATGAAGGATATTGGAGAAAAAGAAAAGAATAAAGAATTGAAATTGGCATGTGGTCCTTAGATGGCCGATACAAAAAAAATATATATATACCATTTACCTTATTTTTAGTTGTATTAATCCAAAGTGTATAAAAAAATTTGTTGGTATATTTTTAATCAATTAATTATAATCAATTGGGAACCACTTTACTTCTAGTGGTGGATTTAGTGATGTGGCCACACTCATCTAACCAATCAGGTTCAAGTACAAGCACATGGTTTTGTTTACATCAGGCTCCACTCTAAGAGTGAACAAGCTTTAGATTTTGTTTAAGATAGCTGTGATGGATTATAGATATTAGTATCCCAAAGACAGACTTTAGCCATCACAGAAAAACTCTAGGAGGTTTTTGCCACCTCCTATAATCGGCAACCATCTTCAGGCTAACTATAAAGTAATACATGATAAATAAAAGTAATAAAATAATACTCTACCAATGGATGGCAGAGAGTCAAAAAAGTAATAGTAATAAGTGTTCACATAATATATGAAAAGACTAAGGGCGAGGCTCCACGAGCTGTATTTTACTACTTGTACCCGCTGTAATTTACAGCAAGAAAGTACACTCAGTGTTGCTAAATGGAAGTGGCTTCAGTTACAGCGGCATTAAGAATCAAGGGACAACTCCCAAGGTCATACTGCTTCTGGTACCTGGTTACACGGGCTGTATTTTACTGCCGTTACACTTTCATCTTAGCGTTTTCGCTATTCGCTTGATTTACTTATGTCCAGTTGAATAGTTACAATTTGTTTCATTTCTTTGTTTCACTTTGTTGTGACATAATTTTTAAAATTGAGTTAGACAGTGAACAAATTATTGTAGAAGTAGAAAAATATCTAGAATTATACGGCACGAAAAAAGTAAGCTACAAATAGAGAAACATTAAAATTGAAGCATGGAAACATAAAATTAACCTAGGCATAGTGTCAAGCAATTAAGTGTAATCTAAAAGTTTTTATTAACTTTAAATGTTAAACAATTAATTAATTGATTAAATTGAAACCGTAATTAAAACAATTACTGCCAATATTTCATTAAATATTTAATTCTTTTGCACTCATCTACACAACGCGCAGTGCAGTTACTCCTCATGGAGCCAAGCACCTCAGAATGGAAGCGGCAAATTACTGCTTCTAAGTGCTGTAAATACAGTGTGTGGAGCCACCTCTTTTATACAGCTAAATCAAGCCATAAAGTGTCGCTTGTACATGCCTCAATTTACAGCTCGTGAAGCCGCGGCCTAAATAATACTGTTACGACGGTCTCCTGATCGTCGTATCGTACAGTGGAAAACAAAATACAAGACACCAATTAAGTCACTAATCACTAGCTTAATTATCACAATTAAACAGTTTGTAATCAACAAGATAGTCTCTTACAACAAATCAAATAAAAATTGTTCTCACGCAATAATAATCTCAACGAGTTTTGCACAATTATAAAACACATAACACTTTGCCACAATACTACGAACCACACTGGAATAAGTCGCCACTAAAAACTGACTGCTAAGCGCAGCTGTCGTCGTTTAAATAGATAGCAGAATTGTTCCATAATAGTCGATACTACGCATCAGCAACAAAGGAAAATATTAGAGCATAATTGATTGCGGCCTTGACACAGAGTGCGCGGCCGGCGAAGTCTGGTACAGTCTAGCTAACGCATTGAGAATCACGTACGCACACAACATTACAGCCGGATTCCACTGGAATAGCCAAGAAACACGTAGAAAATTCTGTAATAGCGTACATTTTTTCCACATTACATAACAATACAAATAAATACTTGCTAGGAAAAATAAACAACACAAGCACAACGATGCAGACACTTCCACTCTACCAAGGTCAACAAAATACTGGGACAACAGCACAACCATTACGTTTTTGTCTGGTTTTTTGTAAATTTTCTGTGATGGAAAAAATCCATCCTTTAGATGCTAATGACTAAGAAATACTATTAAAATTATTATTAATTATCACTGTGAACACGTAAGTTTATTTGTTAAATGTTGTAATTTTTCAGATATTTAACACTGATACAAGACAGATTATCAGAAGAATCGAGACTGCTAGTAGAAGAAATATTAAGGTCAGGGTTTGATATAGCTACAAATGTGATACTCCGCGTGTTTGAAAGAATAAAAGAAGGTAATCTGAGATTAGTGTTTCTGTGCATAAAACTAACGTAGTGTCTGTAGTCATTTACATGTTCAGTTGAGACAGTTTGTTTTCTAGAGACCCAACCCGGTATTAGCACAGATGGAAAAGTTAGCCACCCGCCCAGTTTAAAAATTAGTATAGACTAGAAACAATCCTCAATTTTAAAATTATCGTGTAACATACCATTCCCATCAAATTTGTTTAACCTCACTGCAACTAGTTACAAACTATCTAGCAATTTTATTCCATTACATAACTTAACAGTGTGTAGGATAAGCTCCCACTGGAGCATTCCTCAATACAGTTAGACTTTGTTCACGTGCTGAGAATCACTACATATTTAGTTCACTAGTTCAAATGGTTTATGTTTCTGCAATTGCCGAACAAGTCCAGCATTATAAGCACTTTATTGTTTACATGTTCATGAACTCTTCTTTCGTATTTATCCGCAACCCATTTAATCTCGTCACCAACTGTAGACATTTTCAGGTCCTGATGGTTGTCATAATTTCTTATGTATCATGGTGCATCAACAATACTGTGAAGAACCTTATAATATATTGGTGTGACAGTATAATCGATACAGCTTTCAACTTTAATAAACCTAACACTTATTTTTAATTTTAGTACGTAGGCTTTCACGGCCGGTGTCATTATAATTAATTAAAACTTCCGGGCTGAAAGGCCATGGTCGAATGCTTGATGTAATATCGCTAGACGTTTCGGCCACACCACCGGTGGCCATCTTCAGTAGCAAAGAATGTTCGTAATAGATGGTATGCCGAACAATTCGCCCAGTGAAATGGGACAAGCAACAGTGAGAGACGGCAACGCTGTTTCTATTTATAACTTTTTGGCCGCTTTAGGTGTATAACGCGAACCAATCAGAACCCAGCTCATCATTCTCCACTCTGATTGGCCGTGGAAAATAAACCATGCCAGACACTATTTAAGGAGATGCTTTCACCCCGGCGGTTCATAGCGACAGACGCATTCTTATGAATATGGATGGACTCCAGATGCAGGCGAGTGAAGTAACCCCGGACAGAAGACAACACCCGGGCTTCATCAAACATTACCCGGTGATCGTCGTGGGAAAGAGCGTGTTCAGCAACTGCGGACTTCTCCGGCTGGCCCAGGCGGCAGTATCTCCGATGTTCAGAGAGGCGCGTTCGGACACTACGCTTCTTGGTGCCTATGTATACCTGGCCACACGTACAAGGAATACTGTACACCCCGCAGGACGAGAGCGGATCCCTGGCGTCTTTTACCGGTCGCAGGAACTGATGGATTTTTTTGGTTGGCTTAAAGATCGTCTTGACGCCCCGTTTAGTTAGCAGCTTGCCGATGCGGTCAGACACACCACGGATGTAGGGCAAGACAGCGGAGCCAACAACCGCTATAATATTGATTTCCTCTTCTGCCAATATACAAATATTACAATCAATCCTTTCAATCACTAATTCATTATATCGATTTAATTGGGTAAACATGAAATTATCATAAAATCTGGTTTTTAATGATTTTACAATTTTATCTTTAATTAAACATCAATCAACATATAATTCGTTTTATTTATTTCCCCAGGGTTAAGGGTAAGTTCTTTGTGTTATGAGATGGTCAGAAATGTATAATTATATACTACGCTTTACAAGATAAAAATAATCAATTTCGAATTTTTGTTTATTTTCGTAGTACGTAGTTCCGGATTTGTCCGCGAGA
Source organism: Magicicada septendecula (assembly GCA_034769895.1). Lineage (NCBI taxonomy): Eukaryota > Metazoa > Arthropoda > Insecta > Hemiptera > Cicadidae > Magicicada > Magicicada septendecula. Next base: position 65,637,414 of record CM068375.1, read on the forward strand.
GTGCAGATTATGTTTTTATTAAACACATGACAACATTTTTAGAAATTTCTGAACTGCACAACGATTTGATTTGAGGTTTTCTTGGTTAAATATTAAAGAAATGTTTATATTACCTCTTTCCTCGAAGTTCTTACTTGCGTGAAGCGGTTTCTCGTGTGGTCGTCCTAGTTGTTTTGTAATTTCATGAATGTCTATCAGATACAATCTCGTTAAAAACTCGAAGCGCGGCTTGGCTAGGCCTGATCTTGAAAAGGTTTTTTAACACTTTGTTATTGGGTAAAGCAAGTTATATTTGATATCTAAAGGAGTTGGACATAATGTGGATACTGTGAGTTAATTTTGTTATAATTTTGTACTGTTTCCAAATGTTTTCAAAGGTTTTTTAATACAATTTTGGTCTCATCACTTTTTTCAACCGAACGGTTTTCAATCTCTTTTTCGATTAAACAATATGTTGTTATTCTGTTACTCTTAGTAACACATAATTTCTATATCATTTTTTATTGGTGCTGCTATTTACTTTTGAGTATATATGCTGTTTTTAATTATTATAAATTTATTTATGATTTATAGAAAAATAATTCTTTTTGATTTTGGTTTATTTTCCAATTTGATTTATATAACAGTTTTTCGTTTATTTTCTTATAACTTTAGATATAAGTCTTTAATATTATTTTTAACTTTAAATGAATTTATATATTATTTATTAATCTCTTATAGTATTCTTACACTGCACTATTTTCTTCTACCATTTTCCTCCTACAGTATTATTTTATTTTTTATTATCATCTTATATTTAACTCTTTTATTTTTTAACCCTGGGTTATCTTATATAATAACATAATTATTTTATTAAATATAAAATTAAACATAGGTACTAAATTTTAGTTGCCTACACAATATAAATCATACAATAACTAAACAAAATACATAATTAGTTAGTAGCATCACAGTCTACTATTATAATCCATAATTCCTACATCTACAGCACAAGTCTGTAAGAAGTTCCCTTCACATTCACTTATTTATGCACTGGATACACTATAACTCACTTGTCACTGTATATCACTTCAATATAGTTTATAATGTTTGGTGATATAACGTAATTTAGAGCTAGTTATAGTTTACCTATTTCTGACCTTTATGGTAGTATAAGAGTTATCATTTATTGGGACTGGGTTATGTAACGTTACATAAAGCCCCCCCCACTAGAACAAATTTATTTTTGTTTTACTTGTTTACCAAAATAAATTGTTGATTGCTTCAATTTTCGTAATATTCCTGGTTTTTCTTCGTGATATTGTTTCATTTCCGACTGGTTGTATACTCCGTTTATTCGGTTATTGTTAATTGCTTTGATTTCGTAGGTATTATTCCCCTTCACCTGGGTTATGAGGTAAGGTCCAGTATAAAGTAACAGTAACTTCTTAGCAATACCCTCTATAGAACTGGGTAGTTGTCTATTTTTGATTAATACCTTATCTCCCATCTGGTATGTATCCAATCTTTTCTTTTTATCTTGATCCCTTTTTTGTTGAAGTTCCACTTTATGCAACAATCTGTTGTGCATTTCGACTTTATTGAACTCCACTCTCTCTCCTGGAGGAAAATTTACCAACGATGTGATTTCTCTTGGTTGTGGTTGATCAAACATTACTTTATAAGGGCTGGTTCCGGTAGTGTCATGGTATGACCAATTAAGGAAAGTCTCTGCTGGTTCAATGTACTGGCTCCAATTTTTATGTTCTTGGTGACAGTATGTACGTAGAATTCTACCAACTTCCCTTAATACGCGTTCGACAGGATTACTACTAGGGTGGTACACTGATGTTTTGTATGTCCTTATTTGCCATTTCCTCAACTCTTCTTTCCACCTTTTACCTCGAAATTGCATTCCATGATCAGTTATTATGTTTCCGGTTTTCCCACCTCAGGTAAGTATTTTTGAATGATTACTTCTAAAATTTTCTTCGTAGTGGCTCTACTGATAGCGTAGAGTTTTGTATATTTAGTATAATGATCAAATATAATGATTATATATTTAAATTTATGTCTCCCTCCACTTCTGGGAAAAGGTCCACATATATCTAAGAATGTTTTTTTCAAGTTTACTGTTAGATTTTATTGTAATCATGGCTCCCGTTCTCTTCTCATTATTTACCTTTACTAGCTGGCATATGTTGCAGTTTTTTACTATTAATCTTACTCTCTTATTTATGGCTTTTACATAACAGTGTTCAGATAGAGCTTTAATAACTTTGAGTGGTCCCATGTGACCATATCTTTCATGGTAGTCCTTAATCAGGGCTACTTCTGTTGCTTCTGGTACATACATTTTCCATACATGATCCTTAATTGTTGGACGGATAAAAAGGATTTCTTCATAAACACAGAAAAATTCCATTATTATAGGATCATTTTGTAATATCCAGTCCTTAATTTTTTTTAAATTTAGTGTCCCTTTGCTGATCGGTTTTTATTTTATTAATTATATCTTGTAACTCCTTTTTCTTCTTAATAATGTAATATATTTTTCCAATACTCTCTGGTTCTATTTCACAAGTTCCTTTTTCTAGATTAATCCGTGATAATTGGTCTGCTATTACATTCTTCTTACCCTGGATATATTCCCAGTCTAAATTATACTCTTGAAGTATTAATACCCATCTGGTGAGTCTGCCGTGGTTAAGTTTACAATTTTTTAAAAATGAAATTGATCTATGATCGGTTCTGATGGTTACTGGGTATCCCAATATAAATGTTCGAAATTTTATACATGAGAACACAACACTCAGCAGTTCCTTTTCAGTTATTGTATAATTCCTCTCACAACTACTCAGTACTCTGCTTGCAAAACTGATGACCCCATGATTTCCTTCATCATCTTCCTGATATAGCTCACTTCCAAGGCTAATGTTACTAGCATCACAATTTATGAAAAACCGTTTATTAAAATTTGGGTGGTGTAACATGATGCTGTCCAGAAATTTATTTTTTATTATCTTAAAATTATTATCTTCATTTTCTTCCCATTTCCACTTGTTTTTCTTTGAAAGTAAATATTGGAATTTGGCTGTTACTTCTGAATAATTCTGTTGAAATTTCCTATAATAGTTGCATATCCCCAGAAAGGATTGTAGTTGTTTTAAGTTTTTTGGTTTAGGAAAATCTTGGATAGCCTTTACCTTTTCAGGAGATGGTTTAATTCCAGTAGCGGACAGAATGAATCCTAAAAATGGTAATTCATGTGTGATAAATTTAGATTTATCCAGTTTCAAAGTTATATTATGTTGCAATAGTTTATTTAATACTGTTTCCACTCGATTACAATGCTCCTCCCATGTACAAGACGTAATTAATATGTCATCCACATATATTGTAGTAAAATCTAAAACTTCCTTACCTAAAATTTGATCCATGCATTGGATGAACACGGCCACAGAATTTACCAATCCGAAAGGCAAACGTTTAAAATGATAATTTCGTCCTTCGAATATGAAAGCAACATATTGTCTGCTGTTAGGGTGTAACTCTATTTGCCAATATCCACATACTGCATCCCAAGTACTCATGTACTTACATCCATAGAATTTTTTCATTATTTCTTCATTTTCACCTGGAGACGTGCGATTGTTAATGACCATTTTATTCAACTCTTGAGCATCAAGGCATAGTCTTACTTGACCATCTTTCTTTGGTATAGCTACCAATGGGCTGGTATATGGAGAACTACTTCTTTCAATTATATCTTCCAATATCATTCTTTTAATTTCTTTTCTTGCTGCCTCTTTCAAAGCTTGAGCAATGGGGTATGACCGTTTATTAAAATTTACATTTTCTTTGAACTTTAGTTCACACAGGAAGTTTTTTGCTTTTCCTGGTGACTCTGAGAATACCGATTTATATTTATCATAAATTTTTATAAGCTGTTGTTTTTGTTCTACATTAATTATTTCCTGGGCCTGCCTGTTTTGAAACTTGATTATCTCTTCTATCTTCTCTTGCCAAATCTTTGATTCTGTTACCTCTGTGTTTTTACCTAGGGTTAATCTATTATCCTCCCTAATAAAAAATGAGCTTGGACACTGAAGGGGACTTTGGCTACCAATTATCTCAGCCGCTAACTCACCATCTTCTGTGCTCAAGGTTACTATACCCCTGGCTAGATTTATAATTGCAGTGTGTCGCCGTAGCATATCACACCCTATTAACACCCTAAAAGGTAGCCCTTTGGCTACTAAAAATCCCATAGGTATTCCTCTTCCACTAGTTGTAACATTCAAAGACACTTGTTTTCTGATTGTTTTATTTTGTTTCCTGGTGGCACCAACAATTGTTAAATTATTAATTGGTAAAGTAGGTATTCTCTCATTAGTTAGTTCAGTAATTCGGTCCAGTTCTAATTGATCAATAATTGAAATATTTGCTCCTGTATCAATCATGGCCTCTGCTAACCCTCCATTTAATTTTATTTGTATATAGACTATGTCATTGTTTGGTGATGACTCTTTAATTGCTCTTTCTTCCATTAACTCTGCCTGTATATTTAAAAAAAAATGATTTCTGATAATTGTTATTGATCTGTTTAATTTATTATTATTATTGGGTCTGTGGTAAATTCTGTGCCCGGTTGTTTCTAGCAGTGACGGGCGGTCACATCTTCTCACTGCTGGTACCCGTTTCCCCTATTTCCATCATTATTATTGTTTGATTCAACATTTTCATTATGTTGAATATTGCTTACTGGTCTCCTTTCTTCATCACTATCTCTGAATCTAGGTTGTTCTTCACTTCTACTTCTTTGTGGACCTTCTTCTCTATGATAAGAATCATGTCTATAATTTCGATTGTTATAATTTTGCCATCTTCCTCGATACCTGTTATTAAAATAATTGTTATTAGCATGTACATAATTTACTCTAGGTCGATTATCTCTAGGTGGTTCATTTTTCTGCTCCTCGGTAGTCCCTGATCTCCATCTACTCCTCCTGTAATAAGATTCTTGCTCATAATTTTCTAGTAGCGTTTCCATGCCTCCAATAGTTTTTATTTGTCCACTTAATCGGGCACTTATAATCTTCTCCTCGAAGTGATACGCAATTTTGGTCACTAGACACTCTTCAGGGATCTTTGGGTCTAAATATTTTGCTATACACACCTTCCGCAAAAAATAAGCAGTAGGTATTTGTCTTATATTGCGGTCATACCTACCATGACAGATATTGTCTCTAATAATGTTTTGTACTGACTCTGACCAGTACTTAAGTTTGAACATTGTTTTGAAACTCCCATAATCACACACCTCGTTCCTGATTACAGTCCACCAATTATCATTGATGTTTTTGAAAGATTCGTCTAATATACCTTTGATCATGTTCCATCGGTTCTCCTTTGACCTATTCAAAATTTCGTCTACTCTCCCTAAAAATTCGAGTGGGTTTCTGCGATAATCCCGAAAGTTTACACTTTCCTTACTATCTTGGCTAACATGATGATTGTTGCATGTAGATCTAGAACTTATTCTATCTACATCCCCTTGTAAGTTTGTTTGTATTTGTTGCAAATTATCTAATTTCTCTGCTTGGCTATTACACTGATTCTTGACATTCTCTACCGTTTTATGAAAATCCGAAAATTTACAGTTTAGACTGCTTTTGATACTATCTAACTGGTCATTGTTTTCTTGGCATATGGCCATTACACGAACTTGATTATTTTGTTCCTCCTTTTCCATTCGTGCATCTATTCCTGTTTTAATTTGTTCCATCTTTTCTTCAGTTTTATTTAACCTTTGATTGGTTTCTATTAATTTCTTCTCTGCCTCTTCCTTATATTCATCTACTCTTTGGCTGAGTGTATTACTGACTAGTTCAATTTTACTCTCCAGTTTTTCTCTTAACTCCTTATTGAAATTCTCCATTTTACCCTCAAATTGTTTTAAATTTTCTTCGTTTATTTTCTCAATTTGTTTTAAACTGTCCCTCAAGGTCTCATTTTGCTCCCTTAAGTTCTCCTCCTGTTTCCTAAAGTTCTCATCTATTTTGTCAAATTTTTCGGCTATAAATCTCATCATGTCTTGCCAATTTGGTTCTCTCCTGGCTTCCGCTTTGTCTGGTTGGTCCCCTTGGGCATCCTCTTCCACTATTTCCTTTTCCGTGTTCATATTTGCTTCAGTTTCTTCTTTATCACCCATCAGTTGTTCCATTTCACTGTCCTTAACTATTTCTATCTCTTGTTCCTGTCCATCTTCTTCCTTCTCCTTGTCGTCTGCCCTCTTCTTCGATCTGCCTCTGGTATTATGCATCTCTTGTTTTCTCATAACTGCCGACGATAATTAGGTTTTTTGGTATATTAATTTATTGAATATCTCCAAATTCTTTTCTAATTACAGCCCTTTTACGTTGAGCGCCATTCTGTAACGTAATCGCTCTGAGGTACTTTCCGCGGAGTCTTTGTATGTGACCTTTTGTGTGCTCGTCTTATTTAATTAAACCCCACTGTTGTAAACGCCATTCTGTAACGTACCGCAGGTATCAAAGGTTTCGACCTCTCTAAGATTGTATTACAATTACGGGTTTATAGTTAATTCAGCCCCAATGTTAGTACGTCATTTTTGTAATGTAATAAGGTGTGATGTCCGTCTTTTGACAGTCTCGGAGCGGTCGGAGTACCTCTTAGCGATCGCCACTTATGAATTATAAGTATTAATGTTTAAATAAATCGGATTGTAATGTTACCCAAACAAAACAGAAATCGAGTGTGTGTGATTTGGTAGAGATAAGGAAGTTGTTTAATCTTATTTGGAAGAGAGAGCGAGTACAATTTGTTTACACCCGGAGTAGACAATTTCTTATTTTTTCAAATATTCGCCGTTCATAAGATCAGCTGATTTTGACATTAATCTCCAAATGTTAGGTTAACCAAACGACACTGTTCAGTAATACTACCTGATGGATAGTCCTCTTCTTAGCTTACTGAAATCTACCACAACTACCCTCTACAATAAAAAAGACACATTTTATTATTCAACATAAAATATTAATAGTATTTATTTGTATAATATTGATTTCCTCTTCTGCCAATATACAAATATTATAATCGATCCTTTCAATCACTAATTCATTATATCGATTTAATTGGGTAAACATGAAATTATCATAAAATCTGGTTTTTAATGATTTTACAATTTTATCTTTAATTAAACATCAATCAACATATAATTCGTTTTATTTATTTCCCCAGGGTTAAGGGTAAGTTCTTTGTGTTATGAGATGGTCAAAAATGTATAATTATATACTACGCTTTACAAGATAAAAATAATCAATTTCGAATTTTTGTTTATTTTCGTAGTACGTAGTTCCGGATTTGTCCGCGAGAGTGCAGATTATGTTTTTATTAAACACATGACAACATTTTTAGAAATTTCTGAACTGCACAACGATTTGATTTGAGGTTTTCTTGGTTAAATATTAAAGAAATGTTTATATTACCTCTTTCCTCGAAGTTCTTACTTGCGTGAAGCGGTTTCTCGTGTGGTCGTCCTAGTTGTTTTGTAATTTCATGAATGTCTATCAGATACAATCTCGTTAAAAACTCGAAGCGCGGCTTGGCTAGGCCTGATCTTGAAAAGGTTTTTTAACACTTTGTTATTGGGTAAAGCAAGTTATATTTGATATCTAAAGGAGTTGGACATAATGTGGATACTGTGAGTTAATTTTGTTATAATTTTGTACTGTTTCCAAATGTTTTCAAAGGTTTTTTAATACAATTTTGGTCTCATCACTTTTTTCAACCGAACGGTTTTCAATCTCTTTTTCGATTAAACAATATGTTGTTATTCTGTTACTCTTAGTAACACATAATTTCTATATCATTTTTTATTGGTGCTGCTATTTACTTTTGAGTATATATGCTGTTTTTAATTATTATAAATTTATTTATGATTTATAGAAAAATAATTCTTTTTGATTTTGGTTTATTTTCCAATTTGATTTATATAACAGTTTTTCGTTTATTTTCTTATAACTTTAGATATAAGTCTTTAATATTATTTTTAACTTTAAATGAATTTATATATTATTTATTAATCTCTTATAGTTGTAACGGTACGGAATTGTATGCAGTCCAAGTTTTAATTTTACTTTATATTAATTCAGTTCAAGTTTCCAATTGTTAACTTTCACCTGTGGGGAGCCCCAGTAACCAGCAATGCACATTGTTAGCCTAAACAATTGCCCAGACGTATTGTGTAACCGCCCAGCAGCAGGCTCTTTGTGAATCACAGTCTGCAGTTTGTCATCAGAGAGTTAACGAGAGTTAACAGTAGTAAGCAGCATCAGACAGAAAAGTTCGTGCATTAAAAATAGTGGCCTCGGGAGTGCAAGATAGGCCTAGAGTAAATGGGCCTATCTAGTAAAACATAATATTATTTTGCGGCAATTTATAAGGCAGCACGGTCATCACCTAAGTGCTCGAGCAACATAAAGTCGGCCGACAAAATGTTACAAAAGTGTAATTTAAAACTAAACTCAAATATGTTAAACTAAAGAAGTCGGAGATACCGTGACAGCGAATATATTCATAAATAACAGTTCGGAGTGGTGAGTGATACTGTGAGTAACCAGTGACGGTGGTGAAGCGGTCTGGAACGCCGTGGACTGGTTAAGTACCTTTCAGAAACAACTAAATCAATTTTATAACTATACAAAATACTTACAAATACAGAGCTCTATTAACAGGGGTTTAAAAATAAAAATGTAAAAAAGAATGAATGAGAGTGCGACAAAGTACTGGGTCATTATTAAGGTTAAGAAAATTGTTATAGCCATTTAAGAATAATAATCATAAGAATTGTTTCATTATTGTTTGATATACCGGTACTGATTACTTTATATGTTGTTTACGCTCAACAAAACAAAAAACAAAACTTTTAATCAATGTAGTAACCAACCAGCATAAAATTTGATTCGTTATTGCATAACTGTAAAACATTATATTAAATAAAATCCAAATAAGTTGTTTTAGCCAGAATAAACTGTGTTATTATATTTCGTAACGCCAACCTAAGTAACCTGTCTGCAGCTGGTTTCGTCTGAACGACTTTGGACCCGAACTCGAAGGTAAGAGTAAGTTTATAGTATTTCAATTAATTAATATTGTCTCATAGTATTCTTACACTGCACTATTTTCTTCTGCCATTTTCCTCCTACAGTATTATTTTATTTTTTATTATCATCTTATATTTAACTCTTTTATTTTTTAACCCTGGGTTATCTTATATAATAACATAATTATTTTATTAAATATAAAATTAAACATAGGTACTAAATTTTAGTTGCCTACACAATATACAGTAAATCATACAATAACTAAACAAAACACATAATTAGTTAGTAACATCACAGTCTACTATTATAATCCATAATTCCTACATCTACAGCACAAGTCTGTAAGAAGTTCCCTTCACATTCACTTATTTACGCACTGGGTACACTATAACTCACTTGTCACTGTATATCACTTCAGTATAGTTTATAATGTTTGGTGATATAACGTAATTTAGAGCTAGTTATAGTTTACCCTTTTCTGACCTTTATGGTAGTATAAGAGTTATCATTTATTGGGACTGGGTTATGTAACGTTATAATATATATATATATATATATATATATATATTGTAATATAATGAAAATATTACAAATAAAAATAAAAATAATTATAATTGATATATATATATAGATATATTGTGTGTGTATCTTTGGTGATAACAAGGGTATTGTACTCTTCCTTTAGCCCCACTAGTTGGGCAAGTCAATTTGTAATATTATATAATTATTACAAATATAAATAAAAATAAAATTGATATGCGTTTTAATACGTATTGATATTTTGTCTTGTTTATCACTGGGTAAGTCTGACTCCTTAAAGTCCCACTGTTAGGCTAGTCAAATTGTAATATAATTTCAAGTGTAATAATAAACAAAATATAAAGATATTGATGATAAGAAAATGTTATAACTAGGTGTGTTTGATTGATAAATAATAAATACATCAAACTTTAAAAATTTTGCAAATATTTTTTCTTGTGCTTGTATCGAATTTGACTGAATAATTTAATTTAATTAATTGATAATTAATTAATTATTTGAGTTTGTAAATTCCTTCTATATCTATTCTCTCAATGTGAATTATGTTTTTGCTTAATAAAAAATAATAATAACATTAATAGTAGAAATAAAAACAATGCTGGTAACTGAATACTGATTTGCGTTTATTCGTTCAAAATTGTGCGCCAGTCAAACTGCGCATGTCCCAGGCACTGGCAAATATTCGCCACAGTCGGCAATGAGAAAAATCAACAGATATATTTTTTACAAGTTTAAATTTATGGTTCTTTTAACGAGTCGAAATGGTCAGAGGGCAAGGAACAAGATACATTTAACAGGTATTCTTAAACTAAATGTTAACATCTGAAATAGAACAGAATTATTATTACAATTGTCAATTAGAAAGAAATTATTTAAAATTCGAACCAAGTCGAAGAAATGACGTCACTCTGCTCCAGTCAGCACTGGTCCGTTGTCTTTATAGAAATTCAGCAATGGCCGCCGTCTGCTTGGTTTTAATCTGCTATGACGCCGTTGGAATTGAAGATCTTCTCCCACAGAAATAAAACGATGTTCCCTTTTCCTGCGAAGTGGTGTTGTTCCAAAATATAGTGTTGAATGTCCCCTCGTCGTCTGCGATGTCGAATTCTGGATGGATCTCTTGTGTAGTGTAGTGTTCAAATATGCGTGTTGGTTCTTTGTGAATTCGTTCCCAAAAATTGTTTAAAATGGCTGTCGATTTCTGGCGTTAAGTTTTATGGTGTTATTCTGTGTTTTTGGAAACTTGTGAAGTGTTAGACATAGATAAATAATGTTATTTCACTTGTTAGTTCATCTCCGTTACACGCCACATAACCACACTTGGTTTTAATATAAATTATTTGGTTTTCAAAACTCCACTAATACATTTTTCAACTGTTCAGCTTTGCGATTAACAATAGACTAAACGACGCAACGTCGTCGTTTTAGGGCAATTTGTGGTATGTCTTTTTCCTCTTCATATTGTTTAATTATAAAATATCTGTCTAAGACTTGTTTCACTATCTAACTATACATAACAAGTTTTCTTATTTTTTACTGTATTTCCAATATTTCTTAATTTTACATGAATCTAACTATTCAGTACTATTGGTTATTTAATTTTACATCTTTTGATATATAGCTGGGTTTGTTTCAAACTCATTTAAGCCCAAAAATTACAATTTTGCATAATAATTGCCTGTCTCATATTTTGTACAAATTCAGTGTTTTAAAGGTTTTTATTTGTTTTTTCGGTATAATATTTCCATGGAATACACCTAATAACTCCGTAATTACTTTGCTGTTAGTAATTTGGTTATTAAAACATTTCAATATTGATTAATTTGCTGTTTAGTCTGATTTGATTACTATCATAAGCCTATTTTTGACTGTTTCCAAAAGAAGTTAGTTTTCTTTCTTTTGTCATTCTATTTGCTATTAACTGTATCTGTATTAATTATATTTTCAATTTCTGTATTGTATGTATTGAATTCTATTCCTATTACATAGATTAATTCTTTGATAGATAATTTTTTTTTTTTGTTTATAGGCCATTCTGTGTTTACAAACATAGTGTCTTGGTGGGTCTGTTTGTACATTATACATGGTTTACTGATTTGAATAAAACTATTACATTTTTATGCCCTACTTGCCTCTCTGACTTACACAATGGAAAATTAAATGACATGATTTTAATTACAATAGAATATCTTGTATCTACTAAACTTTCTTTATACTAATAACATCATTGAACCATAACATGAACATCTTATGCCTAATTTTAACAAAAACATCTTATTATCAACTATTTTCCATATATCACCTAATTTTAACAAAAACATCTTATTCCTATTATTTTTTCCTGTATCATCAAATGATAACAACATAGCTTATCCTAGACATAATTTAATTAGAAAACATAAAAAACTCCTATTACTAGTAACACTGTCAGTCACTAACTGTCTTGTGTATGTATTATTCTTATGAAAACACTTTAACTGTGATAATAAACCTCGTGTATCTATTTACACCTTACATCTAAAATATGATTTAATTAATAATAAATAATAAACATCTTAATATTAGGCATACCTTCAGTTATGAACTGTCCTTTGGTATTTTTGTCCTCACCATTTATTTAGTTATAATTAAAGAAAACATTTTATATGTAATAGTCCTTCTTATATCTAATTTAAAACTCTTATTACTAGTAATGTTGTCAGTCCTTAGACCGTCTTTCATTTCAATGGTTTTATTATTATTATTCTACACTCATGGTAGTCTTTTTATAATACTTAAACCTCATTGAAGATTTTTTCATAGATTTTTTAACTATGTTTCTCACTGTACACTCTGTAGTTCCTTAATTTTGTTATCTCACTTCACTTTATTGTATTCTACACTCTGGTAGTCCTTTTTAGTGAGTTCTACTCTATGGTAGTCTCTTTTGACATATTTTTTGACATGTTACACTTACAACTAATATACAATTTGTTTTTATAGTATTGTATCTTGTAACTTGTTTGGGGTTTACCTATATCGGTTTCAATTTTGTCTCATGGTATTTAATATATGATTAACATTTTGTTTTGGCATATCTCTTCCTGTTTCTGGTCTCTGTTGGAATCTTGATATGTTTCGTCCCTTCTTCAAATATCACATTAGTAGTTTCCTTATTAAAATGGTTTCATGACAGATTATTTCCTTTTTTATGGTCCTTCCCTTTTTGTACTGCTTCCCCAATCTACTGGGTATACTGCTGGTTTAACTGGTTTTTTCATAGTAGGTTATTTTAATTGATGGTTTTCTTTATTATCTTCCATTTTTATTAACATTTTATAGACTTAATTATACAGTTTCTAGGGTAATCCTTAAACAATTTACTCCTCTCACTCACTATGGAACTTTTTCTTTTATTTATGTAACATTAATTCAAATGTTTAGTGTGATAATTTTGTTATGTTACATATGCTCTCCTGTAAAAGTGATTAGTTCAGATCATACTCTGTATGGATGAAATAATTACTACTAATTCTTTTGTATTTACATTTTCTCCGTGATTACATGTTTTCACTTTATATACCTTCTTTTTCCACCATTGCTTCCTCTCAGCTGATGTGTATCTCCTTCATTTGTTTCTTTTTTCATTGATAAGTGATCTTCAATCTTGTGTATAACATTATCATTTTATATTCCTTCTTATTTGGTGCTTCCTCACCAGTATGTTTACTCCCTAACATTCCCTAACAAATTAATTGGAACAGTTCAGAGTGGCACTTTTGGCTTCAATCCCTGCTGTCCAATACTTCAATTGAGTCCAGAGGTATTATCATCTCTGCTCAACACATAAGACTGATGGCATTTTCTACATCCAGTCATAAAAATAAATAAACAGTAAAAGTAGTCATTTTTGACTAAAATAAACATCTTTAGATTCTTCACTTCATAATACGTTATATTAATTAATACTTTTATACACTTGACTCTTCTTCTCTCTTAAAGCTTATTCCATATTAGGTGGTTTAGGTATGTGGTATCATATACATTTCATCATGTTTACATAGTAAGTAGTATTTATATTTACTCTTTCTACCATCTGGTATCCATTGAGTTACTTTTATTGCTCATGGTATAACATGAATTAATTCTTTATCACTTTCACTATAACAGTGGTTGTTGTAACAGCATTATCATTATTAGTATCAGGTTTTTGTTTTTTGGTTTCTGGTCTCACTATTTGGTCTTTAGTGAGCTGGTCCTTCTTCATTGTTCCATTTTTATTAAATTATTTTCTTTGTGAGTTTGGTTAATTTGTTCGATTAAGTCATATGACATTCTGGTTTCCTTTCTCCCTTAGAATTTTGTATCTCTTTCTTACAAATTTTTTTTTCATATTTCAGAGTTATTTCCCATCATTTGTATGAGTAATGATGTGAGTTTACTGTCTTTTAATTTTAGACATTTTTATTCAACTACATTCTTCCTTATTCATAGTTGTTTTTCAAATATTTTGGTATAAGTTGTACTTATTATTGTTTTGAATTTTGAAATTATTATTCCTCAAAATTCTTTTTGCATTCATAATAGTCTTTGAATGTTTGTGTAAGTGGTACTTACTAATTATTTTGAATTTGGACAATTATTATCTGCATCCAAATTCTTTTTACTTGCATAATAGTCTTTGAATATTTGTGTAGCTTGTACTTACTATTGCTTTTGAATTTTGAAGCTTATTATGTTCAAAATTCCTTTTATTTATTCACAATAATCCTTCAAATGTTTTGTTGTAAGTTGTACTTACTGATTTTTGAATTTTGTAATTATCTATTTAGCAAAATTCTTTTTTCATTCACAATATTCTTTCAGATATTTGGTGTAAGTTGTACTTACGGATTTTTGAATTTTGTAATTATATTCTTATCAAAATTCTTTTTGTATCATTCACAATTGTTCGAATATTTGGTGTAAGTTGTGCTTACTCATTTTTGAATTTTGTAGTTATTATCTTTATCAAAATTCTTTTTGTATCATTCACAATTGTTCGAATATTTGGTGTAAGTTGTACTTACGGATTTTTTTTGAATTTGGTAATTTTTTATTCTTACCAAAATTCTTTTTTCGTTTACAGTATTCTTTCTGATACTTGGTGTAAGTTGTGCTTACTAATTTTTGAATTTTGTTATTATTTATTTATCAAAATTCACAATTTCTTCATAATAGTTTTAACTCATAATTATGAGTCCTCCAAATATTTTTTAATGGATAACTGATTATAAGTTCCTTTTACTTTATTCGAAATGATATCCTTTAGTACATACGTATTGTTATTATTGTTTTTAATAATCAGGTATGGGCCGGTATACAGCAGTAATAACTTTTTGGTAATGCCTTCCAAAGTACTGGGTAATTCCCTGTTTTTTAGCAGTACCTTTTCTCCGACTTCATATCTTATTATTTTCTTAACAGCCTTTTGATATTTGTTCTTGCGCCTTTCCTGGTCTTCAGCCAATTTATTGTAGAATCTAATTCGATTGAATTTGTATTCTTGACTCCCGGGGAACTCTATTATGTCTTGTATTTCTCTCGGAGGTGGTCTTTCATACATTGCCGTGTATGGCGTGGTACCAATAGCGGTGTGATATGACAAATTAAGGAATTCTTCAGTCGCTAATAAATATTCTTGCCACTTCTTTTGTTGGTTATAGCAATAAGTCCTTAATATTCTTCCGACCTCTCGCAGTACCCTCTCCGCTGGATTGCTGCTGGGGTGGTAGACAGATGTCTTGTATGTCTTAATGCCCAATGTATTCAGAGTGTTTCTCCACCGCCAACCCTTAAATTGCGTTCCATGGTCGGTGATTATGGATGTCGGGCTTCCTACCTCTGGAATGTAATGATTTGTTATTATTTCTAGAGTCTTCAGAGTGGTGGCTCTGTTCACAGGGTATAGTTTTGTAAATTTTGTAAAATGATCCATCATAATAACAATATACTTGTATCGATGGCGTCCGCCACTGCGGGGAAATGGACCACATATGTCCAGAAAGACCTTTTCCAGTTTGGCTTGTGAGGTAATCGGTATCATCATACCTTCCTTTCTCTCATTGTTGGTTTTCACCAATTGACATATCATACAGGTTTTAAGGTAGTTTCTAGTTTTTCTTCACATTCATACCTACTTGATTAAACCCAGCAGATTGGAGCAGTAAAGGGTCATTAGATTTTATTACTGCCTCCGTTCGTTTAAATGTTCCGCTTCATTACGGATCAGGCCGTTGGAAGCGTCAGCTTGAAGTCCTGAGGCTGTTTCGTTTGGTTCTGCTCGATCGTCTGGTTGGGCTTCTTTTACAGGTAGTCTGCGCTGATTATCCAAGCTGGAACTACGTCTGGGCTCGTACTCTCTGTACCGATTACTTCCCTGGCTCCCTTGGAAAGTCTCGTACTCGTAGTATCGGCTCCTTCTTTGAGGCTGGTACCTCCTGTGTCCACTGCCTTCTGCTCGGATGTAGTTGACATTAGGTCGATATGTCCTGTAATTGTGGTTACCTCCACTTGGGTAATTTCGGTTATAATTACCATGATAATTATTATTATTAGAAAGGTTGGGGTTCCTCTGACCATTTTGAACATAGTTACTATTATGATTATAATAACCGTTGTTATTTTGGGGACGGCTATTATTATTATTATTATTATTGTTGTGGTTGTTGTTATTATTATTATTCATACGAGGAATATTACTATTGTTATTATTATGGTTAAGCCTCGGCAAATTATTGTTATTTCTAGGGTTATAATTGTACTCGGCATTATTCCGATTTGCGGAATTATAATTGTTATTATTACCCACATTCTGCCGATTATTATTACTATTCAAATTACTGTTGTTATTCCTTGGTTCCGGCTTTTCATACCTCCTGCGACTTTGACGGTAATAGTCTTCTTGCTCGTACATCTCTAAAAGCTCGGTCATGGCTTGCACCGTTTTTATTTGACTATTTCGTCTGGCTCTGATAATATCCTCCTCGTAGTGGTATGAGAGTTTGCTGACCAGGCATTCTTCCGGTATTCGGGGCTCTAGATGTTTGGCCACGCACACCTTTCCTAAAAAGTACGCCGTTAAAGTTTGGTTTCCATATGGGTTGTACTTCCCATGGCATATCCCGTCTCTGGCGATATTTTGCGTTGATTCCGACCAATATTTGGCTTTGAATAGCCTTCTGAATTGTTGATAGTCGGTCACCTCGTCTCTTATTGCCATCCACCAATTGTCTGCTATTTCCTTGAATGATTCGTCCAGCACCTCTTTGTTCCCCCTCCAGCGATTACCTCGGTGTTTGGCAAAGTATTCCTCGATTCTTGCTAGGAATTCCATGGGTTTATTTTTATAAAACCTGAAGTTAATCCCTTCACGATTTTCACTGTTGGGACAACTGGTAATGGTTGTCGGTCGACTATGGAATAGGTCTATATCGGTCTGGTTCTGTCGTACCTGACTGTTGATACTGGTCACCGCAGCTTCTATGCCGTCACATTTTTCTGTGAATCGGTCCTGCACTCGCTCCCAGTCTTCCCGTGTTTCCTTTAGTTTTTCCTCCAATGTCTTCCTAGTCGTTTCTTCAATGGTGTTAACCTTCGTATTTATTTCTGTCCTGATACTCCGTACTTCTTGTTCGGTTTGACTCCATTTTTCGTCAGCTCTGGTAACCCTTTGTTCGATTACCGTTATTTCCTCTTCTACCTTCTTGCTGATTGTCTCATTGTTTTCAGCTATCTTCTGGCTCAATTCTTCCTTCAATATTTCCATTCTTCCGTCTAACCGGTTCATGTTCTCTTGGTTTGTCTCCTTCAATTCTTCTCTCAATTGCTGACTATTACTTTCCATTTTCTGATTTGTTTCTTCCATCCTCTTGTTAGTTTCTTCCAGTTTTTGGCTTATCTGGGTTAATTCCTCTTTCGACTGTTTATTGTCAGTCTTTATTTCCTCCATTTTCTCCTCAATTTTCTGAATATTTTCTTCCATCTTCTCTTCTATCTTCTTGCTAGTATCTCCAATTTTATTACCCAACTCTTCCTTCAATCGTTGGTTATCATTCTTCATTTCCTCCTCCATCTTCTTGCTGCTTTCTCTTAATTCCTCCTTCAATCGTAGGTTATCACTTTTCATTTCCTTATTATTTTCTTCCATTTTCTCCTCCATCTTCTTACTGCTTTCTCTTAATTCCTCCTTCAATCGTAGGTTATCGTTCTTCATTTCCTTACTATTTTCTTCGATTTTCTTGTTGGTATCTCCGATTTTATTACTCAACTCTTCCTTTAATTCTTCCTTCGTTGTTTTGAATTCTCGGAGTAACATCTCCATCATTTGATCAAGTTTTGTATTTTCCTTTGCGGTGGATTCCTCCGGCTGTTCCTTCTGTGGTGCAGGCTTATTTGGTTCTGCTGGCGGTAACATTAACTCCACATCTTCCACTGGTGTCGCTTCTTTATCCTCCATGTTTATCTCCTGCTCGGCCTCCATAGCCCTTTTTCTTGATGTAGCTCTCCTGTGCATCTCGCTCCCTCTTCCGACCTGTTGACCGTTGCCAAGCTAAAAATAGGAAATTGGACAATCGTCCTTATTTTACAACACTATTACCTCCTATTTAAAGCCCCTTAAGTTGGACGCCAATTTGTAATATAATGAAAATATTACAAATAAAAATAAAAATAATTATAATTGATATATATATAGATATATTGTGTGTGTATCTTTGGTGATAACAAGGGTATTGTACTCTTCCTTTAGCCCCACTAGTTGGGCAAGTCAATTTGTAATATTATATAATTATTACAAATATAAATAAAAATAAAATTGATATGCGTTTTAATACGTATTGATATTTTGTCTTGTTTATCACTGGGTAAGTCTGACTCCTTAAAGTCCCACTGTTAGGCTAGTCAAATTGTAATATAATTTCAAGTGTAATAATAAACAAAATATAAAGATATTGATGATAAGAAAATGTTATAACTAGGTGTGTTTGATTGATAAATAATAAATACATCAAACTTTAAAAATTTTGCAAATATTTTTTCTTGTGCTTGTATCGAATTTGACTGAATAATTTAATTTAATTAATTGATAATTAATTAATTATTTGAGTTTGTAAATTCCTCCTATATCTATTCTCTCAATGTGAATTATGTTTTTGCTTAATAAAAAATAATAATAACATTAATAGTAGAAATAAAAACAATGCTGGTAACTGAATACTGATTTGCGTTTATTCGTTCAAAATTGTGCGCCAGTCAAACTGCGCATGTCCCAGGCACTGGCAAATATTCGCCACAGTCGGCAATGAGAAAAATCAACAGATATATTTTTTACAAGTTTAAATTTATGGTTCTTTTAACGAGTCGAAATGGTCAGAGGGCAAGGAACAAGATACATTTAACAGGTATTCTTAAACTAAATGTTAACATCTGAAATAGAACAGAATTATTATTACAATTGTCAATTAGAAAGAAATTATTTAAAATTCGAACCAAGTCGAAGAAATGACGTCACTCTGCTCCAGTCAGCACTGGTCCGTTGTCTTTATAGAAATTCAGCAATGGCCGCCGTCTGCTTGGTTTTAATCTGCTATGACGCCGTTGGAATTGAAGATCTTCTCCCACAGAAATAAAACGATGTTCCCTTTTCCTGCGAAGTGGTGTTGTTCCAAAATATAGTGTTGAATGTCCCCTCGTCGTCTGCGATGTCGAATTCTGGATGGATCTCTTGTGTAGTGTAGTGTTCAAATATGCGTGTTGGTTCTTTGTGAATTCGTTCCCAAAAATTGTTTAAAATGGCTGTCGATTTCTGGCGTTAAGTTTTATGGTGTTATTCTGTGTTTTTGGAAACTTGTGAAGTGTTAGACATAGATAAATAATGTTATTTCACTTGTTAGTTCATCTCCGTTACACGCCACATAACCACACTTGGTTTTAATATAAATTATTTGGTTTTCAAAACTCCACTAATACATTTTTCAACTGTTCAGCTTTGCGATTAACAATAGACTAAACGACGCAACGTCGTCGTTTTAGGGCAATTTGTGGTATGTCTTTTTCCTCTTCATATTGTTTAATTATAAAATATCTGTCTAAGACTTGTTTCACTATCTAACTATACATAACAAGTTTTCTTATTTTTTACTGTATTTCCAATATTTCTTAATTTTACATGAATCTAACTATTCAGTACTATTGGTTATTTAATTTTACATCTTTTGATATATAGCTGGGTTTGTTTCAAACTCATTTAAGCCCAAAAATTACAATTTTGCATAATAATTGCCTGTCTCATATTTTGTACAAATTCAGTGTTTTAAAGGTTTTTATTTGTTTTTTCGGTATAATATTTCCATGGAATACACCTAATAACTCCGTAATTACTTTGCTGTTAGTAATTTGGTTATTAAAACATTTCAATATTGATTAATTTGCTGTTTAGTCTGATTTGATTACTATCATAAGCCTATTTTTGACTGTTTCCAAAAGAAGTTAGTTTTCTTTCTTTTGTCATTCTATTTGCTATTAACTGTATCTGTATTAATTATATTTTCAATTTCTGTATTGTATGTATTGAATTCTATTCCTATTACATAGATTAATTCTTTGATAGATAGTTTTTTTTTTTGGTTTATAGGCCATTCTGTGTTTACAAACATAGTGTCTTGGTGGGTCTGTTTGTACATTATACATGGTTTACTGATTTGAATAAAACTATTACATTTTTATGCCCTACTTGCCTCTCTGACTTACACAATGGAAAATTAAATGACATGATTTTAATTACAATAGAATATCTTGTATCTACTAAACTTTCTTTATACTAATAACATCATTGAACCATAACATGAACATCTTATGCCTAATTTTAACAAAAACATCTTATTATCAACTATTTTCCATATATCACCTAATTTTAACAAAAACATCTTATTCCTATTATTTTTTCCTGTATCATCAAATGATAACAACATAGCTTATCCTAGACATAATTTAATTAGAAAACATAAAAAACTCCTATTACTAGTAACACTGTCAGTCACTAACTGTCTTGTGTATGTATTATTCTTATGAAAACACTTTAACTGTGATAATAAACCTCGTGTATCTATTTACACCTTACATCTAAAATATTATTTAATTAATAATAAATAATAAACATCTTAATATTAGGCATACCTTCAGTTATGAACTGTCCTTTGGTATTTTTGTCCTCACCATTTATTTAGTTATAATTAAAGAAAACATTTTATATGTAATAGTCCTTCTTATATCTAATTTAAAACTCTTATTACTAGTAATGTTGTCAGTCCTTAGACCGTCTTTCATTTCAATGGTTTTATTATTATTATTCTACACTCATGGTAGTCTTTTTATAATACTTAAACCTCATTGAAGATTTTTTCATAGATTTTTTAACTATGTTTCTCACTGTACACTCTGTAGTTCCTTAATTTTGTTATCTCACTTCACTTTATTGTATTCTACACTCTGGTAGTCCTTTTTAGTGAGTTCTACTCTATGGTAGTCTCTTTTGACATATTTTTTGACATGTTACACTTACAACTAATATACAATTTGTTTTTATAGTATTGTATCTTGTAACTTGTTTGGGGTTTACCTATATCGGTTTCAATTTTGTCTCATGGTATTTAATATATGATTAACATTTTGTTTTGGCATATCTCTTCCTGTTTCTGGTCTCTGTTGGAATCTTGATATGTTTCGTCCCTTCTTCAAATATCACATTAGTAGTTTCCTTATTAAAATGGTTTCATGACAGATTATTTCCTTTTTTATGGTCCTTCCCTTTTTGTACTGCTTCCCCAATCTACTGGGTATACTGCTGGTTTAACTGGTTTTTTTATAGTAGGTTATTTTAATTGATGGTTTTCTTTATTATCTTCCATTTTTATTAACATTTTATAGACTTAATTATACAGTTTCTAGGGTAATCCTTAAACAATTTACTCCTCTCACTCACTATGGAACTTTTTCTTTTATTTATGTAACATTAATTCAAATGTTTAGTGTGATAATTTTGTTATGTTACAATATATATTCAATCACTTCCTGCTACAGTCCGTTTCTTGATGTATATAATACATTTAATATTTATAAATAAATTTACTTCAAGATATACCTTTTTTTTCCTTATTAGGAACATGTTTTGGGTACTATCTTGTACCCATCCTCAGCCTTCCAGTTTTTTTTGTCTGGTGAAGTACATATGTGTTGTTGGTTGACTATTATTATTGTGGCTTCCTGTTGGCTTCTGGTATTTCAAATTGGTTTTATTGTGTGTGATTGTGGTGTATGTGTTAGTTTTTTGTGTATTTTCAAACACAAAACAAACTAATACCTGAACAAATACAAATCAATACAAAACATGACACAATATTCAAAGCAATCAACATCGAAAATACACAAAAAACTAACACATACACCACAATGACACACAATAAAACCAATTTGAAGTACCAGAAGCCAACAGGAAGCGACAATAATAATAGTCAACCTACACATATGTACTTCACCAGACACAAAAACCAGAAGGCTGAGGATGGGTACAAGATGGTACCCAAAACATGTTCCTAATAAGGAAAAAAATATCTTGAGGTAAATTCATTATAAATAATAAATGTAATATATATATATATATATATATGTATATAAATCATTATTAGAACTTTAATTGCAGATCAAATAAACAAGCTCATGTTCAAGCACCCTGTTGTCCAACACTCGTCAAGTGTAACACACAACAATAAATATCACTTACTTAACTGTCGCACTATAAATAATACGAGTCACCAATTACAAATTTACCCCCCCCCCCCACACACACACACACACACAATTGTTCCTTTGTAAGTAACTCGTTGAGTTTCCTGCAGGTCTCCCATGTAATATCTTCAAATAAATACACTCCAAGTAGGTTTATTTTCACCTGACGCATGTTTCACAGAAATTCAAAGAAACCTCTGAAGATACAGAATAATTTATACCAATAATTCACAATTATCAATTTACACTAAACGCACACTGAATCACCATATCAGTAAGTTACTCACTGAATCCTGTATCTTATATTTATAAAACTTTTGCGGTTGCAAAATGAATTTACCACTTTGTGGTGATACATCAAGAATAATCACTTAGTTGCAGGCACTAAGTAAATACTGGAAACCATGTCATTACTGAACTTCTATACATCTATACACCATGCAGGTTGCCTATCTCACAGGCTTCAGAATGTAAATATAAACATATTTAGTACATATTTAAACAAATAAACACAGTTTACTGTTGAAGATGCGTATTTAAATATTTTTCTCATAACTGACATTTTCATATATCAAATGTGCTGCTCGTCCATTTATGTTGGATAACTGACATTCTACTGTATATTAAATAGGCGAGATTTCTGCAAAGTCATCATCATCTTCAGGAAGGATTAAACCAAAAATGGTTTGTTCCAGTCCCAAACCGATAGACTGGACCTGGTCACTCTAACGCTTCTTCGGACATCCCTCACCTCTCCATATTTTTGGCTTATAATGCAATAGTTGTTTGGGGATGCAGCAGTCATTCATTTGGTTAAGATGTTACAACCATTTAAACCAATATTGGGCGATTGTAATGAGTATACTCATAATATTCAATTCCTGCTGTATATTGACATTTCTATTGCAATCTTGAAGAGTTTATCCTGCCACATGCGTCCGGCCAGTTATATCTTGCTTGCGAGAGTTTAGTAACTAATATGTCCCATGGATAAGTTACCGGCATATCGCAGTGTAAGAAATGTTGGGGCTGTCACCTTCAGGCTTAATGTCCATCCCAATTTTCTGTCTGGGTTGTTTCCCATAAACTGGCCGTCTTATGAAACTAACAAGATCAGTTTTCCCTGTATGCAGTATCCAGCTAGATTCATACCTATAATATTCCAAAGATAAGCACTGGTCCAGGACCATTTCCCTTGCACCTTAACTTTGTAACAGGGCGTTTTACTGACCTTACTACTTAGTACTGGTGGCTACTGCTGCCCTCCACTAGGAACATTTATTAACCTTCCTAAAGAAGAAGGATCCATAAATCCATACTGTTCTGTATCAACAGAGTCACCTCTTGTAGGATGTGGCACTTCACCACGCAGTACGGTCTTGGCTGGAGAGAGGCTGAGGACTCCTTTGAGAGCTCTTCTTCTGATAGTTCCTATCCGTTTCGGATGTTGGATATCATACAGACTATTTTACCTTTCTGTACTGCTGCACGGAATAAGTCAGTTGTATTCATGCCAAACCAGGTCCTTAAATTTCTCAGCCATGAGATTCTCGGTCGCCCAACTCCTCTCTTTCCAAGTACTTTTCCCTGTAGTATGCACTTTAATAAGTAAAATCTCTGTTCATTTCTCATGAGGTGTCCTAGATACTGAAGCTTTCTTATCTTCACTGTGTTAATAACTTCCCTTTCTTTCTTCATCTTTCTAAGAACTTTAACATTAGTTATATGTGCTCTCCATGAAATGCTCAGTATTGTACGGTAAAGCCACATTTTAAAAGATTCCAATTTTTTAGTTGTGGCTTTAGTCAGAGTCCAAGATTCTACACCGTAGAAGAGGACCAAGAATACGTAACAGTGTTAAAGTCTCATCTTTGTGTTTATTGTTAAATCGTGACTTTTGAATAAATTGCACATTCTAGTGTACACTGTTCTTGCCTTTTCAATTCGGCTCTTTATTCTTTGAGAGTGGTCCCATTGTTCATCGACTATAGTACCAAGATATGTAAATTTGCTTACACGTTCAACTGGCCTTTGGTTTTATTTGGGAGCTAACATCACTATATACAACCCTCAGAACTTGTGAGGACCACGCACAAAAAAACAACCAGTCCCCCCCCCCGCATCATCCTACTACAGGAACTACATCAGCGTGAATGCAGAAAGTAAATAAAAATAAAAAAAAAACACCCTCTCCTGCTAGTCAATACTCCGATCTATAACCTAAAAACCTGTTCCCCCACCGCCACTACGACACTTCTTTCCATCACTAGCATCACTTGCTGCACGACCCTGGCTATCTAGTCTATAAGTTTGGCACTAAACACCCCCCCCACACCGTCTCCTAGAGGCTACTCACTCTATAACACTAAGATCCTCGCTACGCAGGTACCACCACCTTCTCATCGACCAGTCACTGCTGGCGTACGTATCCTACCCACACGGCTGAAGGGAGCTTGCTCCAGAACAGCCCGAGAGGACCAATTGGTCCTCTCAAATAACAAAAAAAAAAAAATCAATCAACTGGGCTCAGTCAACCCAGTACAAAGGCAGTATCTCTCCAAATTCATCACAGTTTGTTAATAAGATTGGTGATAAAGTAAATTCAGTTTTATATAAAATTGTTGCAGGTAAGACCACTGTGACAGATAACAGTTTACAAAATCTGAAGGACAAATTTATGGAGTTAATACATATGCAGTATTTGATGCGTTATCCAGTACCTGAAGAGGATGATCCGACAATCGTTCCCACATTAGTGATCATGGAGAGTCATCTGTTTTGGCCTCCGGAGATTAACATGAAGTGTCTGTCGCTTTTAAGTCAGGGTCTTCAAGCAGAAGATCCTGGAGACATTGGGGTATATTGGCGGCTTAACTTTGATAGATTTCATCAGGATTTAAGGTACATAATATAGAAATAAAATTGTCACATAGTAAAATTACATTTTAGTTCTGAAACTCTATTTACACAGTATTGATTGATGACTCGTTGGGCACTTGGTGAAACATTAATATAAAGGTTTTAAGAAAATATACAAACACTAGATAAGCTTCACAGTTTATAAATATTGTATCGTCGATTACAAACTCGTATGTATTTGACATTTTGTATGTTAAACACCTCACAAATGCTACAGCTTAATATGAATACTGATTACTTCACTGGTTTGTGGGGGACATCTACTGGCCGAATTTAAACTAAATTACAACAGCAGGCTACATGAAGAATGAATTAGGCATGTACTACAGACTTGGATCAAGCAGTGCTTGGAGAAACACATTAATGGAGAAAGTATTAATGTATTCATCTAGTTTTATAGTCAAGACTAGTTTTATGGTCTTTTTACTTATCTTCGCAAATATATGTCTGTTTATAGAGATGATATAATGATAAGAGCGATGGAGAGAAGGTTTGACGAGCACGCAGGCCAGCTGATGAAAGAACTCTTACGACTTATGTACCTCAGAACTGACACATGGGCTGCTGAATCGAATCCAGTTCCAGTCACTGAAATAAAAGATGCTGTCAATAAGAATTTAGATAACAATTATCTTTCATCATATATAGATCAGTATCTTAAAATTATGGGTAAGTTATTTTGTTTACCGACATTTTTTCTTGTAACTTTTTTGTAAAGAAATGAGGTTGTCTCAAATTAGTTGATAGCAAGCATAAACATACACAATTGTGTAAGTATTTATTTGAGCATGACATGGTGTCCATGTGACTAATTATAGCACATCATTTGTTATTGTATTTAGTAATTTATGTGTTTGTTTCAGAGGATTCGAGCAAGTTCATTAAAAAGTCTGAAAGCAGTAGTGGCATGGTAAAAGTGAATTTAGCAACAGCAATCTTTGAGTTATCATATAACGCTATTGACAATATTGTGAATCAGAGATTTGGTGAAAAGGCTGCTCGAATATTCAGGTGATGTTTTAAAATTATTTTTAATTTTACAAGTTGTTTGTATGTGTAACTAAGAGGCCTGTAAGGGTGCCTTGATTTAAAAGGGGACCAATGTAAGATGCATCTGTATATTAAAAATTTGTTAAAATTATTTGTCTGTTCACCTTTTTGCCCACTTTATGCTGACATCTAGTGACAAATTTTGGTTCTAAAGTATCAACAGATTGTAGCGTGTTATTATAGACCACGTTTAAATTCAGCAAAAACAGGCTAATGTAACATTGCGATGGTCGCACAAATACCAAGCATGTATGGAGAATATGCCTCTAAAGTGTTAAAAATACTGTCAAGATGTATTTCTGACATGAGACAAGTTTTGCATGTTTGTATGCTCATTAGCTGTGTCGATCTTTTGGCTGATTATGACTAACCTTTGCTGATGATGGGGATACAATCTAATGTGTGAAACGTGTCTCAAATAAGTATATTTTGTGAGTAATTTTAAATAATCTTCGTCTTTTTCTTCTTTAGCACTACAGCCCAACGTGAACCCTGGCTTCCAACACCAGTCTTCTCAAATGTCTTGTTATCATCTCAGCGTAACCCCTCATATCCATTTTTCTGAGATCTTGCAGGATGTCATCCAACCAACTTATCCTAGGTCAACCCTTCTTTCTGCTTTTATACACCTGTCTCCACAAGATTTTCTTCGGCATACACTGATCATCCATCCACTCTAGGTGACCTAGCCATTGTATTCATTGAGTCATTATGAATCTTACAATGTCTTCATCCTTTAATAGCTCCATATCTCACCTCCATAAGCAACAACTAGTCTTGTATATTTTCATTTTTTGCATTGTGACTAGTGAGTTTGTTTCTGAATAGTCTACTGTTAACATAGAATACCCTATTTCCTATTTGTATTCTGTCATGTTTATGCACCCTTCATTATCTATCATGTTACCTAGGTATCTGAACTTATTAGCATCGAATGAATTGCCCTCTATGCATAAATTATACAGATTTCTTCTCCTTCGTGATGCATAAATTAGCATGTTTTTCGTTTTGTATATATTTATATTCATTCCATTCCAGGGGATTTTTGTCTTGTTTTGTGAACCTCAACCAACCATTATCTTGATCTATCTATTATCAAAACATCATCATCGTCATCAGTGTAAGTACATATTTGGCTTGACAATTTTAAACAATGTTAATTAATAATTATATCAAGAGAAGGAAGGTCAGTAAATTCTTTTATATTAAGACTGCATTTTACGATGTTTTTTTTTTTTTTAAATAAAACTGTTTATCTTGTAGGTTAGTGAGAGCGAAAAAGTTCATGGAACAAGATCAGATTCAGCAGCTGGCAATGATTCCCGATAAAGAAGCAAAGTATTTGACTTACAAACTGTTGCAAGAGAATTTCCTACAGATGCAAGAGCTGAGGAAACCGACTATGGGCAGTGGGCTAAACAAAAGCTTTTTCCTTTTTCACGTTGATCTCAATCAGGTATTCAGTCTCAGAGATATTTTAGCGTAACTGGTAATAGAGTAGACTAGTGTGGGTGTGTGATGGTTGCCCATTTGGATAATATGGGGGGAGGGGGTTGATGGTGAATCATTTATTCATAGTCAACGGCTTTTGATTTAATAACTAAAGTTAGTAGCATTTCTTGTGCATTTAAATTTGTGCTTATAGATTTTGTATTTACTGTTTTAATAATGAATTAGTTTTTGAATCTGACACAGATTAAATGGTAAAGTCATCATTATCTGCATTTCAAGTCAAGGATTAGGCAGCCGCCTTTTCTGACTTTACATTTCATTTCATCTTCTGCATGGTCGTCCTATTCTGCCTCATGAGGCATATTATGTCGCTTCATCATTAGTCATTCAACATCCATACTTTCTAAGTGAATTCTCCACTGCTCTATTGTCAGATTTTGTCGTTCAGCATGTATGCATCCAAATCTTGTCTTATATCCTCATTTCGTAGTTTATCTAATTGAGTGAAGCCTTTAACTTTCTGTAGAAACTTCATTTCAGCTGTCTGTACCCACAATTCATCTGTATGAGAGGAGACCCAGTTTTCACAACCTTACAATAATACAGTCACTACACCACCATTGTCTTGTAGTATATTAACATGGGTTTCTTTCTACTCTTATCCTTCTTTACTGTATAACATGTTTACTGGGATAGTAGGCCGTGGTCCAAAGTTTAAATTTTTCAGAAAATGCTAAACGTTTTTGACTGCACCAATGGCAGTCGTCTTCAGTTCTGCGGGAACAAGGTAGTAATGCTCTCTAAAGAAAAAGCTTAGATTGGTTTTATATAATTTTAATGCCTCCTTCACATAGAGGCGAATAATAAATGAACACAAAATCTCATGGCCGGAGTTGTCATTGCTGTACGACATGGTTACCGGGCTATTAGGTCGTAATGGTCCAATGTTCAGATTTTCTGAAATGCCAGATGTTTCAGTGACACCAATGGCGGGCATCTGCAGTTGGTGCAGAAACAAGGTAGTAATGTCCCCACTAAAGAAAAAACTGAGGTTGAAAATTAAGATTCTCAGTTTTTTCTTTAGCAGACATTACTACCTTGCTCTCACACTACTGAAGATGGCTGCCATCTGGCATTTCAGAAAATTTGAACATTGGACCACTACGGCCTAATAGCCCGGTAAAAATGTCGTACAGCAATGACAACTCTGGGTGTGACAGTGACAATATAAAAAAAACTTTAAAAGTAGACAAAAATTGCAATAGCTTACTCTATGCAAAATTGTAGTTTGATAAAATTCTTTAATTGCTGTTTGCTCCTCTCCATTTCCATAACATATTATGGGGTCACCTGCTAATTGTTAAAGGTACATATGATAAAAAATTATGACAAATCAGAGGGTCATACAATCATTCACAACTCGTAGAATCGATTTTCAATTTTGTATTATGACACCAAATACCAGGATGGATATCCACAAGTGTATTATATTTGATAGGTTAATAATACTAGCAGGTAAATGTATTTTGCATCCTGTATTTCAGAATGTTCGTATACATTATATTTCAGGTAGCGCACATGGTTACGGAAACATGTCATAAGGCACTGTTCAATACAATAGCCAGGCACCATCATGAGCATGCTGAAAACAGACGGCTTATTGAGAAACAGGAAAGAATAGAAGATATAGCGCAGTCAATGAGAGAGCAGGGAACAGACGAAGAACAAATACAAGCACTGGTAATGTGTGTGTGTGTGTGTGTGTGTGTGTGTGTGTGTGTTTTTTTTTGCTGAGATGGTAGATAACATGTGTGACTATGTGATGCTTTGCACATGTGTTGTGAGCAGCGGTACAATATATGCAATGCTTGCACACCTCGAACTTTCCAGACGATTTTTCCGGATCATGGTCGATTATTTTACATACCAGCATCCAGATCAGTTTTGTCAGATAATACGCCTGTATAAAAACAGACTTCAGAAGTGGAGTTGGTTAGTTTAGAACTGTGATTCGTAGTATGTTTAGTGTAAAGTGGCTTGTGTGCAGACATAATTAATCGGTGACGTATATTAGTTAGTGTGACCTGTTATTAAATACGAGGGTCATTCAAATATGAACCGGATTTTTTACGTGTGGACTCAGGAAAAGGAGTGAGTGAGGTGGGGCGCTTGAAGTAGTTAGGTGGGGATGTGTGGAGATGAGGGAGCGCCCAGCCATGCCTGCAGAACACGTTCCTGCGTCAGTAGCACAATGTCTGAGCACAAGGTACCTTTGTCTGTTGCACAACGGGTAATTATCTGATTTCTCGCCAATGAAGGCGTCAAATCAGCTGAAATTTTGAGCAGATTCCAGGCACAGTTTGGAAACGCTACTCTGTCAAGAACACAAGTGTTTGATTGGGCCAAAAATTTTTGAAGCGGTCGTGATGCAGTGCAGAATGCAAGTCACAGGGCAAGTGGAGGGGGTGCCGGTCAAGGCGGTCGCCTGTCAGCAGGGAAAGTTCTGGCAACTGTGTTTTGGGACTCAAGAAGCATGTTGCTGATTGATTTCCTTCACGATCGAAAGACGGTGAATGTGCTGCTGGACTCCCAGCTGCTGGATGATGTCACGGCCGCTTATCGCAACAAACGATGCCAGCAACCAATTCGCGACGTTCTGCTTCTCCATGACAATGCACGGCCGCATACTGCAGCTCAAAGTCACAATAAACTCATTGAAATTCACTGGACACCTCTTGAACACCCTTCTTACAGTCCAGACTTATCTCCGCGTGACTTCCACATGTTTGCTGTGTTGAAGGAAACGTTAGGAGGGGAAAAATTCAACAACGATGCAGAGGTTGAGCAGTATGTGTGCAATTGGGTATTGCAGTGCCCGTCTTCTTTTTTGATGAGGGGATCAAGAAGCTACCTATCTAATGGAGAAAATGTATTTCTGTTGAAGGAAACTATGTAGAAAAATAAGATATTTTTTTTTGTAATTTTATCTGTCACCAATAAATCTGCATAAAAAAAATCCGGTTTATATTTGAATGACCCTTGTAAGTGACTTTTTTGTGTGTTGGGCAATCGTAAGCTTTAAGATTTGTTGTATATGAGTGCCTCTGTTTGTTTCAACTGTAAATTAAAGTTCTAAATAGTGATTCAATCTGCTGTCAGTTATTCTGATTCCATCTGTTAAAGACGATAATCTTGTGACCATCACAGCATTACCTTTGCGTGTGAGGTTTCTGTAGCCCAATCCTCATCAAGCTAACTGTGTACACTTTAATTCGCCATTACTTCCTGCACATCAGCTTAACCTAATACGAGGTCTGACACAAAAATAATGAGACTGATGCTGTAATTTTGTTTATTTATTTGATATGGACAATTACTGGTGGTCCCCTTCAAAGTAGGACCCCATTGAGTCCACACACTTCTGCATACATTCCTTCCACTGCTCAAAACATTTCTGCATATCGCTTTCCATCAGGCTGCGCAGGAGCTCCACTGTTTTTGCCTGTACCTCTTCCACCATTGAAAAATGGGTTCCTTTTAGTGCTGACTTGATTTTGGGGAATAGGAAAAAATCACACGGTGCTAAATAGGGGGAATATGGAGGATGTTCAAGGACTGTGATGTTTTTACTGGCCGAAAATTGTTTGACTGATAACGCATTATGGGCAGGCACATTGTCCTGGTGCAAGATCCACCCATTCTTCCACAATTCAGGGCGCTTCTTTCTAACACGCTCACGCAATTTTTCCAAAACTTGTTTATAATATTGTTTGTTAACTGTTTGACCACTGGGTACCCATTCTGCCATAACGATGCCCTGGATATTGAAGAAAACGATAAGCATTGCCTTGAACTTTGAACGACTCATGCGTGCTTTTTTTGCTCTTGGAGAAGATGGTGTTTTCCAGTGCATTGATTGCTGCTTTGTTTCTGGATCGTACGTAAATATCCATGTCTCATCAGCTGTAATAACACTCTTCAAAAACTGGGCTCTCCATCAATCCATTCCAAAAGGTCACAACAAAGTTCCGTTCTCCTTTCCTTTTGTTCATCTGACAAAACGTTTGGCACCATTTTTGCACACACCTTCCTCATGTTCAACTCTTCTGTTAAAATGCGTCGAACACTTTTTCTGTTCATATGCAACATTTCAGCAACAACACGGACTCTCAATCTTTGGTCTTTTCGTATTGTGTCTCCAACTTTTACATTTTCGTCGATTGTTGATGTGTGTGGTTGGCGTGGACCGTCTCCATCTTTCACGGAGTCCCTGCCTTCTAAAAATCTCTTATGCCATTCAAAGACACGTGCACGCAACAAACATTTATTGCCATAAGCTTCCAACAACATTTGGTAAGTCTCCGTTGCCGACTTTTTAAGTTTCACGAGAAACCTGATGTTAATGCACTGATCACTTTTCGTATCTGACATTTTCCGGTGAAGCGTAAAAACACGACTGTATTCAACTGCTCTCTCACTGCGACTGAGTCAACCGAGCGACTTGTAATTTGTCACCGTGTAAGAATACAGTACAAGGTCGAACACAGTGCACGCGCAATACAACACAATAAGTAGTTCCTTAGTAATGCTAACAGTGTTAGAATTGATGGTGTTTTTGCTTTAAATGATTATTATTTGAAAACAGTGTACTGTACTAAATAGTTAAACACTTAGTTGTATCATAGTCACTGCCATAATGTGCATGACTGCATGCATTCTCTGTGTTAGGAGTAGAGGTGGGCCGATATAGCTGTAACTGGTATTTTGGAACAATTATTTTTGTGGAACGGATGTTACAATGACTGAAAAGTTGAAATACCTGTTCCAATTCAGTGATAACTGAAAAGTCAAAATACCCGTTCCAATTACTCACAGCCTAGTGGTTCCGAGTCACAGGACCACCCAACGCACAAACAGATAAACGAGTACACTAGTACAAAACCACTTTTTGGTGCTGAATACTTCATTCTGCACATGTGCCGATTGCCGTACAAGTATGAAACGAAGCAAAACAGCGAGGTTCAGAATATCTCTATGCCAAAGAGACGTAGCTGTTTTTAATAAATGAAAAAAATCTATACTGATGTTACATTTATTCTCATGTGTTATGCACATATATAATACAGATTATAATAGCAAATTGTATATTATATTAGTCACCAACTTGATAAATATCGAAAAAGCGAATTATATTGTGTTATAACCTACAGAGTGGCTGATAGTTCATAGGCCATTTAGTACTTTTTTGTTAATGTGATTCAGAGATGATTTTAACTTCACTGCACATCTCATGTAAATGATGAGATTGTTGTTGTAACTCTTGTGGCTTACTGTTGTGTTACTTCCATATTCCTTAAGGAATGGAAGTATGGTGATGGCAAAAAAAATCGTGTTCGAGATTATTGCAGATTCTGATTGTACTACACTCAAAACATGAAAAAAAGTCGTTTTCCGAAAAGTGTCTGTGTGTGTGTCTGTCTGTCTGTGTGTCTGTCTGTGTGTCTGTAGATTTTTTTTCTATGGCAAACGATAACTGCCGCAAATTCAAACAAAATCAAATAATTTTTTGCATACAGCCCTGATTTGTAGAGGACTCGCGACCTATTGTTTTTGGTGAAGATCGGTTGAGGGAAAGGGGTAGTTTACCTGCAACGGTTTTTTTTTATCAAGGGAAATTTTTTTTTTTGGCAAACGATAACAGCCGCAAATTCAAACAGAATCAAATAATGTTTCACATACAGCCCTGAATTGTAGAGTTCTCAAGACCTATTGTTTTTGGTGAAGATCGGTTAAGGGAAAGGGGTAGTTTACCTGTAACGTTTTATGTTTTAACAAGGGTATTTCCTATGGCAAACGATAACAGCCGCAAATTCAAACAGAATCAAACGATTATTTGCATACAGCCCTAAATTGTAGAGTTCTCAAGACCTATTGTTTTTGGTGAAGATCGGTTGAGGGAAAGGGGTAGTTTACCTGCAACGTTTTTTTAACAAGGGTATTTTCTATGGCAAACGATAACAGCCGCAAATTCAAACAGAATCAAATAATGTTCTGCATACAGCCCTGATTTGTAGAGTACTCAAGACCTATTGTTTTTGGTGAAGATCGGTTGAGGGGAAGGGGTAGTTTACCTGCAACTTTTTTTTTCTATGGCAAAGGATAACTGCCGCAAATTCAAACAGAATCAAATAATTTTTTGCATACGTCAGTGAATTGTAGAGGACTCAAGGCCTTTAGATTTTGGTGAAGATCAGTTAAGGGGAAGGGGTAGTTTACCTGCAACCTTTTACATTTTAACAAGAGTAAAGTACTTGAAAATTCATTTAAACTTTTTCAAACAATGGTAATTGTTGAAAATAAAATAATTTTGTTGCCAGGCAATCTGAAAATTTCAGATTTTGTACCACAAAATCTGAAAAGATTATACGATAGTTTATGAAATGGTTAATAATACGTCAGTGGAAGGTGTAATGAGAAATTAGCAGAAATGGAAACCTGGGGAATGTTAACTGTTCTGTAGATACAATTTTGTCAGAATGTTTGGAAATGATCATCAACATTGAAGAAAAAGTAAGCATATTAAGAAACATATGTAAGTACTTATTATAAAAAAATAATGTTTGTTTTTTGATAAAGTCATTTTGATTATAAAATATAAATATTTACAACAAGAAAAGAATTCAAAATTAAAATTTAAAGTTTTCAAAATTTAAATATATTTTTATAAAACAATGGGTTCTTCATTGAGGTGGGGACCATGTCACTCACTCCATCTCAAGCCTCCTCTCCCATTTTGCAGAAAAAGAGGACCCTGTCAAGGCTGATACTTTGACGACAGTGACAGGGCTTTCCACCAAATTCAGCAGAGTGACAGGTAGGCCCAACTCTGATTGGCTCCTCAGATTTCCCCAGCGTTAGTAGGTTCTATGAAAATATTTTATTTCAAAAATGATTTTAAATATAAATCTTAGATATGTTTTATAAATCTCATGTTTTATGTTTTAACATGGGTAATTTTTTATATGACGAACCATAACTGCCGTAAATTCAAACAGAATCAAATAATTTTTTACATATGTGCCTGAGCTATAGAGAACTCAATGTCTGTTGATTTTGGTGAAGATCGGTTACGGGGAAAGGGCAGTTTACCTGAAACATTTTTTGTTGTAACATGAGTAAAGTACTTAATTTTGATAAAGTATCCTGATAAGATCTTAATAATCCACTGTAGAAACGTAGATGAAATATCTATAAATGAAGAGGCTAGTTGAACGGGCTGGGGGTAATTTTCTATAAATCAAAATTATAGTTGAAGGGGGAGGGGATAATATTTTTTTTTATTATGTTTCTGATGTTTTTTAACATTATTTGTTGTGCTATTATGTGCACTCTAAATTTCATTGCCTGAGTTTCACAACTGATTTGTCTAACCAAAATGGAATCAATAATTTAATATTAAATATGTCAGTTTGTTTACTCCTAGTGAAAACTTATATTAGTATTCTCAAAGGGAGATAGGCCTATAAATTATCTTGTTTCTTATTTTCTTTTAAACAGTAACAGCTTAATAAAGTCACAGTGTAAAGTAACAGTGTTAATACTTTTAGTTTTTTGTAACGAATTATATAATACAGGTACGTATATTAGGTATATAATAACAGGTGTTTGTACGTGTTAGTTTTTTGGAATGGTTTCGCTCGTACCTGTTATTTTCAAATACTAGTTTAGCACACCTCTAGTTAGTGTATAAAAACATATTAATTTATTTTTTATTGGTTGTTAATAATTATATTTCATATCTCGTACTTACCACTATTCCGCTATCTGCTTGGGTCCCAGGGTTCTTTCATAAGCGAGGTCAGAAACAGTGTGGGGTTACGAAATAATTATTCTAACAACATATGCAGTGAAAAGAAAGAAATTTTTGTTTTATTTTTTAAAAATTGCTGTTACTCCAAATTTCACCCACATATTTGCATGCTCCTCGCCATGTGGCGTAGTTGTGCAATCAATTAAAATATTTACCATTTAAAGTTTTATCAACATGTTACTACTAAAATAAACAGAATTAATTATTTCTTTCTATATTTTAACAAGAGTACAAAATATTTACTTGTTTATCATTAAGACCATAATATTAAAATATACATACCAATTAACATAAAACATCTTATACTTATGTCGGCCGCCCAGCCTGCTCTCTCTCTCATTCACACTAATTTTAAAAAACCCGAGTTATTTCCTTTATTACATTTTTGGCCCCATTAAATTGTTATGTAAAAAATACTTTTACTTGGGTAACAGCGTCTCCTGCGATCTAGTAGCATGGCCCGCACAAGTCCTCGTTCACATGTCCAAAACAAAAAAACTATTAGTTCATCTTCCTTTCGAATCACTTATAACAGTTGTGATTTCACTAGTGCACTTTTGACTAATATTCCATTTTTTACTGGTGAGGTCGGCCAACCTTGAAATGAAAACTTTTAACAAAATTTAGATGGACCGCATGCGGTCTGTTGGTAAGAGGCACTGGGCAGAAGTTTTCTCTCGGTTCCCTCTCCACAGTCTTACAATACGGGAACTCACTGCCTGCTGGTACGAAATCATAGTCACTGCTCATGGCACAACGTGCAATTTTCGTGAGTTGGACGTTGACGAAATTACACTGCCACTGGTTTACTTCACTGGAGTAGGCGTGACTTAGCCATACTTCCTCCAGCTCGGACCGTATGTTTCACAAAACTTCGTCTCTGCGCCATTTTTGACAGCGTCGGTTGATCTGCTTAGCGTCCCCGTCCGCGCACAGGGTCGTGGTTGCGCGTAACACATTCTCGCATAGTTCTTGGAAACTTGAGGTGGCTACATACCTCAACTGATTGCACAATGCTATTACGTCTTGCCTTTGTTCTAAACTGTTCCATTCAACACGTGGTCTGTCACAATGGGATTAAATTTTACAATATATTTTTATGAAACCCCGAAAATGAAATAAACAAAAATACCCACAAATTTGGCCCGTTACAATACCCCCTCAATGAGAAGTCTTCTGTCCAAAACAGAAGAAATCTCATTGATAAAACCCCTAAGAGGACCGGTGAGGAACTGGTGCCAACAACCCCCTTTTGTTCTTACACTTCATGGGTAAACGACCCCCCTGGCTGAGCGACTATGGATGCATCTGAACGAGATCACTGGACTTCCCTGTGCGAGATCCCAACACCGAAAAATCGAACAGACACGCACCACAGCGCACCTCGCCTTCTATCATGCTACCCCAAAAATCCTCAATCCCTGGCTCAGATCATGCCAGATCCTCCACCGATATGTTTCCCCTTATATGCAAGCTGGGCTGCCTTTAGCAGATACTGGGCTCACACACACACTTACATTACATACTGAAAATTGAAAAATTCTTTGAAAATTTATTTAAATTACAACTCACTGGTTGTTTTCATTTAAAATCAAATCATAAATTTTGTATCTATTTTGAATTATTCTCTTCATTGGTTTTTGTTTTTTGTTATCAGAAAATTATATCAATTGAACACTTCTTAAAAATAAAAGAACATCCTTAGCCTAACATGTGATTACCTAGAGTCTAACAATACAATTCAATAAAATAATTCAATAATAATAAACATGGTTAGTACACAAACAATAAAATAATCAAAGTTTAAAAATATCCATTATCTGGCAGGCGCAAAATCAAGAAAACAATTTTTAAATTCAAAAAATTTAAATTTCTTAAAATATTTTTTTTTCATACGGAAATTATTTAAAATTTGTATAAATTGATCAAAACTAAAGTTGAATTAACTTCCATACTAAACATGCCTAGTATGTGACCTCACTATCAGCTGATCAAAACTAGGTCAAGTCCACAACCTTGACCTACATACGTTATATACAAGTTCTATCTGAAAATACACTTAACATCTGTAAAATTCTCTCTTAAAACACAAAAACATAATAAAATAAAACCTTTAAAAGGACAAAACATTATTATAAATAACAATCACATTGACATTTAAATTATTCAGATAAACACTTTATAACTTTACATTTCCAAATTCTATCAAAATTGTCACTGGTTGCAATAAAATTTTATATTTTTACTATAAATCTCTTTATTTAAACATCTTATTCTCCCTTACTCTGGGTGATTTAGTTATTTACTTTAGCTTGCTCTGCCATTTGGCATTTACAGTAGACGCCCTCTTAACCGGTCAGCTTGGGACCAGGGGGTCGGCCGGTTAACAAAATGGCCGGTTAAACCGAACAAAATCAAACACTTGTACTAATTACTGTAGTAAAATAGTTTACGTACCTTTTTCTTGTCCGTCTGGTGGCCTTTTCTCTATATTTAATTCAACGCGTTTCAGGACATATGCCCCATCATCAGGAATATCCATTGTTGAAGTTCGTCGATCGTTAAAATATTAAAAACACTGTACAGTATATACAATTTTACACATAACAATAAATATAATATAAACATAAAAAACACATAAAATACCCAAATTTGAGACACACGCGATATCTAAACATCGTTACTGTACATCGCGTACTGTATCGTTAAAAGTTGTTTATTTTACAGACATAACATTAACACTGTATACAGTACACATTTCAGTTACACTTTAAAAAAATCCGTGATTGTTTTTTGCTTTTTAAGTTTGAATGAATTTTTAAAAGCGTGGTCACGCCACTTTCGCATAAACATGACATCGACACCAGACGCCTCACCTTGTTGTTCGACGTATCGCACTGCCAGCTGTAATGCTTCCAATGCGTCTTTGTGACTGACTTTTCCCTCGCTGTCTTCTTCTTTTTCTTCTATGATCCCATCTTCGTCAATATCAGTTTGCTGGCAGACAACACTTATGATTTCCTCATCAGCCAAAATTTCGTTTTCAAGCTCTTGATCACCATTTATCCATTCTTCGACATCTCTTTCTTCGCATTCTGCCATTATTTTTTGCAGATCACAGAGTAAACTTTGATTGTCGTTATCTGGGACACGTGTATTTTCTTCCGTTATCTGGTCAACGTAATTCTCAATGCCTGGCCAAGCTTTCCTCCA
The DNA here is from genome assembly GCA_034769895.1 of Magicicada septendecula. Classification (NCBI taxonomy): domain Eukaryota; kingdom Metazoa; phylum Arthropoda; class Insecta; order Hemiptera; family Cicadidae; genus Magicicada; species Magicicada septendecula. The sequence goes on from CM068375.1 coordinate 65,676,366, forward strand.
TGATTTTATAAAAGCAGTGTGGGGAATTTCTTCAAACGCAGCTGCTATCATGTACACCACATCTTTGATGTTTATAGTCTTTACAGCGTCTACAAGTCCTGAGTTTTCATCTTCCATTTTACCCAAAATTTCAGATAACAATTTTCGCCTATACCGTCTTTTGAAACTTGCAATAACTCCCTGGTCCATAGGTTGTATGAGACTAGTTACGTTAGGAGGCAAAAATAAAACGCTGATGTCTTCCTCACATACTAATTGATCAGCACTGGGGTGGGTCGGTGCATTGTCAATGACAAGTAGAGCTTTTACAGGCAATTTTAGATTGATTAAATGGCTTTTAACTTTTGGTATGAATTGCGTTGTAAACCATTCTTTGAAAAGATGGGAGTCCATCCACGCAGATTTTTGAGATCTATAGTAAACCGGGAGGGCTTCCATATTAACATGTTTAAACACACGCGGTTTCTTCGATTTACCAATCACAAAAAGAGGAATCTTATGTGTACCCGCGGCATTGCTACAGAGAGCAACAGTCAATCTTTCTTTGTTAATTTTCATTCCCGGTGCTGATTTTTCATCTGCCATAGCGAAAGTTTGTTTTGGTAGAAGTTTGAAATTTAAGCCCGTTTCATCTAGGTTATATATCTGCTCTGGTTTAAGTTCTTTTTCGTTTATGATTTTTACGAGTTCCTTTGTAAATTCATCTACTGCTCCTGGATTAGCGGACAGCTTTTCCCCACACACATCAAGCACATGTGTTCCATGCCGTTTTTTCCACCTCGATAACCACCCATCACTAGCAACAAATTCGGCCTGGTTTTCGAGTTTTTTGTGAAAACATAAGGCCTTTTCTTTTAATATTGGCCCACTAATCGGCGTACCTTTTCGACGTTGTTGGACAAACCATACCCAAAGGGCATCATCAACAATCTCGTTGGTTGGTTTTCTAATTGTGCAACGGGACTCGAGTACTTTTTGTGATTCAACTTGCATACAGTAATCCTGAAGTGAATTTCTGTTTCTCCGCCAGTCGTTGACAGTACTTTTTCCCACGCCTAATTCGTTACATATTAATTGTACCGATTCACCTTTGTCCAAACGTTCTAAGGCGTTAAGTTTTTGCGCGATACTGATTACTACACGTTTCCGTTTTTTGTCACTCATGTTTGTAGCACACGAAAAAAATAATGAAACTGTACTTACAGTAGTACCCAGTACAGTAATAATCGACACGTCTTCACATTGACAAATCAACCACTAAACTGACTAAAGACGTTCAGTAAAATAAACAAGTGCAAATCATGAAACTTTTGACATGCCGGTGAGCTGTGTCGGTGTAATTTCACATTTATGTTTATGCGATACAATCGAAAGCCGCTTGATTACTAAAAATATAGTGTAGATAATGTATAAACATCCGTTGAAGTAACGGATATCGAAAGCGTGGGAAACAGACGAGTCTGAGGGTCGGCTGGTTAAAGCGGTAATCAAAAGCCGCTTGACTACTAAAAACAAATAGAAAATGTAGGTACAGTACATCCGTTTAATTAACGGATATCGAAAGCGTGGGAAACAGACGAGTCTGGACGGTTAAAGCGGCGGCCGGTTGATCCGAGGCCGGTTAAGAGGGCGTCTACTGTATACCTTTATAATTAACATTGCGATTATTACCTCCAAACAACCAAATCACATTTAACTTTGGTCAAACTCTACACACCCTACATCTTTATAAAATTATAAACATCACATTTTAATTTCAACTGAACTGTTATTAATTAACCATCCATTATTTATCATTTGATGCTATGCAATTCAAATTTATTATTAACTTTCCTGTTACATTATATTTCATCTCTGATTACCTTTCTACTATGAATTTTCTACTTAACTCTTCACATTTCAATCATTGCTTAATCTGGGTGACCCCTGTACTCTCTATGCTTTCAATCCAGTAGACATTTTAATCTTACTCCCTTTCTTACTACTAACAACCACTATTAACAACTCATGACACCAATCTCTCAATTATTAGTACCTTTCACTAATTCCACTTACCTCTGGCACCGCTCATCTTTATACTAGGATGTGTGTTCCCAACCTGGCTATCCACATATGAACCAATGCCCCTCCCAAATATCGGTAAACACTCCCTTAAACTACTCTATCCCCGCCACAACGCCGCACGCTGGTCTCTCGCCACGCCGCACGCTGCTCACACCTTACCACCTCACCCTTACTACAAAATATCATCAACAAATATATTTATATACCATTCACCCTACGCATCTCTACATATACTCAGTACTACTGTGTCCCTAAAATATCGAATACCCTCTTTGTTTTCACTAGTATTTCAAAATTCTTATTCTCTCTGACTACTATTACAATTAACTCTGCTTAACTCACCTGCCTTATTTCATTATCACCCAAAATCTATTTTCAACATTTTACCTTGATATAGCCCTAGAAAATTCATCACTTCTCCCCTTATAATACTATACCTCAATTTGAACGTATTATCTGTTTAATCATCTACTAATCATTATAGAATCTTAATTTCATAAAATCATTTAACTTCATTATCAAACTTTCTTTTATACAACCTTAGTTAAGTAATTAATTTTCAATTATTTACCAGTTCACAATTATTTTCATCGCTTAATTAGTCTGTCAAATTTTATAATTATTGTTAATTTATACTGGTTAATTGCAAATTTAATTTAACTGATAATTAATGTTATCACCTTCTACTATACATACACATTGTTTACATAACATCTAGTATACCATAATGTAGTACACAAATACCTTTAACATAATGACATCTACACATAAAAGAATATACAGTCCAACTTATTTTTTTTATCATTAACCACAAATCGTTCCATAAGACAAGGCACTTCAAAACCATATTATTCATATAATTAAATGTTCATGAACAATAAAGTTGTAAAGGTGAATGGGACTAGAAGTCAGCCTATTAAAACAAATGTTGGAGTGCCCCAGGGCTCTATATTAGGACCTTTATTGTTTATTTTATATATCAATGACTTACTAGTGTTACAAGATGTATTAATAGCATATGCTGATGATACAGCAGTACCAATGAAAGCAAAGACATGGCCTGAACTTGCTACAGATATGTCAACTAAATTAGATATTATATACTCTTGGCTCTATCACAATAATCTAGTACTCAACATAAGCAAGTCTGTTTTTATCACCTTTGGAAATTATAGAGACTCTGTTCCGCATGACTTTGAAATTAAGATAAATGGTCAAAAATTGAAAAGAGTTAAATCTAGTAAATATCTAGGAATAACATATGACTTTAACATGAAGTGGGATGTACATGTGGCTAACATTGTAAAAAAAACCAAATACTTAGTCTACGTTTTTTACAGACTTAAACAAATTTTATCAAAAAAGCAACTAATACAAATATACTATGGACTATTCCATAGTGTGGCAGGGTATGCTATCATAGGCTGGGGGGGGTCTATATAAATCATCTCTAGACGCATTGGATCGGCTGCAAAAGTGTATTCTTAAAATTATAGGAGTCAATGAACAAGATTCGAATAAACCATTAAATATTAAACAGGTGTTTGTAGTGAATTCTATAGTTTATCAATACAATGATCTAAAAAGTGAGTTTTTACAAAATCGAATCAACACACGGTATAAAAATATTATATTGCCGCGACACCTATTAAGTATTGGGCAAAGAAGCTATGTGTATTATGCCATAAAATATTTTAATGAATTACCTAATGAACTGAAAAATCTAAGTGTAAATATAAAAGTGCTTAAAAAAAAAATCAAAGAAAAAGTTAGGAACATTGTTATTGAATAATCAAAAAAACAGGCTATTATGATATGGACCTTTTTTTCTCTTTTTTTTTCATTTATTTATTGAATTGTGTTATAGTACAAACTAAAATTTTGTTAAAATTGAAAAATAATTTATTTTTAATATTTACTATGATCGGTGAGGTAAAACTCACAATTAGTATTAAGTATATAAATATTAATTCTAAGGACCAACCTATATACGGGCATTTATGCCCCCTATAGGTCCTTTATTGTATAATTTTTATTATATGTAAAGGAAAATTGGTAATAAATATTATTATTATTATTATTATTATAAACAATAAACAATTACCCCATATCGTCGAATAATAGTCGAATCTTATGATTATACCAGTCATTTACAATTACATACATAATCTCATGATTATCAATATAATGATTATCTATATTGTCATATACTTCTACAATATCACTTGAATTAATATGATTATTCCATATTATTCTCTCATGTACCTGGTCACGCTCGAGTATAGTCCTGTCGCCGTTATTATATTCTGTTAAAATCAGGTGAGTTATATTATCATCGTTAACCTCATCTACTGCTATCTCAGTTTCACTGTAAGGTAAGTACTCATTATTATTATTACTTCTCTCTACGCCTAACCTTTCTACGAATTCTTCATAATTTTTCTTTACTTTAAATATCTCTATTTCTCTCTTTCTCTCTCTCTCTTTCTCTCTCTCTCAAAACATTTCTCACCATCATACCAAGCTACACACTCTCTCTCAAAACATGCAGGGTACACTAACTTATCTTTACGGCACCACCTATGAAGTGCACAAAAAACCAAGGGAAATTTATCTGCAGACCTATTGTCTTCCAAATACTTATGTGAAGCCATTTCTTCACCCCCCACTACAACATTACGGGAAAAATTTACCCCCTGCATCCACTCTACCTGTAAATTCTTTCTACTCTCTCTCTCTGATTCATCACACACAAACATCTTATTATCAACTTCTACAATTTCGTTATCACTATCAACATCTATACAATCATTTTCTAACACCATATTTTTATTTGTATTGTCATTTTTATTACTTGTAACCCCATTATTTAAATAATCATTTCCACTACTACTTACCCTGTCATCTTTGTTCGATTTTAATTTGTTTATTACTTTCTCATTTTCTAATTCTATTTCGCCTAACCGCGTCTCTATTTCACTCAATTTCTTATCGTAAATACAGCCTTGTTCTTTAATTTCTTTCTTCACTTCATCAAATTGTACGTTAAGATTATTTTGGATTTTTCTAATTTCATTTTTCTGTTCGCTAAACTTTTCATCAAGGTTACTAAATTTCTCATCGAACTTATTATTTTGTATATTAAAAAGCGTTTGCATCATTTTCATTATTTGATTTTCGTCAGCCCTGTTAGTCGGGACTGGCGTTGAGTGAATAATTTCTCCACTCATAATTTGTGATTCGGTTGCGCTTGTCTGGCTTTCATTTGTACTGTCAGTTAGGCTGACGTCTCGTTATCTGCCATTTTAAAATTTATTTAAATATTTCTTTCAAAAAAAATTATTCCGTCTAATAAATATTACACAATCTTATTATATATAAAATTATTGTACTATCTTTTACCACATTTAGTCACAATATAACCTTACTTTTACGTACTATCTACTCTTTCGATACCCACTCTGTTTCTGAATTCTGGCTTATTTATATAATTATTTTATATAATGTCCATCGTTCGGGCAGCCATTTGTATAAAAACATATTAATTTATTTTTTATTGGTTGTTAATAATTATATTTCATATCTCGTACTTACCACTATTCCGCTATCTGCTTGGGTCCCAGGGTTCTTTCATAAGCGAGGTCAGAAACAGTGTGGGGTTACGAAATAATTATTCTAACAACATATGCAGTGAAAAGAAAGAAATTTTTGTTTTATTTTCTAAAAATTGCTGTTACTCCAAATTTCACCCACATATTTGCATGCGCCTCACCATGTGGCGTAGTTGTGCAATCAATTAAAATATTTACCATTTAAAGTTTTATCAACATGTTACTACCAAAATAAACAGAATTAATTATTTCTTTCTATATTTTAACAAGAGTACAAAATATTTACTTGTTTATCATTAAGACCATAATATTAAAGTATACATACCAATTAACATAAAACATCTTATACTTATGTCGCCCGCCCAGCCTGCTCTCTCTCTCATTCACACTAATTTTAAAAAACCCGAGTTATTTCCTTTATTACATTTTTGGCCCCATTAAATTGTTATGTAAAAAATACTTTTACTTGGGTAACAGCGTCTCCTGCGATCTAGTAGCATGGCCCGCACAAGTCCTCGTTCACATGTCCAAAACAAAAAAACTATTAGTTCATCTTCCTTTCGAATCACTTATAACAGTTGTGATTTCACTAGTGCACTTTTGACTAATATTCCATTTTTTACTGGTGAGGTCGGCCAACCTTGAAATGAAAACTTTTAACAAAATTTAGATGGACCGCATGCGGTCTGTTGGTAAGAGGCACTGGGCAGAAGTTTTCTCTCGGTTCCCTCTCCACAGTCTTACAATACGGGAACTCACTGCCTGCTGGTGCGAAATCATAGTCACTGCTCATGGCACTACGTGCAATTCCCGTGAGTTGGATGTTGACGAAATTACACTGCCACTGGTTTACTTCACTGGAGTAGGCGTGACTTAGCCATACTTCCTCCAGCTCGGACCGTATGTTTCACAAAACTTCGTCTCTGCGCCATTTTTGACAGCGTCGGTTGATCTGCTTAGCGTCCCCGTCCGCACACATGGTCGTGGTTGCGCGTAACATTCTCGCATAGTTCTTGGAAACTTGAGGTGGCTACATACCTCAACTGATTGCACAATGCTATTACGTCTTGCCTTTGTTCTAAACTGTTCCATTCAACACGTGGTCTGTCACAATGGGATTAAATTTTACAATATATTTTTATGAAACCCCGAAAATGAAATAAACAAAAATACCCACAAATTTGGCCCGTTACATTAGGCGTGTCAAAATATTCTGCGATCACTCTTACTTATAATGGCCACCGTTCCTGAACAGACAGTCATACCAACTTCAAACTCATTTGAAAAGTCAACACTTCTCGCTCTTTATAATAGAAATATTGACAGTTCTATTAGCAGGATTTAAAGGTTTTTGTACAGTCGTTAAATGTTGATCTCTAATAAGGACTTCAAGTCCTGTAGGCAGTGCCTTGTATGTTCTGTCATTAGCATGTATATATCTTAGTAGAGTTTGTGTTGTAAAATAGATATTGTAAGAAGTTTATTGGCCTCTTGCATTGTGCTTTAAATTAATTTAATTCTCGATAATTCTACATCTTAGTTTAAATTAATTATTGTCTTTCATTGTAGGTTGACGAATGGTTAAGTCCACCGGAACGCAATTTACTGGAAACTGTGGAGACGATGGTTAAGAAGCTACAACTGTCTGAACTCCAGATAGACGAGACTCTGTTTCTGATGCAGCTGTTTTCATATTATCAGAACTCGGTAACGGCAGAAACAAATAAACCTCAACCCAACCACAGGTGATAATTGTTGTAAACTTTTGATTTTGTTAACTTATTGTTGTATAACTGTTACGGTAAAATGAAATTCAGTTTTTATGAGATAAAAATATATTCGTGTATTATAATTTTTAACTACCTATTTGGCTAATTTTATCACAATCCAGTCCATTCCTATCATTTGGAGTTGCATCAGATGCTCTTAGATTTACTTAACTGGTTCATTACTGTTTTAAAGCAAAATAGAGTAAATTATGTTAGAAGTATCTACCGGGCTGTTTGGCTGTGGTCCAGGGTTTACAAACAAATCAAACATTTCAGCAGCAGCAGCACTGGCTGACATCTTCAGTGGAATTCGAGTCTACCTGAACATGGGGTGTCAAATGTCAGGCCCACAGTAATGTGGTGAAGGCCCTTTGGTGAAATGTTTGGTTTGTTTGTAAACCCTGGACCACGGCCAAACAGCCCGGTAGATACTTGTAATATAACTGACACCGAATCTGAAAGCCTTAGAACAATATTATAAATTAGTTTGTACTTAATAAATGCAGTTTTTCATGGAGCTGATCCCATATGAGCAAAAATTGTTTTAGATGGTCTTGTTCTATAGCAGGTCAGTAATTTTGAATGTCTGGACTATAATCTACCTTACATTACAAACAATGATGTGATGAGTAAACTATATAAGTTGAACATATGTGCGGAACAACCAGGAGAACTCTAAAATCAGTGAGTGAAGAAACACACCTGAAGTTCTATAAGGTGATAGCCTTCTCACACTTCACTATAGGTCTGAATCCTAGGCCAGTCATATTCAAGCAGCTGAAACAAGATTTCACAGTCATTTGGCAGGATATACCCAATGTTGGGTAACATGGTTGGAACATCTTAATTGAATGGTTTCACTACCACATTCCCAAATAACTATTGAATTATTTTGCTAAACATTATGCCACTGATTTGTTATAATATTATTATATACATACCACCAAAATCAGTAAAGTTTCAATTTTTTTAAATTATTGAATAAGGCCTTTTCGAAATTATTATAATTTCATCATCAGTTCACACTAAAATGTTCTTGTTGTGATGTCTTCTTTTATATGTATAAATGTTGTTATCTGTGTCCATTATATCTCACTGCACTTCATATTGAATCTTCCACTGCCATCATTATTTGGTGAAACCAAGCAAGTCATATATTGAAATAGTTGATCATTTTCGAATATTGTCTGCTGATTCATCAATTTCTTATATTTTTTATGTAGGTATATATATATCAATTTTTCTAACTGTATAATGTCATTTTTATTATTATTTACTTCTACTATTTCCATATTGTTGGTTATATCTGTTATACTATGATTCATATCAATAAGGTGATCTGCTATATTGGAGATTCCTGTTTTTTTTTTTTATTATTAAAGGCTCTGATATGTTCCATAAATCTCTGTTTGAAATTTCTATATGTTCTACCGATGTATATGTAGTCACAATCATTACACTTTACTTTGTATATTCCACTTAATTTGTATATATCATAATCTTTTCTATTTATTATTATGTTGTATATACTTTTATTTGACTAAATAATCACTATTGTTTGACGGCTCGGAACACTATGTTTTTTATAAGTAAAATCGTAAAGATTTACCTTACAGCCTAAACCGGCTTTCACCTTTAGAAGGCTTCATCAGAGGCTGCCGTAGGTAGCGCTGTCCGTCTTGTTGTTGGCGACGGGATAGTTTTTCGAAAGATCGATGCTGTGTGTGTGTGGTGAGATGTCTTCGAATAATGCGTGCAATTTGAATTGTGTCTGTTCATTTAGGGTGTCGTTTTTATTTGTTTTTGTGTGTTTGTATATTTCTAATTGTTCTAGAGTGTCTAGTTTTCGGCCTTTTGTGTGTACGTGTAGAATGTTCATGTTATTGTCGATGTTTTTATATGTGTGGTTTGCTTCAATGAGGTGGTTTGCAAAGGTGGATTCTGTAGTGGTGTGGAGTGCCTTTGTGTATTCAATGTATCTCTGTTTGAAGCTACGTCCTGTCTGGCCTATGTAGAATTTATTGCAATTTGAGCAATTTAGCTTGTATACACCGGGTAGATCGAATTTGTTTTGTGTTTTGTGCGTGCGTTTTGATAGTGTGTGTTCTATTTTGTTAGTAGTTTTGTAAGCGATTCTGTATCCTGCTTTTTTGAATTTGTGGGCAATTTTTTCAGTTTGTTTGTTGATGTATGTTAGTGTTATGAATTTGTTGTTTTCTGTCTTTGTCTGTTGTTTGTTTTGTGTAGGAGTTTACTGACTATTGTTCTGTCATATCCGTTAGATTCTGCTAGATATTTTATCGTGTTTAGTTCGTCTTTGTAGTCTTTTTCATCTAAGGGGATGTTGTTAAGCCTATGTATCATGGTTCTAAAAGCAGCTAGTTTGTGTTGTGTTGGGTGATTGGAGGTGTTGTGTATTAGTGTGTCAGTTGTAGTTGGTTTTCTGTATATACTGAATTTGTGCTTGTGTTCTAGTTTTGTGGTGGAAAGGTCAAAGACGTTTATGATATTGTTGTGTTCGTATTCGGCAGTGAAGGTTATGTTTTTATGTATTTTGTTTATGTGCGTAAGTAACTGTTCACATTGTCTTTTGTTCCCCCTGTATAGTATTAGAATGTCATCAACGTATCTGTGCCAGGGGGAACAAAAGACAATGTGAACAGTTACTTACGCACATAAACAAAATACATAAAAACATAACCTTCACTGCCGAATACGAACACAACAATATCATAAACGTCTTTGACCTTTCCACCACAAAACTAGAACACAAGCACAAATTCAGTATATACAGAAAACCAACTACAACTGACACACTAATACACAACACCTCCAATCACCCAACACAACACAAACTAGCTGCTTTTAGAACCATGATACATAGACTTAACAACATCCCCTTAGATGAAAAAGACTACAAAGACGAACTAAACACGATAAAATATCTAGCAGAATCTAACGGATATGACAGAACAATAATCAGTAAACTCCTACACAAAACAAACAACAGACAAAGACAGAAAACAACAAATTCATAACACTAACATACATCAACAAACAAACTGAAAAAATTGCCCACAAATTCAAAAAAGCAGGATACAGAATCGCTTACAAAACTACTAACAAAACAGAACACACACTATCAAAACGCACGCACAAAACACAAAACAAATTCGATCTACACGGTGTATACAAGCTAAATTGCTCAAATTGCAATAAATTCTACATAGGCCAGACAGGACGTAGCTTCAAACAGAGATACATTGAACACACAAAGGCACTCCACACCACTACAAAATCCACCTTTGCAAACCACCTCATTGAAGCAAACCACACATATAAAAACATCGACAATAACATGAACATTCTACACGTACACACAAAAGGCCAAAAACTAGACACTCTAGAACAATTAGAAATATACAAACACACAAAAACAAATAAAAACGACACCCTAAACGAACAGACACAATTCAAATCGCACGCATTATTCGAACACATCTCACCACACACACACACAGCATCGATCTTTCAAAAAACTATCCCGTCGCCAACAACAAGACGGACAGCGCTACCTACGGCAGCCTCTGATGAAGCCTTCTAAAGGTGAAAGCCGGTTTAGGCTGTATGGTAAATCTTTACGATTTTACTTATAAAAAACTTAGTGTTCCAAGTCGTCAAACAATAGTGATATTTAGTCAAATAAAAGTATATACAACATAATAATAAATAGAAAAGATTATGATATATACAAATTAAGTGGAATATACAAAGTAAAGTGTAATGATTGTGACTACATATACATCGGTAGAACATATAGAAATTTCAAACAGAGATTTATGGAACGTATCAGAACCTTTAATAATTAAAAACACAGGAATCTCCAATGTAGCAGATCACCTTATTGATATGAATCATAGTATAACAGATATAACCAACAATATGGAAATAGTAGAAGTAAATAATAATAAAAATATTATACAGTTAGAAAAATTATATATACCTACATAAAAAATATAACAAATTGATGAATCAGCAGACAATATTCGAAAATGATCAACTATTTCAATATATGACTTGCTTGGTTTCACCAAATAATGATGGCAGTGGAAGATTCAATATGAAGTGCAGTGAGATATAATGGAGACAGATAACAACATTTATACATATAAAAGAAGACATCACAACAAGAACATTTTAGTGTGAACTGATGATGAAATTATAATAATTTTGAAAAGGCCTTATTCAATAATTTAAAAAAATTGAAACTTTACTGATTTTGGTGGTGTATATATAATAATAAACCTATTGAATTATAAGCTGAAAGGACAATGAGGGGTAGAATATCCAAAGAATTGTTGGCGTGACCAGTTCTAGTCTATCCGCTTGGGAAATGGAACAAACCATTTTGGTTTAGGCTTTGTTGAAGACAATGATGATGAAGAAGAAAGGGATCTTTGTCCAGACTTGAGTTAGATTTGTGGCAGAGTGTACATTTTGATGACTTGCAGGCATTGTTATTTAATTTTCTGAAGGTGATCAACAAGGTAGTAGCGGCCCGTTTCAAGATGAAAGGATCCAACAGACTTTTCTTGGTTCATTTTTTTTGGTCTATTTTTGGTGCTTGTCTTTGCTAAAAGTTCGTGTTGTTTATTGTTAATAGTATATTTAGTTATATTATATTCTATGTAATGTAAATAATATACTTGATATAATATAGTAGTTTTCTTTATATATATATTACAAGGTAACAGATTTGTAGCTGACTGCACGTGCAGAAGTAAATTTTGATTGGGTGAATTAACACATTTGTTGGTTATTTCTCTTTTTTTATGTAAAACATACAAAGTTTTTATGTGAAAATTATGAATTTGAAAATATATAATTTTTGAAATATTTGACAGTTAGCTGAGTTAGCAATTAAAAAGTGTCTTTAATTGTTTTGTACTTTATAAAGCGTTTTTATAATTTCAATTTTCCTGGATTAAGTTGCATTGGTCCAGACGATCTCGTGGATCTGCTTCCGCTTCCATACCAGCTGTTGTTCTGCTAAAATGGGATGTCGATCTCAGGGTTTCCTCATAGATGTCGTATCCATCCAAGTCGCTCCTGATTCAGTCCTCGTTGACAGACATCAATCATTGAAGATCTCGAACGCCATGCCTGAATTTGTGGATCTAAATTCATCCACTTCCTCGATGATATACTCCGACTTCCCAGAGATTATTAAGGGGACTGCCTTATTAGAGACTGTGAAAAACTATGAAAGACTACTTATTATAGACTCACGGCTCACCCCTGGTTTTATAGATCTATGCACATGCCATCATTTTTACATGTTAAAATGTTTTAGATTTTACTACAAAATCGACCATGTGTTGGTGGACATCAACTTACGGTTTCTAGACCTTTCCAAACCACTTGTTTTCAACTGCATGTGATTTCATGACTAAGTACTTTGTCAGTTTAAAAATACTATTAGAATGTATTTAATATTAAAATAATTAGTTATTACAATTTGCACACTAATATAAATGACTCATATTGTGTCTGTTAATTGGTTTACTGTTAATTATATTCACATCATTTGTTACGCACACAACACTTATTCACTTTCACTCTACACTGCACTGCAATGCTGTTTTTTATTGTTTATTATTGTGATAAACTACATTAACATGTTGTACTTATTCTAATAACAATATTTTCTTATAACATTTAAACCGCTTTGCACAGGACACAAACTAAGGCTTCTGGCTTCCAGTAAATATGTCCCCATGTATTCATACATAGTGTGAATGTTTGACTCATATACTTTTTTACTGTATATACTTTTTTCTCCTAAGTAGTGTAGGAGTTAGGAGTTAGTAGGCAGGTTAGGTTGCATTATGCGAACCAAAGTCAAGGTAGTGTAGCCAACATTTGAGTTCAGCCATTAATTATTATCCTGGAATGTTAACCCAGATACAGTAGAAGCCCTCTCGTCCGGTCACCTCGGGACCAGACCCTAGGCCGGATTACAAAATGGCCGGACAAACCGAAATACACTGTAATGATGAAATAACGCTCTTTAATGAATGATTCATACAATAAATGAGCCAGTTGTACAATTATTTTTATTTTACTTTAACCAATTTTACTTTACATTGTTTACTAATAATAAGCATCCGTGTTTTTTCGATGACTTCGAGACGCCGTCTTTTAATTATTGCCAACTGTATCAAGTACTTACCCGGGTTCTTATAAGCGAACAAGAAGAACAGAATTGGTTATTCAAGAATGTACAACTGTATTACCATCATACTGTGGTATAAAGAATTCTTACTTGGGGTGGTTAAACAAGTAATAAATTAATAATAAAAAATCACTTACTGCCAAAATGTTTCAATTTCCCGGGCGCCACCTCATATCTACAAGGATGTGGATATAAAGGATTCATTTGCCAAACACACAACAACAATATTATGTCTAATGCTTATTTAATTAATTAAGTTGTAGCAATTTACAAATAGAACACTCTGTATGGATATTTCCTCAAGTAGAATCACTTCTCTTATCTTAACAATGAGTATCTCTGAAATCGCGATTAATTAACATTTAATAATTTTCTAACACTTACAATTGTAAATTATAATCTACAATTGTATTTGGCAAATTTAGATTACTGTTTAGATATGATTTTTTTTTAAGAATTTACTAGTTGACGTTTTATTTCGCTTCAGTCGAATGCAGAGCACTGAGAGGCAGTTCTCAAGGTTAATTAATTATTAGTGTGAGTTCTTTGACTTGAATGAATTGAGTTTATTGACTTAACTCTAAAGTACCATTAGTTTGAGAGCGTTGGTTATTCGTAGTTCATACTCTCGGTGACATCATGTGGTCCTCTGTGTTTAGTAGTTGCTGGTCTCCGTAGTCGTTGTAGATTACGTATCCCTTCGCGGTCACTGCACCTCACAATCACTGTTTAATTATTGAAGAATTCTCGAACTGTTCACTTTTCACGGCACTCGTATTGTGTTGAATATGAGTGTCCTTAATTGATGTTGGTAAAGTTCATGTATTATTTAAAGTAGTTCTTTAGATTGCTGATTTTATGTCTAATATCTCTGTGGTAGAATATGCACCGAGTCTCTCTGTTGATGTGTTCTGTATTATATAAAAGCTGCTGTAATGCTTATAGTTTCTTGTGAATTATTTGTAATTGTAGAATGTCTGTTAATTGAATTTGTCTTCACTTAGTATTGTACTGTGTATCCGTATCCTCCGACACTTTGTTTAAATTACGGTGAAGTTAATTAATTGTAAAGTCTGTTTACATGTTGACTTCGCGTGATATTACTTTATACTAATAGTCTGTCGAACGCGATTAACTGTTCAACTCTCTTGCTATGAGTTTAGAATTTGGTGAGAATTATAACAACGAGTTTCGTACGATTTGTCGTATTCACTTCATTGTTCACTTTGAGAAATTGATTGTTACCGAGTTAAGATGACTCGTGTGATCACTTTTGTAGATGAGTACTAGACTGCCGTTTTTCTGTTCTGAGATCTACCAAGTAAACTCTCATCCCGCCTACCTCTGCTGAATCTTCCATCTGCTTGGATACTCTTATTGGTTCTTTAGCCAGTGTGACAAATTGTATATTCGTCATTGGTTTTCGAGTATCTCTGCTTTCCACGTGATTCTCTTGTCGAACTACCATTCGTCCCTGATTGTTCCTACTGCCGTTTTCTCTATTTACTAGGAATCTCATTCAAGCACTCCAGAATTCGTGAGTTTCACTTTCCCCTTGTAAATCAGGCGACATTTCTTTGTCTCTCGTGGCCGTCTCCTAGTGTCCAATTTCTGTTACGCTTTGACATAGATACAATACTGGTATTGTTCGATCTGCTGCACCATTGTTTATCTTCAAGTTGCACTCTGGCTTTGTTTTGAGTCTGGAACGAATCTTCCTTTGTAATCACGACTTTCGTCAAATTTCTACGTTGCAATATTGTTCTGGCCTCTAATGTTGTACCGTATCGAATTGACAAACTCTTTGCTTTCAGTCTGTGTCAAAGTTTTAAAAAGGGTAGATTGGTTTATTGGGGGTTATGCCTTTCTTCCCTCAGACCAGCTGCCTGATGCGAAATACAACGTCTCACATACATCTAGTAAGTGTCACTCTTTTTGTCAAACAATTAACTTTACAGCCGTAACACATCAAGCTGTATGTAGGTTACAATGCCAAAAGGACAGTCTTACAAACTTTCCCTTCGCACACCCTTACATACGTCTTTGTCAAATATAACTGCTAGTACACATTATTTTTAGCTATTATTTACTACTTGTACAATCTTATAAATATTTTCAAAAATAAACGTTACAGTGGTTATACTTTTATTTAATTTAATTTCTTATACAACCAAGGAAAACATAAAAAAAAACCATTTCAATCTTCCCGTAAACAAAATATTCCCCCTCCCTTTCTTCTTTCTACTACTACTTGTTATACAGACAATAATAACAGTTATTGTACATGACTTTTTCTTTTCTTAGAATAGAAAGAAATACATTCAAAACATAAAATCAGTTTTATTTAACGCAAACCAGCGCTTCATGGTTTAATATATAATTAAGCAAGACCCCCACACACTATCACATACAACATATTTTAGATTTTACCCTTGAGCTCATATTTTATTTTAATTTTCCCCATCTGTTACTTATCTGTTTAACTGTCCAGGAGACGTCAGGCCATTTTGATACGTACTTTCGACTGTTTCACGCACCCTACGTCGATTACTCGGTATTTTGTTCACTGATTCTACTTGTTTTTCTTTAAAGAAATTTAACTGTTAATATGTTCTAATGTTTCCATTTCGTTGATTTACATTTCACATTTTTGTTTGTTTTGGGCGCGCCCGAAATTTGTCCGCGAACTATACGGCCGTACAGTATGAGTTGTTATTGCAGACTGGGGCGAAACTTAATGTCTCAATTTCCGAAGTAGTGAGGGAATCACGTGATGCCAAACTATTGTCTTTCGTGTTTTCAATTCAGTTTTGACGAGAAGATTATTTTAGATCTACATTCCAGCGACCATTGAAGCTGGGTCGGTCTGACATCATATAGTCTGATCGGTGATCTCATCAGTTACAGGTCATGTATCTAAAAATAACTGTTCTTCATGCGTCTTGGATGTGACCTTGACACAAATTCACTCACTTGCCCGCTACGTTGTTATAATTCATGAATAATATTTTATAATTATTATTTATACTTTTGTTCCCAAATTTTACCCTTATTATTTGTATTTATATTTATTGTAACTCGACCTGTTAACTGGTTACAAATAATTATAATTTCCTTGTGTATGGTTCAAAGAAAGAAAAAAAATTTTATTAAAAAAAATTTAATGTTTGTTGTGTTTATAATGTAGAATTAATCCTGGTTCTGCTTTTGTTTAAATTTTAAAATTCTGTAAGTTCAATTCGGTTAATTTTTGCACTTCTGGTTGATCTTAACTAAATCTGGAGTTAATCAGATTATCTCCTTGCAGCAATCGATTGATGATTTTCAGCGCTGCTCCAGTATCTCACTTTTAGTTAAGATTTATCGCCTTCCAGTAAGTCTTGTAGTTAATTAAACCCTTAAATTAAAATGTGAAATAATTGTACAATTCAAATAGGTGAAATAATTTGATTTATTAACAATAATTATAAAAAATCGATGTCAAATCGATGTAGAGCAATTGTTCGACTCTTTTGTGATTACAGGTTAATTTTTATATAAGTAAAAAAAAAGGGGTTCTTTCAATGATTATTTTATATAGTCAGAGAAGGGCAGGCCTAGAAAGTATAACATATTCAAAAAATAATCTTAATAATTAATAATTAACAAATTGTGAATAATATATAATGTTTAATATATTTGAATTCTCAAACCAATGCTGCTTCTATGAAATCAGTCTGGAAGGTTGCAGTGCATCACGGGACCATCATGGCGGCTAGCTGAATTGATGAGGTTAACGTTGAACGTAATCTTCAAAGGCGTGACATCCGTCTTTTGAAAGTCTCGGAGCGGTCAGAGTACCTTTTTGCGATCGTCACTTATGAATTATAATTATTAATGTTCAAATCAATTGGATTTGAAGTTTACCAAACGAAACAGAAATCGAGTGTGTGTGATTTGGTAGAGATTAAGGAAGTTGTTTAATCTTAGTTAGAAGAGAGAGTAAGAACAATTTTGTTACACCCAGATTATACAATTTCTTATTTTTAAAAATTCGTTGTTCATAAGATCAGCTGATTTTGACATCAACCTCAAAATGTTAGGTTAACCAAACACCACTGTTCGGTAATACTCCCCGGTGGATAGTCCTCTTCTTGGCTTACTGAAAATCTACAACAACTACCCTCTACAATAAAGAATACACGTTTGATTATTTAACATAAAATATTCAGAGTATTTATTTGGATAATACACTGATTTACTCTTCTTCCAGTATACAAATATTATAATCGATCTTTTCAGTCAACAATACATTGGATCGATTTAGTTAGGTAAACATTTGAATTATTATAAAATATATTTTTTATGATTTTATAATTTTATCCTTGATTAGACATTAAACAACATATTATTCATTTTATTAATTTCCCCAGGGTTAAGGGTAAGTTCTTTGTGTTATGAGATGGTCAGAAATGAATAATTATATACTATGCTTTACAAGATAAAAATTAATCAATTTCGAATTTTTGGTTTATTTCGTAGTATGTTGTTCTGGATTTGTCCGCAAGAGTGCAGATTATTTCTTTATTATACACATGGAATCATTTACGAAATATTGTAACTGCACAACGATTTGATATGAGGTTTTCGCCAAAATCTCGAAGTGCGGTTTAGCTAGGCCAGATCTTGGAATTGGTTATTTCACTTTTTTATTGGGTAAAGCACGTTATATTTGATATCTGAAGGAGTTTGAACCTAAGGTAGATACTGTGAGTTAATTTTTATTCCATTTTGGCACTGTTTCCGAAAGTTTTAAATGGTTTTAATACTATTTTTGTGACATTATTTTTTCTCAACCCTGGGTTATCTTATATTAAAACATAATTATCCTATTAAATATAAAATTAAACCTAGGTACTAAATTTTAGTTACCTACACAATACAAATCATACAATATTTAAACAAAACACATAATTAGTTAGTAGCAATACAGTCTACTATTATAATCCATTGTTTCTACATCTACAGCATAAGTCTGTGAGATGCTCCCTTCAAAGTCACTTATTTACTTACTGGGTACACTATAACTCACTTGGTACACTTTATATCAATTAAATATAGTTTATAACGTTTTGTGATATAAAGTAATTTATAGCTAGGTATATTAAACCCATTTCTGACCTTTATGGTGGGGTAATTAAGTTATCATTTTTGGGACTGGGTTATGTGACGTTACATAAAGCGGGGGGGCTCCATCTACTCCTCCTGTAATAAGATTCTTGCTCATAATTTTCTAGTAGCGTTTCCATGCCTCCAATAGTTTTTATTTGTCCACTTAATCGGGCGCCTATAATCTTTTCCTCGAAGTGATACGCAATTTTGGTCACTAAACACTCTTCAGGGATCTTTGGGTCTAAATATTTTGCCACACACACCTTCCCCAAAAAATAAGCAGTAGGTGTTTGTCCTATATTGCGGTCATACCTACCATGACAGATATTGTCTCTAATAATGTTTTGCACTGACTCCGACCAGTACTTAAGTTTGAACATTGTTTTGAAACTCCCATAATCACACACCTCGTTCCTGATTACAGTCCACCAATTATCGTTAATGTTTTTGAAAGACTCGTCTAATATCCCTTTGATCATGTTCCATCGGTTCTATTTGATCTATTCAAAATTTCATCTACTCTCCCTAAAAATTCGAGTGGGTTTCTGCGATAATCCCGAAAGTTTACACTTTCCCTACTACCTTGGATAACATGATGATTGTTGCATGTAGATCTAGAACTTATTCTATCTACATCCCCTTGTGAGTTTGTTTGTATTTGTTGCAAATTATCTAATTTCTCTGCTTGGCTATGGAACTGATTCTTTACATTCTCTACCGTTTCGTGAAAATCTGTGAATTTACAGTGTAGACTGCTTTTTATACTATCTAACTGGTCATTGTTTTCTTGGTGTATGGCCATTATACGAACTTGATTACTTTGTTCCTCCCGTTCCATTCGTGCATCGATTCCTGTTTTATTTGTTCCATCTTTTCTTCAGTTTTATCTAATCTTTGATTGGTTTCTATTAATTTCTTCTCTGCCTCTTCCTTATATTCATCTACTCTTTGGCTAAGCGTATTACTGACCAGTTCAATTTTACCCTCAAGATTTTCCCTCAACTCCTTATTGAAATTCTCCATCTTACCCTCAATTTGTTT
Source organism: Magicicada septendecula (assembly GCA_034769895.1). Lineage (NCBI taxonomy): Eukaryota > Metazoa > Arthropoda > Insecta > Hemiptera > Cicadidae > Magicicada > Magicicada septendecula. Next base: position 65,696,237 of record CM068375.1, read on the forward strand.
TAAATTTTCATTATTGTCTTCAAATTTTGCATTCATCTCTTCTCTTTGTCCGTCAACAGTTTCTTTCAATTCATGGTATTGTTCATTCATGGTTTGTCTGATATTTCCATGAATGGTCTCTATTTTTTCATTTAGTTGTTTGACTAAACTTTCCTGAATGCTATCTATTTTCTCATTGGTTTGTCTATTTTGTTCCTCCTGTTTCCTAAAATTCTCCTTATTTTCCTCCTTGGTTTCCTTTGAGTTTTCCTCCTGTTTTCTAAAATTTTCATCTATTTTGTCAAATTTTTCGCTCAAGGTTTCATTTTGTTTCCTTGAGTTCTCATCTATTTTATCAAATTTTTTCTCCTGTTTCCTAAAATTCTCCTTATTTTCCTCCTTGGTTTCCTTTGAGTTTTCCTCCTGTTTTCTAAAATTTTCATCTATTTTGTCAAATTTTTCGCTCAAGGTTTCATTTTGTTTCCTTGAGTTCTCATCTATTTTATCAAATTTTTTCTCCTGTCTCCTAAAATTTTCCTTATTTTCCTCATTGGTTTGCCTCGAGTTTTCCTTCTGTTTCCTAAATTGTTCAGCCATAAATTTCATCATGTCTTGCCAATTGGGTTCTTCTCTGGCTACCGCTTTGTCTGGTTGGTCCCCTTGGGCATCCTCTTCAACTATTTCCTTTTCCGTGTCTGTGATTACTTCGGTTTCTTCTTTATCACCCATTGGTTGTTCCATTTCGTTGTCCGTAACTATTTCTATCTCTCGTTCCTGTCCACCTTCTTCCTTCTCCTTTTCTTCTGCCCTCTTCTTCGATCTGCCTCTGGTATTAGGTATTTCTTGTTTTCTCATAACTGTCGACGATAATTATATTTTTTGTTATATTATTTTGTTAAATATCTCAAAATTCTTTTCTAATTACAGCCCTTTTACGTTGAGCGCCATTCTGTAACGTAATCTTCAAAGGCGTGACATCCGTCTTTTGAAAGTCTCGGAGCGGTCAGAGTACCTTTTTGCGATCGTCACTTATGAATTATAATTATTAATGTTCAAATCAATTTGATTTGAAGTTTACCAAACGAAACAGAAATCGAGTGTGTGTGATTTGGTAAAGATTAAGGAAGTTGTTTAATCTTAGTTAGAAGAGAGAGTAAGAACAATTTTGTTACACCCAGATTATACAATTTCTTATTTTTAAAAATTCATTGTTCATAAGAGCAGCTGATTTTGACATCAACCTCAAAATGTTAGGTTAACCAAACACCACTGTTCGGTAATACTCCCCGGTGGATAGTCCTCTTCTTGGCTTACTGAAAATCTACAACAACTACCCTCTACAATAAAGAATACACGTTTGATTATTTAACATAAAATATTCAGAGTATTTATTTAGATAATACACTGATTTCCTCTTCTTCCAGTATACAAATATTATAATCGATCTTTTCAGTCAACAATACATTGGATCGATTTAGTTAGGTAAACATTTGAATTATCATAAAATATATTTTTTATGATTTTATAATTTTATCCTTGATTAGACATTAAACAACATATAATTCATTTTATTAATTTCCCCAGGGTTAAGGGTAAGTTCTTTGTGTTATGAGATGGTCAGAAATGAATAATTATATACTACGCTTTACAAGATAAAAATTAATAAATTTCGAATTTTTGGTTTATTTCGTAGTATGTAGTTCCGGATTTGTCCGCAAGAGTGCAGATTATTTCTTTATTATACACATGGAATCATTTACGAAATATTGTAACTGCACAACGATTTGATATGAGGTTTTCTTGGTTAATAATGATTAATAACGTTTATATTACCTCTTTCCTCGAAGTTTTTACTTGAATGGAGCTGCTTCTAGTGTTGTAGTTCTAGTTGTTTTGTAATTTCGTTGAATGTCCATAAGATACAATCTCACCAAAATCTCGAAGTGCGGTTTAGCTAGGCTAGATCTTGGAATTGGTTATTTCACTTTTTTATCGGGTAAAGCACGTTATATTTTATATCTGAAGGAGTTTGAACATAAGGTAGATACTGTGAGTTAATTTTTATTCCATTTTGGCACTGTTTCCGAAAGTTTTAAATGGTTTTAATACTATTTTTGTGACATTATTTTTTCTCAACCGAACGGTTTCCAATCGTTTTAACAATTAATTTATATGTTGTTATCCGGTCACTCTTAGTAACCAATAATTTTTATATCATTTTTTATTGGTGCTTCTATCTACTTTTGAGTATATAGGCTGTTTTTAATTATTATAAATTTATTTCTTATTTATAGAAAAATAATTCCTTTTAACTTTGGTTTATTATCCAATTTGATTTATATAATGTTTTTCCGTTTATTTTCTCATAACCTTAGATATAGGTTTTTAATATTATTATTTCCTTTAATTGAATTTATATATTATTTATTAATTTCTTATAGTATCCTTACACTGCACTATTTTCTTCTGCCATTTTATTCATACAGTATTATTTTGTGTTTTATTATTATTTTATATTTAACCCTTTTATTTTTTAACCCTGGGTTATCTTATATTAAAACATAATTATCCTATTAAATATAAAATTAAACCTAGGTACTAAATTTTAGTTACCTACACAATACAAATCATACAATATTTAAACAAAACACATAATTAGTTAGTAGCAATACAGTCTACTATTATAATCCATTGTTTCTACATCTACAGCATAAGTCTGTGAGATGCTCCCTTCAAAGTCACTTATTTACTCACTGGGTACACTATAACTCACTTGGTACACTTTATATCAATTAAATATAGTTTATAACGTTTTGTGATATAAAGTAATTTATAGCTAGGTATATTAAACCCATTTCTGACCTTTATGGTGGGGTAATTAAGTTATCATTTTTGGGACTGGGTTATGTGACGTTACATAAAGCCCCCCCACTAGAACAAATTTATTTTCGTTTTACTTGTTTCCAAAATAAATTGTTAATTTCTTCAAATTTCATATCTGGTTTTATATCTTCATAATATCTTCCTTCATTTCAGACTGGTTATATACCTGTTATTCGGTTAAATGGTAATTGCTGTTTTCCTACTCAACTCTCTCTCTCTCTCTCGTGGAGGCATATTCTTCAATGATTTATATTCTCTGGGTAGTGGTACTTCGACATTTTACTTGATAAGGACTGGTCACACTAATCATAAAAAACTTGTTTTAACACTTATTTTCTTATTTACTTCTATAAATTCGCTTTCTCAATTAAGCTTCGGTCTGCTATCTTCCTTCTATTTTCTTCATCTATACTTCTGGAATCTAATATCACTCTTTTCAGCTATTTTATAATTATTATCCCTTAAATATTCAATTTCCCTAACATTTTCCCTATCCTGTGCGGTGGTACCAGTCGGGTGGCCACTTTTGGGTCCATAACTCCGCTGTCCATCCTTACACCTTCTGAGACCAGGGGAACATCATCCCTGCTCAGGAAAATTATTGCCGGAACATTTCTACGTTCAGTTTGTTGTAATAAAAAGATTACAAGTAGTCGATTAGCGACTATTACTAAACAATTTTGGGATTCTTCATACTGTAGCTGTTTGCATTTAATTATATATTTCCTTTTCTTCTTGATTCCTTCTTCTTTTTCATTAACTAATAGCGTATAACATTAGTGATAGGCATTATTTTAAAATCCTTTTGACTTTCCTTCTTGTGACATATTTCTCCGTATCATTTCTTCTTATATAATCTTCAATTCCGAGAAATTCTAATTATTGTTGTATTAATTATCATCCTCCTTCAGTTTCATTGGAGTCATTAAATTATTCTTTATTCTTCTTATCTGAGCACATTACCATCAATTGTTTTTATTTATTTATTTATTTTTCTGTTTGTTACCATCAAAATATTATTTTTCCTGTTATTCCATTTTAAATTAGTTCTTTATAAATATTATTTAATCATCTGTTCTCTTTTTCTTGGTGGTTTGTTGTTTGTTAAATCAAATGGTTGCAAAATATTTTAAGTAAGTTGTACTTACATAGTTTTTGAATTTTGGGGTTTTATTAATTCAATCCTTTTCCTCAATATTTCATTTAAAATTAGTTTAACCGTTTTCGGTATCACTCACAACACAGATTGATCCACTCTTATATTTTTCCCGTGGATTCTGTTGGTTAAACTTGTCAATAAAACTTGCTATTGGATTGCCCCATTGTGGATCACTACCATACATTTCAATATTATCATATGTATATAGTCTCTCATCTTTATTACTGGGACCAGGATTAGTACCTTGGTTTTTCCCATGGTCAACTCGTTTGTCCACCTTTCTTTGTTGCTGTTCATCTTGTCTCCTCGAATCCCTCTCATCAGCCATTATATAATTTACTTGGGCTTGATTAGTTCCCTGATTGTCACTTGTTGGATCTCCCGAGGGTATGTCCCTATTTCTATCCCCACTTCTGGACCTTCTATATTCATCATGATCATTCCATTGTTGTCTGTTGTAGTTGTTTCTCTCATCTCGTCTATCATAATTTTGTCTTTGGTTAAAATACGGACGTTTTCCTTGATAACAATTACTGTAATAATTGTTGTTGGCACTGACATAATTTACTCTAGGTCGATTATCTCTGGGTGGTTCATTTTTCCGTTCCTCGATATTCCCTGACCTCCATCTACTCCTCCTGTAATAAGATTCTTGCTCATAATTTTCTAGTAGCGTTTCCATGCCTCCAATAGTTTTTATTTGTCCACTTAATCGGGCGCCTATAATCTTTTCCTCGAAGTGATACGCAATTTTGGTCACTAAACACTCTTCAGGGATCTTTGGGTCTAAATATTTTTCCACACACACCTTCCCCAAAAAATAAGCAGTAGGTGTTTGTCCTATATTGCGGTCATACCTACCATGACAGATATTGTCTCTAATAATGTTTTGCACTGACTCCGACCAGTACTTAAGTTTGAACATTGTTTTGAAACTCCCATAATCACACACCTCGTTCCTGATTACAGTCCACCAATTATCGTTAATGTTTTTGAAAGACTCGTCTAATATCCCTTTGATCATGTTCCATCGGTTCTATTTGATCTATTCAAAATTTCATCTACTCTCCCTAAAAATTCGAGTGGGTTTCTGCGATAATCCCGAAAGTTTACACTTTCCCTACTACCTTGGATAACATGATGATTGTTGCATGTAGATCTAGAACTTATTCTATCTACATCCCCTTGTAAGTTTGTTTGTATTTGTTGCAAATTATCTAATTTCTCTGCTTGGCTATGGAACTGATTCTTTACATTCTCTACCGTTTCGTGAAAATCTGTGAATTTACAGTGTAGACTGCTTTTTATACTATCTAACTGGTCATTGTTTTCTTGGTGTATGGCCATTATACGAACTTGATTACTTTGTTCCTCCCGTTCCATTCGTGCATCGATTCCTGTTTTATTTGTTCCATCTTTTCTTCAGTTTTATCTAATCTTTGATTGGTTTCTATTAATTTCTTCTCTGCCTCTTCCTTATATTCATCTACTCTTTGGCTAAGCGTATTACTGACCAGTTCAATTTTACCCTCAAGATTTTCCCTCAACTCCTTATTGAAATTCTCCATCTTACCCTCAATTTGTTTTAAATTTTCATTATTGTCTTCAAATTTTGCATTCATCTCTTCTCTTTGTCCGTCAACAGTTTCTTTCAATTCATGGTATTGGTCATTCATGGTTTGTCTGATATTTCCATGAATGGTCTCTATTTTTTCATTTAGTTGTTTGACTAAACTTTCCTGAATGCTATCTATTTTCTCATTGGTTTGTCTATTTTGTTCCTCCTGTTTCCTAAAATTCTCCTTATTTTCCTCCTTGGTTTCCTTTGAGTTTTCCTCCTGTTTTCTAAAATTTTCATCTATTTTGTCAAATTTTTCGCTCAAGGTTTCATTTTGTTTCCTTGAGTTCTCATCTATTTTATCAAATTTTTTCTCCTGTTTCCTAAAATTCTCCTTATTTTCCTCCTTGGTTTCCTTTGAGTTTTCCTCCTGTTTTCTAAAATTTTCATCTATTTTGTCAAATTTTTCGCTCAAGGTTTCATTTTGTTTCCTTGAGTTCTCATCTATTTTATCAAATTTTTTCTCCTGTCTCCTAAAATTTTCCTTATTTTCCTCATTGGTTTGCCTCGAGTTTTCCTTCTGTTTCCTAAATTGTTCAGCCATAAATTTCATCATGTCTTGCCAATTGGGTTCTTCTCTGGCTACCGCTTTGTCTGGTTGGTCCCCTTGGGCATCCTCTTCAACTATTTCCTTTTCCGTGTCTGTGATTACTTCGGTTTCTTCTTTATCACCCATTGGTTGTTCCATTTCGTTGTCCGTAACTATTTCTATCTCTCGTTCCTGTCCACCTTCTTCCTTCTCCTTTTCTTCTGCCCTCTTCTTCGATCTGCCTCTGGTATTAGGTATTTCTTGTTTTCTCATAACTGTCGACGATAATTATATTTTTTGTTATATTATTTTGTTAAATATCTCAAAATTCTTTTCTAATTACAGCCCTTTTACGTTGAGCGCCATTCTGTAACGTAATCTTCAAAGGCGTGACATCCGTCTTTTGAAAGTCTCGGAGCGGTCAGAGTACCTTTTTGCGATCGTCACTTATGAATTATAATTATTAATGTTCAAATCAATTTGATTTGAAGTTTACCAAACGAAACAGAAATCGAGTGTGTGTGATTTGGTAAAGATTAAGGAAGTTGTTTAATCTTAGTTAGAAGAGAGAGTAAGAACAATTTTGTTACACCCAGATTATACAATTTCTTATTTTTAAAAATTCATTGTTCATAAGAGCAGCTGATTTTGACATCAACCTCAAAATGTTAGGTTAACCAAACACCACTGTTCGGTAATACTCCCCGGTGGATAGTCCTCTTCTTGGCTTACTGAAAATCTACAACAACTACCCTCTACAATAAAGAATACACGTTTGATTATTTAACATAAAATATTCAGAGTATTTATTTAGATAATACACTGATTTCCTCTTCTTCCAGTATACAAATATTATAATCGATCTTTTCAGTCAACAATACATTGGATCGATTTAGTTAGGTAAACATTTGAATTATCATAAAATATATTTTTTATGATTTTATAATTTTATCCTTGATTAGACATTAAACAACATATAATTCATTTTATTAATTTCCCCAGGGTTAAGGGTAAGTTCTTTGTGTTATGAGATGGTCAGAAATGAATAATTATATACTACGCTTTACAAGATAAAAATTAATAAATTTCGAATTTTTGGTTTATTTCGTAGTATGTAGTTCCGGATTTGTCCGCAAGAGTGCAGATTATTTCTTTATTATACACATGGAATCATTTACGAAATATTGTAACTGCACAACGATTTGATATGAGGTTTTCTTGGTTAATAATGATTAATAACGTTTATATTACCTCTTTCCTCGAAGTTTTTACTTGAATGGAGCTGTTTCTAGTGTTGTAGTTCTAGTTGTTTTGTAATTTCGTTGAATGTCCATAAGATACAATCTCACCAAAATCTCGAAGTGCGGTTTAGCTAGGCTAGATCTTGGAATTGGTTATTTCACTTTTTTATCGGGTAAAGCACGTTATATTTTATATCTGAAGGAGTTTGAACATAAGGTAGATACTGTGAGTTAATTTTTATTCCATTTTGGCACTGTTTCCGAAAGTTTTAAATGGTTTTAATACTATTTTTGTGACATTATTTTTTCTCAACCGAACGGTTTCCAATCGTTTTAACAATTAATTTATATGTTGTTATCCGGTCACTCTTAGTAACCAATAATTTTTATATCATTTTTTATTGGTGCTTCTATCTACTTTTGAGTATATAGGCTGTTTTTAATTATTATAAATTTATTTCTTATTTATAGAAAAATAATTCTTTTTAACTTTGGTTTATTATCCAATTTGATTTATATAATGTTTTTCCGTTTATTTTCTCATAACCTTAGATATAGGTTTTTAATATTATTATTTCCTTTAATTGAATTTATATATTATTTATTAATTTCTTATAGTATCCTTACACTGCACTATTTTCTTCTGCCATTTTATTCATACAGTATTATTTTGTTTTTTATTATTATTTTATATTTAACCCTTTTATTTTTTAACCCTGGGTTATCTTATATTAAAACATAATTATCCTATTAAATATAAAATTAAACCTAGGTACTAAATTTTAGTTACCTACACAATACAAATCATACAATATTTAAACAAAACACATAATTAGTTAGTAGCAATACAGTCTACTATTATAATCCATTGTTTCTACATCTACAGCATAAGTCTGTGAGATGCTCCCTTCAAAGTCACTTATTTACTCACTGGGTACACTATAACTCACTTGGTACACTTTATATCAATTAAATATAGTTTATAACGTTTTGTGATATAAAGTAATTTATAGCTAGGTATATTAAACCCATTTCTGACCTTTATGGTGGGGTAATTAAGTTATCATTTTTGGGACTGGGTTATGTGACGTTACATAAAGCCCCCCCACTAGAACAAATTTATTTTCGTTTTACTTGTTTCCAAAATAAATTGTTAATTTCTTCAAATTTCATATCTGGTTTTATATCTTCATAATATCTTCCTTCATTTCAGACTGGTTATATACCTGTTATTCGGTTAAATGGTAATTGCTGTTTTCCTACTCAACTCTCTCTCTCTCTCGTGGAGGCATATTCTTCAATGATTTATATTCTCTGGGTAGTGGTACTTCGACATTTTACTTGATAAGGACTGGTCACACTAATCATAAAAAACTTGTTTTAACACTTATTTTCTTATTTACTTCTATAAATTCGCTTTCTCAATTAAGCTTCGGTCTGCTATCTTCCTTCTATTTTCTTCATCTATACTTCTGGAATCTAATATCACTCTTTTCAGCTATTTTATAATTATTATCCCTTAAATATTCAATTTCCCTAACATTTTCCCTATCCTGTGCGGTGGTACCAGTCGGGTGGCCACTTTTGGGTCCATAACTCCGCTGTCCATCCTTACACCTTCTGAGACCAGGGGAACATCATCCCTGCTCAGGAAAATTATTGCCGGAACATTTCTACGTTCAGTTTGTTGTAATAAAAAGATTACAAGTAGTCGATTAGCGACTGTTACTAAACAATTTTGGGATTCTTCATACTGTAGCTGTTTGCATTTAATTATATATTTCCTTTTCTTCTTGATTCCTTCTTCTTTTTCATTAACTAATAGCGTATAACATTATTGATAGGCATTATTTTAAAATCCTTTTGACTTTCCTTCTTGTGACATATTTCTCCGTATCATTTCTTCTTATATAATCTTCAATTCCGAGAAATTCTAATTATTGTTGTATTAATTATCATCCTCCTTCAGTTTCATTGGAGTCATTAAATTATTCTTTATTCTTCTTATCTGAGCACATTACCATCAATTGTTTTTATTTATTTATTTATTTTTCTGTTTGTTACCATCAAAATATTATTTTTCCTGTTATTCCATTTTAAATTAGTTCTTTATAAATATTATTTAATCATCTGTTCTCTTTTTCTTGGTGGTTTGTTGTTTGTTAAATCAAATGGTTGCAAAATATTTTAAGTAAGTTGTACTTACATAGTTTTTGAATTTTGGGGTTTTATTAATTCAATCCTTTTCCTCAATATTTCATTTAAAATTAGTTTAACCGTTTTCGGTATCACTCACAACACAGATTGATCCACTCTTATATTTTTCCCGTGGATTCTGTTGGTTAAACTTGTCAATAAAACTTGCTATTGGATTGCCCCATTGTGGATCACTACCATACATTTCAATATTATCATATGTATATAGTCTCTCATCTTTATTACTGGGACCAGGATTAGTACCTTGGTTTTTCCCATGGTCAACTCGTTTGTCCACCTTTCTTTGTTGCTGTTCATCTTGTCTCCTCGAATCCCTCTCATCAGCCATTATATAATTTACTTGGGCTTGATTAGTTCCCTGATTGTCACTTGTTGGATCTCCCGAGGGTATGTCCCTATTTCTATCCCCACTTCTGGACCTTCTATATTCATCATGATCATTCCATTGTTGTCTGTTGTAGTTGTTTCTCTCATCTCGTCTATCATAATTTTGTCTTTGGTTAAAATACGGACGTTTTCCTTGATAACGATTACTGTAATAATTGTTGTTGGCACTGACATAATTTACTCTAGGTCGATTATCTCTGGGTGGTTCATTTTTCCGTTCCTCGATATTCCCTGACCTCCATCTACTCCTCCTGTAATAAGATTCTTGCTCATAATTTTCTAGTAGCGTTTCCATGCCTCCAATAGTTTTTATTTGTCCACTTAATCGGGCGCCTATAATCTTTTCCTCGAAGTGATACGCAATTTTGGTCACTAAACACTCTTCAGGGATCTTTGGGTCTAAATATTTTGCCACACACACCTTCCCCAAAAAATAAGCAGTAGGTGTTTGTCCTATATTGCGGTCATACCTACCATGACAGATATTGTCTCTAATAATGTTTTGCACTGACTCCGACCAGTACTTAAGTTTGAACATTGTTTTGAAACTCCCATAATCACACACCTCGTTCCTGATTACAGTCCACCAATTATCGTTAATGTTTTTGAAAGACTCGTCTAATATCCCTTTGATCATGTTCCATCGGTTCTATTTGATCTATTCAAAATTTCATCTACTCTCCCTAAAAATTCGAGTGGGTTTCTGCGATAATCCCGAAAGTTTACACTTTCCCTACTACCTTGGATAACATGATGATTGTTGCATGTAGATCTAGAACTTATTCTATCTACATCCCCTTGTAAGTTTGTTTGTATTTGTTGCAAATTATCTAATTTCTCTGCTTGGCTATGGAACTGATTCTTTACATTCTCTACCGTTTCGTGAAAATCTGTGAATTTACAGTGTAGACTGCTTTTTATACTATCTAACTGGTCATTGTTTTCTTGGTGTATGGCCATTATACGAACTTGATTACTTTGTTCCTCCCGTTCCATTCGTGCATCGATTCCTGTTTTATTTGTTCCATCTTTTCTTCAGTTTTATCTAATCTTTGATTGGTTTCTATTAATTTCTTCTCTGCCTCTTCCTTATATTCATCTACTCTTTGGCTAAGCGTATTACTGACCAGTTCAATTTTACCCTCAAGATTTTCCCTCAACTCCTTATTGAAATTCTCCATCTTACCCTCAATTTGTTTTAAATTTTCATTATTGTCTTCAAATTTTGCATTCATCTCTTCTCTTTGTCCGTCAACAGTTTCTTTCAATTCATGGTATTGTTCATTCATGGTTTGTCTGATATTTCCATGAATGGTCTCTATTTTTTCATTTAGTTGTTTGACTAAACTTTCCTGAATGCTATCTATTTTCTCATTGGTTTGTCTATTTTGTTCCTCCTGTTTCCTAAAATTCTCCTTATTTTCCTCCTTGGTTTCCTTTGAGTTTTCCTCCTGTTTTCTAAAATTTTCATCTATTTTGTCAAATTTTTCGCTCAAGGTTTCATTTTGTTTCCTTGAGTTCTCATCTATTTTATCAAATTTTTTCTCCTGTTTCCTAAAATTCTCCTTATTTTCCTCCTTGGTTTCCTTTGAGTTTTCCTCCTGTTTTCTAAAATTTTCATCTATTTTGTCAAATTTTTCGCTCAAGGTTTCATTTTGTTTCCTTGAGTTCTCATCTATTTTATCAAATTTTTTCTCCTGTCTCCTAAAATTTTCCTTATTTTCCTCATTGGTTTGCCTCGAGTTTTCCTTCTGTTTCCTAAATTGTTCAGCCATAAATTTCATCATGTCTTGCCAATTGGGTTCTTCTCTGGCTACCGCTTTGTCTGGTTGGTCCCCTTGGGCATCCTCTTCAACTATTTCCTTTTCCGTGTCTGTGATTACTTCGGTTTCTTCTTTATCACCCATTGGTTGTTCCATTTCGTTGTCCGTAACTATTTCTATCTCTCGTTCCTGTCCACCTTCTTCCTTCTCCTTTTCTTCTGCCCTCTTCTTCGATCTGCCTCTGGTATTAGGTATTTCTTGTTTTCTCATAACTGTCGACGATAATTATATTTTTTGTTATATTATTTTGTTAAATATCTCAAAATTCTTTTCTAATTACAGCCCTTTTACGTTGAGCGCCATTCTGTAACGTAATCTTCAAAGGCGTGACATCCGTCTTTTGAAAGTCTCGGAGCGGTCAGAGTACCTTTTTGCGATCGTCACTTATGAATTATAATTATTAATGTTCAAATCAATTTGATTTGAAGTTTACCAAACGAAACAGAAATCGAGTGTGTGTGATTTGGTAAAGATTAAGGAAGTTGTTTAATCTTAGTTAGAAGAGAGAGTAAGAACAATTTTGTTACACCCAGATTATACAATTTCTTATTTTTAAAAATTCATTGTTCATAAGAGCAGCTGATTTTGACATCAACCTCAAAATGTTAGGTTAACCAAACACCACTGTTCGGTAATACTCCCCGGTGGATAGTCCTCTTCTTGGCGTACTGAAAATCTACAACAACTACCCTCTACAATAAAGAATACACGTTTGATTATTTAACATAAAATATTCAGAGTATTTATTTAGATAATACACTGATTTCCTCTTCTTCCAGTATACAAATATTATAATCGATCTTTTCAGTCAACAATACATTGGATCGATTTAGTTAGGTAAACATTTGAATTATCATAAAATATATTTTTTATGATTTTATAATTTTATCCTTGATTAGACATTAAACAACATATAATTCATTTTATTAATTTCCCCAGGGTTAAGGGTAAGTTCTTTGTGTTATGAGATGGTCAGAAATGAATAATTATATACTACGCTTTACAAGATAAAAATTAATAAATTTCGAATTTTTGGTTTATTTCGTAGTATGTAGTTCCGGATTTGTCCGCAAGAGTGCAGATTATTTCTTTATTATACACATGGAATCATTTACGAAATATTGTAACTGCACAACGATTTGATATGAGGTTTTCTTGGTTAATAATGATTAATAACGTTTATATTACCTCTTTCCTCGAAGTTTTTACTTGAATGGAGCTGTTTCTAGTGTTGTAGTTCTAGTTGTTTTGTAATTTCGTTGAATGTCCATAAGATACAATCTCACCAAAATCTCGAAGTGCGGTTTAGCTAGGCTAGATCTTGGAATTGGTTATTTCACTTTTTTATCGGGTAAAGCACGTTATATTTTATATCTGAAGGAGTTTGAACATAAGGTAGATACTGTGAGTTAATTTTTATTCCATTTTGGCACTGTTTCCGAAAGTTTTAAATGGTTTTAATACTATTTTTGTGACATTATTTTTTCTCAACCGAACGGTTTCCAATCGTTTTAACAATTAATTTATATGTTGTTATCCGGTCACTCTTAGTAACCAATAATTTTTATATCATTTTTTATTGGTGCTTCTATCTACTTTTGAGTATATAGGCTGTTTTTAATTATTATAAATTTATTTCTTATTTATAGAAAAATAATTCCTTTTAACTTTGGTTTATTATCCAATTTGATTTATATAATGTTTTTCCGTTTATTTTCTCATAACCTTAGATATAGGTTTTTAATATTATTATTTCCTTTAATTGAATTTATATATTATTTATTAATTTCTTATAGTATCCTTACACTGCACTATTTTCTTCTGCCATTTTATTCATACAGTATTATTTTGTTTTTTATTATTATTTTATATTTAACCCTTTTATTTTTTAACCCTGGGTTATCTTATATTAAAACATAATTATCCTATTAAATATAAAATTAAACCTAGGTACTAAATTTTAGTTACCTACACAATACAAATCATACAATATTTAAACAAAACACATAATTAGTTAGTAGCAATACAGTCTACTATTATAATCCATTGTTTCTACATCTACAGCATAAGTCTGTGAGATGCTCCCTTCAAAGTCACTTATTTACTCACTGGGTACACTATAACTCACTTGGTACACTTTATATCAATTAAATATAGTTTATAACGTTTTGTGATATAAAGTAATTTATAGCTAGGTATATTAAACCCATTTCTGACCTTTATGGTGGGGTAATTAAGTTATCATTTTTGGGACTGGGTTATGTGACGTTACATAAAGCCCCCCCACTAGAACAAATTTATTTTCGTTTTACTTGTTTCCAAAATAAATTGTTAATTTCTTCAAATTTCATATCTGGTTTTATATCTTCATAATATCTTCCTTCATTTCAGACTGGTTATATACCTGTTATTCGGTTAAATGGTAATTGCTGTTTTCCTACTCAACTCTCTCTCTCTCTCGTGGAGGCATATTCTTCAATGATTTATATTCTCTGGGTAGTGGTACTTCGACATTTTACTTGATAAGGACTGGTCACACTAATCATAAAAAACTTGTTTTAACACTTATTTTCTTATTTACTTCTATAAATTCGCTTTCTCAATTAAGCTTCGGTCTGCTATCTTCCTTCTATTTTCTTCATCTATACTTCTGGAATCTAATATCACTCTTTTCAGCTATTTTATAATTATTATCCCTTAAATATTCAATTTCCCTAACATTTTCCCTATCCTGTGCGGTGGTACCAGTCGGGTGGCCACTTTTGGGTCCATAACTCCGCTGTCCATCCTTACACCTTCTGAGACCAGGGGAACATCATCCCTGCTCAGGAAAATTATTGCCGGAACATTTCTACGTTCAGTTTGTTGTAATAAAAAGATTACAAGTAGTCGATTAGCGACTGTTACTAAACAATTTTGGGATTCTTCATACTGTAGCTGTTTGCATTTAATTATATATTTCCTTTTCTTCTTGATTCCTTCTTCTTTTTCATTAACTAATAGCGTATAACATTATTGATAGGCATTATTTTAAAATCCTTTTGACTTTCCTTCTTGTGACATATTTCTCCGTATCATTTCTTCTTATATAATCTTCAATTCCGAGAAATTCTAATTATTGTTGTATTAATTATCATCCTCCTTCAGTTTCATTGGAGTCATTAAATTATTCTTTATTCTTCTTATCTGAGCACATTACCATCAATTGTTTTTATTTATTTATTTATTTTTCTGTTTGTTACCATCAAAATATTATTTTTCCTGTTATTCCATTTTAAATTAGTTCTTTATAAATATTATTTAATCATCTGTTCTCTTTTTCTTGGTGGTTTGTTGTTTGTTAAATCAAATGGTTGCAAAATATTTTAAGTAAGTTGTACTTACATAGTTTTTGAATTTTGGGGTTTTATTAATTCAATCCTTTTCCTCAATATTTCATTTAAAATTAGTTTAACCGTTTTCGGTATCACTCACAACACAGATTGATCCACTCTTATATTTTTCCCGTGGATTCTGTTGGTTAAACTTGTCAATAAAACTTGCTATTGGATTGCCCCATTGTGGATCACTACCATACATTTCAATATTATCATATGTATATAGTCTCTCATCTTTATTACTGGGACCAGGATTAGTACCTTGGTTTTTCCCATGGTCAACTCGTTTGTCCACCTTTCTTTGTTGCTGTTCATCTTGTCTCCTCGAATCCCTCTCATCAGCCATTATATAATTTACTTGGGCTTGATTAGTTCCCTGATTGTCACTTGTTGGATCTCCCGAGGGTATGTCCCTATTTCTATCCCCACTTCTGGACCTTCTATATTCATCATGATCATTCCATTGTTGTCTGTTGTAGTTGTTTCTCTCATCTCGTCTATCATAATTTTGTCTTTGGTTAAAATACGGACGTTTTCCTTGATAACGATTACTGTAATAATTGTTGTTGGCACTGACATAATTTACTCTAGGTCGATTATCTCTGGGTGGTTCATTTTTCCGTTCCTCGATATTCCCTGACCTCCATCTACTCCTCCTGTAATAAGATTCTTGCTCATAATTTTCTAGTAGCGTTTCCATGCCTCCAATAGTTTTTATTTGTCCACTTAATCGGGCGCCTATAATCTTTTCCTCGAAGTGATACGCAATTTTGGTCACTAAACACTCTTCAGGGATCTTTGGGTCTAAATATTTTGCCACACACACCTTCCCCAAAAAATAAGCAGTAGGTGTTTGTCCTATATTGCGGTCATACCTACCATGACAGATATTGTCTCTAATAATGTTTTGCACTGACTCCGACCAGTACTTAAGTTTGAACATTGTTTTGAAACTCCCATAATCACACACCTCGTTCCTGATTACAGTCCACCAATTATCGTTAATGTTTTTGAAAGACTCGTCTAATATCCCTTTGATCATGTTCCATCGGTTCTATTTGATCTATTCAAAATTTCATCTACTCTCCCTAAAAATTCGAGTGGGTTTCTGCGATAATCCCGAAAGTTTACACTTTCCCTACTACCTTGGATAACATGATGATTGTTGCATGTAGATCTAGAACTTATTCTATCTACATCCCCTTGTAAGTTTGTTTGTATTTGTTGCAAATTATCTAATTTCTCTGCTTGGCTATGGAACTGATTCTTTACATTCTCTACCGTTTCGTGAAAATCTGTGAATTTACAGTGTAGACTGCTTTTTATACTATCTAACTGGTCATTGTTTTCTTGGTGTATGGCCATTATACGAACTTGATTACTTTGTTCCTCCCGTTCCATTCGTGCATCGATTCCTGTTTTATTTGTTCCATCTTTTCTTCAGTTTTATCTAATCTTTGATTGGTTTCTATTAATTTCTTCTCTGCCTCTTCCTTATATTCATCTACTCTTTGGCTAAGCGTATTACTGACCAGTTCAATTTTACCCTCAAGATTTTCCCTCAACTCCTTATTGAAATTCTCCATCTTACCCTCAATTTGTTTTAAATTTTCATTATTGTCTTCAAATTTTGCATTCATCTCTTCTCTTTGTCCGTCAACAGTTTCTTTCAATTCATGGTATTGTTCATTCATGGTTTGTCTGATATTTCCATGAATGGTCTCTATTTTTTCATTTAGTTGTTTGACTAAACTTTCCTGAATGCTATCTATTTTCTCATTGGTTTGTCTATTTTGTTCCTCCTGTTTCCTAAAATTCTCCTTATTTTCCTCCTTGGTTTCCTTTGAGTTTTCCTCCTGTTTTCTAAAATTTTCATCTATTTTGTCAAATTTTTCGCTCAAGGTTTCATTTTGTTTCCTTGAGTTCTCATCTATTTTATCAAATTTTTTCTCCTGTTTCCTAAAATTCTCCTTATTTTCCTCCTTGGTTTCCTTTGAGTTTTCCTCCTGTTTTCTAAAATTTTCATCTATTTTGTCAAATTTTTCGCTCAAGGTTTCATTTTGTTTCCTTGAGTTCTCATCTATTTTATCAAATTTTTTCTCCTGTCTCCTAAAATTTTCCTTATTTTCCTCATTGGTTTGCCTCGAGTTTTCCTTCTGTTTCCTAAATTGTTCAGCCATAAATTTCATCATGTCTTGCCAATTGGGTTCTTCTCTGGCTACCGCTTTGTCTGGTTGGTCCCCTTGGGCATCCTCTTCAACTATTTCCTTTTCCGTGTCTGTGATTACTTCGGTTTCTTCTTTATCACCCATTGGTTGTTCCATTTCGTTGTCCGTAACTATTTCTATCTCTCGTTCCTGTCCACCTTCTTCCTTCTCCTTTTCTTCTGCCCTCTTCTTCGATCTGCCTCTGGTATTAGGTATTTCTTGTTTTCTCATAACTGTCGACGATAATTATATTTTTTGTTATATTATTTTGTTAAATATCTCAAAATTCTTTTCTAATTACAGCCCTTTTACGTTGAGCGCCATTCTGTAACGTAATCTTCAAAGGCGTGACATCCGTCTTTTGAAAGTCTCGGAGCGGTCAGAGTACCTTTTTGCGATCGTCACTTATGAATTATAATTATTAATGTTCAAATCAATTTGATTTGAAGTTTACCAAACGAAACAGAAATCGAGTGTGTGTGATTTGGTAAAGATTAAGGAAGTTGTTTAATCTTAGTTAGAAGAGAGAGTAAGAACAATTTTGTTACACCCAGATTATACAATTTCTTATTTTTAAAAATTCATTGTTCATAAGAGCAGCTGATTTTGACATCAACCTCAAAATGTTAGGTTAACCAAACACCACTGTTCGGTAATACTCCCCGGTGGATAGTCCTCTTCTTGGCTTACTGAAAATCTACAACAACTACCCTCTACAATAAAGAATACACGTTTGATTATTTAACATAAAATATTCAGAGTATTTATTTAGATAATACACTGATTTCCTCTTCTTCCAGTATACAAATATTATAATCGATCTTTTCAGTCAACAATACATTGGATCGATTTAGTTAGGTAAACATTTGAATTATCATAAAATATATTTTTTATGATTTTATAATTTTATCCTTGATTAGACATTAAACAACATATAATTCATTTTATTAATTTCCCCAGGGTTAAGGGTAAGTTCTTTGTGTTATGAGATGGTCAGAAATGAATAATTATATACTACGCTTTACAAGATAAAAATTAATAAATTTCGAATTTTTGGTTTATTTCGTAGTATGTAGTTCCGGATTTGTCCGCAAGAGTGCAGATTATTTCTTTATTATACACATGGAATCATTTACGAAATATTGTAACTGCACAACGATTTGATATGAGGTTTTCTTGGTTAATAATGATTAATAACGTTTATATTACCTCTTTCCTCGAAGTTTTTACTTGAATGGAGCTGTTTCTAGTGTTGTAGTTCTAGTTGTTTTGTAATTTCGTTGAATGTCCATAAGATACAATCTCACCAAAATCTCGAAGTGCGGTTTAGCTAGGCTAGATCTTGGAATTGGTTATTTCACTTTTTTATCAGGTAAAGCACGTTATATTTTATATCTGAAGGAGTTTGAACATAAGGTAGATACTGTGAGTTAATTTTTATTCCATTTTGGCACTGTTTCCGAAAGTTTTAAATGGTTTTAATACTATTTTTGTGACATTATTTTTTCTCAACCAAACGGTTTCCAATCGTTTTAACAATTAATTTATATGTTGTTATCCGGTCACTCTTAGTAACCAATAATTTTTATATCATTTTTTATTGGTGCTTCTATCTACTTTTGAGTATATAGGCTGTTTTTAATTATTATAAATTTATTTCTTATTTATAGAAAAATAATTCCTTTTAACTTTGGTTTATTATCCAATTTGATTTATATAATGTTTTTCCGTTTATTTTCTCATAACCTTAGATATAGGTTTTTAATATTATTATTTCCTTTAATTGAATTTATATATTATTTATTAATTTCTTATAGTATCCTTACACTGCACTATTTTCTTCTGCCATTTTATTCATACAGTATTATTTTGTTTTTTATTATTATTTTATATTTAACCCTTTTATTTTTTAACCCTGGGTTATCTTATATTAAAACATAATTATCCTATTAAATATAAAATTAAACCTAGGTACTAAATTTTAGTTACCTACACAATACAAATCATACAATATTTAAACAAAACACATAATTAGTTAGTAGCAATACAGTCTACTATTATAATCCATTGTTTCTACATCTACAGCATAAGTCTGTGAGATGCTCCCTTCAAAGTCACTTATTTACTCACTGGGTACACTATAACTCACTTGGTACACTTTATATCAATTAAATATAGTTTATAACGTTTTGTGATATAAAGTAATTTATAGCTAGGTATATTAAACCCATTTCTGACCTTTATGGTGGGGTAATTAAGTTATCATTTTTGGGACTGGGTTATGTGACGTTACATAAAGCCCCCCCCCACTAGAACAAATTTATTTTCGTTTTACTTGTTTCCAAAATAAATTGTTAATTTCTTCAAATTTCATATCTGGTTTTATATCTTCATAATATCTTCCTTCATTTCAGACTGGTTATATACCTGTTATTCGGTTAAATGGTAATTGCTGTTTTCCTACTCAACTCTCTCTCTCTCTCGTGGAGGCATATTCTTCAATGATTTATATTCTCTGGGTAGTGGTACTTCGACATTTTACTTGATAAGGACTGGTCACACTAATCATAAAAAACTTGTTTTAACACTTATTTTCTTATTTACTTCTATAAATTCGCTTTCTCAATTAAGCTTCGGTCTGCTATCTTCCTTCTATTTTCTTCATCTATACTTCTGGAATCTAATATCACTCTTTTCAGCTATTTTATAATTATTATCCCTTAAATATTCAATTTCCCTAACATTTTCCCTATCCTGTGCGGTGGTACCAGTCGGGTGGCCACTTTTGGGTCCATAACTCCGCTGTCCATCCTTACACCTTCTGAGACCAGGGGAACATCATCCCTGCTCAGGAAAATTATTGCCGGAACATTTCTACGTTCAGTTTGTTGTAATAAAAAGATTACAAGTAGTCGATTAGCGACTATTACTAAACAATTTTGGGATTCTTCATACTGTAGCTGTTTGCATTTAATTATATATTTCCTTTTCTTCTTGATTCCTTCTTCTTTTTCATTAACTAATAGCGTATAACATTATTGATAGGCATTATTTTAAAATCCTTTTGACTTTCCTTCTTGTGACATATTTCTCTGTATCATTTCTTCTTATATAATCTTCAATTCCGAGAAATTCTAATTATTGTTGTATTAATTATCATCCTCCTTCAGTTTCATTGGAGTCATTAAATTATTCTTTATTCTTCTTATCTGAGCACATTACCATCAATTGTTTTTATTTATTTATTTATTTTTCTGTTTGTTACCATCAAAATATTATTTTTCCTGTTATTCCATTTTAAATTAGTTCTTTATAAATATTATTTAATCATCTGTTCTCTTTTTCTTGGTGGTTTGTTGTTTGTTAAATCAAATGGTTGCAAAATATTTTAAGTAAGTTGTACTTACATAGTTTTTGAATTTTGGGGTTTTATTAATTCAATCCTTTTCCTCAATATTTCATTTAAAATTAGTTTAACCGTTTTCGGTATCACTCACAACACAGATTGATCCACTCTTATATTTTTCCCGTGGATTCTGTTGGTTAAACTTGTCAATAAAACTTGCTATTGGATTGCCCCATTGTGGATCACTACCATACATTTCAATATTATCATATGTATATAGTCTCTCATCTTTATTACTGGGACCAGGATTAGTACCTTGGTTTTTCCCATGGTCAACTCGTTTGTCCACCTTTCTTTGTTGCTGTTCATCTTGTCTCCTCGAATCCCTCTCATCAGCCATTATATAATTTACTTGGGCTTGATTAGTTCCCTGATTGTCACTTGTTGGATCTCCCGAGGGTATGTCCCTATTTCTATCCCCACTTCTGGACCTTCTATATTCATCATGATCATTCCATTGTTGTCTGTTGTAGTTGTTTCTCTCATCTCGTCTATCATAATTTTGTCTTTGGTTAAAATACGGACGTTTTCCTTGATAACGATTACTGTAATAATTGTTGTTGGCACTGACATAATTTACTCTAGGTCGATTATCTCTGGGTGGTTCATTTTTCCGTTCCTCGATATTCCCTGACCTCCATCTACTCCTCCTGTAATAAGATTCTTGCTCATAATTTTCTAGTAGCGTTTCCATGCCTCCAATAGTTTTTATTTGTCCACTTAATCGGGCGCCTATAATCTTTTCCTCGAAGTGATACGCAATTTTGGTCACTAAACACTCTTCAGGGATCTTTGGGTCTAAATATTTTGCCACACACACCTTCCCCAAAAAATAAGCAGTAGGTGTTTGTCCTATATTGCGGTCATACCTACCATGACAGATATTGTCTCTAATAATGTTTTGCACTGACTCCGACCAGTACTTAAGTTTGAACATTGTTTTGAAACTCCCATAATCACACACCTCGTTCCTGATTACAGTCCACCAATTATCGTTAATGTTTTTGAAAGACTCGTCTAATATCCCTTTGATCATGTTCCATCGGTTCTATTTGATCTATTCAAAATTTCATCTACTCTCCCTAAAAATTCGAGTGGGTTTCTGCGATAATCCCGAAAGTTTACACTTTCCCTACTACCTTGGATAACATGATGATTGTTGCATGTAGATCTAGAACTTATTCTATCTACATCCCCTTGTAAGTTTGTTTGTATTTGTTGCAAATTATCTAATTTCTCTGCTTGGCTATGGAACTGATTCTTTACATTCTCTACCGTTTCATGAAAATCTGTGAATTTACAGTGTAGACTGCTTTTTATACTATCTAACTGGTCATTGTTTTCTTGGTGTATGGCCATTATACGAACTTGATTACTTTGTTCCTCCCGTTCCATTCGTGCATCGATTCCTGTTTTATTTGTTCCATCTTTTCTTCAGTTTTATCTAATCTTTGATTGGTTTCTATTAATTTCTTCTCTGCCTCTTCCTTATATTCATCTACTCTTTGGCTAAGCGTATTACTGACCAGTTCAATTTTACCCTCAAGATTTTCCCTCAACTCCTTATTGAAATTCTCCATCTTACCCTCAATTTGTTTTAAATTTTCATTATTGTCTTCAAATTTTGCATTCATCTCTTCTCTTTGTCCGTCAACAGTTTCTTTCAATTCATGGTATTGTTCATTCATGGTTTGTCTGATATTTCCATGAATGGTCTCTATTTTTTCATTTAGTTGTTTGACTAAACTTTCCTGAATGCTATCTATTTTCTCATTGGTTTGTCTGTTTTGTTCCTCCTGTTTCCTAAAATTCTCCTTATTTTCCTCCTTGGTTTCCTTTGAGTTTTCCTCCTGTTTTCTAAAATTTTCATCTATTTTGTCAAATTTTTCGCTCAAGGTTTCATTTTGTTTCCTTGAGTTCTCATCTATTTTATCAAATTTTTTCTCCTGTTTCCTAAAATTCTCCTTATTTTCCTCCTTGGTTTCCTTTGAGTTTTCCTCCTGTTTTCTAAAATTTTCATCTATTTTGTCAAATTTTTCGCTCAAGGTTTCATTTTGTTTCCTTGAGTTCTCATCTATTTTATCAAATTTTTTCTCCTGTCTCCTAAAATTTTCCTTATTTTCCTCATTGGTTTGCCTCGAGTTTTCCTTCTGTTTCCTAAATTGTTCAGCCATAAATTTCATCATGTCTTGCCAATTGGGTTCTTCTCTGGCTACCGCTTTGTCTGGTTGGTCCCCTTGGGCATCCTCTTCAACTATTTCCTTTTCCGTGTCTGTGATTACTTCGGTTTCTTCTTTATCACCCATTGGTTGTTCCATTTCGTTGTCCGTAACTATTTCTATCTCTCGTTCCTGTCCACCTTCTTCCTTCTCCTTTTCTTCTGCCCTCTTCTTCGATCTGCCTCTGGTATTAGGTATTTCTTGTTTTCTCATAACTGTCGACGATAATTATATTTTTTGTTATATTATTTTGTTAAATATCTCAAAATTCTTTTCTAATTACAGCCCTTTTACGTTGAGCGCCATTCTGTAACGTAATCTTCAAAGGCGTGACATCCGTCTTTTGAAAGTCTCGGAGCGGTCAGAGTACCTTTTTGCGATCGTCACTTATGAATTATAATTATTAATGTTCAAATCAATTTGATTTGAAGTTTACCAAACGAAACAGAAATCGAGTGTGTGTGATTTGGTAAAGATTAAGGAAGTTGTTTAATCTTAGTTAGAAGAGAGAGTAAGAACAATTTTGTTACACCCAGATTATACAATTTCTTATTTTTAAAAATTCATTGTTCATAAGAGCAGCTGATTTTGACATCAACCTCAAAATGTTAGGTTAACCAAACACCACTGTTCGGTAATACTCCCCGGTGGATAGTCCTCTTCTTGGCTTACTGAAAATCTACAACAACTACCCTCTACAATAAAGAATACACGTTTGATTATTTAACATAAAATATTCAGAGTATTTATTTAGATAATACACTGATTTCCTCTTCTTCCAGTATACAAATATTATAATCGATCTTTTCAGTCAACAATACATTGGATCGATTTAGTTAGGTAAACATTTGAATTATCATAAAATATATTTTTTATGATTTTATAATTTTATCCTTGATTAGACATTAAACAACATATAATTCATTTTATTAATTTCCCCAGGGTTAAGGGTAAGTTCTTTGTGTTATGAGATGGTCAGAAATGAATAATTATATACTACGCTTTACAAGATAAAAATTAATAAATTTCGAATTTTTGGTTTATTTCGTAGTATGTAGTTCCGGATTTGTCCGCAAGAGTGCAGATTATTTCTTTATTATACACATGGAATCATTTACGAAATATTGTAACTGCACAACGATTTGATATGAGGTTTTCTTGGTTAATAATGATTAATAACGTTTATATTACCTCTTTCCTCGAAGTTTTTACTTGAATGGAGCTGTTTCTAGTGTTGTAGTTCTAGTTGTTTTGTAATTTCGTTGAATGTCCATAAGATACAATCTCACCAAAATCTCGAAGTGCGGTTTAGCTAGGCTAGATCTTGGAATTGGTTATTTCACTTTTTTATCGGGTAAAGCACGTTATATTTTATATCTGAAGGAGTTTGAACATAAGGTAGATACTGTGAGTTAATTTTTATTCCATTTTGGCACTGTTTCCGAAAGTTTTAAATGGTTTTAATACTATTTTTGTGACATTATTTTTTCTCAACCGAACGGTTTCCAATCGTTTTAACAATTAATTTATATGTTGTTATCCGGTCACTCTTAGTAACCAATAATTTTTATATCATTTTTTATTGGTGCTTCTATCTACTTTTGAGTATATAGGCTGTTTTTAATTATTATAAATTTATTTCTTATTTATAGAAAAATAATTCTTTTTAACTTTGGTTTATTATCCAATTTGATTTATATAATGTTTTTCCGTTTATTTTCTCATAACCTTAGATATAGGTTTTTAATATTATTATTTCCTTTAATTGAATTTATATATTATTTATTAATTTCTTATAGTATCCTTACACTGCACTATTTTCTTCTGCCATTTTATTCATACAGTATTATTTTGTTTTTTATTATTATTTTATATTTAACCCTTTTATTTTTTAACCCTGGGTTATCTTATATTAAAACATAATTATCCTATTAAATATAAAATTAAACCTAGGTACTAAATTTTAGTTACCTACACAATACAAATCATACAATATTTAAACAAAACACATAATTAGTTAGTAGCAATACAGTCTACTATTATAATCCATTGTTTCTACATCTACAGCATAAGTCTGTGAGATGCTCCCTTCAAAGTCACTTATTTACTCACTGGGTACACTATAACTCACTTGGTACACTTTATATCAATTAAATATAGTTTATAACGTTTTGTGATATAAAGTAATTTATAGCTAGGTATATTAAACCCATTTCTGACCTTTATGGTGGGGTAATTAAGTTATCATTTTTGGGACTGGGTTATGTGACGTTACATAAAGCCCCCCCACTAGAACAAATTTATTTTCGTTTTACTTGTTTCCAAAATAAATTGTTAATTTCTTCAAATTTCATATCTGGTTTTATATCTTCATAATATCTTCCTTCATTTCAGACTGGTTATATACCTGTTATTCGGTTAAATGGTAATTGCTGTTTTCCTACTCAACTCTCTCTCTCTCTCGTGGAGGCATATTCTTCAATGATTTATATTCTCTGGGTAGTGGTACTTCGACATTTTACTTGATAAGGACTGGTCACACTAATCATAAAAAACTTGTTTTAACACTTATTTTCTTATTTACTTCTATAAATTCGCTTTCTCAATTAAGCTTCGGTCTGCTATCTTCCTTCTATTTTCTTCATCTATACTTCTGGAATCTAATATCACTCTTTTCAGCTATTTTATAATTATTATCCCTTAAATATTCAATTTCCCTAACATTTTCCCTATCCTGTGCGGTGGTACCAGTCGGGTGGCCACTTTTGGGTCCATAACTCCGCTGTCCATCCTTACACCTTCTGAGACCAGGGGAACATCATCCCTGCTCAGGAAAATTATTGCCGGAACATTTCTACGTTCAGTTTGTTGTAATAAAAAGATTACAAGTAGTCGATTAGCGACTATTACTAAACAATTTTGGGATTCTTCATACTGTAGCTGTTTGCATTTAATTATATATTTCCTTTTATTCTTGATTCCTTCTTCTTTTTCATTAACTAATAGCGTATAACATTATTGATAGGCATTATTTTAATATCCTTTTGACTTTCCTTCTTGTGACATATTTCTCCGTATCATTTCTTCTTATATAATCTTCAATTCCGAGAAATTCTAATTATTGTTGTATTAATTGTCATCCTCCTTCAGTTTCATTGGAGTCATTAAATTATTCTTTATTCTTCTTATCTGAGCACATTACCATCAATTGTTTTTATTTATTTATTTATTTTTCTGTTTGTTACCATCAAAATATTATTTTTCCTGTTATTCCATTTTAAATTAGTTCTTTATAAATATTATTTAATCATCTGTTCTCTTTTTCTTGGTGGTTTGTTGTTTGTTAAATCAAATGGTTGCAAAATATTTTAAGTAAGTTGTACTTACATAGTTTTTGAATTTTGGGGTTTTATTAATTCAATCCTTTTCCTCAATATTTCATTTAAAATTAGTTTAACCGTTTTCGGTATCACTCACAACACAGATTGATCCACTCTTATATTTTTCCCGTGGATTCTGTTGGTTAAACTTGTCAATAAAACTTGCTATTGGATTGCCCCATTGTGGATCACTACCATACATTTCAATATTATCATATGTATATAGTCTCTCATCTTTATTACTGGGACCAGGATTAGTACCTTGGTTTTTCCCATGGTCAACTCGTTTGTCCACCTTTCTTTGTTGCTGTTCATCTTGTCTCCTCGAATCCCTCTCATCAGCCATTATATAATTTACTTGGGCTTGATTAGTTCCCTGATTGTCACTTGTTGGATCTCCCGAGGGTATGTCCCTATTTCTATCCCCACTTCTGGACCTTCTATATTCATCATGATCATTCCATTGTTGTCTGTTGTAGTTGTTTCTCTCATCTCGTCTATCATAATTTTGTCTTTGGTTAAAATACGGACGTTTTCCTTGATAACGATTACTGTAATAATTGTTGTTGGCACTGACATAATTTACTCTAGGTCGATTATCTCTGGGTGGTTCATTTTTCCGTTCCTCGGTATTCCCTGACCTCCATCTACTCCTCCTGTAATAAGATTCTTGCTCATAATTTTCTAGTAGCGTTTCCATGCCTCCAATAGTTTTTATTTGTCCACTTAATCGGGCGCCTATAATCTTTTCCTCGAAGTGATACGCAATTTTGGTCACTAAACACTCTTCAGGGATCTTTGGGTCTAAATATTTTGCCACACACACCTTCCCCAAAAAATAAGCAGTAGGTGTTTGTCCTATATTGCGGTCATACCTACCATGACAGATATTGTCTCTAATAATGTTTTGCACTGACTCCGACCAGTACTTAAGTTTGAACATTGTTTTGAAACTCCCATAATCACACACCTCGTTCCTGATTACAGTCCACCAATTATCGTTAATGTTTTTGAAAGACTCGTCTAATATCCCTTTGATCATGTTCCATCGGTTCTCTTTGATCTATTCAAAATTTCATCTACTCTCCCTAAAAATTCGAGTGGGTTTCTGCGATAATCCCGAAAGTTTACACTTTCCCTACTACCTTGGATAACATGATGATTGTTGCATGTAGATCTAGAACTTATTCTATCTACATCCCCTTGTAAGTTTGTTTGTATTTGTTGCAAATTATCTAATTTCTCTGCTTGGCTATGGAACTGATTCTTTACATTCTCTACCGTTTCGTGAAAATCTGTGAATTTACAGTGTAGACTGCTTTTTATACTATCTAACTGGTCATTGTTTTCTTGGTGTATGGCCATTATACGAACTTGATTACTTTGTTCCTCCCGTTCCATTCGTGCATCGATTCCTGTTTTATTTGTTCCATCTTTTCTTCAGTTTTATCTAATCTTTGATTGGTTTCTATTAATTTCTTCTCTGCCTCTTCCTTATATTCATCTACTCTTTGGCTAAGCGTATTACTGACCAGTTCAATTTTACCCTCAAGATTTTCCCTCAACTCCTTATTGAAATTCTCCATCTTACCCTCAATTTGTTTTAAATTTTCATTATTGTCTTCAAATTTTGCATTCATCTCTTCTCTTTGTCCGTCAACAGTTTCTTTCAATTCATGGTATTGTTCATTCATGGTTTGTCTGATATTTCCATGAATGGTCTCTATTTTTTCATTTAGTTGTTTGACTAAACTTTCCTGAATGCTATCTATTTTCTCATTGGTTTGTCTATTTTGTTCCTCCTGTTTCCTAAAATTCTCCTTATTTTCCTCCTTGGTTTCCTTTGAGTTTTCCTCCTGTTTTTGTAGCGGGTCATTTTTGGGTGTTTTTATTTTTAACCATTTGGGGCATTATTATATTGTTACTTATTTCGGTTTCGGGCGGACTGGTATAATAAATTTGAAAAAACTGTAATTGTATTGTGCAACGTTATTTAACAAGCAACTGCACGAGGTTGAGAAACAGAGTTTGGAACAAAAGCGACACGCAATTTCAGTGGTGTAACGGCAGAAGAATTTACCTCCACCAAAATTCTAAGAACTCTGTGCATGTGTTTTGACGCCCGTATGCAACTCAGCCGGGCGGGGATCGGCACTGACGCCGTGAGTGACAACGCAGTTGAGACCAACATGGCGCTGGGACGAGAAGTTATTAGTTCTAAGTGACCGGCTACCGGAAAACCAGCGTCAAACTCCGCCTACTGTCAGCGACATCAGCAGAGCAGATGCCAATATCAGCCTCTGGACACACACACATGCCAGTTATAATCCATGCATAAAATTGTTATGCCACCGCAATTAATCACCAACGGCGACTAAAACCGGATGGCCGTGACTGCTCATTTCCCGCGACTCGAGGAAAGCACATTGTGCAGTTCGTCACTGACTGTGTCGGCGCCGACACGTGAGCTAAATACGCTCATATAATTTCATCAGTATTCAATAATGAAAGTGAAGTAGTTATTGTCAAAATACAGTGACAGGATGGGAGGAGAGTTGTAGAACAATAATAGCCAAATTTGTGATTTAGTTTCGTCCTTTTCGAGACGTTTTCGACCTACCGCGGGCTGGCCACGAGGTCACAGAAGAACGCGTTGCCGGTAGTGATTTCAAATCATGTATTCAATCGGGTAATTGGGGTTTTATAATGGAATGGGAGTAGTGAGTGTGCAATGCTGGGCTGTTCTGTGTTTATGTGTGAAATATATAATTGTTTGTATCTGTATAAAGGATAAGGTAAGCCATAGTCGATAAGGTGCAAGAGTTGCACAACATGTAACACGAAGTTTTATCAATTCAACATTTCTTATTAATAAAAAAAATCTAATTTCTCTTCCATATAATTGAGAGTTAAATTCTTTCAATGCCTTATTTCGTTATATGTATCGTCAGAGTTCGTCGAACGAAATGGGTTAGTCCACACTATGCGATCCGGCCAGATCAAGTTGAAAGGTAAGTGGGAGTTGTAATTTGAATAAAATAATTTTACCAAAGAAAGATAAAAAGTTACAATTGGTGCGGCGTGACGAGGATTTAATATAACTGAAGAGGGGTTATTTTAACACCGGCCTACATCTGACGATGCATAGCGAAGTAGGGTTATGAAAGCAAATTGATTTGGTAAAATATCAGTTTTGAAATAAAATTACTAATTGACAGTTGTTACGTAAGAAAAAATAGATAAAGTAAAAATGTCCGAGAATACAGAAAAAAGTAGTATAATAAATTCAATTATTAGTGAAAGTGGCCTTGAGTCGCAATCGCTGGATGAAAGTGGTATGTTGAGGGGGGAGACGGGTGCTGTTACAGAAACAGCTGGCGGCAGTAATGTAATAGTTCATTCCACTCCGATTGCGTCTCAACCACAAGTAAATGAAACAGATGCTGATTCGGGGATCCAGTTGACCCCCGTTTCAACTAGACAAAATAAACAATCAGAGGAAACTGATATAATGAGTTTCTTACGAAAAATGGACAATAAATTTGAAAAAATGGACAATAAATTTGAAAACATGAACAATAAATTAGACCAATTAACTAATGATTTTAATGAACAGAAAATAAAATGCGAACAACAAAATATTCAAAACGAGATCAATTTTAAAGAAATTAAAGACCAGAATACTCAGTTTCAGCAGAGTATTAAGGTACAATTCGATAACCTGAGTAGGGTACTAGACAAACATATTGATGAACGTTGTGAAAGTATGAAATTACACCTGTCAGAGTCATTAACTGAGCAATTAGAGTGCCGTGTTTCTGATATTACCAATAATATAACTAATAAAGTAGAGAAACAGATCACGGAACAATATAGTGTCATAAATACAATTGTCGAGAATCAAATAAGTGAGTGTAAAACCAATACTGAATGTAAGGTTGGTTATGCTATGAGCCAGATTGAAAATAATAATAGTAAAATAAGAGAAATAGAACATAATTATAAGATTGAATTTAAGACCATACATGATACAATAAGTGACCTTGAATGTGATAATAACCTTAAATTAATGAATGTTAAAAATGAATTGAGCAAGGCCATCAGCCAACAAGTTAACACTGTTACCGAGCGAGTAATCATGACTCGTGACGTAAGCAGTGAAGTTGAGTTAGAGACATTCAGTTGTGATAACAAAAAAGTACACCCTATGCAGTTCATAAGCAGAGTGAGAGAGTTCAATAAGTTTAGCACTAATAACTGGGAAGTCCAATTATTAAAAATTTTAACATGCTTCAAAGGTAGTTCGGAGATATGGGCCGAAGTACATAAAACGGAATGGGAGTGTTTTGAAAATTTTGAGTATGCATTTATAAATAAATATTGGTCGGAAGAAGATCAAGAAGTGTTACGAAGTAGAATCATGGGAACAGGGAATTTTGGGGGGCCCAATAATAATATAACAGGGTATGTGATGAAAATATTTAACGAGGCGAAATACTTAGAACCGCCATTGCCATTTAGATCCTTTGTGAGGCATATAAGCAAGCATTTGCCAAGGGAAGTGCAAATAACACTTATGACAAGGGAGGTAGCTAATATTAGCGAGCTAGAAAATATTTTAGATGTGTTTCAGAATATCCGGGACCAAGAATTGAGTCGCCGTCAGAACCAGCAGAATGGAAATAATGGAGGTAATCAGGGACCGCCGAGGGGACCTACAAATGGACCGGCATACCCTAGACGAGAACAAAATAATCGAGGACCCACGTGGACTTGTCCAGCATGTTCACAAGAGAATTATGCGACACAAAATTTTTGTTTTAGATGCAGGAGAGAGAGACCGGGTCAGCGACAGGGACCACCACCCGCTCAGAACCAGCAGGCATACCAACGAAGGGGAGAGGGCCCAGGAGGAGCACAGAGAGGCCAAACTCATGAACCGCGAGGAAACCAGCACGAGCGAGGATACAACCATGCAGTGGCGAGCACCTCTGCGGGAAACTAAGAGGGACAATGGAACACCGGACCCGACCGTTGTCGCCGGAAGTTTCTGGGGTCCTAATGGATGATAGATACCAAAACAACATTGTGATTACAGATTTATCTGAGGAATTATTGGAGGAGGAAGACTTCGAAGCAGTGAGACGGGAGAATGGACTGACTGAGGTGAAAATCAACATAGAAGGTAAGGAGATTAAAACTTTAATCGATACGGGTAGCGAAATCTCTGTTATTTCTGAACATGTATTAGATGAATTAAAAGAAATAAATAAAAATATTCCATCTTTACCAGTAGCGGGGGTGACGATTGTAGGTATTACGGGAGTTAGAAGTAAGAGAGTCACGAAACAAGTACAGTTAAACATGATAATTAACGGGGTAGGGTATGATAATACATTTCTAGTTGTACGGGGACTAAATCTTGAGGTGATACTGGGAAATGATTTTTTTATTAAACATAAGGCGTTGATTGATTTTCATAAACGGGTATTAGAATTAAATAATGAAGGGGAACCAGTCCGTATTAATTTTGAACGGGTGTTAGATGCGGTAAGAATTTCAGGGGTAAGGGTGATACACAATCGGAATGATAAACAAGACATGGAAATTAGTATGAATGTGTGTAGTGAGAGTAAGATAGAGTATGAGGAGAATGGGGATCAATTATGGAATGAAAGAGCACTGAAATTTTTTAGTGAGGGTGGCGTGATAGGGAGTTCTCAACGTGAATCGTTGTGGCGGGTAGTAGAGAATTTTAGAGAAGTGTTTGCCGATGTACCAGGGAGGGCAAGAAACTATGAATGCGAGTTAAAGGTAAGGGAACACGCCCCCTATGTGCAAAGAAGTTATCCGGTGCCCTATGCGAAGAGAAGAGCGGTCCAGTTTGAGTTAGAGAAAATGTTAGACGGAGATATAATTGAGCGATCTGTGTCACCATATTCCAACCCCTTAGTAGTCGTGATTAAAAAAGATGGTAGAGTTAGGTTATGTTTAGATGCCCGCAAAATCAATCAAATAATTATTCCAGACCGGGAGTCACCTGAAGCTATTGAAGAAATATTTCAGAAGTTTAGCGGTGTACAATATATGACCTCTTTAGACCTAACCGCCGGGTATTGGCAAGTTCCATTGGCAGCAAATAGTAGAAAATATACAGCTTTTTTATTCAATGGAAAGAATTACCAATTTAAGAGACTACCGTTCGGTTTGAACACAAGTGTAGCTAGCTTTATCAAGTGTCTGGACGAAATTTTGCAACCACACAACTTAGATTTTTTAACTATTTACGTTGATGACATTTTAATAGCATCCAGAACATTTGAAGAGCATGTAGAGCATTTGGAATATGTTTTGGGGAAGTTATATCAGGGAGGTTTGACAGTGAATTGGGACAAATCGAAATTTTTGCAAACTGAGATACATTTTTTAGGTTTCATCATAACACCTACAGGTATACGTGCCAATCCGGATAAAGTAGAATCCATCCTGAAGTTCCCGGAGCCCAAAAATATAAAACAATTGCAAAGTTTTCTTGGTCTTTGTAATTTTTACAGGAAGTTTCAGAGGAACTACGCACAGACGACGGCCCGACTCAGCGCAGTGTTACAGAAGAACAAGCAATGGAGATGGGGCGATAACGAAAGAGCGACGTTTAATGACATCAAAATTAAGTTCACAGACATGATACTAATGAACCATCCCAATTTTAATGACAAATTTTATTTGCAGACAGACGCTAGTAACATAGCATTGGGAGCGGAGCTTTACCAAGAGGACGAGGCAAAAGAGCATAAAACCATCGCCTTCGCCAGCCGGACGTTGCTGGCCGCAGAGCGCAATTACACTACCACCGAAAAGGAGCTCCTCAGTATAGTGTTCGCTGTGAGGAAGTTCCGAACGTATCTGCTGGGTAACAGAACTATCATTAGGACGGACCATAAAGCGCTGTCGTTCCTGAATACTTGTAAACTCACACACAGCCGGATAACCAGGTGGGTGTTAGCTCTTCAAGAGTATAATTTTTCTTGGGAATACATTAAGGGTGTAGAGAACAGGGTGCCCGACACACTATCACGAGTAGACACAGATAGAAATAGAACAGGGAGAGATATTAAAGAGATAGAAATTTATAGATTATCCCGGGAAGATAAACTTTTTGGGGAAGAATTAAAAGATATAAATGTAATGCAAAGAGCTGATAATAAATTAAATAAAATAATTACTAGTATAGAATCAGATGTAGATGAGTTTGGGTATAAACAATATTTTCAAGTGTTTAAAGGGAGTTTGTTTAAAAAAGTAGAGGGGAGAGAGAGAGATTGGAGGTTAGTCATACCTGAAGGGTTGATAGAGAAAATAGTGTGGGACTGTCACTTTAGATATGGGCATTTTGGGGCACGGAAGTGTGTGAATGTATTAAAGGAATCTTGTTTATTTAAGAACATGGAGAAACAAGTCCGAAGAATACTTAGAGTTTGTGAGTTATGTCAGAAATCCAAAGTTGTAAATTATAGGTTAGAGGGAGAACTAAATTATATTAAGGTAGAAAAACCATTCGATTTAGTAGCTGTAGATTTGTACGGCCCATTGCCGAAAGGTAGGGGTGGAGTGATGCATATTTTTGTTGTACTTGACACTTTTTCCAAATATGTCAGACTATATAGCGTGAAGCGAGCAACGAGCAAGGTGCTGAGCGAGAAGATCACACGCGACTACATGATCAATGTGGGAAAGCCGAAGGTGATATTATCCGACCATGGGCCGCAGTTCATCAGCGGAAGATGGCGCCAGACTCTTGGATGGGAAGGTATCATCCCAAAACACACCGCAGTATATCACCCGCAGTCCAATCAGGCGGAGAGAGTCATGAGGGAGTTGGGAAGAATTTTTCGAACATACTGCCACGCCAAACATAGCGAGTGGCCATTCTATGTGCAGAAGATTGAAAACTGGCTAAACTGCACCACCCACGAGTCGACGGGGTTCACGCCTTACGAGTTGATAAGAGGAAAGCGCCCACAGAGGATTTTGGAACAATTAATTGAATATCCACCGGAAACCAACACTATTAGCAACGATGTTAAACTTAGACTAGCGAATGAGAGTTTGTTGACGAAGGGAGAGCGGAGAAAACAGCGCCATGATAGGAAAGGTAAGTGGACGAAGTATGAGGTTGGACAGCTGGTATTGATACGACGACATGACTTATCAAGTGCACAAGACAAGGAGATCAAGAAGTTTTTCTTATTGTACGAGGGGCCGTACGAGGTAGTAGAAATAAAAATGAGAAATTCATATGTGTTACAGAATAGAGAAACCAGGGAGATAGTAGGTACGCACAATGCGACAAATTTGAAATTATTTTGGTCAGCATAAGTATTTTGTTAATTTGTAAAGGTATGAATGTTATTTAATTATTCTTTTATGTTTTTAGAAGGGCTCCTCCCCCATTTTCGGGCGGCCTCGATCTTACCAGTCCTGGCCGTGGAATTCGGAAATCGGAGGCGGGCCATGGTTGGCAGGATCTTCCTTCGGGCAGTGAAAACAACGATGGTCCGGCTCCACCAAAATTGGTACAAAATAGAAATTTAACCACATATATTTGAACGGGGAGGGGGACCCCAAAAGAGGTACGTGACGAATTAAAATTTTTTATACACTCTGGGTACAACAATTTTGAGGTACCTGTCACGTGCCTGCACTGCCTTAGAGTAAAAAAAAAAAAAAAAAAAAAAAAAAAAAAAAAGGCAATGTTTCAAGTATTATTTCACCACTGTCATTTGCAAAATAAAAATTTAGCAAATGATAGAAGTTCCAGTATATTAAGAAAAATGGATTTTGTGGAGATGGGCTAGGGACTGGGCAGACGGCATGCATGGATGAATGAGAGGGAGAGTAGATTTGTATAAATTGTAATTAAGGTAGTAGAAAAAAAAAAAAAAAAACAAAAAAAAAACAAGGTAATGTGATTTAATGGTAGATTAGGGGAACGTGAATTCACGTATGTTGTCTGCCCATCCCCTATTCCATCTCGGCAAAACCCCCGTTTCAGGCGGGGATACTGACCACTTAGTTATAAATTATAAGTTATAAATTTAAAATGTAAATAAATTTTAGAATTAAGCGACCAAATATAATTGTCAAGTTTTAGTATCAGGGAATGTGGGAACGTTTGGAAACGATGTGTAACAAAACAAAAACTTGTTGTCAATACAAGATGTGGGGATAATTTTGGGGGGTAGTTTGGTGCTCAATGAAGTGATAATAACAATGGAGTGTTGAACGGCATTGGTAGAAAGATTAATTTCATGTATTAAATAATTAGTTAGTTATTAAGCGGCTATTGTGGGGGTTGCCTGTGCTCTCACAAGTAGCGAAAAGGGTTGGGGGTAGCAGTGAGTGTTACCTTCATCGGAGGCCGAGCTGGCGATAAATGTGCGGCACACCTTATCCGTGTAAAATAAAAATTTTACACACATTACTAAATGACAGTGTCGCACATAAAAATATTGATGTTTAACAGGCAGTGAAATTAAAGTTTAGATTTCCTCGACTTTTCGGGCGGTTGCTGCCTTACCAGCACTAACCGTGGTTTTGGCTAGCGGCCAGCTATGGTCATACCAAGTCCCTTGACCATAGCTGACTTGAAATTGGTATATATTTGAAATTCAATGGGGGGACATTAGAGGAAATCTCCGGAACTAGGGAACAGCGGCTGCCACTCTGTTCGAGTAGGAACAGCAAGGCCAGGTGGTAGACCCATTTAAGGGCGTTTAATTATAACCAAAGATATGTTGATATCAAAAATGTTAAAATGTAACTGCCGAAGCAGAGACGCGGAGAGGTAAACCCTGCTCCAAAATATACAGTCTCTGTGGAAGCGAAAGGGCGAGACAGTCCTCCATAATCTGAAATAGTGTGTGTGGCTGGGAGGTGACGTAAAGGAGTCACGAATTTAAAATTTTATGACAAAAGTTTTTGCGTATTCAAAGTTTAATCCAATCAAAAATGCTTGTGCTCTGTCCACATAATTATATGCTCAGACTCGTAAATTAAGGTGTTCATGCTATAATTTTAAGTGTATTATATTATTGTTGTCTATTAGATAAGCATTGATAAGAATATGTAATTTTATTATGTGTGTATTTGTTTAAGCCAATAAGTAAATCGTCTGGCAGGTTAACATAAACATCAGAATCAGAGAAATGGGAAACAATGAGGTGAGAAGGGAGAATAAATAAAAATAAATATGTATATTCCATGTAATTTGTTCAACTTTAAGATGTAGTTTCATTGCGTTTTTATTATGTTAGGATATCAGCTGATCAGCAATAACGTCACTGGTATATTGATTTGTAAATGTTACAAGTAATTAATGTTTAGTGTACTACAGACATTTTGAAGTAAAGATAAAAAGAATATGAGAAATAAAATAACAATAATTTATGCCAATTAATAAAAGATAATTCATGGGTGATAAATATTTATGGGACATGCAGACCTGTCCAAGTTGAATGAAAAGTTGAATTTGAAATAATGGAGATGAATATAATGTAATGTTGTTTTTGAGTTGATGTGATATAACAGAATTGTGTGAAATATAGATGTTGACACAGTGGTAATGGAGACTTTATGTAGATTTTGAATGATATATTGTTGTTTTTATAGTTAATGAGGTTATTTTGTGTATTTGTAGTAATGTAATGAGTTTGAGATTTTTTGGGGATGGCAATTTTGTATTAGAGGGTAGTGTAGTTGGGGAGTCCGCAACAAGGGTTGGGACGGGAATTGGAATAGATTTTAGTGAGGAGGGGCCGCCTTAGGTAAAATCCGGGGGCCAAATAAGGGAAATGAGTTTTTGGGAAGGAAACACGTATCCTATATATACAAAGGGTTAGCGAGTTTTATATATGTAGAGAAGGCGGCGAATTGTGTTAAATGATAAGTTGGGGTTTAGAGTGTCCTGATTAGTAGATATTTTTGGCAGAGTTGGGTGTCATGTTAGTGGAAGTTGATGAATATTAGAGTCAGAGGGAGAAAGTTTATATATGTTTACAGATCTAGTACAGTAATGAGAATAAATGATTTATAACACCCAAAGTAATGTAGAATTAAACTGTTAACTAAAGAGAGAAATTGATAATAAGGAATATACAATTGTTTTTTCAACCAGTGACAGAATTTTGATAAAATTTGAAAATAATGTAAAGTCAAGAATTGTTTGTTTTAAATAATTTAAATGTCAATCTGTTTATTATTTGTATTAATATTTTGTTTGTTTTAAATATTTTGTTTATTATGTTTTGTATTTCAAGGTAGGATATTGAAAATGTTCAAGGTGTTTTCAGAAATCATACATAACATATGTAGGTCAAGGGTTTTGGACTTGACCTAGTTATGATCAGCTGATGAGTTCATACACCTACTAAGCTTGTGTATAGTAGGAAGCCAATTGTGATTTGTTTGTTTAATTAATTCAAACCAATATTTGAAGTTTTAATAAATATTTAATAAATAAATTTAATAAAAAATTTAATGAATAAATTTAAATTTTTTTTTTGAATTTTAAAATTTTTGGAAATTTTAAATTTTTTTTGAAAAAAAAAAACTAGATTTTTCGCCTGCCAGCGAATGACTATTTTAGATAATGAGTTTTTATTATGTGTGTATTAACCATGTTGCTTTTATTGTATTGCATTATATTGGTAGACTATAAGGGATTCTCATGCTAGAGTAAGGATGTATTTGTATTAGTAGAAATGTTTAGGTTAAGTCATTGAAACAAAAATTAGAAAAAAGAGGAAGAGAATTTTTTGATAAACGAGTATTTTTTGAATTTTGGATTTTTTAAATTTTCGATAAATTTTAAAAAGCAAATTTTCCACTTTTAATGTGTTATGGTAATATGTAACGTGAGAGTGTGTGAGCCCAGTATTTGCTAAAGGCAGCCCAGCTTGCAAAAAAGGGGATCCATATCGGCGGAGGAGCTGGGATAATTTTAGCCAGGGATTGAGGATTTTGGGGGTAGCATGTTAGAAGGCGAGGTGCGCCGTGGTGCGAGTCTGATCGATTTCTCGGTGTTGGGATCTCTAACGGAGAAGTCCAGTGATCTCGTTCAGATGAGTCCATGGTCGCTGAGCCAGGGGGGTCGTGTACCCATGCAGAGTAAGAATTAGGGGGTTGTTGGCACCAGTTCCTCACCGGTCCTCTTCGGGTTTATCGATGAGATTTCTTCTGTCATGGACAGCAGAATTCTCATCGAGGGGGTATTGTAGCGGGTCATTTTTGGGTGTTTTTATTTTTAACCATTTGGGGCATTATTATATTGTTACTTATTTCGTTTTCGGGCGGACTGGTATAATAAATTTGAAAAAACTGTAATTGTATTGTGCAACGTTATTTAACAAGCAACAGCACGAGGTTGAGAAACAGAGTTTGGAACAAAAGCGACACGCAATTTCAGTGGTGTAACGGCAGAAGAATTTACCTCCACCAAAATTCTAAGAACTCTGTGCATGTGTTTTGACGCCCGTATGCAACTCAGCCGGGCGGGGATCGGCACTGACGCCGTGAGTGACAACGCAGTTGAGACCAACATGGCGCTGGGACGAGAAGTTATTAGTTCTAAGTGACCGGCTACCGGAAAACCAGCGTCAAACTCCGCCTACTGTGAGCGACATCAGCAGAGCAGATGCCAATATCAGCCTCTGGACACACACACATGCCAGTTATAATCCATGCATAAAATGGTTATGCCACCGCAATTAATCACCAACGGCGACTAAAACCGGATGGCCGTGACTGCTCATTTCCCGCGACTCGAGGAAAGCACATTGTGCAGTTCGTCACTGACTGTCGGCGCCGACACGTGAGCTAAATACGCTCATATAATTTCATCAGTATTCAATAATGAAAGTGAAGTAGTTATTGTCAAAATACAGTGACAGGATGGGAGGAGAGTTGTAGAACAATAATAGCCAAATTTGTGATTTAGTTTCGTCCTTTTCGAGACGTTTTCGACCTACCGCGGGCTGGCCACGAGGTCACAGAAGAACGCGTTGCCGGTAGTGATTTCAAATCATGTATTCAATCGGGTAATTGGGGTTTTATAATGGAATGGGAGTAGTGAGTGTGCAATGCTGGGCTGTTCTGTGTTTATGTGTGAAATATATAATTGTTTGTATCTGTATAAAGGATAAGGTAAGCCATAGTCGATAAGGTGCAAGAGTTGCACAACATGTAACACGAAGTTTTATCAATTCAACATTTCTTATTAATAAAAAAAATCTAATTTCTCTTCCATATAATTGAGAGTTAAATTCTTTCAATGCCTTATTTCGTTATATGTATCGTCAGAGTTCGTCGAACGAAATGGGTTAGTCCACACTATGCGATCCGGCCAGATCAAGTTGAAAGGTAAGTGGGAGTTGTAATTTGAATAAAATAATTTTACCAAAGAAAGATAAAAAGTTACATTTTCTAAAATTTTCATCTATTTTGTCAAATTTTTCGCTCAAGGTTTCATTTTGTTTCCTTGAGTTCTCATCTATTTTATCAAATTTTTTCTCCTGTTTCCTAAAATTCTCCTTATTTTCCTCCTTGGTTTCCTTTGAGTTTTCCTCCTGTTTTCTAAAATTTTCATCTATTTTGTCAAATTTTTCGCTCAAGGTTTCATTTTGTTTCCTTGAGTTCTCATCTATTTTATCAAATTTTTTCTCCTGTCTCCTAAAATTTTCCTTATTTTCCTCATTGGTTTGCCTCGAGTTTTCCTTCTGTTTCCTAAATTGTTCAGCCATAAATTTCATCATGTCTTGCCAATTGGGTTCTTCTCTGGCTACCGCTTTGTCTGGTTGGTCCCCTTGGGCATCCTCTTCAACTATTTCCTTTTCCGTGTCTGTGATTACTTCGGTTTCTTCTTTATCACCCATTGGTTGTTCCATTTCGTTGTCCGTAACTATTTCTATCTCTCGTTCCTGTCCACCTTCTTCCTTCTCCTTTTCTTCTGCCCTCTTCTTCGATCTGCCTCTGGTATTAGGTATTTCTTGTTTTCTCATAACTGCCGACGATAATTAGATTTTTTGTTATATTATTTTGTTAAATATCTCAAAATTCTTTTCTAATTACAGCCCTTTTACGTTGAGCGCCATTCTGTAACGTAATCTTCAAAGGCGTGACATCCGTCTTTTGAAAGTCTCGGAGCGGTCAGAGTACCTTTTTGCGATCGTCACTTATGAATTATAATTATTAATGTTCAAATCAATTTGATTTGAAGTTTACCAAACGAAACAGAAATCGAGTGTGTGTGATTTGGTAAAGATTAAGGAAGTTGTTTAATCTTAGTTAGAAGAGAGAGTAAGAACAATTTTGTTA
Source organism: Magicicada septendecula (assembly GCA_034769895.1). Taxonomy (NCBI): domain Eukaryota; kingdom Metazoa; phylum Arthropoda; class Insecta; order Hemiptera; family Cicadidae; genus Magicicada; species Magicicada septendecula. The sequence goes on from CM068375.1 coordinate 65,737,032, forward strand.
CACCCAGATTATACAATTTCTTATTTTTAAAAATTCATTGTTCATAAGAGCAGCTGATTTTGACATCAACCTCAAAATGTTAGGTTAACCAAACACCACTGTTCGGTAATACTCCCCGGTGGATAGTCCTCTTCTTGGCTTACTGAAAATCTACAACAACTACCCTCTACAATAAAGAATACACGTTTGATTATTTAACATAAAATATTCAGAGTATTTATTTAGATAATACACTGATTTCCTCTTCTTCCAGTATACAAATATTATAATCGATCTTTTCAGTCAACAATACATTGGATCGATTTAGTTAGGTAAACATTTGAATTATCATAAAATATATTTTTTATGATTTTATAATTTTATCCTTGATTAGACATTAAACAACATATAATTCATTTTATTAATTTCCCCAGGGTTAAGGGTAAGTTCTTTGTGTTATGAGATGGTCAGAAATGAATAATTATATACTACGCTTTACAAGATAAAAATTAATAAATTTCGAATTTTTGGTTTATTTCGTAGTATGTAGTTCCGGATTTGTCCGCAAGAGTGCAGATTATTTCTTTATTATACACATGGAATCATTTACGAAATATTGTAACTGCACAACGATTTGATATGAGGTTTTCTTGGTTAATAATGATTAATAACGTTTATATTACCTCTTTCCTCGAAGTTTTTACTTGAATGGAGCTGTTTCTAGTGTTGTAGTTCTAGTTGTTTTGTAATTTCATTGAATGTCCATAAGATACAATCTCACCAAAATCTCGAATTGCGGTTTAGCTAGGCTAGATCTTGGAATTGGTTATTTCATTTTTTTATCGGGTAAAGCACGTTATATTTTATATCTGAAGGAGTTTGAACATAAGGTAGATACTGTGAGTTAATTTTTATTCCATTTTGGCACTGTTTCCGAAAGTTTTAAATGGTTTTAATACTATTTTTGTGACATTATTTTTTCTCAACCGAACGGTTTCCAATCGTTTTAACAATTAATTTATATGTTGTTATCCGGTCACTCTTAGTAACCAATAATTTTTATATCATTTTTTATTGGTGCTTCTATCTACTTTTGAGTATATAGGCTGTTTTTAATTATTATAAATTTATTTCTTATTTATAGAAAAATAATTCTTTTTAACTTTGGTTTATTATCCAATTTGATTTATATAATGTTTTTCCGTTTATTTTCTCATAACCTTAGATATAGGTTTTTAATATTATTATTTCCTTTAATTGAATTTATATATTATTTATTTATTTCTTATAGTATCCTTACACTGCACTATTTTCTTCTGCCATTTTATTCATACAGTATTATTTTGTTTTTTATTATTATTTTATATTTAACCCTTTTATTTTTTAACCCTGGGTTATCTTATATTAAAACATAATTATCCTATTAAATATAAAATTAAACCTAGGTACTAAATTTTAGTTACCTACACAATACAAATCATACAATATTTAAACAAAACACATAATTAGTTAGTAGCAATACAGTCTACTATTATAATCCATTGTTTCTACATCTACAGCATAAGTCTGTGAGATGCTCCCTTCAAAGTCACTTATTTACTCACTGGGTACACTATAACTCACTTGGTACACTTTATATCAATTAAATATAGTTTATAACGTTTTGTGATATAAAGTAATTTATAGCTAGGTATATTAAACCCATTTCTGACCTTTATGGTGGGGTAATTAAGTTATCATTTTTGGGACTGGGTTATGTGACGTTACATAAAGCCCCCCCACTAGAACAAATTTATTTTCGTTTTACTTGTTTCCAAAATAAATTGTTAATTTCTTCAAATTTCATATCTGGTTTTATATCTTCATAATATCTTCCTTCATTTCAGACTGGTTATATACCTGTTATTCGGTTAAATGGTAATTGCTGTTTTCCTACTCAACTCTCTCTCTCTCTCTCGTGGAGGCATATTCTTCAATGATTTATATTCTCTGGGTAGTGGTACTTCGACATTTTACTTGATAAGGACTGGTCACACTAATCATAAAAAACTTGTTTTAACACTTATTTTCTTATTTACTTCTATAAATTCGCTTTCTCAATTAAGCTTCGGTCTGCTATCTTCCTTCTATTTTCTTCATCTATACTTCTGGAATCTAATATCACTCTTTTCAGCTATTTTATAATTATTATCCCTTAAATATTCAATTTCCCTAACATTTTCCCTATCCTGTGCGGTGGTACCAGTCGGGTGGCCACTTTTGGGTCCATAACTCCGCTGTCCATCCTTACACCTTCTGAGACCAGGGGAACATCATCCCTGCTCAGGAAAATTATTGCCGGAACATTTCTACGGTCAGTTTGTTGTAATAAAAAGATTACAAGTAGTCGATTAGCGACTATTACTAAACAATTTTGGGATTCTTCATACTGTAGCTGTTTGCATTTAATTATATATTTCCTTTTCTTCTTGATTCCTTCTTCTTTTTCATTAACTAATAGCGTATAACATTATTGATAGGCATTATTTTAAAATCCTTTTGACTTTCCTTCTTGTGACATATTTCTCCGTATCATTTCTTCTTATATAATCTTCAATTCCGAGAAATTCTAATTATTGTTGTATTAATTATCATCCTCCTTCAGTTTCATTGGAGTCATTAAATTATTCTTTATTCTTCTTATCTGAGCACATTACCATCAATTGTTTTTATTTATTTATTTATTTTTCTGTTTGTTACCATCAAAATATTATTTTTCCTGTTATTCCATTTTAAATTAGTTCTTTATAAATATTATTTAATCATCTGTTCTCTTTTTCTTGGTGGTTTGTTGTTTGTTAAATCAAATGGTTGCAAAATATTTTAAGTAAGTTGTACTTACATAGTTTTTGAATTTTGGGGTTTTATTAATTCAATCCTTTTCCTCAATATTTCATTTAAAATTAGTTTAACCGTTTTCGGTATCACTCACAACACAGATTGATCCACTCTTATATTTTTCCCGTGGATTCTGTTGGTTAAACTTGTCAATAAAACTTGCTATTGGATTGCCCCATTGTGGATCACTACCATACATTTCAATATTATCATATGTATATAGTCTCTCAGCTTTATTACTGGGACCAGGATTAGTACCTTGGTTTTTCCCATGGTCAACTCGTTTGTCCACCTTTCTTTGTTGCTGTTCATCTTGTCTCCTCGAACCCCTCTCATCAGCCATTATATAATTTACTTGGGCTTGATTAGTTCCCTGATTGTCACTTGTTGGATCTCCCGAGGGTATGTCCCTATTTCTATCCCCACTTCTGGACCTTCTATATTCATCATGATCATTCCATTGTTGTCTGTTGTAGTTGTTTCTCTCATCTCGTCTATCATAATTTTGTCTTTGGTTAAAATACGGACGTTTTCCTTGATAACGATTACTGTAATAATTGTTGTTGGCACTGACATAATTTACTCTAGGTCGATTATCTCTGGGTGGTTCATTTTTCCGTTCCTCGGTATTCCCTGACCTCCATCTACTCCTCCTGTAATAAGATTCTTGCTCATAATTTTCTAGTAGCGTTTCCATGCCTCCAATAGTTTTTATTTGTCCACTTAATCGGGCGCCTATAATCTTTTCCTCGAAGTGATACGCAATTTTGGTCACTAAACACTCTTCAGGGATCTTTGGGTCTAAATATTTTGCCACACACACCTTCCCCAAAAAATAAGCAGTAGGTGTTTGTCCTATATTGCGGTCATACCTACCATGACAGATATTGTCTCTAATAATGTTTTGCACTGACTCCGACCAGTACTTAAGTTTGAACATTGTTTTGAAACTCCCATAATCACACACCTCGTTCCTGATTACAGTCCACCAATTATCGTTAATGTTTTTGAAAGACTCGTCTAATATCCCTTTGATCATGTTCCATCGGTTCTCTTTGATCTATTCAAAATTTCATCTACTCTCCCTAAAAATTCGAGTGGGTTTCTGCGATAATCCCGAAAGTTTACACTTTCCCTACTACCTTGGATAACATGATGATTGTTGCATGTAGATCTAGAACTTATTCTATCTACATCCCCTTGTAAGTTTGTTTGTATTTGTTGCAAATTATCTAATTTCTCTGCTTGGCTATGGAACTGATTCTTTACATTCTCTACCGTTTCGTGAAAATCTGTGAATTTACAGTGTAGACTGCTTTTTATACTATCTAACTGGTCATTGTTTTCTTGGTGTATGGCCATTATACGAACTTGATTACTTTGTTCCTCCCGTTCCATTCGTGCATCGATTCCTGTTTTATTTGTTCCATCTTTTCTTCAGTTTTATCTAATCTTTGATTGGTTTCTATTAATTTCTTCTCTGCCTCTTCCTTATATTCATCTACTCTTTGGCTAAGCGTATTACTGACCAGTTCAATTTTACCCTCAAGATTTTCCCTCAACTCCTTATTGAAATTCTCCATCTTACCCTCAATTTGTTTTAAATTTTCATTATTGTCTTCAAATTTTGCATTCATCTCTTCTCTTTGTCCGTCAACAGTTTCTTTCAATTCATGGTATTGTTCATTCATGGTTTGTCTGATATTTCCATGAATGGTCTCTATTTTTTCATTTAGTTGTTTGACTAAACTTTCCTGAATGCTATCTATTTTCTCATTGGTTTGTCTATTTTGTTCCTCCTGTTTCCTAAAATTCTCCTTATTTTCCTCCTTGGTTTCCTTTGAGTTTTCCTCCTGTTTTCTAAAATTTTCATCTATTTTGTCAAATTTTTCGCTCAAGGTTTCATTTTGTTTCCTTGAGTTCTCATCTATTTTATCAAATTTTTTCTCCTGTTTCCTAAAATTCTCCTTATTTTCCTCCTTGGTTTCCTTTGAGTTTTCCTCCTGTTTTCTAAAATTTTCATCTATTTTGTCAAATTTTTCGCTCAAGGTTTCATTTTGTTTCCTTGAGTTCTCATCTATTTTATCAAATTTTTTCTCCTGTCTCCTAAAATTTTCCTTATTTTCCTCATTGGTTTGCCTCGAGTTTTCCTTCTGTTTCCTAAATTGTTCAGCCATAAATTTCATCATGTCTTGCCAATTGGGTTCTTCTCTGGCTACCGCTTTGTCTGGTTGGTCCCCTTGGGCATCCTCTTCAACTATTTCCTTTTCCGTGTCTGTGATTACTTCGGTTTCTTCTTTATCACCCATTGGTTGTTCCATTTCGTTGTCCGTAACTATTTCTATCTCTCGTTCCTGTCCACCTTCTTCCTTCTCCTTTTCTTCTGCCCTCTTCTTCGATCTGCCTCTGGTATTAGGTATTTCTTGTTTTCTCATAACTGCCGACGATAATTAGATTTTTTGTTATATTATTTTGTTAAATATCTCAAAATTCTTTTCTAATTACAGCCCTTTTACGTTGAGCGCCATTCTGTAACGTAATCTTCAAAGGCGTGACATCCGTCTTTTGAAAGTCTCGGAGCGGTCAGAGTACATTTTTGCGATCGTCACTTATGAATTATAATTATTAATGTTCAAATCAATTTGATTTGAAGTTTACCAAACGAAACAGAAATCGAGTGTGTGTGATTTGGTAAAGATTAAGGAAGTTGTTTAATCTTAGTTAGAAGAGAGAGTAAGAACAATTTTGTTACACCCAGATTATACAATTTCTTATTTTTAAAAATTCATTGTTCATAAGAGCAGCTGATTTTGACATCAACCTCAAAATGTTAGGTTAACCAAACACCACTGTTCGGTAATACTCCCCGGTGGATAGTCCTCTTCTTGGCTTACTGAAAATCTACAACAACTACCCTCTACAATAAAGAATACACGTTTGATTATTTAACATAAAATATTCAGAGTATTTATTTAGATAATACACTGATTTCCTCTTCTTCCAGTATACAAATATTATAATCGATCTTTTCAGTCAACAATACATTGGATCGATTTAGTTAGGTAAACATTTGAATTATCATAAAATATATTTTTTATGATTTTATAATTTTATCCTTGATTAGACATTAAACAACATATAATTCATTTTATTAATTTCCCCAGGGTTAAGGGTAAGTTCTTTGTGTTATGAGATGGTCAGAAATGAATAATTATATACTACGCTTTACAAGATAAAAATTAATAAATTTCGAATTTTTGGTTTATTTCGTAGTATGTAGTTCCGGATTTGTCCGCAAGAGTGCAGATTATTTCTTTATTATACACATGGAATCATTTACGAAATATTGTAACTGCACAACGATTTGATATGAGGTTTTCTTGGTTAATAATGATTAATAACGTTTATATTACCTCTTTCCTCGAAGTTTTTACTTGAATGGAGCTGTTTCTAGTGTTGTAGTTCTAGTTGTTTTGTAATTTCGTTGAATGTCCATAAGATACAATCTCACCAAAATCTCGAATTGCGGTTTAGCTAGGCTAGATCTTGGAATTGGTTATTTCACTTTTTTATCGGGTAAAGCACGTTATATTTTATATCTGAAGGAGTTTGAACATAAGGTAGATACTGTGAGTTAATTTTTATTCCATTTTGGCACTGTTTCCGAAAGTTTTAAATGGTTTTAATACTATTTTTGTGACATTATTTTTTCTCAACCGAACGGTTTCCAATCGTTTTAACAATTAATTTATATGTTGTTATCCGGTCACTCTTAGTAACCAATAATTTTTATATCATTTTTTATTGGTGCTTCTATCTACTTTTGAGTATATAGGCTGTTTTTAATTATTATAAATTTATTTCTTATTTATAGAAAAATAATTCTTTTTAACTTTGGTTTATTATCCAATTTGATTTATATAATGTTTTTCCGTTTATTTTCTCATAACCTTAGATATAGGTTTTTAATATTATTATTTCCTTTAATTGAATTTATATATTATTTATTAATTTCTTATAGTATCCTTACACTGCACTATTTTCTTCTGCCATTTTATTCATACAGTATTATTTTGTTTTTTATTATTATTTTATATTTAACCCTTTTATTTTTTAACCCTGGGTTATCTTATATTAAAACATAATTATCCTATTAAATATAAAATTAAACCTAGGTACTAAATTTTAGTTACCTACACAATACAAATCATACAATATTTAAACAAAACACATAATTAGTTAGTAGCAATACAGTCTACTATTATAATCCATTGTTTCTACATCTACAGCATAAGTCTGTGAGATGCTCCCTTCAAAGTCACTTATTTACTCACTGGGTACACTATAACTCACTTGGTACACTTTATATCAATTAAATATAGTTTATAACGTTTTGTGATATAAAGTAATTTATAGCTAGGTATATTAAACCCATTTCTGACCTTTATGGTGGGGTAATTAAGTTATCATTTTTGGGACTGGGTTATGTGACGTTACATAAAGCCCCCCCACTAGAACAAATTTATTTTCGTTTTACTTGTTTCCAAAATAAATTGTTAATTTCTTCAAATTTCATATCTGGTTTTATATCTTCATAATATCTTCCTTCATTTCAGACTGGTTATATACCTGTTATTCGGTTAAATGGTAATTGCTGTTTTCCTACTCAACTCTCTCTCTCTCTCGTGGAGGCATATTCTTCAATGATTTATATTCTCTGGGTAGTGGTACTTCGACATTTTACTTGATAAGGACTGGTCACACTAATCATAAAAAACTTGTTTTAACACTTATTTTCTTATTTACTTCTATAAATTCGCTTTCTCAATTAAGCTTCGGTCTGCTATCTTCCTTCTATTTTCTTCATCTATACTTCTGGAATCTAATATCACTCTTTTCAGCTATTTTATAATTATTATCCCTTAAATATTCAATTTCCCTAACATTTTCCCTATCCTGTGCGGTGGTACCAGTCGGGTGGCCACTTTTGGGTCCATAACTCCGCTGTCCATCCTTACACCTTCTGAGACCAGGGGAACATCATCCCTGCTCAGGAAAATTATTGCCGGAACATTTCTACGGTCAGTTTGTTGTAATAAAAAGATTACAAGTAGTCGATTAGCGACTATTACTAAACAATTTTGGGATTCTTCATACTGTAGCTGTTTGCATTTAATTATATATTTCCTTTTCTTCTTGATTCCTTCTTCTTTTTCATTAACTAATAGCGTATAACATTATTGATAGGCATTATTTTAAAATCCTTTTGACTTTCCTTCTTGTGACATATTTCTCCGTATCATTTCTTCTTATATAATCTTCAATTCCGAGAAATTCTAATTATTGTTGTATTAATTATCATCCTCCTTCAGTTTCATTGGAGTCATTAAATTATTCTTTATTCTTCTTATCTGAGCACATTACCATCAATTGTTTTTATTTATTTATTTATTTTTCTGTTTGTTACCATCAAAATATTATTTTTCCTGTTATTCCATTTTAAATTAGTTCTTTATAAATATTATTTAATCATCTGTTCTCTTTTTCTTGGTGGTTTGTTGTTTGTTAAATCAAATGGTTGCAAAATATTTTAAGTAAGTTGTACTTACATAGTTTTTGAATTTTGGGGTTTTATTAATTCAATCCTTTTCCTCAATATTTCATTTAAAATTAGTTTAACCGTTTTCGGTATCACTCACAACACAGATTGATCCACTCTTATATTTTTCCCGTGGATTCTGTTGGTTAAACTTGTCAATAAAACTTGCTATTGGATTGCCCCATTGTGGATCACTACCATACATTTCAATATTATCATATGTATATAGTCTCTCATCTTTATTACTGGGACCAGGATTAGTACCTTGGTTTTTCCCATGGTCAACTCGTTTGTCCACCTTTCTTTGTTGCTGTTCATCTTGTCTCCTCGAACCCCTCTCATCAGCCATTATATAATTTACTTGGGCTTGATTAGTTCCCTGATTGTCACTTGTTGGATCTCCCGAGGGTATGTCCCTATTTCTATCCCCACTTCTGGACCTTCTATATTCATCATGATCATTCCATTGTTGTCTGTTGTAGTTGTTTCTCTCATCTCGTCTATCATAATTTTGTCTTTGGTTAAAATACGGACGTTTTCCTTGATAACGATTACTGTAATAATTGTTGTTGGCACTGACATAATTTACTCTAGGTCGATTATCTCTGGGTGGTTCATTTTTCCGTTCCTCGGTATTCCCTGACCTCCATCTACTCCTCCTGTAATAAGATTCTTGCTCATAATTTTCTAGTAGCGTTTCCATGCCTCCAATAGTTTTTATTTGTCCACTTAATCGGGCGCCTATAATCTTTTCCTCGAAGTGATACGCAATTTTGGTCACTAAACACTCTTCAGGGATCTTTGGGTCTAAATATTTTGCCACACACACCTTCCCCAAAAAATAAGCAGTAGGTGTTTGTCCTATATTGCGGTCATACCTACCATGACAGATATTGTCTCTAATAATGTTTTGCACTGACTCCGACCAGTACTTAAGTTTGAACATTGTTTTGAAACTCCCATAATCACACACCTCGTTCCTGATTACAGTCCACCAATTATCGTTAATGTTTTTGAAAGACTCGTCTAATATCCCTTTGATCATGTTCCATCGGTTCTCTTTGATCTATTCAAAATTTCATCTACTCTCCCTAAAAATTCGAGTGGGTTTCTGCGATAATCCCGAAAGTTTACACTTTCCCTACTACCTTGGATAACATGATGATTGTTGCATGTAGATCTAGAACTTATTCTATCTACATCCCCTTGTAAGTTTGTTTGTATTTGTTGCAAATTATCTAATTTCTCTGCTTGGCTATGGAACTGATTCTTTACATTCTCTACCGTTTCGTGAAAATCTGTGAATTTACAGTGTAGACTGCTTTTTATACTATCTAACTGGTCATTGTTTTCTTGGTGTATGGCCATTATACGAACTTGATTACTTTGTTCCTCCCGTTCCATTCGTGCATCGATTCCTGTTTTATTTGTTCCATCTTTTCTTCAGTTTTATCTAATCTTTGATTGGTTTCTATTAATTTCTTCTCTGCCTCTTCCTTATATTCATCTACTCTTTGGCTAAGCGTATTACTGACCAGTTCAATTTTACCCTCAAGATTTTCCCTCAACTCCTTATTGAAATTCTCCATCTTACCCTCAATTTGTTTTAAATTTTCATTATTGTCTTCAAATTTTGCATTCATCTCTTCTCTTTGTCCGTCAACAGTTTCTTTCAATTCATGGTATTGTTCATTCATGGTTTGTCTGATATTTCCATGAATGGTCTCTATTTTTTCATTTAGTTGTTTGACTAAACTTTCCTGAATGCTATCTATTTTCTCATTGGTTTGTCTATTTTGTTCCTCCTGTTTCCTAAAATTCTCCTTATTTTCCTCCTTGGTTTCCTTTGAGTTTTCCTCCTGTTTTCTAAAATTTTCATCTATTTTGTCAAATTTTTCGCTCAAGGTTTCATTTTGTTTCCTTGAGTTCTCATCTATTTTATCAAATTTTTTCTCCTGTTTCCTAAAATTCTCCTTATTTTCCTCCTTGGTTTCCTTTGAGTTTTCCTCCTGTTTTCTAAAATTTTCATCTATTTTGTCAAATTTTTCGCTCAAGGTTTCATTTTGTTTCCTTGAGTTCTCATCTATTTTATCAAATTTTTTCTCCTGTCTCCTAAAATTTTCCTTATTTTCCTCATTGGTTTGCCTCGAGTTTTCCTTCTGTTTCCTAAATTGTTCAGCCATAAATTTCATCATGTCTTGCCAATTGGGTTCTTCTCTGGCTACCGCTTTGTCTGGTTGGTCCCCTTGGGCATCCTCTTCAACTATTTCCTTTTCCGTGTCTGTGATTACTTCGGTTTCTTCTTTATCACCCATTGGTTGTTCCATTTCGTTGTCCGTAACTATTTCTATCTCTCGTTCCTGTCCACCTTCTTCCTTCTCCTTTTCTTCTGCCCTCTTCTTCGATCTGCCTCTGGTATTAGGTATTTCTTGTTTTCTCATAACTGCCGACGATAATTAGATTTTTTGTTATATTATTTTGTTAAATATCTCAAAATTCTTTTCTAATTACAGCCCTTTTACGTTGAGCGCCATTCTGTAACGTAATCTTCAAAGGCGTGACATCCGTCTTTTGAAAGTCTCGGAGCGGTCAGAGTACATTTTTGCGATCGTCACTTATGAATTATAATTATTAATGTTCAAATCAATTTGATTTGAAGTTTACCAAACGAAACAGAAATCGAGTGTGTGTGATTTGGTAAAGATTAAGGAAGTTGTTTAATCTTAGTTAGAAGAGAGAGTAAGAACAATTTTGTTACACCCAGATTATACAATTTCTTATTTTTAAAAATTCATTGTTCATAAGAGCAGCTGATTTTGACATCAACCTCAAAATGTTAGGTTAACCAAACACCACTGTTCGGTAATACTCCCCGGTGGATAGTCCTCTTCTTGGCTTACTGAAAATCTACAACAACTACCCTCTACAATAAAGAATACACGTTTGATTATTTAACATAAAATATTCAGAGTATTTATTTAGATAATACACTGATTTCCTCTTCTTCCAGTATACAAATATTATAATCGATCTTTTCAGTCAACAATACATTGGATCGATTTAGTTAGGTAAACATTTGAATTATCATAAAATATATTTTTTATGATTTTATAATTTTATCCTTGATTAGACATTAAACAACATATAATTCATTTTATTAATTTCCCCAGGGTTAAGGGTAAGTTCTTTGTGTTATGAGATGGTCAGAAATGAATAATTATATACTACGCTTTACAAGATAAAAATTAATAAATTTCGAATTTTTGGTTTATTTCGTAGTATGTAGTTCCGGATTTGTCCGCAAGAGTGCAGATTATTTCTTTATTATACACATGGAATCATTTACGAAATATTGTAACTGCACAACGATTTGATATGAGGTTTTCTTGGTTAATAATGATTAATAACGTTTATATTACCTCTTTCCTCGAAGTTTTTACTTGAATGGAGCTGTTTCTAGTGTTGTAGTTCTAGTTGTTTTGTAATTTCGTTGAATGTCCATAAGATACAATCTCACCAAAATCTCGAATTGCGGTTTAGCTAGGCTAGATCTTGGAATTGGTTATTTCACTTTTTTATCGGGTAAAGCACGTTATATTTTATATCTGAAGGAGTTTGAACATAAGGTAGATACTGTGAGTTAATTTTTATTCCATTTTGGCACTGTTTCCGAAAGTTTTAAATGGTTTTAATACTATTTTTGTGACATTATTTTTTCTCAACCGAACGGTTTCCAATCGTTTTAACAATTAATTTATATGTTGTTATCCGGTCACTCTTAGTAACCAATAATTTTTATATCATTTTTTATTGGTGCTTCTATCTACTTTTGAGTATATAGGCTGTTTTTAATTATTATAAATTTATTTCTTATTTATAGAAAAATAATTCTTTTTAACTTTGGTTTATTATCCAATTTGATTTATATAATGTTTTTCCGTTTATTTTCTCATAACCTTAGATATAGGTTTTTAATATTATTATTTCCTTTAATTGAATTTATATATTATTTATTAATTTCTTATAGTATCCTTACACTGCACTATTTTCTTCTGCCATTTTATTCATACAGTATTATTTTGTTTTTTATTATTATTTTATATTTAACCCTTTTATTTTTTAACCCTGGGTTATCTTATATTAAAACATAATTATCCTATTAAATATAAAATTAAACCTAGGTACTAAATTTTAGTTACCTACACAATACAAATCATACAATATTTAAACAAAACACATAATTAGTTAGTAGCAATACAGTCTACTATTATAATCCATTGTTTCTACATCTACAGCATAAGTCTGTGAGATGCTCCCTTCAAAGTCACTTATTTACTCACTGGGTACACTATAACTCACTTGGTACACTTTATATCAATTAAATATAGTTTATAACGTTTTGTGATATAAAGTAATTTATAGCTAGGTATATTAAACCCATTTCTGACCTTTATGGTGGGGTAATTAAGTTATCATTTTTGGGACTGGGTTATGTGACGTTACATAAAGCCCCCCCACTAGAACAAATTTATTTTCGTTTTACTTGTTTCCAAAATAAATTGTTAATTTCTTCAAATTTCATATCTGGTTTTATATCTTCATAATATCTTCCTTCATTTCAGACTGGTTATATACCTGTTATTCGGTTAAATGGTAATTGCTGTTTTCCTACTCAACTCTCTCTCTCTCTCGTGGAGGCATATTCTTCAATGATTTATATTCTCTGGGTAGTGGTACTTCGACATTTTACTTGATAAGGACTGGTCACACTAATCATAAAAAACTTGTTTTAACACTTATTTTCTTATTTACTTCTATAAATTCGCTTTCTCAATTAAGCTTCGGTCTGCTATCTTCCTTCTATTTTCTTCATCTATACTTCTGGAATCTAATATCACTCTTTTCAGCTATTTTATAATTATTATCCCTTAAATATTCAATTTCCCTAACATTTTCCCTATCCTGTGCGGTGGTACCAGTCGGGTGGCCACTTTTGGGTCCATAACTCCGCTGTCCATCCTTACACCTTCTGAGACCAGGGGAACATCATCCCTGCTCAGGAAAATTATTGCCGGAACATTTCTACGGTCAGTTTGTTGTAATAAAAAGATTACAAGTAGTCGATTAGCGACTATTACTAAACAATTTTGGGATTCTTCATACTGTAGCTGTTTGCATTTAATTATATATTTCCTTTTCTTCTTGATTCCTTCTTCTTTTTCATTAACTAATAGCGTATAACATTATTGATAGGCATTATTTTAAAATCCTTTTGACTTTCCTTCTTGTGACATATTTCTCCGTATCATTTCTTCTTATATAATCTTCAATTCCGAGAAATTCTAATTATTGTTGTATTAATTATCATCCTCCTTCAGTTTCATTGGAGTCATTAAATTATTCTTTATTCTTCTTATCTGAGCACATTACCATCAATTGTTTTTATTTATTTATTTATTTTTCTGTTTGTTACCATCAAAATATTATTTTTCCTGTTATTCCATTTTAAATTAGTTCTTTATAAATATTATTTAATCATCTGTTCTCTTTTTCTTGGTGGTTTGTTGTTTGTTAAATCAAATGGTTGCAAAATATTTTAAGTAAGTTGTACTTACATAGTTTTTGAATTTTGGGGTTTTATTAATTCAATCCTTTTCCTCAATATTTCATTTAAAATTAGTTTAACCGTTTTCGGTATCACTCACAACACAGATTGATCCACTCTTATATTTTTCCCGTGGATTCTGTTGGTTAAACTTGTCAATAAAACTTGCTATTGGATTGCCCCATTGTGGATCACTACCATACATTTCAATATTATCATATGTATATAGTCTCTCATCTTTATTACTGGGACCAGGATTAGTACCTTGGTTTTTCCCATGGTCAACTCGTTTGTCCACCTTTCTTTGTTGCTGTTCATCTTGTCTCCTCGAATCCCTCTCATCAGCCATTATATAATTTACTTGGGCTTGATTAGTTCCCTGATTGTCACTTGTTGGATCTCCCGAGGGTATGTCCCTATTTCTATCCCCACTTCTGGACCTTCTATATTCATCATGATCATTCCATTGTTGTCTGTTGTAGTTGTTTCTCTCATCTCGTCTATCATAATTTTGTCTTTGGTTAAAATACGGACGTTTTCCTTGATAACGATTACTGTAATAATTGTTGTTGGCACTGACATAATTTACTCTAGGTCGATTATCTCTGGGTGGTTCATTTTTCCGTTCCTCGGTATTCCCTGACCTCCATCTACTCCTCCTGTAATAAGATTCTTGCTCATAATTTTCTAGTAGCGTTTCCATGCCTCCAATAGTTTTTATTTGTCCACTTAATCGGGCGCCTATAATCTTTTCCTCGAAGTGATACGCAATTTTGGTCACTAAACACTCTTCAGGGATCTTTGGGTCTAAATATTTTGCCACACACACCTTCCCCAAAAAATAAGCAGTAGGTGTTTGTCCTATATTGCGGTCATACCTACCATGACAGATATTGTCTCTAATAATGTTTTGCACTGACTCCGACCAGTACTTAAGTTTGAACATTGTTTTGAAACTCCCATAATCACACACCTCGTTCCTGATTACAGTCCACCAATTATCGTTAATGTTTTTGAAAGACTCGTCTAATATCCCTTTGATCATGTTCCATCGGTTCTCTTTGATCTATTCAAAATTTCATCTACTCTCCCTAAAAATTCGAGTGGGTTTCTGCGATAATCCCGAAAGTTTACACTTTCCCTACTACCTTGGATAACATGATGATTGTTGCATGTAGATCTAGAACTTATTCTATCTACATCCCCTTGTAAGTTTGTTTGTATTTGTTGCAAATTATCTAATTTCTCTGCTTGGCTATGGAACTGATTCTTTACATTCTCTACCGTTTCGTGAAAATCTGTGAATTTACAGTGTAGACTGCTTTTTATACTATCTAACTGGTCATTGTTTTCTTGGTGTATGGCCATTATACGAACTTGACTACTTTGTTCCTCCCGTTCCATTCGTGCATCGATTCCTGTTTTATTTGTTCCATCTTTTCTTCAGTTTTATCTAATCTTTGATTGGTTTCTATTAATTTCTTCTCTGCCTCTTCCTTATATTCATCTACTCTTTGGCTAAGCGTATTACTGACCAGTTCAATTTTACCCTCAAGATTTTCCCTCAACTCCTTATTGAAATTCTCCATCTTACCCTCAATTTGTTTTAAATTTTCATTATTGTCTTCAAATTTTGCATTCATCTCTTCTCTTTGTCCGTCAACAGTTTCTTTCAATTCATGGTATTGTTCATTCATGGTTTGTCTGATATTTCCATGAATGGTCTCTATTTTTTCATTTAGTTGTTTGACTAAACTTTCCTGAATGCTATCTATTTTCTCATTGGTTTGTCTATTTTGTTCCTCCTGTTTCCTAAAATTCTCCTTATTTTCCTCCTTGGTTTCCTTTGAGTTTTCCTCCTGTTTTCTAAAATTTTCATCTATTTTGTCAAATTTTTCGCTCAAGGTTTCATTTTGTTTCCTTGAGTTCTCATCTATTTTATCAAATTTTTTCTCCTGTTTCCTAAAATTCTCCTTATTTTCCTCCTTGGTTTCCTTTGAGTTTTCCTCCTGTTTTCTAAAATTTTCATCTATTTTGTCAAATTTTTCGCTCATGGTTTCATTTTGTTTCCTTGAGTTCTCATCTATTTTATCAAATTTTTTCTCCTGTCTCCTAAAATTTTCCTTATTTTCCTCATTGGTTTGCCTCGAGTTTTCCTTCTGTTTCCTAAATTGTTCAGCCATAAATTTCATCATGTCTTGCCAATTGGGTTCTTCTCTGGCTACCGCTTTGTCTGGTTGGTCCCCTTGGGCATCCTCTTCAACTATTTCCTTTTCCGTGTCTGTGATACTTCGGTTTCTTCTTTATCACCCATTGGTTGTTCCATTTCGTTGTCCGTAACTATTTCTATCTCTCGTTCCTGTCCACCTTCTTCCTTCTCCTTTTCTTCTGCCCTCTTCTTCGATCTGCCTCTGGTATTAGGTATTTCTTGTTTTCTCATAACTGCCGACGATAATTAGATTTTTTGTTATATTATTTTGTTAAATATCTCAAAATTCTTTTCTAATTACAGCCCTTTTACGTTGAGCGCCATTCTGTAACGTAATCTTCAAAGGCGTGACATCCGTCTTTTGAAAGTCTCGGAGCGGTCAGAGTACCTTTTTGCGATCGTCACTTATGAATTATAATTATTAATGTTCAAATCAATTTGATTTGAAGTTTACCAAACGAAACAGAAATCGAGTGTGTGTGATTTGGTAAAGATTAAGGAAGTTGTTTAATCTTAGTTAGAAGAGAGAGTAAGAACAATTTTGTTACACCCAGATTACACAATTTCTTATTTTTAAAAATTCATTGTTCATAAGAGCAGCTGATTTTGACATCAACCTCAAAATGTTAGGTTAACCAAACACCACTGTTCGGTAATACTCCCCGGTGGATAGTCCTCTTCTTGGCTTACTGAAAATCTACAACAACTACCCTCTACAATAAAGAATACACGTTTGATTATTTAACATAAAATATTCAGAGTATTTATTTAGATAATACACTGATTTCCTCTTCTTCCAGTATACAAATATTATAATCGATCTTTTCAGTCAACAATACATTGGATCGATTTAGTTAGGTAAACATTTGAATTATCATAAAATATATTTTTTATGATTTTATAATTTTATCCTTGATTAGACATTAAACAACATATAATTCATTTTATTAATTTCCCCAGGGTTAAGGGTAAGTTCTTTGTGTTATGAGATGGTCAGAAATGAATAATTATATACTACGCTTTACAAGATAAAAATTAATAAATTTCGAATTTTTGGTTTATTTCGTAGTATGTAGTTCCGGATTTGTCCGCAAGAGTGCAGATTATTTCTTTATTATACACATGGAATCATTTACGAAATATTGTAACTGCACAACGATTTGATATGAGGTTTTCTTGGTTAATAATGATTAATAACGTTTATATTACCTCTTTCCTCGAAGTTTTTACTTGAATGGAGCTGTTTCTAGTGTTGTAGTTCTAGTTGTTTTGTAATTTCGTTGAATGTCCATAAGATACAATCTCACCAAAATCTCGAATTGCGGTTTAGCTAGGCTAGATCTTGGAATTGGTTATTTCACTTTTTTATCGGGTAAAGCACGTTATATTTTATATCTGAAGGAGTTTGAACATAAGGTAGATACTGTGAGTTAATTTTTATTCCATTTTGGCACTGTTTCCGAAAGTTTTAAATGGTTTTAATACTATTTTTGTGACATTATTTTTTCTCAACCGAACGGTTTCCAATCGTTTTAACAATTAATTTATATGTTGTTATCCGGTCACTCTTAGTAACCAATAATTTTTATATCATTTTTTATTGGTGCTTCTATCTACTTTTGAGTATATAGGCTGTTTTTAATTATTATAAATTTATTTCTTATTTATAGAAAAATAATTCTTTTTAACTTTGGTTTATTATACAATTTGATTTATATAATGTTTTTCCGTTTATTTTCTCATAACCTTAGATATAGGTTTTTAATATTATTATTTCCTTTAATTGAATTTATATATTATTTATTAATTTCTTATAGTATCCTTACACTGCACTATTTTCTTCTGCCATTTTATTCATACAGTATTATTTTGTTTTTTATTATTATTTTATATTTAACCCTTTTATTTTTTAACCCTGGGTTATCTTATATTAAAACATAATTATCCTATTAAATATAAAATTAAACCTAGGTACTAAATTTTAGTTACCTACACAATACAAATCATACAATATTTAAACAAAACACATAATTAGTTAGTAGCAATACAGTCTACTATTATAATCCATTGTTTCTACATCTACAGCATAAGTCTGTGAGATGCTCCCTTCAAAGTCACTTATTTACTCACTGGGTACACTATAACTCACTTGGTACACTTTATATCAATTAAATATAGTTTATAACGTTTTGTGATATAAAGTAATTTATAGCTAGGTATATTAAACCCATTTCTGACCTTTATGGTGGGGTAATTAAGTTATCATTTTTGGGACTGGGTTATGTGACGTTACATAAAGCCCCCCCACTAGAACAAATTTATTTTCGTTTTACTTGTTTCCAAAATAAATTGTTAATTTCTTCAAATTTCATATCTGGTTTTATATCTTCATAATATCTTCCTTCATTTCAGACTGGTTATATACCTGTTATTCGGTTAAATGGTAATTGCTGTTTTCCTACTCAACTCTCTCTCTCTCTCGTGGAGGCATATTCTTCAATGATTTATATTCTCTGGGTAGTGGTACTTCGACATTTTACTTGATAAGGACTGGTCACACTAATCATAAAAAACTTGTTTTAACACTTATTTTCTTATTTACTTCTATAAATTCGCTTTCTCAATTAAGCTTCGGTCTGCTATCTTCCTTCTATTTTCTTCATCTATACTTCTGGAATCTAATATCACTCTTTTCAGCTATTTTATAATTATTATCCCTTAAATATTCAATTTCCCTAACATTTTCCCTATCCTGTGCGGTGGTACCAGTCGGGTGGCCACTTTTGGGTCCATAACTCCGCTGTCCATCCTTACACCTTCTGAGACCAGGGGAACATCATCCCTGCTCAGGAAAATTATTGCCGGAACATTTCTACGGTCAGTTTGTTGTAATAAAAAGATTACAAGTAGTCGATTAGCGACTATTACTAAACAATTTTGGGATTCTTCATACTGTAGCTGTTTGCATTTAATTATATATTTCCTTTTCTTCTTGATTCCTTCTTCTTTTTCATTAACTAATAGCGTATAACATTATTGATAGGCATTATTTTAAAATCCTTTTGACTTTCCTTCTTGTGACATATTTCTCCGTATCATTTCTTCTTATATAATCTTCAATTCCGAGAAATTCTAATTATTGTTGTATTAATTATCATCCTCCTTCAGTTTCATTGGAGTCATTAAATTATTCTTTATTCTTCTTATCTGAGCACATTACCATCAATTGTTTTTATTTATTTATTTATTTTTCTGTTTGTTACCATCAAAATATTATTTTTCCTGTTATTCCATTTTAAATTAGTTCTTTATAAATATTATTTAATCATCTGTTCTCTTTTTCTTGGTGGTTTGTTGTTTGTTAAATCAAATGGTTGCAAAATATTTTAAGTAAGTTGTACTTACATAGTTTTTGAATTTTGGGGTTTTATTAATTCAATCCTTTTCCTCAATATTTCATTTAAAATTAGTTTAACCGTTTTCGGTATCACTCACAACACAGATTGATCCACTCTTATATTTTTCCCGTGGATTCTGTTGGTTAAACTTGTCAATAAAACTTGCTATTGGATTGCCCCATTGTGGATCACTACCATACATTTCAATATTATCATATGTATATAGTCTCTCATCTTTATTACTGGGACCAGGATTAGTACCTTGGTTTTTCCCATGGTCAACTCGTTTGTCCACCTTTCTTTGTTGCTGTTCATCTTGTCTCCTCGAATCCCTCTCATCAGCCATTATATAATTTACTTGGGCTTGATTAGTTCCCTGATTGTCACTTGTTGGATCTCCCGAGGGTATGTCCCTATTTCTATCCCCACTTCTGGACCTTCTATATTCATCATGATCATTCCATTGTTGTCTGTTGTAGTTGTTTCTCTCATCTCGTCTATCATAATTTTGTCTTTCGTTAAAATACGGACGTTTTCCTTGATAACGATTACTGTAATAATTGTTGTTGGCACTGACATAATTTACTCTAGGTCGATTATCTCTGGGTGGTTCATTTTTCCGTTCCTCGGTATTCCCTGACCTCCATCTACTCCTCCTGTAATAAGATTCTTGCTCATAATTTTCTAGTAGCGTTTCCATGCCTCCAATAGTTTTTATTTGTCCACTTAATCGGGCGCCTATAATCTTTTCCTCGAAGTGATACGCAATTTTGGTCACTAAACACTCTTCAGGGATCTTTGGGTCTAAATATTTTGCCACACACACCTTCCCCAAAAAATAAGCAGTAGGTGTTTGTCCTATATTGCGGTCATACCTACCATGACAGATATTGTCTCTAATAATGTTTTGCACTGACTCCGACCAGTACTTAAGTTTGAACATTGTTTTGAAACTCCCATAATCACACACCTCGTTCCTGATTACAGTCCACCAATTATCGTTAATGTTTTTGAAAGACTCGTCTAATATCCCTTTGATCATGTTCCATCGGTTCTCTTTGATCTATTCAAAATTTCATCTACTCTCCCTAAAAATTCGAGTGGGTTTCTGCGATAATCCCGAAAGTTTACACTTTCCCTACTACCTTGGATAACATGATGATTGTTGCATGTAGATCTAGAACTTATTCTATCTACATCCCCTTGTAAGTTTGTTTGTATTTGTTGCAAATTATCTAATTTCTCTGCTTGGCTATGGAACTGATTCTTTACATTCTCTACCGTTTCGTGAAAATCTGTGAATTTACAGTGTAGACTGCTTTTTATACTATCTAACTGGTCATTGTTTTCTTGGTGTATGGCCATTATACGAACTTGATTACTTTGTTCCTCCCGTTCCATTCGTGCATCGATTCCTGTTTTATTTGTTCCATCTTTTCTTCAGTTTTATCTAATCTTTGATTGGTTTCTATTAATTTCTTCTCTGCCTCTTCCTTATATTCATCTACTCTTTGGCTAAGCGTATTACTGACCAGTTCAATTTTACCCTCAAGATTTTCCCTCAACTCCTTATTGAAATTCTCCATCTTACCCTCAATTTGTTTTAAATTTTCATTATTGTCTTCAAATTTTGCATTCATCTCTTCTCTTTGTCCGTCAACAGTTTCTTTCAATTCATGGTATTGTTCATTCATGGTTTGTCTGATATTTCCATGAATGGTCTCTATTTTTTCATTTAGTTGTTTGACTAAACTTTCCTGAATGCTATCTATTTTCTCATTGGTTTGTCTATTTTGTTCCTCCTGTTTCCTAAAATTCTCCTTATTTTCCTCCTTGGTTTCCTTTGAGTTTTCCTCCTGTTTTCTAAAATTTTCATCTATTTTGTCAAATTTTTCGCTCAAGGTTTCATTTTGTTTCCTTGAGTTCTCATCTATTTTATCAAATTTTTTCTCCTGTTTCCTAAAATTCTCCTTATTTTCCTCCTTGGTTTCCTTTGAGTTTTCCTCCTGTTTTCTAAAATTTTCATCTATTTTGTCAAATTTTTCGCTCAAGGTTTCATTTTGTTTCCTTGAGTTCTCATCTATTTTATCAAATTTTTTCTCCTGTCTCCTAAAATTTTCCTTATTTTCCTCATTGGTTTGCCTCGAGTTTTCCTTCTGTTTCCTAAATTGTTCAGCCATAAATTTCATCATGTCTTGCCAATTGGGTTCTTCTCTGGCTACCGCTTTGTCTGGTTGGTCCCCTTGGGCATCCTCTTCAACTATTTCCTTTTCCGTGTCTGTGATACTTCGGTTTCTTCTTTATCACCCATTGGTTGTTCCATTTCGTTGTCCGTAACTATTTCTATCTCTCGTTCCTGTCCACCTTCTTCCTTCTCCTTTTCTTCTGCCCTCTTCTTCGATCTGCCTCTGGTATTAGGTATTTCTTGTTTTCTCATAACTGCCGACGATAATTAGATTTTTTGTTATATTATTTTGTTAAATATCTCAAAATTCTTTTCTAATTACAGCCCTTTTACGTTGAGCGCCATTCTGTAACGTAATCTTCAAAGGCGTGACATCCGTCTTTTGAAAGTCTCGGAGCGGTCAGAGTACCTTTTTGCGATCGTCACTTATGAATTATAATTATTAATGTTCAAATCAATTTGATTTGAAGTTTACCAAACGAAACAGAAATCGAGTGTGTGTGATTTGGTAAAGATTAAGGAAGTTGTTTAATCTTAGTTAGAAGAGAGAGTAAGAACAATTTTGTTACACCCAGATTACACAATTTCTTATTTTTAAAAATTCATTGTTCATAAGAGCAGCTGATTTTGACATCAACCTCAAAATGTTAGGTTAACCAAACACCACTGTTCGGTAATACTCCCCGGTGGATAGTCCTCTTCTTGGCTTACTGAAAATCTACAACAACTACCCTCTACAATAAAGAATACACGTTTGATTATTTAACATAAAATATTCAGAGTATTTATTTAGATAATACACTGATTTCCTCTTCTTCCAGTATACAAATATTATAATCGATCTTTTCAGTCAACAATACATTGGATCGATTTAGTTAGGTAAACATTTGAATTATCATAAAATATATTTTTTATGATTTTATAATTTTATCCTTGATTAGACATTAAACAACATATAATTCATTTTATTAATTTCCCCAGGGTTAAGGGTAAGTTCTTTGTGTTATGAGATGGTCAGAAATGAATAATTATATACTACGCTTTACAAGATAAAAATTAATAAATTTCGAATTTTTGGTTTATTTCGTAGTATGTAGTTCCGGATTTGTCCGCAAGAGTGCAGATTATTTCTTTATTATACACATGGAATCATTTACGAAATATTGTAACTGCACAACGATTTGATATGAGGTTTTCTTGGTTAATAATGATTAATAACGTTTATATTACCTCTTTCCTCGAAGTTTTTACTTGAATGGAGCTGTTTCTAGTGTTGTAGTTCTAGTTGTTTTGTAATTTCGTTGAATGTCCATAAGATACAATCTCACCAAAATCTCGAATTGCGGTTTAGCTAGGCTAGATCTTGGAATTGGTTATTTCACTTTTTTATCGGGTAAAGCACGTTATATTTTATATCTGAAGGAGTTTGAACATAAGGTAGATACTGTGAGTTAATTTTTATTCCATTTTGGCACTGTTTCCGAAAGTTTTAAATGGTTTTAATACTATTTTTGTGACATTATTTTTTCTCAACCGAACGGTTTCCAATCGTTTTAACAATTAATTTATATGTTGTTATCCGGTCACTCTTAGTAACCAATAATTTTTATATCATTTTTTATTGGTGCTTCTATCTACTTTTGAGTATATAGGCTGTTTTTAATTATTATAAATTTATTTCTTATTTATAGAAAAATAATTCTTTTTAACTTTGGTTTATTATACAATTTGATTTATATAATGTTTTTCCGTTTATTTTCTCATAACCTTAGATATAGGTTTTTAATATTATTATTTCCTTTAATTGAATTTATATATTATTTATTAATTTCTTATAGTATCCTTACACTGCACTATTTTCTTCTGCCATTTTATTCATACAGTATTATTTTGTTTTTTATTATTATTTTATATTTAACCCTTTTATTTTTTAACCCTGGGTTATCTTATATTAAAACATAATTATCCTATTAAATATAAAATTAAACCTAGGTACTAAATTTTAGTTACCTACACAATACAAATCATACAATATTTAAACAAAACACATAATTAGTTAGTAGCAATACAGTCTACTATTATAATCCATTGTTTCTACATCTACAGCATAAGTCTGTGAGATGCTCCCTTCAAAGTCACTTATTTACTCACTGGGTACACTATAACTCACTTGGTACACTTTATATCAATTAAATATAGTTTATAACGTTTTGTGATATAAAGTAATTTATAGCTAGGTATATTAAACCCATTTCTGACCTTTATGGTGGGGTAATTAAGTTATCATTTTTGGGACTGGGTTATGTGACGTTACATAAAGCCCCCCCACTAGAACAAATTTATTTTCGTTTTACTTGTTTCCAAAATAAATTGTTAATTTCTTCAAATTTCATATCTGGTTTTATATCTTCATAATATCTTCCTTCATTTCAGACTGGTTATATACCTGTTATTCGGTTAAATGGTAATTGCTGTTTTCCTACTCAACTCTCTCTCTCTCTCTCGTGGAGGCATATTCTTCAATGATTTATATTCTCTGGGTAGTGGTACTTCGACATTTTACTTGATAAGGACTGGTCACACTAATCATAAAAAACTTGTTTTAACACTTATTTTCTTATTTACTTCTATAAATTCGCTTTCTCAATTAAGCTTCGGTCTGCTATCTTCCTTCTATTTTCTTCATCTATACTTCTGGAATCTAATATCACTCTTTTCAGCTATTTTATAATTATTATCCCTTAAATATTCAATTTCCCTAACATTTTCCCTATCCTGTGCGGTGGTACCAGTCGGGTGGCCACTTTTGGGTCCATAACTCCGCTGTCCATCCTTACACCTTCTGAGACCAGGGGAACATCATCCCTGCTCAGGAAAATTATTGCCGGAACATTTCTACGGTCAGTTTGTTGTAATAAAAAGATTACAAGTAGTCGATTAGCGACTATTACTAAACAATTTTGGGATTCTTCATACTGTAGCTGTTTGCATTTAATTATATATTTCCTTTTCTTCTTGATTCCTTCTTATTTTTCATTAACTAATAGCGTATAACATTATTGATAGGCATTATTTTAAAATCCTTTTGACTTTCCTTCTTGTGACATATTTCTCCGTATCATTTCTTCTTATATAATCTTCAATTCCGAGAAATTCTAATTATTGTTGTATTAATTATCATCCTCCTTCAGTTTCATTGGAGTCATTAAATTATTCTTTATTCTTCTTATCTGAGCACATTACCATCAATTGTTTTTATTTATTTATTTATTTTTCTGTTTGTTACCATCAAAATATTATTTTTCCTGTTATTCCATTTTAAATTAGTTCTTTATAAATATTATTTAATCATCTGTTCTCTTTTTCTTGGTGGTTTGTTGTTTGTTAAATCAAATGGTTGCAAAATATTTTAAGTAAGTTGTACTTACATAGTTTTTGAATTTTGGGGTTTTATTAATTCAATCCTTTTCCTCAATATTTCATTTAAAATTAGTTTAACCGTTTTCGGTATCACTCACAACACAGATTGATCCACTCTTATATTTTTCCCGTGGATTCTGTTGGTTAAACTTGTCAATAAAACTTGCTATTGGATTGCCCCATTGTGGATCACTACCATACATTTCAATATTATCATATGTATATAGTCTCTCATCTTTATTACTGGGACCAGGATTAGTACCTTGGTTTTTCCCATGGTCAACTCGTTTGTCCACCTTTCTTTGTTGCTGTTCATCTTGTCTCCTCGAATCCCTCTCATCAGCCATTATATAATTTACTTGGGCTTGATTAGTTCCCTGATTGTCACTTGTTGGATCTCCCGAGGGTATGTCCCTATTTCTATCCCCACTTCTGGACCTTCTATATTCATCATGATCATTCCATTGTTGTCTGTTGTAGTTGTTTCTCTCATCTCGTCTATCATAATTTTGTCTCTGGTTAAAATACGGACGTTTTCCTTGATAACGATTACTGTAATAATTGTTGTTGGCACTGACATAATTTACTCTAGGTCGATTATCTCTGGGTGGTTCATTTTTCCGTTCCTCGGTATTCCCTGACCTCCATCTACTCCTCCTGTAATAAGATTCTTGCTCATAATTTTCTAGTAGCGTTTCCATGCCTCCAATAGTTTTTATTTGTCCACTTAATCGGGCGCCTATAATCTTTTCCTCGAAGTGATACGCAATTTTGGTCACTAAACACTCTTCAGGGATCTTTGGGTCTAAATATTTTGCCACACACACCTTCCCCAAAAAATAAGCAGTAGGTGTTTGTCCTATATTGCGGTCATACCTACCATGACAGATATTGTCTCTAATAATGTTTTGCACTGACTCCGACCAGTACTTAAGTTTGAACATTGTTTTGAAACTCCCATAATCACACACCTCGTTCCTGATTACAGTCCACCAATTATCGTTAATGTTTTTGAAAGACTCGTCTAATATCCCTTTGATCATGTTCCATCGGTTCTCTTTGATCTATTCAAAATTTCATCTACTCTCCCTAAAAATTCGAGTGGGTTTCTGCGATAATCCCGAAAGTTTACACTTTCCCTACTACCTTGGATAACATGATGATTGTTGCATGTAGATCTAGAACTTATTCTATCTACATCCCCTTGTAAGTTTGTTTGTATTTGTTGCAAATTATCTAATTTCTCTGCTTGGCTATGGAACTGATTCTTTACATTCTCTACCGTTTCGTGAAAATCTGTGAATTTACAGTGTAGACTGCTTTTTATACTATCTAACTGGTCATTGTTTTCTTGGTGTATGGCCATTATACGAACTTGATTACTTTGTTCCTCCCGTTCCATTCGTGCATCGATTCCTGTTTTATTTGTTCCATCTTTTCTTCAGTTTTATCTAATCTTTGATTGGTTTCTATTAATTTCTTCTCTGCCTCTTCCTTATATTCATCTACTCTTTGGCTAAGCGTATTACTGACCAGTTCAATTTTACCCTCAAGATTTTCCCTCAACTCCTTATTGAAATTCTCCATCTTACCCTCAATTTGTTTTAAATTTTCATTATTGTCTTCAAATTTTGCATTCATCTCTTCTCTTTGTCCGTCAACAGTTTCTTTCAATTCATGGTATTGTTCATTCATGGTTTGTCTGATATTTCCATGAATGGTCTCTATTTTTTCATTTAGTTGTTTGACTAAACTTTCCTGAATGCTATCTATTTTCTCATTGGTTTGTCTATTTTGTTCCTCCTGTTTCCTAAAATTCTCCTTATTTTCCTCCTTGGTTTCCTTTGAGTTTTCCTCCTGTTTTCTAAAATTTTCATCTATTTTGTCAAATTTTTCGCTCAAGGTTTCATTTTGTTTCCTTGAGTTCTCATCTATTTTATCAAATTTTTTCTCCTGTTTCCTAAAATTCTCCTTATTTTCCTCCTTGGTTTCCTTTGAGTTTTCCTCCTGTTTTCTAAAATTTTCATCTATTTTGTCAAATTTTTCGCTCAAGGTTTCATTTTGTTTCCTTGAGTTCTCATCTATTTTATCAAATTTTTTCTCCTGTCTCCTAAAATTTTCCTTATTTTCCTCATTGGTTTGCCTCGAGTTTTCCTTCTGTTTCCTAAATTGTTCAGCCATAAATTTCATCATGTCTTGCCAATTGGGTTCTTCTCTGGCTACCGCTTTGTCTGGTTGGTCCCCTTGGGCATCCTCTTCAACTATTTCCTTTTCCGTGTCTGTGATACTTCGGTTTCTTCTTTATCACCCATTGGTTGTTCCATTTCGTTGTCCGTAACTATTTCTATCTCTCGTTCCTGTCCACCTTCTTCCTTCTCCTTTTCTTCTGCCCTCTTCTTCGATCTGCCTCTGGTATTAGGTATTTCTTGTTTTCTCATAACTGCCGACGATAATTAGATTTTTTGTTATATTATTTTGTTAAATATCTCAAAATTCTTTTCTAATTACAGCCCTTTTACGTTGAGCGCCATTCTGTAACGTAATCTTCAAAGGCGTGACATCCGTCTTTTGAAAGTCTCGGAGCGGTCAGAGTACCTTTTTGCGATCGTCACTTATGAATTATAATTATTAATATTCAAATCAATTTGATTTGAAGTTTACCAAACGAAACAGAAATCGAGTGTGTGTGATTTGGTAAAGATTAAGGAAGTTGTTTAATCTTAGTTAGAAGAGAGAGTAAGAACAATTTTGTTACACCCAGATTACACAATTTCTTATTTTTAAAAATTCATTGTTCATAAGAGCAGCTGATTTTGACATCAACCTCAAAATGTTAGGTTAACCAAACACCACTGTTCGGTAATACTCCCCGGTGGATAGTCCTCTTCTTGGCTTACTGAAAATCTACAACAACTACCCTCTACAATAAAGAATACACGTTTGATTATTTAACATAAAATATTCAGAGTATTTATTTAGATAATACACTGATTTCCTCTTCTTCCAGTATACAAATATTATAATCGATCTTTTCAGTCAACAATACATTGGATCGATTTAGTTAGGTAAACATTTGAATTATCATAAAATATATTTTTTATGATTTTATAATTTTATCCTTGATTAGACATTAAACAACATATAATTCATTTTATTAATTTCCCCAGGGTTAAGGGTAAGTTCTTTGTGTTATGAGATGGTCAGAAATGAATAATTATATACTACGCTTTACAAGATAAAAATTAATAAATTTCGAATTTTTGGTTTATTTCGTAGTATGTAGTTCCGGATTTGTCCGCAAGAGTGCAGATTATTTCTTTATTATACACATGGAATCATTTACGAAATATTGTAACTGCACAACGATTTGATATGAGGTTTTCTTGGTTAATAATGATTAATAACGTTTATATTACCTCTTTCCTCGAAGTTTTTACTTGAATGGAGCTGTTTCTAGTGTTGTAGTTCTAGTTGTTTTGTAATTTCGTTGAATGTCCATAAGATACAATCTCACCAAAATCTCGAATTGCGGTTTAGCTAGGCTAGATCTTGGAATTGGTTATTTCACTTTTTTATCGGGTAAAGCACGTTATATTTTATATCTGAAGGAGTTTGAACATAAGGTAGATACTGTGAGTTAATTTTTATTCCATTTTGGCACTGTTTCCGAAAGTTTTAAATGGTTTTAATACTATTTTTGTGACATTATTTTTTCTCAACCGAACGGTTTCCAATCGTTTTAACAATTAATTTATATGTTGTTATCCGGTCACTCTTAGTAACCAATAATTTTTATATCATTTTTTATTGGTGCTTCTATCTACTTTTGAGTATATAGGCTGTTTTTAATTATTATAAATTTATTTCTTATTTATAGAAAAATAATTCTTTTTAACTTTGGTTTATTATCCAATTTGATTTATATAATGTTTTTCCGTTTATTTTCTCATAACCTTAGATATAGGTTTTTAATATTATTATTTCCTTTAATTGAATTTATATATTATTTATTAATTTCTTATAGTATCCTTACACTGCACTATTTTCTTCTGCCATTTTATTCATACAGTATTATTTTGTTTTTTATTATTATTTTATATTTAACCCTTTTATTTTTTAACCCTGGGTTATCTTATATTAAAACATAATTATCCTATTAAATATAAAATTAAACCTAGGTACTAAATTTTAGTTACCTACACAATACAAATCATACAATATTTAAACAAAACACATAATTAGTTAGTAGCAATACAGTCTACTATTATAATCCATTGTTTCTACATCTACAGCATAAGTCTGTGAGATGCTCCCTTCAAAGTCACTTATTTACTCACTGGGTACACTATAACTCACTTGGTACACTTTATATCAATTAAATATAGTTTATAACGTTTTGTGATATAAAGTAATTTATAGCTAGGTATATTAAACCCATTTCTGACCTTTATGGTGGGGTAATTAAGTTATCATTTTTGGGACTGTGTTATGTGACGTTACATAAAGCCCCCCCACTAGAACAAATTTATTTTCGTTTTACTTGTTTCCAAAATAAATTGTTAATTTCTTCAAATTTCATATCTGGTTTTGTATCTTCATAATATCTTCCTTCATTTCAGACTGGTTATATACCTGTTATTCGGTTAAATGGTAATTGCTGTTTTCCTACTCAACTCTCTCTCTCTCTCGTGGAGGCATATTCTTCAATGATTTATATTCTCTGGGTAGTGGTACTTCGACATTTTACTTGATAAGGACTGGTCACACTAATCATAAAAAACTTGTTTTAACACTTATTTTCTTATTTACTTCTATAAATTCGCTTTCTCAATTAAGCTTCGGTCTGCTATCTTCCTTCTATTTTCTTCATCTATACTTCTGGAATCTAATATCACTCTTTTCAGCTATTTTATAATTATTATCCCTTAAATATTCAATTTCCCTAACATTTTCCCTATCCTGTGCGGTGGTACCAGTCGGGTGGCCACTTTTGGGTCCATAACTCCGCTGTCCATCCTTACACCTTCTGAGACCAGGGGAACATCATCCCTGCTCAGGAAAATTATTGCCGGAACATTTCTACGGTCAGTTTGTTGTAATAAAAAGATTACAAGTAGTCGATTAGCGACTATTACTAAACAATTTTGGGATTCTTCATACTGTAGCTGTTTGCATTTAATTATATATTTCCTTTTCTTCTTGATTCCTTCTTCTTTTTCATTAACTAATAGCGTATAACATTATTGATAGGCATTATTTTAAAATCCTTTTGACTTTCCTTCTTGTGACATATTTCTCCGTATCATTTCTTCTTATATAATCTTCAATTCCGAGAAATTCTAATTATTGTTGTATTAATTATCATCCTCCTTCAGTTTCATTGGAGTCATTAAATTATTCTTTATTCTTCTTATCTGAGCACATTACCATCAATTGTTTTTATTTATTTATTTATTTTTCTGTTTGTTACCATCAAAATATTATTTTTCCTGTTATTCCATTTTAAATTAGTTCTTTATAAATATTATTTAATCATCTGTTCTCTTTTTCTTGGTGGTTTGTTGTTTGTTAAATCAAATGGTTGCAAAATATTTTAAGTAAGTTGTACTTACATAGTTTTTGAATTTTGGGGTTTTATTAATTCAATCCTTTTCCTCAATATTTCATTTAAAATTAGTTTAACCGTTTTCGGTATCACTCACAACACAGATTGATCCACTCTTATATTTTTCCCGTGGATTCTGTTGGTTAAACTTGTCAATAAAACTTGCTATTGGATTGCCCCATTGTGGATCACTACCATACATTTCAATATTATCATATGTATATAGTCTCTCATCTTTATTACTGGGACCAGGATTAGTACCTTGGTTTTTCCCATGGTCAACTCGTTTGTCCACCTTTCTTTGTTGCTGTTCATCTTGTCTCCTCGAATCCCTCTCATCAGCCATTATATAATTTACTTGGGCTTGATTAGTTCCCTGATTGTCACTTGTTGGATCTCCCGAGGGTATGTCCCTATTTCTATCCCCACTTCTGGACCTTCTATATTCATCATGATCATTCCATTGTTGTCTGTTGTAGTTGTTTCTCTCATCTCGTCTATCATAATTTTGTCTTTTGTTAAAATACGGACGTTTTCCTTGATAACGATTACTGTAATAATTGTTGTTGGCACTGACATAATTTACTCTAGGTCGATTATCTCTGGGTGGTTCATTTTTCCGTTCCTCGGTATTCCCTGACCTCCATCTACTCCTCCTGTAATAAGATTCTTGCTCAAAATTTTCTAGTAGCGTTTCCATGCCTCCAATAGTTTCTATTTGTCCACTTAATCGGGCGCCTATAATCTTTTCCTCGAAGTGATACGCAATTTTGGTCACTAAACACTCTTCAGGGATCTTTGGGTCTAAATATTTTGCCACACACACCTTCCCCAAAAAATAAGCAGTAGGTGTTTGTCCTATATTGCGGTCATACCTACCATGACAGATATTGTCTCTAATAATGTTTTGCACTGACTCCGACCAGTACTTAAGTTTGAACATTGTTTTGAAACTCCCATAATCACACACCTCGTTCCTGATTACAGTCCACCAATTATCGTTAATGTTTTTGAAAGACTCGTCTAATATCCCTTTGATCATGTTCCATCGGTTCTCTTTGATCTATTCAAAATTTCATCTACTCTCCCTAAAAATTCGAGTGGGTTTCTGCGATAATCCCGAAAGTTTACACTTTCCCTACTACCTTGGATAACATGATGATTGTTGCATGTAGATCTAGAACTTATTCTATCTACATCCCCTTGTAAGTTTGTTTGTATTTGTTGCAAATTATCTAATTTCTCTGCTTGGCTATGGAACTGATTCTTTACATTCTCTACCGTTTCGTGAAAATCTGAATTTACAGTGTAGACTGCTTTTTATACTATCTAACTGGTCATTGTTTTCTTGGTGTATGGCCATTATACGAACTTGATTACTTTGTTCCTCCCGTTCCATTCGTGCATCGATTCCTGTTTTATTTGTTCCATCTTTTCTTCAGTTTTATCTAATCTTTGATTGGTTTCTATTAATTTCTTCTCTGCCTCTTCCTTATATTCATCTACTCTTTGGCTAAGCGTATTACTGACCAGTTCAATTTTACCCTCAAGATTTTCCCTCAACTCCTTATTGAAATTCTCCATCTTACCCTCAATTTGTTTTAAATTTTCATTATTGTCTTCAAATTTTGCATTCATCTCTTCTCTTTGTCCGTCAACAGTTTCTTTCAATTCATGGTATTGTTCATTCATGGTTTGTCTGATATTTCCATGAATGGTCTCTATTTTTTCATTTAGTTGTTTGACTAAACTTTCCTGAATGCTATCTATTTTCTCATTGGTTTGTCTATTTTGTTCCTCCTGTTTCCTAAAATTCTCCTTATTTTCCTCCTTGGTTTCCTTTGAGTTTTCCTCCTGTTTTCTAAAATTTTCATCTATTTTGTCAAATTTTTCGCTCAAGGTTTCATTTTGTTTCCTTGAGTTCTCATCTATTTTATCAAATTTTTTCTCCTGTTTCCTAAAATTCTCCTTATTTTCCTCCTTGGTTTCCTTTGAGTTTTCCTCCTGTTTTCTAAAATTTTCATCTATTTTGTCAAATTTTTCGCTCAAGGTTTCATTTTGTTTCCTTGAGTTCTCATCTATTTTATCAAATTTTTTCTCCTGTCTCCTAAAATTTTCCTTATTTTCCTCATTGGTTTGCCTCGAGTTTTCCTTCTGTTTCCTAAATTGTTCAGCCATAAATTTCATCATGTCTTGCCAATTGGGTTCTTCTCTGGCTACTGCTTTGTCTGGTTGGTCCCCTTGGGCATCCTCTTCAACTATTTCCTTTTCCGTGTCTGTGATTACTTCGGTTTCTTCTTTATCACCCATTGGTTGTTCCATTTCGTTGTCCGTAACTATTTCTATCTCTCGTTCCTGTCCACCTTCTTCCTTCTCCTTTTCTTCTGCCCTCTTCTTCGATCTGCCTCTGGTATTAGGTATTTCTTGTTTTCTCATAACTGCCGACGATAATTAGATTTTTTGTTATATTATTTTGTTAAATATCTCAAAATTCTTTTCTAATTACAGCCCTTTTACATTGAGCGCCATTCTGTAACGTAATCTTCAAAGGCGTGACATCCGTCTTTTGAAAGTCTCGGAGCGGTCAGAGTACCTTTTTGCGATCGTCACTTATGAATTATAATTATTAATGTTCAAATCAATTTGATTTGAAGTTTACCAAACGAAACAGAAATCGAGTGTGTGTGATTTGGTAAAGATTAAGGAAGTTGTTTAATCTTAGTTAGAAGAGAGAGTAAGAACAATTTTGTTACACCCAGATTATACAATTTCTTATTTTTAAAAATTCATTGTTCATAAGAGCAGCTGATTTTGACATCAACCTCAAAATGTTAGGTTAACCAAACACCACTGTTCGGTAATACTCCCCGGTGGATAGTCCTCTTCTTGGCTTACTGAAAATCTACAACAACTACCCTCTACAATAAAGAATACACGTTTGATTATTTAACATAAAATATTCAGAGTATTTATTTAGATAATACACTGATTTCCTCTTCTTCCAGTATACAAATATTATAATCGATCTTTTCAGTCAACAATACATTGGATCGATTTAGTTAGGTAAACATTTGAATTATCATAAAATATATTTTTTATGATTTTATAATTTTATCCTTGATTAGACATTAAACAACATATAATTCATTTTATTAATTTCCCCAGGGTTAAGGGTAAGTTCTTTGTGTTATGAGATGGTCAGAAATGAATAATTATATACTACGCTTTACAAGATAAAAATTAATAAATTTCGAATTTTTGGTTTATTTCGTAGTATGTAGTTCCGGATTTGTCCGCAAGAGTGCAGATTATTTCTTTATTATACACATGGAATCATTTACGAAATATTGTAACTGCACAACGATTTGATATGAGGTTTTCTTGGTTAATAATGATTAATAACGTTTATATTACCTCTTTCCTCGAAGTTTTTACTTGAATGGAGCTGTTTCTAGTGTTGTAGTTCTAGTTGTTTTGTAATTTCGTTGAATGTCCATAAGATACAATCTCACCAAAATCTCTAATTGCGGTTTAGCTAGGCTAGATCTTGGAATTGGTTATTTCACTTTTTTATCGGGTAAAGCACGTTATATTTTATATCTGAAGGAGTTTGAACATAAGGTAGATACTGTGAGTTAATTTTTATTCCATTTTGGCACTGTTTCCGAAAGTTTTAAATGGTTTTAATACTATTTTTGTGACATTATTTTTTCTCAACCGAACGGTTTCCAATCGTTTTAACAATTAATTTATATGTTGTTATCCGGTCACTCTTAGTAACCAATAATTTTTATATCATTTTTTATTGGTGCTTCTATCTACTTTTGAGTATATAGGCTGTTTTTAATTATTATAAATTTATTTCTTATTTATAGAAAAATAATTCTTTTTAACTTTGGTTTATTATCCAATTTGATTTATATAATGTTTTTCCGTTTATTTTCTCATAACCTTAGATATAGGTTTTTAATATTATTATTTCCTTTAATTGAATTTATATATTATTTATTAATTTCTTATAGTATCCTTACACTGCACTATTTTCTTCTGCCATTTTATTCATACAGTATTATTTTGTTTTTTATTATTATTTTATATTTAACCCTTTTATTTTTTAACCCTGGGTTATCTTATATTAAAACATAATTATCCTATTAAATATAAAATTAAACCTAGGTACTAAATTTTAGTTACCTACACAATACAAATCATACAATATTTAAACAAAACACATAATTAGTTAGTAGCAATACAGTCTACTATTATAATCCATTGTTTCTACATCTACAGCATAAGTCTGTGAGATGCTCCCTTCAAAGTCACTTATTTACTCACTGGGTACACTATAACTCACTTGGTACACTTTATATCAATTAAATATAGTTTATAACGTTTTGTGATATAAAGTAATTTATAGCTAGGTATATTAAACCCATTTCTGACCTTTATGGTGGGGTAATTAAGTTATCATTTTTGGGACTGGGTTATGTGACGTTACATAAAGCCCCCCCACTAGAACAAATTTATTTTCGTTTTACTTGTTTCCAAAATAAATTGTTAATTTCTTCAAATTTCATATCTGGTTTTATATCTTCATAATATCTTCCTTCATTTCAGACTGGTTATATACCTGTTATTCGGTTAAATGGTAATTGCTGTTTTCCTACTCAACTCTCTCTCTCTCTCGTGGAGGCATATTCTTCAATGATTTATATTCTCTGGGTAGTGGTACTTCGACATTTTACTTGATAAGGACTGGTCACACTAATCATAAAAAACTTGTTTTAACACTTATTTTCTTATTTACTTCTATAAATTCGCTTTCTCAATTAAGCTTCGGTCTGCTATCTTCCTTCTATTTTCTTCATCTATACTTCTGGAATCTAATATCACTCTTTTCAGCTATTTTATAATTATTATCCCTTAAATATTCAATTTCCCTAACATTTTTCCCTATCCTGTGCGGTGGTACCAGTCGGGTGGCCACTTTTGGGTCCATAACTCCGCTGTCCATCCTTACACCTTCTGAGACCAGGGGAACATCATCCCTGCTCAGGAAAATTATTGCCGGAACATTTCTACGGTCAGTTTGTTGTAATAAAAAGATTACAAGTAGTCGATTAGCGACTATTACTAAACAATTTTGGGATTCTTCATACTGTAGCTGTTTGCATTTAATTATATATTTCCTTTTCTTCTTGATTCCTTCTTCTTTTTCATTAACTAATAGCGTATAACATTATTGATAGGCATTATTTTAAAATCCTTTTGACTTTCCTTCTTGTGACATATTTCTCCGTATCATTTCTTCTTATATAATCTTCAATTCCGAGAAATTCTAATTATTGTTGTATTAATTATCATCCTCCTTCAGTTTCATTGGAGTCATTAAATTATTCTTTATTCTTCTTATCTGAGCACATTACCATCAATTGTTTTTATTTATTTATTTATTTTTCTGTTTGTTACCATCAAAATATTATTTTTCCTGTTATTCCATTTTAAATTAGTTCTTTATAAATATTATTTAATCATCTGTTCTCTTTTTCTTGGTGGTTTGTTGTTTGTTAAATCAAATGGTTGCAAAATATTTTAAGTAAGTTGTACTTACATAGTTTTTGAATTTTGGGGTTTTATTAATTCAATCCTTTTCCTCAATATTTCATTTAAAATTAGTTTAACCGTTTTCGGTATCACTCACAACACAGATTGATCCACTCTTATATTTTTCCCGTGGATTCTGTTGGTTAAACTTGTCAATAAAACTTGCTATTGGATTGCCCCATTGTGGATCACTACCATACATTTCAATATTATCATATGTATATAGTCTCTCATCTTTATTACTGGGACCAGGATTAGTACCTTGGTTTTTCCCATGGTCAACTCGTTTGTCCACCTTTCTTTGTTGCTGTTCATCTTGTCTCCTCGAATCCCTCTCATCAGCCATTATATAATTTACTTGGGCTTGATTAGTTCCCTGATTGTCACTTGTTGGATCTCCCGAGGGTATGTCCCTATTTCTATCCCCACTTCTGGACCTTCTATATTCATCATGATCATTCCATTGTTGTCTGTTGTAGTTGTTTCTCTCATCTCGTCTATCATAATTTTGTCTTTGGTTAAAATACGGACGTTTTCCTTGATAACGATTACTGTAATAATTGTTGTTGGCACTGACATAATTTACTCTAGGTCGATTATCTCTGGGTGGTTCATTTTTCCGTTCCTCGGTATTCCCTGACCTCCATCTACTCCTCCTGTAATAAGATTCTTGCTCATAATTTTCTAGTAGCGTTTCCATGCCTCCAATAGTTTTTATTTGTCCACTTAATCGGGCGCCTATAATCTTTTCCTCGAAGTGATACGCAATTTTGGTCACTAAACACTCTTCAGGGATCTTTGGGTCTAAATATTTTGCCACACACACCTTCCCCAAAAAATAAGCAGTAGGTGTTTGTCCTATATTGCGGTCATACCTACCATGACAGATATTGTCTCTAATAATGTTTTGCACTGACTCCGACCAGTACTTAAGTTTGAACATTGTTTTGAAACTCCCATAATCACACACCTCGTTCCTGATTACAGTCCACCAATTATCGTTAATGTTTTTGAAAGACTCGTCTAATATCCCTTTGATCATGTTCCATCGGTTCTCTTTGATCTATTCAAAATTTCATCTACTCTCCCTAAAAATTCGAGTGGGTTTCTGCGGTAATCCCGAAAGTTTACACTTTCCCTACCACCTTGGATAACATGATGATTGTTGCATGTAGATCTAGAACTTATTCTATCTACATCCCCTTGTAAGTTTGTTTGTATTTGTTGCAAATTATCTAATTTCTCTGCGTGGCTATGGAACTGATTCTTTACATTCTCTACCGTTTCATGAAAATCTGTGAATTTACAGTGTAGACTGCTTTTTATACTATCTAACTGGTCATTGTTTTCTTGGTGTATGGCCATTATACGAACTTGATTACTTTGTTCCTCCCGTTCCATTCGTGCATCGATTCCTGTTTTATTTGTTCCATCTTTTCTTCAGTTTTATCTAATCTTTGATTGGTTTCTATTAATTTCTTCTCTGCCTCTTCCTTATATTCATCTACTCTTTGGCTAAGCATATTACTGACCAGTTCAATTTTACCCTCAAGATTTTCCCTCAACTCCTTATTGAAATTCTCCATCTTACCCTCAATTTGTTTTAAATTTTCATTATTGTCTTCAAATTTTGCATTCATCTCTTCTCTTTGTCCGTCAACAGTTTCTTTCAATTCATGGTATTGTTCATTCATGGTTTGTCTGATATTTCCATGAATGGTCTCTATTTTTTCATTTAGTTGTTTGACTAAACTTTCCTGAATGCTATCTATTTTCTCATTGGTTTGTCTATTTTGTTCCTCCTGTTTCCTAAAATTCTCCTTATTTTCCTCCTTGGTTTCCTTTGAGTTTTCCTCCTGTTTTCTAAAATTTTCATCTATTTTGTCAAATTTTTTCTCCTGTTTCCTAAAATTCTCCTTATTTTCCTCCTTGGTTTCCTTTGAGTTTTCCTCCTGTTTTCTAAAATTTTCATCTATTTTGTCAAATTTTTCTCTCAAGGTTTCATTTTGTTTCCTTGAGTTCTCATCTATTTTATCAAATTTTTTCTCCTGTCTCCTAAAATTTTCCTTATTTTCCTCATTGGTTTGCCTCGAGTTTTCCTTCTGTTTCCTAAATTGTTCAGCCATAAATTTCATCATGTCTTGCCAATTGGGTTCTTCTCTGGCTACCGCTTTGTCTGGTTGGTCCCCTTGGGCATCCTCTTCAACTATTTCCTTTTCCGTGTCTGTGATTACTTCGGTTTCTTCTTTATCACCCATTGGTTGTTCCATTTCGTTGTCCGTAACTATTTCTATCTCTCGTTCCTGTCCACCTTCTTCCTTCTCCTTTTCTTCTGCCCTCTTCTTCGATCTGCCTCTGGTATTAGGTATTTCTTGTTTTCTCATAACTGCCGACGATAATTAGATTTTTTGTTATATTATTTTGTTAAATATCTCAAAATTCTTTTCTAATTACAGCCCTTTTACATTGAGCGCCATTCTGTAACGTAATCTTCAAAGGCGTGACATCCGTCTTTTGAAAGTCTCGGAGCGGTCAGAGTACCTTTTTGCGATCGTCACTTATGAATTATAATTATTAATGTTCAAATCAATTTGATTTGAAGTTTACCAAACGAAACAGAAATCGAGTGTGTGTGATTTGGTAAAGATTAAGGAAGTTGTTTAATCTTAGTTAGAAGAGAGAGTAAGAACAATTTTGTTACACCCAGATTATACAAATTCTTATTTTTAAAAATTCATTGTTCATAAGAGCAGCTGATTTTGACATCAACCTCAAAATGTTAGGTTAACCAAACACCACTGTTCGGTAATACTCCCCGGTGGATAGTCCTCTTCTTGGCTTACTGAAAATCTACAACAACTACCCTCTACAATAAAGAATACACGTTTGATTATTTAACATAAAATATTCAGAGCATTTATTTAGATAATACACTGATTTCCTCTTCTTCCAGTATACAAATATTATAATCGATCTTTTCAGTCAACAATACATTGGATCGATTTAGTTAGGTAAACATTTGAATTATCATAAAATATATTTTTTATGATTTTATAATTTTATCCTTGATTAGACATTAAACAACATATAATTCATTTTATTAATTTCCCCAGGGTTAAGGGTAAGTTCTTTGTGTTATGAGATGGTCAGAAATGAATAATTATATACTACGCTTTACAAGATAAAAATTAATAAATTTCGAATTTTTGGTTTATTTCGTAGTATGTAGTTCCGGATTTGTCCGCAAGAGTGCAGATTATTTCTTTATTATACACATGGAATCATTTACGAAATATTGTAACTGCACAACGATTTGACATGAGGTTTTCTTGGTTAATAATGATTAATAACGTTTATATTACCTCTTTCCTCGAAGTTTTTACTTGAATGGAGCTGTTTCTAGTGTTGTAGTTCTAGTTGTTTTGTAATTTCGTTGAATGTCCATAAGATACAATCTCACCAAAATCTCGAATTGCGGTTTAGCTAGGCTAGATCTTGGAATTGGTTATTTCACTTTTTTATCGGGTAAAGCACGTTATATTTTATATCTGAAGGAGTTTGAACATAAGGTAGATACTGTGAGTTAATTTTTATTCCATTTTGGCACTGTTTCCGAAAGTTTTAAATGGTTTTAATACTATTTTTGTGACATTATTTTTTCTCAACCGAACGGTTTCCAATCGTTTTAACAATTAATTTATATGTTGTTATCCGGTCACTCTTAGTAACCAATAATTTTTATATCATTTTTTATTGGTGCTTCTATCTACTTTTGAGTATATAGGCTGTTTTTAATTATTATAAATTTATTTCTTATTTATAGAAAAATAATTCTTTTTAACTTTGGTTTATTATCCAATTTGATTTATATAATGTTTTTCCGTTTATTTTCTCATAACCTTAGATATAGGTTTTTAATATTATTATTTCCTTTAATTGAATTTATATATTATTTATTAATTTCTTATAGTATCCTTACACTGCACTATTTTCTTCTGCCATTTTATTCATACAGTATTATTTTGTTTTTTATTATTATTTTATATTTAACCCTATTAAATATAAAATTAAACCTAGGTACTAAATTTTAGTTACCTACACAATACAAATCATACAATATTTAAACAAAACACATAATTAGTTAGTAGCAATACAGTCTACTATTATAATCCATTGTTTCTACATCTACAGCATAAGTCTGTGAGATGCTCCCTTCAAAGTCACTTATTTACTCACTGGGTACACTATAACTCACTTGGTACACTTTATATCAATTAAATATAGTTTATAACGTTTTGTGATATAAAGTAATTTATAGCTAGGTATATTAAACCCATTTCTGACCTTTATGGTGGGGTAATTAAGTTATCATTTTTGGGACTGGGTTATGTGACGTTACATAAAGCCCCCCCACTAGAACAAATTTATTTTCGTTTTACTTGTTTCCAAAATAAATTGTTAATTTCTTCAAATTTCATATCTGGTTTTATATCTTCATAATATCTTCCTTCATTTCAGACTGGTTATATACCTGTTATTCGGTTAAATGGTAATTGCTGTTTTCCTACTCAACTCTCTCTCTCTCTCGTGGAGGCATATTCTTCAATGATTTATATTCTCTGGGTAGTGGTACTTCGACATTTTACTTGATAAGGACTGGTCACACTAATCATAAAAAACTTGTTTTAACACTTATTTTCTTATTTACTTCTATAAATTCGCTTTCTCAATTAAGCTTCGGTCTGCTATCTTCCTTCTATTTTCTTCATCTATACTTCTGGAATCTAATATCACTCTTTTCAGCTATTTTATAATTATTATCCCTTAAATATTCAATTTCCCTAACATTTTTCCCTATCCTGTGCGGTGGTACCAGTCGGGTGGCCACTTTTGGGTCCATAACTCCGCTGTCCATCCTTACACCTTCTGAGACCAGGGGAACATCATCCCTGCTCAGGAAAATTATTGCCGGAACATTTCTACGGTCAGTTTGTTGTAATAAAAAGATTACAAGTAGTCGATTAGCGACTATTACTAAACAATTTTGGGATTCTTCATACTGTAGCTGTTTGCATTTAATTATATATTTCCTTTTCTTCTTGATTCCTTCTTCTTTTTCATTAACTAATAGCGTATAACATTATTGATAGGCATTATTTTAAAATCCTTTTGACTTTCCTTCTTGTGACATATTTCTCCGTATCATTTCTTCTTATATAATCTTCAATTCCGAGAAATTCTAATTATTGTTGTATTAATTATCATCCTCCTTCAGTTTCATTGGAGTCATTAAATTATTCTTTATTCTTCTTATCTGAGCACATTACCATCAATTGTTTTTATTTATTTATTTATTTTTCTGTTTGTTACCATCAAAATATTATTTTTCCTGTTATTCCATTTTAAATTAGTTCTTTATAAATATTATTTAATCATCTGTTCTCTTTTTCTTGGTGGTTTGTTGTTTGTTAAATCAAATGGTTGCAAAATATTTTAAGTAAGTTGTACTTACATAGTTTTTGAATTTTGGGGTTTTATTAATTCAATCCTTTTCCTCAATATTTCATTTAAAATTAGTTTAACCGTTTTCGGTATCACTCACAACACAGATTGATCCACTCTTATATTTTTCCCGTGGATTCTGTTGGTTAAACTTGTCAATAAAACTTGCTATTGGATTGCCCCATTGTGGATCACTACCATACATTTCAATATTATCATATGTATATAGTCTCTCATCTTTATTACTGGGACCAGGATTAGTACCTTGGTTTTTCCCATGGTCAACTCGTTTGTCCACCTTTCTTTGTTGCTGTTCATCTTGTCTCCTCGAATCCCTCTCATCAGCCATTATATAATTTACTTGGGCTTGATTAGTTCCCTGATTGTCACTTGTTGGATCTCCCGAGGGTATGTCCCTATTTCTATCCCCACTTCTGGACCTTCTATATTCATCATGATCATTCCATTGTTGTCTGTTGTAGTTGTTTCTCTCATCTCGTCTATCATAATTTTGTCTTTGGTTAAAATACGGACGTTTTCCTTGATAACGATTACTGTAATAATTGTTGTTGGCACTGACATAATTTACTCTAGGTCGATTATCTCTGGGTGGTTCATTTTTCCGTTCCTCGGTATTCCCTGACCTCCATCTACTCCTCCTGTAATAAGATTCTTGCTCATAATTTTCTAGTAGCGTTTCCATGCCTCCAATAGTTTTTATTTGTCCACTTAATCGGGCGCCTATAATCTTTTCCTCGAAGTGATACGCAATTTTGGTCACTAAACACTCTTCAGGGATCTTTGGGTCTAAATATTTTGCCACACACACCTTCCCCAAAAAATAAGCAGTAGGTGTTTGTCCTATATTGCGGTCATACCTACCATGACAGATATTGTCTCTAATAATGTTTTGCACTGACTCCGACCAGTACTTA
This sequence comes from Magicicada septendecula, assembly GCA_034769895.1. Classification (NCBI taxonomy): domain Eukaryota; kingdom Metazoa; phylum Arthropoda; class Insecta; order Hemiptera; family Cicadidae; genus Magicicada; species Magicicada septendecula. Next base: position 65,779,950 of record CM068375.1, read on the forward strand.
AGTTTGAACATTGTTTTGAAACTCCCATAATCACACACCTCGTTCCTGATTACAGTCCACCAATTATCGTTAATGTTTTTGAAAGACTCGTCTAATATCCCTTTGATCATGTTCCATCGGTTCTCTTTGATCTATTCAAAATTTCATCTACTCTCCCTAAAAATTCGAGTGGGTTTCTGCGATAATCCCGAAAGTTTACACTTTCCCTACCACCTTGGATAACATGATGATTGTTGCATGTAGATCTAGAACTTATTCTATCTACATCCCCTTGTAAGTTTGTTTGTATTTGTTGCAAATTATCTAATTTCTCTGCGTGGCTATGGAACTGATTCTTTACATTCTCTACCGTTTCATGAAAATCTGTGAATTTACAGTGTAGACTGCTTTTTATACTATCTAACTGGTCATTGTTTTCTTGGTGTATGGCCATTATACGAACTTGATTACTTTGTTCCTCCCGTTCCATTCGTGCATCGATTCCTGTTTTATTTGTTCCATCTTTTCTTCAGTTTTATCTAATCTTTGATTGGTTTCTATTAATTTCTTCTCTGCCTCTTCCTTATATTCATCTACTCTTTGGCTAAGCATATTACTGACCAGTTCAATTTTACCCTCAAGATTTTCCCTCAACTCCTTATTGAAATTCTCCATCTTACCCTCAATTTGTTTTAAATTTTCATTATTGTCTTCAAATTTTGCATTCATCTCTTCTCTTTGTCCGTCAACAGTTTCTTTCAATTCATGGTATTGTTCATTCATGGTTTGTCTGATATTTCCATGAATGGTCTCTATTTTTTCATTTAGTTGTTTGACTAAACTTTCCTGAATGCTATCTATTTTCTCATTGGTTTGTCTATTTTGTTCCTCCTGTTTCCTAAAATTCTCCTTATTTTCCTCCTTGGTTTCCTTTGAGTTTTCCTCCTGTTTTCTAAAATTTTCATCTATTTTGTCAAATTTTTCGCTCAAGGTTTCATTTTGTTTCCTTGAGTTCTCATCTATTTTATCAAATTTTTTCTCCTGTTTCCTAAAATTCTCCTTATTTTCCTCCTTGGTTTCCTTTGAGTTTTCCTCCTGTTTTCTAAAATTTTCATCTATTTTGTCAAATTTTTCTCTCAAGGTTTCATTTTGTTTCCTTGAGTTCTCATCTATTTTATCAAATTTTTTCTCCTGTCTCCTAAAATTTTCCTTATTTTCCTCATTGGTTTGCCTCGAGTTTTCCTTCTGTTTCCTAAATTGTTCAGCCATAAATTTCATCATGTCTTGCCAATTGGGTTCTTCTCTGGCTACCGCTTTGTCTGGTTGGTCCCCTTGGGCATCCTCTTCAACTATTTCCTTTTCCGTGTCTGTGATTACTTCGGTTTCTTCTTTATCACCCATTGGTTGTTCCATTTCGTTGTCCGTAACTATTTCTATCTCTCGTTCCTGTCCACCTTCTTCCTTCTCCTTTTCTTCTGCCCTCTTCTTCGATCTGCCTCTGGTATTAGGTATTTCTTGTTTTCTCATAACTGCCGACGATAATTAGATTTTTTGTTATATTATTTTGTTAAATATCTCAAAATTCTTTTCTAATTACAGCCCTTTTACGTTGAGCGCCATTCTGTAACGTAATCTTCAAAGGCGTGACATCCGTCTTTTGAAAGTCTCGGAGCGGTCAGAGTACCTTTTTGCGATCGTCACTTATGAATTATAATTATTAATGTTCAAATCAATTTGATTTGAAGTTTACCAAACGAAACAGAAATCGAGTGTGTGTGATTTGGTAAAGATTAAGGAAGTTGTTTAATCTTAGTTAGAAGAGAGAGTAAGAACAATTTTGTTACACCCAGATTATACAATTTCTTATTTTTAAAAATTCATTGTTCATAAGAGCAGCTGATTTTGACATCAACCTCAAAATGTTAGGTTAACCAAACACCACTGTTCGGTAATACTCCCCGGTGGATAGTCCTCTTCTTGGCTTACTGAAAATCTACAACAACTACCCTCTACAATAAAGAATACACGTTTGATTATTTAACATAAAATATTCAGAGTATTTATTTAGATAATACACTGATTTCCTCTTCTTCCAGTATACAAATATTATAATCGATCTTTTCAGTCAACAATACATTGGATCGATTTAGTTAGGTAAACATTTGAATTATCATAAAATATATTTTTTATGATTTTATAATTTTATCCTTGATTAGACATTAAACAACATATAATTCATTTTATTAATTTCCCCAGGGTTAAGGGTAAGTTCTTTGTGTTATGAGATGGTCAGAAATGAATAATTATATACTACGCTTTACAAGATAAAAATTAATAAATTTCGAATTTTTGGTTTATTTCGTAGTATGTAGTTCCGGATTTGTCCGCAAGAGTGCAGATTATTTCTTTATTATACACATGGAATCATTTACGAAATATTGTAACTGCACAACGATTTGACATGAGGTTTTCTTGGTTAATAATGATTAATAACGTTTATATTACCTCTTTCCTCGAAGTTTTTACTTGAATGGAGCTGTTTCTAGTGTTGTAGTTCTAGTTGTTTTGTAATTTCGTTGAATGTCCATAAGATACAATCTCACCAAAATCTCGAATTGCGGTTTAGCTAGGCTAGATCTTGGAATTGGTTATTTCACTTTTTTATCGGGTAAAGCACGTTATATTTTATATCTGAAGGAGTTTGAACATAAGGTAGATACTGTGAGTTAATTTTTATTCCATTTTGGCAGTGTTTCCGAAAGTTTTAAATGGTTTTAATATCAATACTATTTTTGTGACATTATTTTTTCTCAACCGAACGGTTTCCAATCGTTTTAACAATTAATTTATATGTTGTTATCCGGTTACTCTTAGTAACCAATAATTTTTATATCATTTTTTATTGGTGCTTCTATCTACTTTTGAGTATATAGGCGGTTTTTAATTATTATAAATTTATTTCTTATTTATAGAAAAATAATTCTTTTTAACTTTGGTTTATTATCCAATTTGATTTATATAATGTTTTTCCGTTTATTTTCTCATAACCTTAGATATAGGTCTTTAATATTATTATTTCCTTTAATTGAATTTATATATTATTTATTAATTTCTTATAGTATCCTTACACTGCACTATTTTCTTCTGCCATTTTTTTCGTACAGTATTATTTTATTTTTTATTATTATTTTAATATTTAACCCTTTTATTTTTTAACCCTGTGTTATCTTATATTAAAACATAATTATCCTATTAAATATAAAATTAAACCTATGTACTAAATTTTAGTTACCTACACAATACAAATCATACAATATTTAAACAAAACACATAATTAGTTAGTAGCAATACAGTCTACTATTATAATCCATTGTTTCTACATCTACAGCATAAGTCTGTGAGATGCTCCCTTCAAAGTCACTTATTTACTCACTGGGTACACTATAACTCACTTGGTACACTTTATATCAATTAAATATAGTTTATAATGTTTTGTGATATAAAGTAATTTATAGCTAGGTATATTAAACCCATTTCTGACCTTTATGGTGGGGTAATTAAGTTATTTTTGGGACTGGGTTATGTAACGTTACAACGTATATATGGTCGCTGGAAATTATAATAATAAATTCACCTTTATAACTGTTTTATGGATCTCCGTAATCGTGTATACTGTCTATTATGTTGTTTGAGGTATCCTGGATGAGTGTTCAGTGTTCACTGGTGTTAATTGTTTTCTGTTAGAGGTGTTCACTTTATGTCTGTTCGTGGCTAAGAATCGTTAATATGTTGTATAGTGAAATATTAATATTAGGTAGTTTTAATGGTTTAAATCACTTGTATTATGTGGTGTATTGTTCGTTTTCACTGTTGTCGTAGAGTATTTCATTGTTTTTAAACCAAAAATTGTCAATTTAGTTAACTCTCTTTATTCACTGTTTTTTAACTGTTACTCCATTACACTCGTTATACGGTTTTAGAACACGATTCAGCATCAACCGTTCCATTTGAATGTTAACAAAGAACAATTTTATTTCCTTCGTCTTAGGAAATATCTTGCCAAGTTAATATTGGAAAAGTATTGTTAAAATAATTTTCACTTCCCATGTACATAATTCCAAAGTACATTATATATGGAATATTTTTAGTTTATTGTTCGCTTTCATGAACCATTAACCATGTAATTGGTTTATTTATCTCATTCTGTTCAATTTGATATGTCATAGTCCATATTTGTTGAGATTTTTGTTAAAATTACCATATTTCTGTCTTTTTGGAAATCTAGGCCCAAAAACCTGTTTCCGTTCTTGTACACAATTTCTGCCATTTTAAGTGTTATTAATATAATTATAATAAATTTCAGATGGTCACAAATCTTTCTCTTTCCTTAATCTCTTATAAATTTAACATTTGAACTGTCTTTTAGTGATAATTTATTAATTTACTATTTCTCCTCTGAAATAGTTATTTTTTTACATTTCGAAAATTTTTATAATAATTAAGACATTTTCCTATATTACTCTTTTAAATCATAGGATCATTTACAGTAGTTATTTGTCGATCCACCTTACATAAATCTTGTTAGTTTACATGGTTCATTGGTGAATTAACTGGTTTATATTAATTTTTGTGAATTCATTATGTGGCCTAGAGTTTAGTATTTTACATATATGGTTTTTTCAAATAAATTTAATTCTACACCTCTCTGACTTTTAAAAGTTAACATAACATGAAATAAAATTGTTTACATAATTATTAATATGTGTAGCATCTAATTCATGCTACTATTACAAAAATAATATTTAACATTAATCAGCAGTCTTCAAAGTTAGACATGTTTGCTGGAACTATTTTGAACATATATTTAAAACATTTTATAAATTAATGCACCATCCATACCTAAACATTTTAATTTGTATGTATGCTGTTATATAACTAAAACATCTTACTCTAAATATAGACCTTATTCTATTGGAACTGTTTTAAAAAATGGAGTTCATGGCTTTGAACAATATCAGCCATTTAAACTTCTTAATTCTATTAAAACTTAAGCTATTTTCAGTCCTTTCTGATTATACTATTATTATCTAAAATCCCCTTGTATAGTAAACATTTCCCTCACATACTTTCTTTATTATTGGCATTTCTATGAATGTCTTGAGATAACAAAGTGACCTTATTTAATGAAATATTGGAAATATTTTCCTTTTAATATTCCATTACCTGTTAATTATAAAATATAAAAGTTATTTTATAGCACCTTGTTTAAGTTATAGATACACTACAACTTGAAGTTTATTACATTTAAAAACACTTCCACTGGTACACATTCACTGTTGGTTCTGACTTATATTTGAGTTTTATTATTCTCAGACCAGACCTTTAGTCATAATGGACTGTGAAGATTTGTTTATTTTTTACCATATAATAACTTTAGTTGGCGCACTTCTTATCATACTACTCAATACTTTTGTTTATAAGTAATTACAATTTCATAAGGTTTTGGGGTGTTATACTTTCTTTAATGGTATTAACATTTGGTTTGCGGTTAATGTTAGTTAATAATAGGTTTTTATTGTGGTTCTTTCATTCTATGTCTTCTTTTCTTCTCGTCTTCCTTCCTGGGTAAACCAAGGTACTTTGTCATATTTTGTCCGATGGTTGGTTCGGGGTATCTTCTTTATCATCTGCTTCTAAATTTCTTCTTCCTTCTTGGGTTCGTTGTATCTTCCTTATCACCTGCTCCTAAATTTACTCTTCTTTCTTGGGTTTGGGGTATCTTGTTTATCACCTGCTACTAAACTTCCTCTTCTTGTTTCTTCTGGTGTTTGGGGTATTATATTTATCACCTGCTCCTAATCTCCTCTTCTTGTTTCTTCTGGTGTTTGGGGTATTATATTTATCACCTGCTCCTAATCTCCTGGGTAATCTCCTGATTTTTTAATATGAGTTTCCTTTTAATTTATTGGCTTGAATTTTATTGTTGCATTTTTATTACTGAATTACTTTTTTTTTCTTTTATAGTGGTGTTTTTCTTTGAAGTGTAATTTTATTTTCATTTGAAATTCTTGGTTATATGTAATTTAATTATTTATATGATCTTAATTGAATTAGTTATTAGTGGAATATCTGTCACGCTACATTATGTCTCCCAAAATATTAGGTGGTCTGAAATGTAACGTTACACAATACAGTATATATAAATTACTAATAATTATAATTACTCATCCTTACTCCATGGTAGCAAGTAAAAAAACAAACAAGTAAAATTACTACAAAAGTCACAGAGATATTACTGAACTCTAATACTCTGAACCGATTCGCCCTTATAGAGACACTGAAGGACTTGTAATTTTTGGTCCACAGTCACGAACGTGTGTTTTCGTTTCGCACTCATGTCGGAAAATGTTTTTATTTACACAGATACATACAGTATTATTATATACACAGATATATTTACACAGACTATATACACAGAACTCACAACATAAGACGTACATCTGCACATGAACAAAAGCGCGAGTCAACTGAGCTACATATATTTTCCGTTTAGCAAGTTGGGGCCTGTCGCTAGAGGCTCGTCTAGGCTGTGTGACTCACCATACGGCTGCCCGAACCATCAAATGACCGATCCAACCTAGGCCAGACTAGAGGGCGTCTACTGTACTTGTTGCCACAGGCTGAGTTGACCTGGGAGCTGGAAAACGCACTTTGACTTCATGATGGTTCCCAGTGGTGGGATAAGACTAGTTTCTGGGGGAGGAATGAGACTAGAGTTTAGTAATTTACAAATACAACTAGAGTCTCATTTAACTGAATTTTATGGGACCAAGGGTGATTCGGTTAAACGAAAATTCAGTTAAATCGGAAACATAGTACTGTACAGTAATTTACACTTTTTTGTGAAAAAAAAAACGCTAAATAACAACAAGCGCCCTTAATCGTTCTTTAAGGAAACTAGCATAGTACACATGTGTGCTGTTATTACAACTTCCATTAAAATTCAGACGTCTTTAAAATCAATGGGCTTTAAATACTGTAATTAAATCATACAATATTACTGTATACAAATTTAAAAGAACAACTTTATTTTAATCAAACTAAAAACTATTTTTCAAACGACATTTTCAAATACAGTAGTATGTATTTAAGACATTACAGTAGGTGTACATTAAAAAATTAACAAAGAAGAAAAATCAATGAAAATGAATGAATGAATGGAATGATAAATAAAAAAGAAACCTTATTAACCTCACATTAGTCCAACTTTTGAAAAAACTAGAAATCTTCTTTTGTTTGAGGCTTGATGATCACTTACGCGCTGTACGCTGTCGAAGTCATTTCATTAGCAGTAATTCCACAGGGGAAGTGTCGTTTTGCTGCTCCATGTATACCATTACGTCTTCAAATATTTTTGTCACTTCAGAATGGATTGGACCCATTTTTTCCTCGACTTCATTGTCATCAGAGCTGTCAGATTCATTTTGTTGAGTTGTTAAACAAGCAGCCACAATGTCATCTTCTACCAAGCATACAGTACAGTCCGTCACACGAGTTATAAATGCTGTAAAACTTAAAATGTGCAAACATCTTGAAAAAAATAAAATTACCGTGTCATCATCTTTTAATTCGGAAATTCGGTTAATCGGCACTCTAGTGTATTGTAAGTTCCTTTTATTTCTACGATTGTTTTCAACCGTATTTGAAGACACACACAACTGGCTTAGAAATAGGTCTGTGGTAAGTGATTATGGAATTATGCTGAAAGTTTTGATAGTTTCGAGGGGAGGGGGATTGATCCCCTGATCCTATAGTTACACAACTGATGCCTCCAGGATTCAAACCTGTGACCTCTTGATTTGCAGCCAGGTATACTAAGTTCATAAAATGTATTTTGAAATAAAATTGTGCAATTTCAGAGCAAGCTATTGTTTCAAAATTAGCCGTCATTGGCATCATCGTCATATATAATAATTGCACAAGCACAAAGAAACAAATTAGTCAGTCACCATCAAAGAGCTGTCCGTCTTGTGTGTGTTTGCTTTTATGACTAATGAATTTCAGTCCGTTGGCATGCATACAGCGTTCATAATAAGTGCAATTTCATCGTGCAGGATAAATTTAGACACTGCCTCATTTATCAGCTTTACACCTGTGTTACGATTACACGTTTGTCAACCACATGTAATATTTTAATTTTATTCAAATACCAGTTAACATTTCCATTCTAACTGAACTGAAACGTTCAGACATTATATCATTCACAGACTTATCTTGTGAATCAACAGGCAAATATAAATTGTAAGGTTAAAAATCTGAATCATAGAAATTACTGTGACATTAGTGTAAACGTTTTTGACATTGTGTACCAAAATATATGCATTTGTTTCAAACAAAATGAAATAAGCAAAACTCAAATATTGAGAAACTGTTATATGATAAGTAATGAATGATCCGAGGTGTTAACAAAATGTTAGTATCAGTATTATTTTTATTTAAGTACAGTATTTATTTTATTATGATTTGAGGGTGTGGAAACTAAGGCTTTTAACACAACAATGTCTACCAGGAGCGTTGCTCAACAGGATATTTTGTTTTCACATACATTTTGGTCGACTCAAGGAGAGAGAAAGCTTGTACACATTAAGATGGAAAATGACATTTTCAAAACCTATACAGTAATCTTGCTGCTTTTAAGAAGGACAGAGTTCTGTCAATTGCTAACTGCCTGTTTATGAGGTCTTCTTTCAGATTACCTTTTAATGTGTGTCTCTGCCTAAGTTCTGCAAGAGCATTAGAGTCAGTCTTTGATAATGTGTTTCACTGTAAGCTCTCTGCCACAAGTGCAGATGGGTTGTTCTTGTCCTTGTAGGAGATAAATATGTAGACATCAAGTGCGTGAGCCCAGTTCGCACAAGATGTACGCACATGCACAGTGCTTGGTGGGCAGGTAATCATCCACCAATTGTCTAAGTCTGATTTAGTCATTCCTATTCCAACATAGTCTGTCAAGCTTAAAAAAAAAAAAAAAAAAAAAAAAAAAAAAAAAAAAAAAAAAGTGTGATATGACATAAAGTAGGGAATGAATTTCTCCCATACTGGTGGTGACACACGGATCTTGTGTAAATCAGGACAGCATCATTCTGATTTCCATCAGGGCCAACAAAATTCAAGAAAATGAGCGCACAGAAGTGATGACCAGCATTTTATGGGTACGGAAATCTTCCTACTCAGTGATTTTATATTGTGTGGAACAACAATAAATGTAGGTTTTTAATGTGAAATACCTGATTGATTGTGCAATTTGTAACAAACACACCTAATGCGGGCTTTTGTCAATGGCATTGTTTTGATTCATGATAATACTCGCTTGCACTTGGCTGCAGCAAGTCAATCACTGCTTGAAAACTGACCAGAAACATTCCAAGCACCTGCCATACAGCACCGATTTGGCTTCCAGTGAGTCCCACTTGTTTACAAACTTGATAGAATTTCTAAGTGGAAGTTATTTTAGAAATGATGATGAAACACAAGCAGCTGTCACTGAGTGGTTGAAAAAACTGTTGGTGCATATGGCAAACTGACAGAACAGAAAATGTAGTCACACATTATGGTCTTCCACTTCTTCACTTCACGGACTAGGCACATTGCCTGTTCTGTCTTCACAGTATGTCCTGCCATCTTGCAAACAGTCTATACCTGTATACCACTTCAGGTAGATGTCTTGCCTCCTTTCTGTCCAGATGTTGCAATCATTCCATGTGGTATTTCTGAATTGTATCGTTTATGGAGAGTACCTATACCTCGTGCCTAATATCGTCGTCATTGTCCACATGGTCATGCCCTGTACAACCTCAGTTGTTCATAGAAAACTAATTTCTGAACTTTGGATATGGTTTATAATCTTCCCTGTAGGCATCCACAAATCGCATCCATACAATAATGGATTAGACACAAGAAGGTGTCACTAAGTGATTGAAAAAACTGGTGGCGGATGTGGCAAACTGACGAAAGAGAAAATGTACCGACATATTGTGTTCTACTTCTCCATTTCACCACGTCGCCTGTTCTTCATAGAATGTTCTGCGGTCTTCCTCTGTCTTCCTACATCCCTTGTTCCTTACAGTCTATACTTATATACTACTTCAGGTAGCCGTCTTATCTCCATTCTGTCCAGATATTGAGACAATTCCGTGTAATATTTCTAAATTGTATCATTTATGGAGAATACATATACCTCATGCCTACCACCCTCATTGTCCACATAGTCATGTCCTGTACAACCATAGTTCTTCATAGAAAACTCATTTCTGAACTTTGGATTTGGTTTTGTAATTTTCCCTGTAGACATCCACAATTTTCATACATACAATAACACAGTCATTGCTGTCACGGTTTTATAACATTTAATCCTTGTTTCTTTCCTTATTGTATACAATAAGATAAACAATATCATCCCAATATCGGCTGAATTGGTGGGAACATCTTTGCTGAATGGATGACTATCGCATCACCAAACAACTAGGGAACTATAAGCCGAGGGGACGGAGAGGTGTCGGACGTCAGAGGAATCGTTGGAGTGACCAGCTCTAATCTTTGCCTGTTTGAGACCGGAACAAACCATCCTTGGTTTAATCCTTGCAGATGATGATGATGATGATAAACAGTAGCAGAAAACTGACAAATTTTCACAACACATCTGGAGCTGCTGAAAGTATTAAATATTTTGTATGAATCTTTTGAAACTTTGTGAACTGTAGTGAGTACGTGTCTGTAGATACTTACAGCAAACAGAATTAAATTGGTCTACTTGTTTTGCCACAGAAATGAATAAAAAATTCTTATAAATTGTACACTACAGATCCTCAGAAACAAACATTTCAAAACTGCACTATGTGGCTGCAAATTTTGTTGAAATTTGTGTACAAATCAGTTCACCAATGGAGGCTACTTAGTGCTTATGTACAGCATTCTATATACTGTGTTCAGTCTTAGGTTTATGGACGTACACTATAATGAACATGTTTAAGATTTTAATCGTTGATTTGCTTAAAGCCCTAAATAAAATCGTAGTTACTCCATGGTGCTACAGCTCATGAAGAGCTCTGGCCTCCAGAACGTCGTGCCTCAACTCCTCTCTATCCTGTTAGACTCTTCGCCACCTTCTGACCCCCAGTCTTCTCAAGTCCTGATCCATATTGTCCCATCTTTTTCTTGGCCTCCCTCTTGCTCTTCTTTTTTCCTAATCCTCCAATAAATACTTTTTTCACAGCCCTTTTCTCTTCCATTCTTTGTACGTGACTTTCCCACCTAATTCTACCTTGTTTTATTACTGTGACAATGTCTGGTCGCGATTCCACAATACGGTTTTGTAAATCTGGACCTTGGAGATTCTAGAAATGTTTCTAGACTTTAGGATAAACAGCAAAGAAAAGTAGCACCTATTTCCCATGGCTAGTGTGTCTTGAATTTCCATTCAAGAAGGATCCAAGATATCTAAAACTATCTACTCTCTCAAATTCACTGCCATTAACTTTAATTTTTTCGATTCTTTCTTCTTGGACATTCTTCTTCATCAGCATATATTAAAAAAAAAAAAAAATTAGAACAATTTATTGACTACAGCTCGAAAAAAGTGTACAATTTTAGTGACACCTGTAGTGTCCAATAGCAGACATAAACTGTTTAACATAGGAATTTTGTTTAGTTGCTGTGGAATAAATTACTGCACTATAGATATCATAAACTAAGTTTGATCCACTGTGAGTTGAATAAACATTTGTAAGCTGCCTCTTTCCTACTCGCTGAGAGAATGGCCTGAAAAACCAGTATAAAAATTTTAACTATCCCTCAACCACCAGACATGTAGCAATGTTCATACAAAGCAATTTCATACAAGACAGCTAAAGCATATTGCAATTAAAACTGTCGGTATTGTCATAACTAATTAGTGTACTTATTTAATTTGACTTATTTTACTACTACAATTTTACTGGCACTGTTTTTAATATTCAACATTTTGTTTTTTGTGTACAAGTCTAGGGTAGGGTGGGTTAAACCCCTGCTTAGCTACCCCACTGTATACAGAGTGTTTCCAAAAGATGATGCCAAACTTCGGGAAATGATTCCGTTAATTGAACTTGAAGTAAAATGTCCAATGTATACTGAAAAATGCTTCATGTGTACTGCACGTGTTAAAAAAAAATAATTTTGATATACACATGTGGGGTTTATTTTTGATATACACACTACATGTACCATTTCTGATAAATATAAAACAAACCAGAATATAATCTTTAAACATTTTCAAAATGTTTTGTAAAGACATATCGTAGTTTCTAGACGTATCGTAGTAGACATATAGTAGTGTTTATCGTAGTGCTAATAGATAAAGAAGAGTATATAAAGAAAGGGAATGAATTTATAAAAAGTAATAATCACGAAGAGATTAAAATATATGATTATACTAATAAATTTCAAAGTAGGGTGAAGAAATTAATAAAAAATTCCACTATGTTTAAGAATAAAATAAAACTAACAGAATCAAATCCGGAAGCGCCTAAATTTAAATGTCAGATAAAATTGCACAAAGAAAACCACCCAGTTAGGCCAATAATATCATTTATTGGAGCACTAGCATATAAGTTATCAAAAGAATGTAGTAAGAATACTAAAAGTATATTATGAGTTTGAGAAAAAACATAGTATAGAAAATAACAAAAAATTGATAGAAACACTGAAAGAAGAAGTACAAGTAAAAGAAAGTTCAAGGTTAATATCGCTTGATGTAGTAGATATGTTTACAAACATCCCGGTTGAAAAAACGTTAAAACTAATTGAAAAGAACAAATTGAAAGGATACGAAAAGAAAGAAGAATTAATAAAAGTAATACAAAAGTGTTTGATGCAAAATTACTTTAGGTTTAATAATAAGTTTTATATTCAGAAGAAGGGACTTCCAATGGGTTCATCAATGTCACCGATAATGGCAGAAATTTACATGAATTACTATGAAAATAAAATAATGTCAACAGTGAAAAATAAAGACAAAATTAAGAAATGGATGAGGTATGTAGATGATATCTTGTTAATATGGGAGGGCCTTGATGAAGAATTAAAGGTATTTTTTGAAGAGATTAGCAAATTAGAAGAGAGTATAAAATTTAAAATGGAAGTCGGAAACAAGGAAATAAATTTCCTAGATTTAAACATAAGAATAACAAAAGAAAATAAAATAAAATTGACATTTATAGGAAAAGCACATATACGGATGTTATAATACCAAATGATTCATACCATCCAATACAGTATAAAATCGCAGCGATAAATAATTTCTGTCATAGAATAAACAGTTGTATAGAAGATGAGGAAAACAGAAAGAAAGAAATAGAAAGAATAAAAATAAATGTAAAAAACAACAAGTATAATACGAATGTAGTAGATAAATTATTTAATAATATAAAACGAAGAGAAGAAACAAATATCGGTATGGAGAACCATACATGACCTCCATGTTCTAAGATTTATATTTAAAATCATATTCAAAATTAAATATTTCCATAGAAACTACTTCTTTCTACTTATTGCTTCAGCCTTAACCATAGTACTGTGGTCACTAACGTATACCACCTCACATTATCGCACTCGATTTTCACTGATGATGGAAGTCGACAGCACTACTGAAACGTCTGGTTTTGCAGAAAACGTTGGACTACGGCCAAACAGCCCGGGAAGGAATTTTAACAAAGAACTACTTCTTTGTTGCCGATAACGTAGTACACATAAAAAATTCTCCCCTCCCCCATCAACTATAATTTTCATTAATAGAAAATTACCCCCACCTCGTTCACCTAACCAATTCATTTATAGATATTTCATCTACGTTTCTACAGTGGATTATTATGAGCTTCTTATCAGGATACTTTATTTATCAAAATTAAGTACTTTACTCTTGTTAAAACATAACATGTTGCAGGTAAACTACCCCTTTCTCTAAACCGATCTTCACCAAAATCAATAGACCTTCAGTCCTCTACAATGCAGGGACGCATGCAAAAAAATATTTGATTCTGTTTGAATGTGCGGCAGTTATCGTTCGTCATTAAAACATTGCTCTTGTTACAACACAAAATGTTGCTGGTAAACTACCCCTTTCCCTTAACCGATCTTCACCAAAATCAATAGGCCTTGAGTACTCTACAATTCAGGAATGTATGCAAAAAATTATTTGACCCTCTTTGAATTTATGGCAGTTATCTTTCATCAAAAAACAAAAATTACCCTTCTTAAAACGTAAAATGTTGCTGGTAAACTACCCCTTTCCCTTAAACAATCTTCAGAAAAATCAACAGACCTTGAGTTCTCTTTAATTCAAAAAGGTATGCTAAAACGTAGTTGAGTCTGTTTGAATTTATGGCTGTTATCGTTTGCCATAGAAAAAAATTACCATTGTTAAAACATAAAACGTTGCTTGTAAACTACCTCTTTCCCTTAACCGATCTTCACCAAAAACAATAGGTCTTGAGTACTCTACAATTCAGGGCTGTATGCAAAAAATCATTTGATTCTGTTTGAATTTGCGGCTGTTATCATTTGCCATAGAAAATACCATTGTTAAAATATAAAACACACTTAAACTACCCCTTTCCCTTAACCGATCTTCAACAAAATCGACAGAACTTGAGTTCTGTATAATTCAAAAAGGTATGCAAAAGTGTAGTTGATTCTGTTTGAATTTGCGGCTGTTATCGTTTGCCATGGAAAAAAAATTACCCTTGATTAAAAAAAAACTGTTGCAGGTAAACTACCCCTCTCCCTTAACCAATCTTCACCAAAATCAATTGGCCATGAGTCCTCTACAACTCAGGCAGATATGTAAAAAATTATTTAATTCTGTTTGAATTTACGGCAGTTATAGTTCTTCATGGAAAACGTTCTCTTGTTACAAAAATGTTGAAAGTAAACTACCCCTTTCCCATAACCGATCTTCACCAAAATCAACAAGCCTTAAGTCTTTTAGAGTTGAGGAACATATGTAAAAAAATATTTGATTCTGTTTGAATGTGCGGCAGTTATCGTTCGTCATAGAAAAAGTACCGTTATTAAAACAAAATGTTGCAGGTAAACTACCCCTTTCTCTTAATCGATATTCACCAAAATCAACAGACATTGTGTTCTCTATGGGTCAGGAGGGTTTCCAAAACATTGTTTGATTCTGATTGAATTTACGGCAGTTATCGTTCGTCATAGAAAAAATTACCCATGTTAAAACATAAAACGTTGCAGGTAAACTACCCCTTTCCCGGAACCGATCTTCAACAAAAACAACCGGTCTTGAGAACTCTACAATTCAGGGCTGTATTCAAAACATTATTTGATTATGTTTGAATTTGCGGCTGTTATCGTTTGCCATAGAAAATACCTTTGTTTAAACAAAAAACGTTGCAGGTAAACTACCTCTTTCCCGTAACCGATCTTCACCAAAAACAATAGGTCTTGAGAACTCTACTATTCAGAGCTGCATGCAAAATATCATTTGATTATGTTTGAATTTGCGGCTATTATCGTTTGCCATAGATAATACCCTTGTTAAAACATAAAAAATTGCCGGTAAACTACCCCTTTCCCTTAACCGATCTTCACCAAAAACAACAGGTCTTGAGAACTCTACAATTCAAGGCTGTATGCAAAACATTATTTGATTCTGTTTGCATTTGCGGCTGTTATCGTTTGCCATAGATAAAAATTACCCTTGATTTAAAAAAAACCGTTGCAGGTAAACTACTGTACCCCTTTCCCTTAACCGATCTTCACCAAAAACAATAGGTCTTGAGTACTCTACAAATAAGGGCTGTATGCAAAGAAATTTTTGATTCTGTTTGAATTTGCGGCTGTTATCGTTTGCCATAGAAAAAAAATCTATAGAGACAGACAGACACTTTTCGAAAACTGACTTTTTTTCATGTTTTGAGTGTAGTACAATCAGAATCTGCAATAATCTTGAACACGATTTTTTTTTGCCATCACCATACTTCCATTTCCTTAAGGAACATGGAAGTAAAATATCGGTATGGAGATCCATACATGACTTCCATGTTCTAAGATTTATATTTAAAATCATATTCGAAATGAAATATTTCCATAGAAACAACTTCTTTCTATTGCTTCAGCCTTAACCACTTCTGTGGTCACTAACGTATACCACCTCACGTTTTCACACTCGATTTTCACTGATGATGGCAGTCGATGGCTTTGCTGAAATGTCTGGTTTTGCAGAAAACATTGGACTACGGCTAAACAGCCCGGGAAGGAATTTTAACAAAAAAACTACTTCTTTGTTGGCGACAACGTAGTACACATATAAAAAATTCTCCCCTCCCTCTTCTACTATAATTATCATTAATAGAAAATTACCCCCACCTCGTTCACCTAACCAATTCATTTATAGATATTTCATCTACGTTTCTACAGTGGATTATTATGAGCTTCTTATCAGGATACTTTATTTATCAAAATTAAGTACTTTATTCTTGTTAAAACATAAAACGTTGCAGGTAAACTACCACTTTCTCTAAACCGATCTTCACCAAAATCAATAGACCTTCAGTCCTCTACAATGCAGGGACGCATGCAAAAAAAATATTTGATTCTGTTTGAATGTGCGGCAGTTATCGTTCGTCATTAAAACATTGCTCTTGTTACAACATAAAATGTTGCTGGTAAACTACCCCTTTCCTTTACCGATCTTCACCAAAATCAATAGGCCTTGAGTACTCTACAATTCAGGAACGTATGCAAAAAATTATTTGACTCTCTTTGAATTTACGGCAGTTATCTTTCATCAAAAAACAAAAATTACCCTTCTTAAAACATAAAATGTTGCTGGTAAACTACCCCTTTCCCTTAAACAATCTTCAGAAAAATCAACAGACCTTGAGTTCTCTTTAATTCAAAAAGGTATGCTAAAACGTAGTTGAGTCTGTTTGAATTTACGGCAGTTATCGTTCGTCATATAAAAAATTACCCTTGTTAAAAAATAAAATGTTGCAGGTAAACTACCCATTTACCTTACCCGATCTTCACCAACACCATTAGGTCTTGAGAACTCTACAATACAGGGCTGTATGCAAAACATTATTTTATTCTGTTTGAATTTGCGGCTGTTATCGTATGCCATAGAAAAAAATTACCCCTGATAAAAAAACGTTGGAGGTAATCCTACCCCTTTCCCTTAACCGATCTTCACCAAAAACAATAGGTCTTGAGTACTCTACAATTCAGGGCTGTATGCAAAAAAACATTATTTTATTCTGTTTGAATTTGCGACTGTTATCGTATGCCATAGAAAAAAATTACCCCTGATAAAAAAACGTTGCAGGTAATCCTACCCCTTTCCCTTAACCGATCTTCACCAAAAACAATAGGTCTTGAGTACTCTACAATTCAGGAACGTATGCAAAAAATTATTTGATTCTGTTAGAATTTGCGGCTCTTATCGTTGCCATAGAAAATACCCTTGATAAAATATAAAACATTGCAGGTAAACTACCCCTTTTCCTTAACCGATCTTCAACAAAATCAACAGACCTTGAGTTCTGTATAATTCAATACGGTATGCAAAAGAGTAGTTGATTCTGTTTGAATTTACAGCAATTATCGTTCATCATAGAAAAAATTTACCTTGTTAAAACATAAAATGTTGCTGGTAAACTACCCTATTCCCTTAACCGATCTTCACCAAAAACGAACAGATCTTGAGAACTCTACAATTCAGGGCTGTATGCAAAAGAGTAGTTGATTCTGTTTGAATTTGCGGCTGTTATCGTTTGCCATAGAAAAAATTACCCTTGATTAAAAAAAAACCGTTGCAGGTAAACTACCCCTCTCCCTTAACCGATCTTCACCAAAATCAATAGGCCATGAGAGTCCTCTACAACTCAGGCAGATATGTAAAAAATTATTTAATTCTGTTTGAATTTACGGCAGTTATAGTTCTTCATGGAAAACGTTCTCTTGTTACAACAAAATGTTGAAGGTAATCTACCCCTTTCCCTTAACCGATCTTCACCAAAATCAACAAGCCTTCAGTCTTTTAGAGTTGAGGAGCGTATGTAAAAAATATTTGATTCTGTTTGAATGTGCAGCAGTTATCGTTCGTCATAGAAAAAGTACCGTTATTAAAACATAAAATGTTGCAGGTAAACTACCCCTTTCTCTTAACCGATATTCACCAAAATCAACAGACATTGTGTTCTCTATGGGTCAGGAGGGTTTCCAAAACATTATTTGATTCTGATTGAATTTACGGCAGTTATCATTCGTCATAGAAAAAATTACCCATGTTAAAACCTAAAACGTTGCAGGTAAACTACCCCTTTCCTGAAACCGATCTTCAACAAAAACAACCAGTCTTGAGAACTCTACAATTCAGAGCTGCATGCAAAATATTATTTGATTATGTTTGAATTTGCGGCTATTATCGTTTGCCATATATAATACCCTTGTTAAAACATAAAACATTGCCAGTAAACTACCCCTTTCCCTTAACCGATCTTCACCAAAAACAATAGGTCTTGAGAACTCTACAATTCAAGGCTGTATGCAAAACATTATTTGATTCTGTTTGAATTTGCGGCTGTTATCGTTTGCCATAGATAAAAATTACCCTTGATTAAAAAAAAACCGTTGCAGGTAAACTATAGGCAGTCTCCGTTATACGCAGTCCTGCTTTACGCAATTTCACTTTTACGCGGTTTAAAAACAAAGAAAATTTCCTTGAAGGGTTTTGTATTTGAGTTGAGTTGCGCCAAAGTGGTGATTGTTTGAAGTGTACAGTTAGTAATGGAGGGACGGTGACGTGCTGTTCTCTCTCCTCAAGGTCAGTGGTCTCATACCGCTTGCCTCTCCCCACCCCTACTTGCTCTGTCATTGTCTGTGTTTGTCTATTTTTACAACGTAGTCAGTCACCTCTCGCTATCGATCGCTGTCAGTAGCACTGCGCTGTGTACCTCGTCTAGCAATTATTTCCTGTTCATGTTTCATTGAGTGGTGAGTGTGACATTTCGTTCAGTGTTGTCGAGTTATTGAAAATGTCACAAAAACACAAGGAACATTCAAGTGCGAGTACTAAAAAACGTGCGAGAAATTCTCTTACATTGGAGATTAAACTGGAAGTTTTAAAACGTATCAATAAAGGCGAACGTGTTGTCGATATTCAGCAAGTAATGGGTCTTCCAGAGTCGTCTATAAGGACGATCAGATCGAACACAGACGCAATTCATAAAAGTGTTGAATCTTGTACGAATTTAAGTGTCGCAAGAGTAGCTACATCGAGATCAGATGCAATGGAAAACATGGAAAAGCTTTTGTCTACCTGGATTGAACTCCACAACCAGCGGAATGCGCCTATTTCTATGACAATCATTCAAGGAAAAGCTAAAAGTCTTTATGCAGAATTAACACAAGACAATGAAAATCCACCAACATTTAATGCTAGTAGAGGTTGGTTCAACCGTTTTAAGGCTTGCAACGCTTTTCACAGATTAAAAGTTACGGGCGAGGTTGCTTCTGCTGATAATGAAGGAGCTGATGAATTCAGAGAAACTACATTTAAAAATATTATTGCAGAAGGTGGTTATATGGCAAAGCAAGTTTTCAATTTAGACGAGACTGGCCTATATTGGAAAAGAATGCCAAGCAGAACTTTTATTTCTATTGAAGAAAAAACTGCACCTGGTTTCAAAGCTGCTAAAGACCGTTGCACATTGCTTTTTGGGGGCATTGCCTTTGGCGATTGTAAATTAAAACCATTGATGATTTATCAATCAGAAACCCCCAGAGCACTTAAAGGTTACGATAAATGTAAACTCCCTGTGGTTTGGAAATCTAGTAAGAAAGATTGGATGACAGGAAAAATATTTTATGATTATGTTTCATAAGAGCTTCAAGAGGAACTAAAATGCTACTGTGAAAAGGAAAACATTGAGTTTAAGGTTTTGATTCTTTTGCATAATGTGTCAAGCCATCCCTCAGAAATATGTGAGGTGAATGAAACCATCAAGGTTGTGTTTCTTCCCCCTAACACTACTTCCATATTGCAGCCTATGGACCAAGGAGTAATTTCAGCGTTCAAAGCCAACTACCTTAAGGAGACACTCTCACAACTCATAAACTCATATGATGCTAATGACCAGCTTTCAATTAAAGTATTCTGGAAACAGTTCAATATTAAGATGGCTATTGAAATCATAGATAAATGTTGGAAAGGACTGACACTTCACTGTATGAACAGGGTGTGGAAAAACTATGGCCTCAGGTTACGGTGGAATCAATCAACAACAGTGAAGAAATTGATGGTGTCTCTCAAATGACCAAAGAAATAGTGAACTTGACTCACCAAATGGGATTTACTGATGTTGACGAGGGAGATGTTTCTGCGCTTCTACAAGAAGAAGATGATCTGAGAAACGAGGACCTTGTGTCCATGGAAGACGAAAATTGTGTGGAAGTGTCCGAAGAAGATGAAGAACCTGAATGTGTTAAAGTGTTAACCGGTAAAGGGATGTCAGAGGCTTTCCAAATGATCAATAATGCTTTAAGCTACTTGTGAGAACAATGATCCCGATGAAACAAGAAGTGGAAAAGTTAAAAGAGAAGTTGAACATGTTATAAAGTGCTACCATGAACTGTATAACTCGAAGTTAAAATCCTCAACTCAACTGTCCATAAAAAACTTTTTTTCACAAAGCAGTGTTGTGTCAAATGAACAGGAAACAAGCTCTTCTGAGTCTGCAGAAAATGTTGGTCACGAGTAATAAATGTAAGTAAAAAACTGAATTTCCTTCAAAATATTTTACTGTATAACTTTTTTATTTTTATAACCTCTTACTGTACCTTTATTTAACATAATTTACTCAATTTATTTGTGTGATACTATACAAATTTTTCATTTGCTGTATTGTTTATACTGACTTTGTTGTGTATTTCGTCAATAAATAAAATTAATTTCAATAACAAAACCGTTTGTTTTAATTACTAAAATCCTTTTTAACGTAAGCCTACTTGATCAATGTCAATACTAAGCTGTATGACATTTATTTGCCGCTATCGAGCCAGTCTATAAATAGTTCCCGTTATACATGGTTTCGCTTTACACGGCACTTTGCTGGAATGCATCTACCGTGTATAACGGGGACTACCTGTACCCCTTTCCCTTAACCGATCTTCACCAAAAACAATAGGTCTTGAGTACTCTACAAATAAGGGCTGTATGCAAAAAAATTTTGATTCTGTTTGAATTTGCGGCTGTTATCGTTTGCAATAGAAAAAAAATCTATAGAGACAGACAGACACTTTTCGAAAACTGACTTTTTTTCATGTTTTGAGTGTAGTACAATCAGAATCTGCAATAATCTTGAACACGATTTTTTTTGCCATCACCATACTTCCATTTCCTTAAGGAACATGGAAGTAAAATATCGGTATGTAGATCCATACATGACTTCCATGTTCTAAGATTTATATTTAAAATCATATTCGAAATGAAATGTTTCCATAGAAACAACTTCTTTCTATTGCTTCAGCCTTAACCACAGTACTGTGGTCACTAACGTATACCACCTCACGTTTTCACACTCGATTTTCACTGATGATGGCAGTCGATGGCATTGGTGAAACGTCTGGTTTTGCAGAAAACATTGGACTACGGCTAAATAGCCCGGGAAGGAATTTTAACAAAAAACTACTTCTTTGTTGGCGATAACGTAGTACACATATAAAAAATTCTCCCCTCCCTCTTCAAGTATAATTATCATTAATAGAAAATTACCCCCACCCCGTTCAACTAGCCTCTTCATTTATAGATATTTCATCTACGTTTCTACAGTGGATTATTATGAGCTTCTTATAAGGATACTTTGTTTATCAAAATTAAGTACTTTACTCTTGTTAAAACATAAAACGTTGCAGGTAAACAACCCCTTCCTCTTAACCGATCTCCACCAAAATCAATAGGCCTTCAGTCCTCTACAATTAAGGGATGCATGCAAAAAAATATTTGATTCTGTTTGAATGTGCGACAGTTATCGTTCGTCATACTCGTATAAACAATTACTCTTGTTAAAACATGAACAGTGGCCGGTAAACTACCCCTTTCCCTTAACCGATCTTCACCATAATCAACAGGCCTTCACTTCTTTACAATTCAGGACGGTATGCAAAAAATTATTTGATTCTCTTTAAATTAGCGGCAGTTATCGATCGTCAAAAAAAAAAAAAAAAAAAAATACCCTTGTAAAAACATAAAACGTTGCTGGTAAACTACCCCTTTCCCTTAACCGATCTTCAACAAAATCAATAGACCTCTTGAGTTATCTATAATTCAAAAAGGTATGCAAAAAAGTAGTTGATTCTGTTTGAATTTACGGCAGTTATCGTTCGTCATAGAAAAAATTACCCTTGTTAAAACATAAAATGTTGCAGGTAAACTACCCCTTTCCCTTAACCGATCTTCACCAACAGGTCTTAAGTACTCTACAATTCAGGGCTGTATGCAAAAAATTATTCGATTCTGTTTGAATTTGCGGCTCTTATCGTTTGCCAAAAAAAATACCCTTGTTGAAACATAAAATGTTGCTGGTAAACTACCCCTTTCCCTTAACCGATCTTCAACAAAATCAACAGACCTTGAGTTCTGTACAATTCAAGAAGGTATGCAAAAAATTAGTTGATTCTGTTTGAATTTACGGCATTTATCGTTCGTCATAGAAAAAATTACCCTTGTTAAAACATAAAATGTTGCTGATAAACTACCCCTTTCCCTTAACCGATCTTCAACAAAATCAACAGACCTTGAGTTCTGTATAATTCAAGAAGGTATGCAAAAAAGTAGTTGATTCTGTTTGAATTTACGGCAGTTATCGTTCGTCATAGAAAAAATTACCTTTGTTAAAACATAAAATGTTGCTGGTAAACTACGCCTTTCCCTGAACCGATATCACCAAAACCAACAGGTCCTGACAATAGTACAATTCAGGGCTGTATGCAAAAAATTATTTATTCTGTTTTAATTTGTGGCTGTTATCGTTTGCCATAGAAAATACCCTTGATATAAAAAAAATGTTGCACGTAAACTACCCCTTTCCCTTAACCGATCTTTACCAAAAACAATGGGTCTTGAATACTCTACAAATCAGGGCTGTATGCAAAAAATTATTTGGTTCTGTTTGAATTTGCGGCTGTTATCGTTTGCTATAGAAGAAAATCACACACACACACACTTTTCAAAAAATGACTTTTTCATGTTTTGAGTGTAGTACAATCAGAATCTGCAATAATTTCGAACTTTTTTTTTTGCCATCACCATACTTCCATTTCCTTAAGGAACATGGAAGTAAAAATGAGAATAGTAAAGAAAAGAAGGAGTATAAGGGATCCATATCTTATATAGGTTATAACACAAGAAAGATACAAATTGTTTTAGAAAATATAATATAGAGGTAGTGGTTAAAAAATCGAATACCGTGTTTGATATAATAAAAACTAAGAATTTTGAAGAAGAGGACATATTGAAGAAATGTGTAGCATATATGCTCAGTTGTGGGGAACGTGAAAAAGTGTAGCTGGGCGGAACGGGTCGTCAATTTTGCCAGAGATTTAAAGAACATAGGAGGGGTGAAGGAGAGTTAATGACGAATTCATTATACGCTAGGCATTTTATAGAAGAAGGACATAAATTCATAGACCCAGTCATAAATTATAAGATAATAAAAGTGATGAGTAAAGAAAGAGAAAGAAAATTAAAGGAAGAAGTGGAAATATTAAAAATAAGAAATAAAGATGAAAACCGACTAATGAATATAAAAACCAAATTTGAAAATGAAGAAATATGTAGCAGCTTATTAGACAACAAAAAAGAGTAAGTTCAAGTAAATTGTAACGGCTACAAAATAGGTATGTAAGACAACCCACTATGGGTGGAGCTAAGTAAGACATTACTTCGTCAGGTGGCGGGGCTAGATAGGTCCGGTAAAACGGTATATAAGAAGTGAAGGGTTTCATATTTCTTTGTTGGTAAATGACCTGAAGATGGTTTGACTGCCGAAAGTGCTCGTCAATACCAAAAATAACATAGTGGTTTGTATAAAATTACTAGTAGAAAAATTTTCAAAATGGTGGTTGATTTAAATTGAAACATTTGGCCTATTTACCCAGTAGTTTGGCTTGTTTTATTATAAAAGACATGTAACATCTCCGTTCTTTTTTTATCCATAAACAAGATACCATTGCATTACACAATAAAAGGATTAATTTTTTATGTAATAAGTAGGGAACAGCTTTTTAGATAAATAAATAGTTTTATGTAATTAAATATTTTACATGTTTATGTTAATTATTAAATATTTTTCATATTTACATTAATAATGAAATATTTTTTATAAGTAAGTTATTAATACACATTTTTAACATTTCAATGCAATGCGTTGATTTTCCACTTTATTGTGTTTAATTTTTGTGTGCATAATCGCAAGCCAAAGAAGGAAGAGGGGAAAGTTTTTTGGGGAATACCCCTCCCCCCACATACTATATGGAGTGTTGGATAACAGTGGTGTAATACCTATGTGATTCGATTTTGGAGGAGAAAGAGTCATTATATGTTATTTAGAATTAATATTAGGCAATTACCTGTATTAACTTCCGTCTTGTGACTTCTTTAGTTTTTTCTTAAAACAACGCGTTTCGAGAATAAATTCTCATCATCAGGTTTTTTAAAAATTATAAAAACATCAAATTCACCCAAAAGGGGTCGTCAACTATTTAAAATACACAAACACAAAAACACCACACATAATTAAACACCGACACAGTCACGGCACAGTCCGATGCGCATCGTCTCGCCGCCAACGACCAACTGTTGCACTTTGTCTTATACGACCGTTATCATTGCCCGCTGACCCATCCATATCGATGGCCGTGTTGTACAGCAGATTCGATCGGAACGAAACTTTGTCATTAAGTAGCTGGTCCGTTTGTAACTTAGAAGCCCTGTATATCTCATATTCCTCCACAGCGTTCATGTATGCACCCTTTTTACAATTATGAAGCAGTTTAAAGTTTGTGTGGAAGTCTGAGTACTTATGATTATACAGCATTAAATGCTGAGCGTAACTGGATCTAGTTTTCGAGATATCACTTTTGGGCAGGTGTTCTTTAAAACGTTCGGCTGATGGCCTGCCCGTTTGTCCTATATAGAATTTGTCACAGTCATCGCATTCGAAAACTAGATCCAGTTACGCTCAGCATTTAATGCTGTATAATCATAAGTACTCAGACTTCCACACAAACTTTAAACTGCTTCATAATTGTAAAAAGGGTGCATACATGAACGCTGTGGAGGAATATGAGATATACAGGGCTTCTAAGTTACAAACGGACCAGCTACTTAATGACAAAGTTTCGTTCCGATCGAATCTGCTGTACAACACGGCCATCGATATGGATGGGTCAGCGGGCAATGATAACGGTCGTATAAGACAAAGTGCAACAGTTGGTCGTTGGCGGCGAGACGATGCGCATCGGACTGTGCCGTGACTGTGTCGGTGTTTAATTATGTGTGGTGTTTTTGTGTTTGTGTATTTTAAATAGTTGACGACCCCTTTTGGGTGAATTTGATGTTTTTATAATTTTTAAAAAACCTGATGATGAGAATTTATTCTCGAAACGCGTTGTTTTAAGAAAAAACTAAAGAAGTCACAAGACGGAAGTTAATACAGGTAATTGCCTAATATTAATTCTAAATATTAGTAACGTGACTTGGAGACAATTAAAACAAAATGAAATTATATGTTAGTTTATTTAGTCAGGTGCCTTTCATTTGTATATAAAGCAGGCATTTGCTAGTATTTTGTAGTTATGCCCATGTAACTATGAATTTTCAAAAAAGAACTGATGAATTGATGTGCAAGTTTGGTGAGTACTTATAACAATTTTTCCTAGTGCAATCTGTTTCATTATGTCTGAACGAAAATATTTTTAATTTTTTAACAAATAGAGTGAAACCTTGATATAACGCTCTTCTGTGGACCGGCCAAAAAGTGCTTTATATCGAAGGTCACTTTATATAAAGGTCCCAAGTTTAACTATTTAATTTGCCGGGACTGTGATAAATGAGTGTTACATCAAGGATCGCGTTTTATCATAGGGGCATTATATCGAGGTTCCACTGTACTTTTTTGATTTACGAAACATAAAAATAAATATTTTCAGTTCTTTCAGTACCTAGCAATCCGTTCTCTAAAATAAGATGTGTTTCATTATAGGTACTGATTTTTGTGAAATTTAGAATTGAAACGTTCAATCAGCCACCATCCTGAAAATTTTCAAGACCAATATTTTGGTGTGTTTAGTGCTTATAAGAAATAGTACACTCACTTTGTATATCAAATTTAAACTCCATATCTGATTCCGTTGAGGAATAATTAATTTTTTTAATAAAATCATAGATAGACATACAGATAGAAAATAAAGCATTTCTTGGACATTTTCCTTCAGTTTAATGAGTAGAATCATTTCCCGGAGTTTGGCACCGTCTTTTTTTTAACACACTCTGTATCATATATATAATTTAACCAACACAAAATTGTCAAATACAGTGACCAAATTCTGAACTTTAAAAGTAGTATTAAAAAAAAAAAATGGACCAACTTATTAAACTGAGGCATAAAAGTTAAACATCTTTGGCATATTTTTTTTTGAGCAAAAGTAATTTTACAACCAATGCTGCTTGTATAAACACACTTGTCACCTGTGCAGGCACATTCTCAAATATAAAATATAGAGAAAAAAAAGTGTATTTATTTATACAAGTTGTTGCATGTTCATTGTGTCTGTTATTGAACCAGTTGCTTTGTTATAAAAATTAGACCTTGAGTTGGATATAAATACAAAACTACTACTGCGGACCCGACGATGACCTCACATGTTACACAGACAACCAACCGACTGACAGTTTTGTAACAAAAATAACTCCTGCAACTGTAATAACATATAGAAAAAATTGGCTATTTTAATGACTCCAGCCGAGTGTTTATGAAATTAAAATAGGCTTTGTAGACTCTCTAGTTGGTTTGTTTAGATACAATTTTATATTCTTAGATTTTGTTGTTCATGATGAGTCCGTTATTTAACTAAATATAATTAATTCACTACCGACTCGGAACACAAAGTTTTTTTATGGGTAAAAACATAAAAGTTTTACCTTAGAGCCTGAGGTTCTAAAAATTATTTCACGAGTCACTAATAAACTTACAGTATTTCACTTTATTTTTCCAATGGAATGTGTATTTGCTCTAGTCTCCTTTTATTTTTATCATATTACAAGTCCCAGTCTCCTTCCTTCCATCTCTTAGCTAAACAAAACAGACACACTTGTC
This sequence comes from Magicicada septendecula, assembly GCA_034769895.1. NCBI lineage: Eukaryota > Metazoa > Arthropoda > Insecta > Hemiptera > Cicadidae > Magicicada > Magicicada septendecula. Next base: position 65,807,357 of record CM068375.1, read on the forward strand.
CTGTGTTTCATTCTTTATTTGTATTCAGTGATGTATGTTATTCAAAGTAACATTTAAATGTTTGTAGTTTAATATGGATATTCCTTCTTTAGTAGCTGCAGGAGGTCAACCTCAGTTTTACAATGTTTAATATCTTCTTTGTATATCTTCATTAATACACTGACATAATAAAGACTGTACCTTTAAAGACACATAGTAAGATATGTTAAATGTGTTAACTATTTATTTTTACTTATTTACAATTGAATATTGCCTTGTTTAATTTTACATTATTTGTTGACAATTGATCGCTTATGATACGGCCCACGTTCCTGGGTTTAAGTATGGCCCTCAAGCACTTTTAAGTTGGAAACTACTGATGTAGGAACAAGATCAGACTACACTTTCTGAATGACTTTGAAGGTCAAATGCTACTGAGAAAATGATTGGTGACTCATACTTGTACTCTAACGAAACTTCTGTTTAAGAATCTGCCACTCTTAGTAATGTGATAATCACGTTCTTGAACTTCTTGGAATGTAATTGTTTTATAGTTTATCTTTTATTTGTTATTTTGCTTATTTTATATCGTTTCAATAATACATCTGTTTTGCTGGATAGTTTGTTCTATCATTTAATTTCAGTAGCTCAAGTAAATGCGACCACACACAGACCATTAGTGTTGGAAGCATTGTAATTATTATACTGGTAATGATGGCAGGTGTCCAGAACACTGTATCAACATCATGCCATTGAATCCTACTTTGATGGTCATATAAAGTACTGTTTATTACTCCAGTTTATTCTTGGACTTTGCTATCTCCACAAGTGACCAACCGCTACCGCTACCGCTACCGACACCACTTACTACCACCACCACCACCACTACACCAGTACCACCACCACCGCCGCCGCTTCCTCCACCAGTACCCAATGTCTGGTGTATGCTAATCCCTATAACGATCTATTTTTGAGAATCGTACTCAGGTTTCTGTTTACACTGATGTGGATTTTTATTTTCTCACTTTTATGACTTGTGGTGTAACGTTTAGAGATGTAGAGTAATAAGATGTGTTCCAGAATGCTGAGTCACTGAGATGAAAGTGATGCAAGTATTCTTGAGTGTCTATGTGTCCAGTTCTCCAGTTCAAGCTCTTGCTGTGATAATTGCAGTTTTTCTGAGCAGATTTTTGTAGAAACCGCGATCAGCAGGGCTTGGCTGTATTTGAAGTAAGCATCTGCCTGTGGATACACTCCTCTACTTGCAATCCACTCATCCTGAATAGTCTTTGCCACTGTTTTCTTTGGTATTATGATAGGGAAAACTGAGGTAATTGTGTAGGGAAGAGTTCAGTGGCAGCTTTAATAATAGCATCAATTCTCTCAATGCCTTGTATTCCAAAATGTACTGGACTTCACTAGAAAAATGTATATATATCTCCATGTTTCTGAGTTGATTAACAGTTTCCTGAGTTTTGCGATGTGAGAAGTGTAGTTGCTTGTATTTGGTTTGGTGAAGGTTCCAACACAGATTTTGAATCAGTGAGTGTTCACTGGAATCTGGCCTGGATTTTTCCATGGGTTGCGACTATTAACCAAGAGTTTTCCATGGAAGCATACAGATCAGAAATTTTCCAAAGGTGGCATCATGTTGATGATGGAAGGGGATAGATGTTGGTGGTGTGACGATTTAAATTGTAACAATAATCGTAAAATAAAAAAAAATTAAATATTAAGTTTGCGAGCGATTAAACCACTTTAAATCTCACTATAATGCCTAAAACCCCTGTATGTACTCAGTATGAGAGGAAGAAGTAAGTAAGAAGTACGAAGATACTTTAATAAAAAAACATATTGTAAATAGTTATGATTGTCGTATTTAACCCTTTGCTTGTTGTCAGGCGCTGACCTGTTAATTCCGGACTCGACATGTTTTCCCAGTCTTCTGTAATTTAGAATAAGATAAAAAAACCTAATGTTAATAATTTAAAAAAATCTGAAGACACAGATAGTCGCTAAAACAACTTATTTTAATTATGTATATTTATTTAGGTATAGTTAGTGTAAATAAAAAATGTTAACTTGAAGAAAGATAGGAACTATATTCTCGCGCAATAGTGGCCCTACTCCCCCTTGTTATGTACCAGTCGAAGCGAGCAGAAAAATATCTCTCGCTACGTTGACTTCATGCAGTGCAGACGTACGAGCGAATGCTCTAACACAATGTTGCTAATTCTTTTGTTTTACTTAAATATTGTATACGAGAAATTACTGCTAAAAGCATGTGTTATGTATTAATTAGTATAGTTATGTGAAAACAAGAGACATAACTTATAACACGAAATATAAAAATGGTGTAAAAACAAGATGACTGCTAACTTCAAGAACTAACTACTCTTTCAACATCATTCCTGGAGATGTGAACTACCAGAACTTATAAACACTCGTAGACCCGACAGAATATGCAGATCAGGACTTCCGAGAATTTACATGTACCTGCATCGTAGAAGGTTCAATCTACTCTGCGGACTTTTGACCCATTAATGACGAAGACCAGACCGAGATGATGACGCCGCATTCAAGGATTCCCAAGACGGACACCCCAGGACTAGGTTTCTACATTCCATTCTAAAGGTGACTCGATAGCCTGTCTATCGAGGGTTACTAATATTTGTTACACAACACACTTTGAAAGAGACTTTTCAGAGACTATTAATTTTGTAAACATTAAAAGAGTAAATCTAAGAGTTTTAATGTAACTACTCAAATAGCATACGTTGTAACGGTTTATATGTTAATGTATCGTAGTATCATTCCAAGTAATAGTACCATTCTTCAAATGGTTAAAGAAAGCCTTGCAAGCTAATATCATGAATTGAGTATAACTAAAAGTCTTAACTACTAAATACAGAAAGTTAACCTGGACCCGAGGTATAGCTAAATAGAATCAATTTTGATCCCAAAGTTTAAAGAAAGCATTGAAATAACTTTAGTTTAATTAGTGATGTCATGGGATCTGTCAGTAAATGTTTTTAAATGTTAAATAAAGAGAAGTCGTCTTGTTACACACATATAATGAGTGGGATCTGTCAGTAAATGTTTTTAAATGTTAAATAAAGAGAAGTCGTCTTGTTACACACATATAATGAGTGCGTAAATCAATCAAATACCTTCCCTTGTTTCCTTACACAGTAAGCAAGTAAATTGTTAAGTGAATTATTTGTGGATACATTTCGTTACAACGTAGGCAGCCCATATAATTGACAGAGGTCAGTTAAGATGGGTTCCCTGGATTTGTAACGCGGCAATACGTAACAAAATTGCACCACTCTGCTAATTAAAGTTAATGTAGTTGCGAGCATCGTGACGTAAACAAAATTGCAGCACTTTGCTTGGTTAAATTTTATATTCAGTTATTGATCTATGCACTCAGAAAATGTAATTAATGTAAATTTAATTTTCAAAATGTTTATCGTATTTTACAAAATATGTAAATGATAGTCAGTAGAAGCCAAAATTACATGGTATGAAGATATATGCATGTACCTACTTGCTACATGAATTGTGAGCAAACATTACAATTTTGCTCAGTTGACAATCTGTAACAGGTTTGTTTACGACAATCCATGACCTGTTGTTTCTTGAATACTTCTGCATAGTATATGTTGGACATGCACTAGTATGTGTCGTAGATAAATTAAATAAAAAAAAAGGTGAAATAAGTTGGTTAATAATAATGCTCGTGTGTAATGTAGACCCAGGTAATTAAGTGGAAGAATTTCGTAATTTGAAATTGTGAACGAAATAATTAATTGATATAATTGAGGAAAGTATATGAATGAATGGAGTCAAAGTGTTACCAAGCGTAATAATAATAGAGTTGTTGAATAAGATTCACCCTAACGTCTGTGCTCCCCTTCTCAAGTGAAACCGGTTGAGTTAGTTATTCGGTGGCATTGTGTAGACAACAATACGTGAAAACCCCCCCCCATTCTCACACACGCTCAGCCTTCCTTCGTTAACTAAATACAGAGGGTGACCTACATTCCAGAAAACAGCTGATCGGCTATTTAACTTGATAAATATGTGTGTGGAATTTCTGTCTCTCCCTTAGAAGAGAAATTGTTCTTTTCTAATTTGTGTAAATTATTTACTTGTGAATTGATCCTATATATGTGTAATAAATGTGTACAGTATAGTAGTTCAAGTATTTTCCCCGTGACGACAATCAAATAATGTAGTGACTTAATAATAAATTTATTAATAATAAATAAAGTGTGCTAAATAAATATGGTAGTTAGTAAATTGTTCTAGGTGCGTTTCTTAAGAACCCCAAAGTAATTAATAAATAATAAAGAAAGTAGTAATAAGTCAATAATAATTAATAAATAATAGAGCTGAATAAATCTTGATTTAAACCAAATAGTGTGAAGTAAGTAAGTAAAAGGAAAATAATAATAAAAGTAACGTTGCATATTGTAAGCTCCCCAGTGGTGGCAAGTTAGTGGAAATAAAGCGTGTTAGGAATTGTACTAAGCAGCCACGCACCCTCCCTATTGTGATAAACCGGTAGTAGTGTAAACAATTGAAAACCACCCCTGTGTATTACAATGAATTGTGTAAAGTGTCTCCCCTTCCGCATAGTTTGTTTAGATATTGTTAAAGAGATAAAAGGGAATTATCTTCGTGAGATTCCGCTTCTCTCAAAACAGTAATCTAGAGTGGAGTATGGGATCCTCTTTAGATTGCATTAGAAATAAGTTTATGATATATAATCAAGAAGTGATTATACGTGTAACGTAACAGGTCACAACGGCGCCGACTGAAAGGTGTAATGATAGGGCAGAAAGGTGCCAAAGATCATTAATGAATGCTGAAAACTAACTTCAGTAGTTAGAGTAAGCTGGTGTCTGTCGGGCCCCTATGTTGTGAGTTACGGATAAGTAGGGATCTTTCAATCTAAGGTTTGGAAATTAGTATTAAGATTAAAATATAAGTTAGTACTGTAAGAAGTGAGAAAAAGGGAATTTCACGAAGGCGATCATTTAAATGAACAAGATCATTTAAAGAGAATTAGAGAAAACAAACTGTGCACTAATAATAAATAACTTCACACATTGACACCATACATACTCCGAGTCCCCTATTGTAAAAAAAAAAAAAAAAAAAACGTAACGTGCAAATTAAGCGGTGGAGTCTGTGACGATTTAAATTGTAACAATAATCGTAAAATAAAAAAAAATTAAATATTAAGTTTGCGAGCGATTAAACCACTTTAAATCTCACTATAATGCCTAAAACCCCTGTATGTACTCGGTATGAGAGGAAGAAGTGAGTAAGAAGTACGAAGATACTTTAATAAAAAAACATATTGTAAATAGTTATGATTGTCGTATTTAACCCTTTGCTTGTTGTCAGGCGCTGACCTGTTAATTCCGGACTCGACATGTTTTCCGAGTCTTCTGTAATTTAGAATAAGATAAAAAAACCTAATGTTAATAATTAAAAAAAATCTGAAGACACAGATAGTCGCTAAAACAACTTATTTTAATTATGTATATTTATTTAGGTATAGTTAGTGTAAATAAAAAATGTTAACTTGAAGAAAGATAGGAACTATATTCTCGCGCAATAGTGGCCCTACTCCCCCTTGTTATGTACCAGTCGAAGCGAGCAGAAAAATCTCTCTCGCTACGTTGACTTCATGCAGTGCAGACGTACGAGCGAATGCTCTAACACAATGTTGCTAATTCTTTTGTTTTACTTAAATATTGTATACGAGAAATTACTGCTAAAAGCATGTGTTATGTATTAATTAGTATAGTTATGTGAAAACAAGAGACATAACTTATAACACGAAATATAAAAATGGTGTAAAAACAAGATGACTGCTAACTTCAAGAACTAACTACTCTTTCAACATCATTCCTGGAGATGTGAACTACCAGAACTTATAAACACTCGTAGACCCGACAGAATATGCAGATCAGGACTTCCGAGAATTTACATGTACCTGCATCGTAGAAGGTTCAATCTACTCTGCAGACTTTTGACCCATTAATGACGAAGACCAGACCGAGATGATGACGCCGCATTCAAGGATTCCCAAGACGGACACCCCAGGACAAGGTTTCTACATTCCATTCTAAAGGTGACTCGATAGCCTGTCTATCGAGGGTTACTAATATTTGTTACACAACACACTTTGAAAGAGACTTTTCAGAGACTATTAATTTTGTAAACATTAAAAGAGTAAATCTAAGAGTTTTAATGTAACTACTCAAATAGCATACGTTGTAACGGTTTATATGTTAATGTATCATAGTATCATTCCAAGTAATAGTACCATTCTTCAAATGGTTAAAGAAAGCCTTGCAAGCTAATATCATGAATTGAGTATAACTAAAAGTCTTAACTACTAAATACAGAAAGTTAACCCGGACCCGAGGTATAGCTAAATAGAATCAATTTTGATCCCAAAGTTTAAAGAAAGCATTGAAATAACTTTAGTTTAATTAGTGATGTCATGGGATCTGTCAGTAAATGTTTTTAAATGTTAAATAAAGAGAAGTCGTCTTGTTACACACATATAATGAGTGGGATCTGTCAGTAAATGTTTTTAAATGTTAAATAAAGAGAAGTCGTCTTGTTATACACATATAATGAGTGCGTAAATCAATAAAATACCTTCCCTTGTTTCCTTACACAGTAAGCAAGTAAATTGTTAAGTGAATTATTTGTGGATACATTTCGTTACAACGTAGGCAGCCCATATAATTGACAGAGGTCAGTTAAGATGGGTTCCCTGGATTTGTAACGCGGCAATACGTTACAGTGGTAGAAAGGAATTCACCAGTTATAGCCAAGTATATCTTATATCACAACTGCTAGCAATCTGATACTGCCTGCCTCTAGATTTTATGTACGTAAGGTCTCATTGGCAACCTAATCTTGGCTATGCCACTGTTTATATATAACACCATAATAATATTTTATAAAAGTTTTATGATGCTGTTAGCCTTTGACTTATTAGTGCTGAAATTCACATTACATAATTGTATGACTTTAAGATGAAAATTATAATACAATTAAGTGGTCCTGAAAAAGGCCGTCTTATATAAACGTTTAGAGTTTTCACAAAGTTAGCTGAAAGTCACCATCAGCTAATCAAAACCAAGCTCAACCCTATAGGCCGAGCAGCACAGGATGCCAAACCCTATGTAATGTGAAGATTTCTCCATGGTGATTCATTGCGACGGAAGAATGCTTCTGGACTTCTGGATTTGAATCCACTCCATATGAAAGCAAGGGAAGCGGATAATAATTTAAATAATTGAGTTAACCTTAGGTTTTCTGTGTATTGTCAGCATGTTGAACAGTTATGCATAACACTTATGGATGTATGGCATTAGGGTTTTCAATTATAATAAAAAGAAAGGTAAATAAAAGATACATTTCAGTAAATCTCACATGACGATGTGGTAGCCCAAACAGTGGAATTGGGCCAGATTCAGTGACGCTGTGTCTGACCTATAATCTGGGTCATATGCACCTCATCACATCTGTACAATTTTTGGTGGTGTTCCAGTAAACATTGTGCACACTGTACAGTTTCTCTACAAGTCTCATACAGTAAATTAAATGCCCACCTGAAGGCACTGAGTGTAAATCATGTATTAAGAAGGAGATAGTGGCGTATCTAGAATTTGATTTTGGGGAGGAGGGTCTGGTTGAGTTGGCTTCATACAAAAGAAACAATTGAAGGCTAATCAACATTACTATCTTTAAAGTGATTAAGATCAACACTACTTATCTAAAAAATAATCTTCTATAGTGGTGTATCCATTGTTCATAACCTAAAGATACCATAAATATGATTTACAATAAAGTTTTAATTACTAACATTCTTAATTTCGGTTGATTTAGATCATAGAGCATCATCAGGACATATACAGTGTGCACTCATGGTCACAGTATTGTAAAAGAGTTACTATTTACAAAAAACGAATTCGTAAACAGTGATTATCGTGAAATGTACGTTTGTGTCCAAAGTTTCTCGAGAACTCCACAGACCTCCGCACATAGAAGATTGAGATTATTTGTACCATTAGTAAGCAATAAGTGTGTGTTATATCACATTATCATTAGTTAAAATCAGCGTTTCAAAGTCAAAAAAAGTCCATTATGTAGCATTTAATTGAGCGGCAACAAACCTTAGCAAAAATAATTTTGTACTTACATAATGGGGTAGTACCGTTACATAAACTATTTAAAACTAGACACTTGGTCTAGATGGAAGAAAAGTGTGCCAGAGCCCATAGTGACAGGACTTGCAATAAAACACTTTTAAACAGTAACAACTCTTTTTATTAGTGTTTCATAATCATTAAATTTCACTACATTTTATGACAGTGATTCTTGTAATATATAAGCATGTAATAATATTAAGAATGTAAGAATTGTAATAATAAGAATTATAATTCTTGTAATCATCTTTCTTGTTATATCTTTCGTTTTAAATAGATATATATATAAATATATATATATATATATATATATATATATATATTGAATGTACATGGATGGCAATCATCACCACCATTAACCATAAGATTTAATCAACAGTATCACAGGTGGACACTCTTAATTGATATAATAATAAATCACAGTATGTATTTAACGGACATGTACTGACAGAAATTCTGATCATTAAAAAGAGAAAATACTGTTTATATAAGGTGATTCAATTAGAGGTTACAATTTTAATATAAAATAAAACGCATTGGTTTTTGGTATACTCTTAATGTATTTATTTCTATATGTTGTTTAGACATTGACATTAAACATGATAAATGATATAGGCCAAATGGCTGCCACGAGCAGCCTTCCAGACTTCCGCCCTTTTGATGAAATTTTCCATCACTTTCCAGCATAACTCCTGCGGCAGCTCATGAATAACATGGCGTATCTCGTCCTTTAGCTCTCGAATCGTTTTGGGGTCATTGGCATACACCTTCTGCTTCAAATAGCCCCAAAGAAAATAATCCAACGGGGTGAGATCACATGATCTTGGTGGCCAATGTTGATCGCCGAAATGAGAGATGACGCAGCTGGGAACTTTGTGTGCAACAACTGTGTTGTTTCTCGCGCTGTGTGGCAAGTGGCACCGTCTTGTTGGAACCACATGTCTTCGACATCAATATCATCCAATTCGTGCAAAAAATAATTTGTCATCTCCCGATAACATTCACCATTGACTGTTACTGCATCACCACGGGCATTTTCAAAAAAGTACGGCCCAATCACGCTGCCGACACGAAATCTGCACCAAACAGTAACTTTTAGTGGATGAATTGGATGTTCGAGAATGGCTCGTGGATTTTCAAGTCTCCAAATGTGGCAATTTTGTTTGTTTACATACCCATACAGTTGAAAATGAGCTTCATCGCTGAATATGATTTTCTTCGCAAAATTGCCATCAACTTGGTGGTTCTCTAACACCTAATCAACGAGGTCACGATGCTGTCTATAATCTGTTGGCTTCAATTCCTGGGTCGATTGGATCTTGTAGGCATGCATATGCAGATCTTTAGTTACTATGCACTGTGTGATGCTATAGGAAAGGTCCAACTGCTGGAAACGATGACGAATTGAGGTCGACGGATTGTCATGGACACTGGCACTCACTGCGGCGATATTTGTGAGTGACCGGCCACTACGAGGACGTACTGGTCTTTCCACATCCAACACTGACACGGTTCTATTGAATTTTTCGACTAATTTTTTAACCACAGCATGAGATGGACGTTTATGATTACTGAAGTCATTTCGCAGTGCGTGAATCGTGTTAGTAAAATTTTCTCCACTTGGAAAATAGGTTTTAACAGTTAAAATACGTTCTTGACTTGAATACCGCTCCATAGCAACAAATGTCAATACTTAACAATGACTAATTTCAAATAAAACAGTATTGCCAACTTAAAATTGTAACCTCCAACTGAATCACCCTATACAAATAACCTTTCTACTAATATGTATGAATGTAATTAACAATAAAATTAATCAAATGGCCTGACAAGCAGGGGCTCTTATACAGTCAACAATATGAATCAACATATATATATTTTCACAGGGCTAGTTCTAACAAATTTGATCTGTTTCATCACTTAATGCTCATAACATTCACCATTTTTCATTTTCTAGACAATATGTCTATATATATATATTCAATGTGCTGTAATAACAGGAATGAAAAGTAATTTTAACACTGTAAATAAGCAGAGTACATAAAAGTGAATGCCCTTTTTTAACACAGGTTATAGTGAATCAGAATTATGCATTGATTAGACATGTGGACATCGAAAGCGGGAAGTCAGGTGCAGGGTATTTCAACCAGAGTAATGGCGAACGGTACTATATTCCAGCTAACGCACAGTCCAGTATGGACGCCGAATTATTGGCTATAAACGCGGCATTAACCTGCTGTCTTTCCATTGAGCAAAAGCTCATCTGTATCGTGACTGACTCCAAATCATCATTAGAAGCGCTATCAAAATCTGGCACGAGTGCGTACTTCTTTCGTATTAATGAAATAAGGAAACTATTCCTCCAGCTACACAATGAAGGAAAAATGATCACCCTTCAATGGGTTCCATCCCACTGTGGAGTCCCGGGAAATGAAATAGCAGATGGGATCGCGAGGGAAGCGTGCACAATGTATCCAACTAACCTAAAGAAGTTCTCCCTGCTGCAGTGCAGAAGCTCGGGTGACCGACACTTCAGGAGCTCTTGGGAGGACAGTTGGAAATCAGCAACCACAGGTCGCAGCTTATACCAAATACAACCTGTGCCGGCCAAGGAAGACATCTACAAGGGAGTAGCGCGTCCGATAGCTGCTTTTGCTGCGAGGGCACGTACCGGCCATATCGTTACCCAAGAATATCTCTTTAGGTTCAATCTCACGGATACGCCACAATGCTTATTGTGTGAAGACGGAGAGGAGAACCTTGAACATATACTTATAAAATGTCATTACCCGATTGCCGCAAGGGATATCTTAAGGATGCAAGTGTCGGGGTGGCAAGAAATCATGAGCAATAAGAAGTACTGGGCTATCGCTTCTATGATCTACCATGGACATCGGGCTATCGGCTACAGTTGAAGCTGGACGCCTGTAGGAAGAAGTAAGTAAGATTAGACATGTCCTTACTAATTTTAAATTTTACTAATTATAAATTTGAAACTATAGTTCATATACATGTCCATTTCTGCTTCAAACACCAGAAAGTGTAGCAATTATTGAGTTTGTATAAATGGAAATTTCCCACCTGTATTTTAACACTGGGTGACGTTACCGCCTGTGATGGTGATGATTAACAGGGCTGTTGGGGAGCTGGAAACGGTTGTTCACTCTCCTTAGGGCGACTGTCCTCCTGATGTCCCTGGAGCATGTATGTGTGTGTGTGTGTGTGTGTGTGTGTGTCCGACGGCATTGGGGAGCTTTCAGTCGACATCTCCTGCCGATGGTAACAGATAATCAGGTCACCATCTCAGCCTCTCCCTTCCTCTTGGCAGATCGAGGACCGTGAGACACTTTCGATCAGCAACACATAGTATTCAAAGGAATGTAGAGGTGGCAGAAATTCCTTCCAAGCCGTCAGACACCAGTACCGTAGGAGAGCGAAATTGGAAATGAGAGCGATTCACATTTTGCATCAGACCACAATGCTTCGGGTTAACATGCATCAAGCTGTCTATCAGCTGATTGACCGGCCTGCTTTATTGTATCGGCACTCACTTATCAAACCGTCATTGGCGCCGACAACCACTGCCTACGATGCCTCAGCGCGATTTTTTAAATATGCCGAGCGTCTCGGCATACTTATTACATAAAGACAACACTGGGTAACTCATGGCATCAACTTTAGCTATAACATAAATACCAGATGTTGTTTCCAAATGACCATTTTGTGGTAGCAAGCACTGAAGATCAGCTGCAATAGGCAGTATTCCAGCATTAAACAAGAAAAACAAAATTTAGAAGTCTCTGTTAAAAAAAAACTCTTCATGGGTGAAGAGTCTTTATGTGTAAAAACTATGTATAAATAACATACTACTTAGATCAAGTTAGCAATTTTTAATTGTTTGGTTAACACTTTGGATACACGTGATTTTAACTTGCATTTTCTTTGAGTACGCATGATTTTTCATGTATTTCATATTTTTTTCTGCAAAGACCATTTAATATTTACTAAAACTTTATATAATTTGAAAGTTCAATTCTTGGGTTTTAATTTGACATAAACAAGCTTACAATACTATGGCATTTAATATTTTTTTATTAATTTAAAAAAAAAATGAATTTTTTAAGTACAAACAAGTTTTACATACGTTTTGCATGAGTTTTCATTTATAAATCTAATATAAAATCTACTTAAAATTAATTATGTATCTAAACTAGTTACAAAAAATATATAAAAGATATTTGGTAATAATAACTTTACTATTGTCTTCAAAATTTTAACAATAATTTGTTTCACAAAAATGGCTGCGAAAACATATGATTACTATTTTACTATTAAAATAAGGAATGTAAAAGTGGTGCCATCTGTATTTTTTGTGAACTAAATATGTGAGAGGTTGTGTTCCAAGTAATGCAGCTTGCAGATTTTATGTAATTAAATTAACACACAAATTTACATGTCTGAAAAAAACACAGTGAACGTAATGTTGGGAAAAATCGGCCGCCCGCAGTTACCGCAGGCAACGTATCCAAAGTGTTAATTTGTTATATAGTTAATTGGTACTTGTAGATGAAAAGTTGCGTACATTTCAGATAATCTTGAAAACCATCCGAAGTACTTTTGTAGGAAGAATAAGCGATAATACTGTTATTGAATTTTACAAAACTATGCTGTATTATTAGTCCCCTACTTCAGTTTTATTTTTACTTCTGTGTGTGTGTGTTCCAGAAATGGAAAACAGAAGGCCGAGATATTTCTGGACAGTGAGAAGCTAATGTAAGTCGATACCTTTAAACATGTTGGGAGCTCCCGTTACAGCAGACAGGAGGCAAACCATTGTTATAAAAAGTGGAATTGCACAGCACGAGGAGCATTTTTCATAATCCCTTCTGGCATCCAGAAACATATCCTTGGAAACCAGGAAGAAGTTAATTAAGAATTTCATTTGGAGCATATGCACATATGGCTCAAAAACCTAAACCCTGAGGAAAATGGGGAGTAGCTATATTGAAGCTTTTGATGTGTAGTGATGGAGGAAAACCTTAAGAATACCGTTGACAGAAAGCTTGCCTTTAATGATGAGGTTTGAAAGAGACTGGATGAAAGGAGGATTCTGACTGAAGCCATTTCGGAAAGGAGAAGCAGTAAGTTTGGTCACTCAAACTGGTTAACCACCCTGATCGAGGGAATGATTGAGTGACGTAGTGGGAGGGGAAGGCCTACACAGGAGTACATGGATGAGATATAAGGAGAAAAAATGTATGTGGTGATTTGAAGACTGTTTTTGCAAGGGAAGAAATTGTAAGCCTGCCAACCTCTGGATTTAGGAGAAGATGTCACTTGACCCAAGATAAACAAGAACAAGTGACCAGAATCATAGGTGGTCTCTGGACTCCCTGGTGATTCCAAACTGTGTGGGAAGTAATTTGTTCCAGCCTAAAAGTAGAGTCACATATGTTAGAGCCAACACTTTATTATGATTACAAGGGTCAGTTGAAAAATTCGCGGAGCGACATTCTGTAGCTCAGCAGTAAAACTAAAATTTTTCATGTGCTGCAAGATTTGTATTTTATGTGAACTCCTGTTAATTTCCAAATCTATTTATCAATTTATTCATTGTATCAATTTATCAACATCGAGCTGTTCAAAATTAACGTGTCATGCGTGTTTTGAAAAACAGACAAAATCAAACCTCATGGTGTGATTCTTTGTTAAAAATTGATTAACACAAACAGAAATTCAGAATGAAATTGTAAATGTGTCAGGAGATGCTGCAACTTCAAAACCAATGGTTGTAAATAGGCACTTGAGTTTAAACGCAGTCGTATAAGCATTGAAGGTACGATACCCTCCCCCGCACTGGGCGCCCAAAAAATGCAACAACTCCAGATGTGGCAGCAATCTTGCACAACACTTTTTCACACCAAGTTCTTGAGTTAAAGTATGATGTACACACTCATATGAGATGGCTATGATTTCAGCAATGTCATCCACTCCTCAATCTGTGGTCTTCCAAAACCCTATGAAATTTTTTCAATAATGTCATTTTTTGTTGCACTTTTTGGACGTCCACTGCTGAGATCATCTTCAGTGCTTGTACAACCAGGTTTAAACTCTAGTGTGCCCAACTTACCGTTGTTTCTGAAGGTGCAGCATCTCCCTAACACATTTCACATTTACAATTTCTTTTTGATTTTCCATTGGCACTAAAACGTTTTTAAAAGAGAATTCATCACAACACGATGTTTGATTTTGTGCATTTTAAAAACATGCATGACAGGAAAATTTCAAACAGCTGGTAAAAAGTGAATAAATTGACAGATATATCTGGAAATTAACAGCATGCTTGCATGAAATATTTTAGTTCTACCACTGAGCTAGTCGTTCCGTGAATTTTTCAACTGACTCTTGTACTACTATCAATAGTGTGTGTGTGTGTGTGTGTGTGTGTGTGTGTGTGTGTGTGTGTGTGTGTGTGTGTGTGTGTGTGTGTGTGTGTGTGTGTGTGTGTGTGTGTGGTTTCCATATTGTATTGAAAAAACAAACCGCGTGGTAATAATTTCCAGAATTATAATGGTGTTGAACGATGAGTTGGAAATACTAAACATTGAAACATTTTGGAGAAAACTACGTATTAATGAAAGTGAAACTAAATATATGGAAATTAGATGAAAATATACTAATAATAATGATCTTACTACTCTTAAGTGTTCATTCAGTCATGCTGAAGTTTTTCACTTACTTAGTAACTTAAATTAACAAGACCAACAGGATGACTACTGAAAATAAATCTAATTAAGACCTATATTATTAACTTATCACAGTGAGACATGGGCCATGAAAGATAATGATGAACACCTACTTCCAATATTTGAACTGAGGCTGAAAAGAAAGATATATGGACTAATAAGAAATGTTGATGACGTGTGGAGGAGGATCTGGATGAATCATGAACTTGACCAAATTATAGGAGGAACTGACAAAGTGAGATATATTAAATCACTCTAAATCATATGGATTGCACTGATGCTGACACTGACGGGTGAGAGTGAATTGTAAAAAAGGGACCTTTACAGAAAAGAATGAAGAGGAGCTTAGGAAGAGATGGAGGTATGATGAGGAGGAAATTGGAGCGCAAAGTGAAGGAGGAATGACCAAGGAAAGGGCAGAATGGAGGTGGAGGTTAGAAGAGATTGTGATTGCCAATTGAAGAAGATAAAAATACACTAAAATGTGATGACAAGATTAGACTGTTAGTATAATTATATTCTGTCCCCATCCAAAGAACTACAAGCTATATTTGAGACAACATATTCTAGCCTGTGAAGTGTATTTGGTTGTAAACATAGTTTGTGTGATGTTACTAAAATAACATAATAATCATACACACATAACAGTACACTCATCCGACGTATTGCACAAGTTGTTTTCACGTGGTGGACTGGTTTTGAAGCCTATTTCAGCTGAGTAGTTGTGCCAACTTTTTGTTCATAAAAAAAATAATATAATACATGATAAATTTGTTGTATTTTGGCGACAGACCATGATTGTACTCTTTCCGGTGTGAGTACCTATGACCTTATTTATCATATCATGATGACAGCAATGTCATTCTACTTTATTATAATTAATGTTTTGTTTCTATAAAGAAAACAAACTTTAGAGCTGACTATATCCTTAATATTAATTTTATAAAAGAAACCTCTGATTGTTGTTTTGAAATTTTTTTATTGGAAAACAACTGGTTTCAATAAATTTAAGTACCTGTATTGTATAAGCACATAATAATATATTAAAAAGAAACATTGTGTAGGATCTGAAAAACATAAATAAAGAAAAGCACAGACATGATTTATTATTATTATGGTAAACTCTAACCCTCATTCTGCATATGTGTTGAGCCTGAGACTGGATGGTGCACTCACTTCTCACTGCTGCCTAGATAAAGGTGGAGCCATCAAGATTCCTACATTATGTACAAATAAAATTTTTAAAGTCCAATCGTTTTCTTGCTTTCTGAAGACATCGTTTGCAAAAAATGTGAATTAATGAAATTGGTGTCATTTTTAATAACATATAATATATACCTCTGTTAGCAAATTTTGTCCATTAATTTGGAAAATAAAAATACACCTTTATTTAATGTTTTATGCCATTTGACTGCATTGTTATAACAATAAATAATATTGTTGAAATTAAATTCCGGATTATTATGCCGTAGTCTACTATAGTTATTATTCTGAAAGATGTTATTCTCAAACATTCTGGCCTCACCTATGGAATTGACTCCAGCCTAATCCAGCAGAATTTAATTTCAACAATGATGATGCCGACCGTGAAAGCCTTAGAATTAGGTTAATCAATAATATGACAATAGTGTTAAAGGCAACAAGAGTCATGTTCAAAGCTTAGATGCTATACAAAGAGGCATCCATTGTTTAAGAATATTAGGAAAGGGATACAATTTGAAAATTTTCACAACATAAACAAAATTAATAACTTTCTGGGTAAAGCCAAAATGTTGCTTAAGGTACATATAGAAGCTATCACTGTGGACTTCAATAAATGTGGAGCATGTCAGTTGTATGGAAGAGTTCCGATTGTTCAGATTAGCAAAGCAAAATACTGCAATTTTAGTGTCACACCCACGTAACCACGAATATTTATTGTATAAATTTTTTCTAAATTTATGATTAAATATTCTGTTACCTGACTTTACACTTTGATTAAAATTTGAAAGGCCTACCTACTCTCTTAATTTCAATTTTTTCCTTAATAGGACGTAAACTGAATGCCATTTTTGGTAAGTTTTTTGACAGAATTCATTGTGTCCTACCAGTAGGACCATATAATAAATATCTTACATTATGACACCTTAATCCTTTATATGTACTATTATTTACATTTGATAACAAATTGGATTGACACTAACAATGACCTTACAAATTCCAACCTGGCGCACCACATGTTATTTACCAACAAACAGACTGGTGGCGCCGTGACGTACAAGCGGGGTTTGCAGCCCCTAATCACATCAAGTGAGCCTATACCGCTGTAATGGGAACAACCGAGTCTAGCCAGCCAGAGCACTACTCCATTGTATTTCCCCATATACAAAGTGCGTCACAGTTGGTGCATACACCGCAGCAAGAACGTGTACGGTTTTTAGTAATTGCTTTGCACTTTTCAATCAGCAAATGGTTAATTACGATGATTTAGCTTCAAAACACTATTATTAGTTATGGTTTTATTCATCATTCTATAATTTAAAATACAACTTGGGAATTATTGGGGGTTGTACAACCGTGCAACCTAAGCACGGGCTGCCACTGGTACTAATTATCACTTCCCACTAAACTGCCATAGTAACTTCAATCCGCACTTGATTATTGCCAGGTCTAAAACTGACACTGGTCTCGAAATCCAGTATTTATACCTCCACCTCCTTGCATTGTAGTTGTATAGCGAGCCTGGATGCTGGTAGTGTAGTCAGGTAATGTCTGGAAGGGTAGAACATCATGCAACTCTGTTGTGTAGAATAATCTCCAAACGACTGGAACAGCCTCACACAATGACATTTGCCCAGAATTGTGTACACAGCGATGTGGTACTATTTCTTTTATCAGCGTAACAAAATCAACACTCACTATGTATGAGTATTAATAAACACATGAGTTCCTTGCATGAATATACAGTCCTTCTGTTCATAGCTCTCCCTTGTGTAAACAACGCCTGTTGTTTGGAGACAACACCTTATTGGTTGAAGGAAGTTACAGTGCGTGTTCATATAATAATGTGTTATACAGTTTTAATGTTATATGACCATATTCAATCACGTTATGTTTTTTTTATTACAAAGCCTATTCCTCTTTCTTTTATGAAACTTTTTTTTTTTTTGCCACTGAGTGATTAATGAATGAGACCACTCCCACTGAATTAATATGAAGTTCTTGGAATAAGTTTCTCGTCACAACAGAATATGCCTGGTGTCAAAAAATTGATAGAGTGACAGTCAATGAAATAACTGTAGACAAGTGGTGTTATATTGAATGTGTAATTATAAGGAAGATAAGCTGTGGCAATTGATTACACAGTATGCATTCACTAATGTAAAGAATTATCACAATTCACTTTTATCTTCTTCTTTTTCTTCTTCTCCTCCTCCTCATCCTCCTCCTTCTTCTTCTTCTTCCCCAACAAGGATTAGGCCTTCGAGACCTGTTCCAGCTTCATAAGATTTATTACCATCTTTTCTTTGATGTCCCTAAGCTTCTTCTTCTAGCTGGCTTGTATCTACTTGCCATTTTTTGGTAGTCTTCAATTATCCATATGCTCCAGATGGTCCTTCTAATATCTTCTATGGAACTCTATTTTCTCATTTAAGTTGTTTATTTCCAACTCTTCTCTCTAATCTCTTCATATCTAAATTGATCTTGTTTAGAACAACACTTATACAATACCAAATATTGCCTGTACTGCTTATGTCCATGTGTCATTCCTCTAATCCATACAGCAGATAGCAATGTAAACGTATAACATTTATGTGTCTGTATCAAGAATGAATTAAGAATGAAAGGAGTATAAGGGTGTGTTTAATAAATATTTGTAGAACCATGTACATATGGAAACTGCTGCATATGTGGAACAAGAAACATCTCAGTCATAAAAATTAAGAAACAGAAAAATCAATCATGATGACGGTTTCACAGATTTGTTGCTCCCACATAAATGTATCTCACATTGTCTCACTGTGAACAAGTGTAAAAGGTATCAACAAATCATGGACGAGATATTAGATTATTAACAAAAACACTGGGTTCTCTTAATTCTGTGATAATTGCTGTGTGTTGTTTTTGTTTTATTCTCACAGAAAAATCGCATTTTTACTCATGGACTTGCGTGGTTGAAACTCTCAATAACAGATTTTTTTGCATCGGCCATATAAGGACCACATGCTAATTTCAATTCTTTGTTCTTTTCTTTTTCTCCAATATTCTGACATATTTTCACCGTGTCTCTTCTTCCTGTCTTCAGTCCACAGTGAACCTGCGTTTTTCTCTCTCCTACCCTGTACTCCTTCCATTTTTAACACTTTTTCCCAAAACACTTCTCTTTTAACTGCTTCTTCCGCATGTATATTATTTTTTTCTAAATCGTTTTGGACTTCTTTAATCCAACTTGATGTTGACTTCTTCCCCCACTGACATTTGAAGATGTGCTTTGTTAACCTATTGTCGTCCATTCTATATAAATGTCCAAAAAATAATAAATACAACTATTTCATTAACGACTCGGAACACAAAGTTTTTTATGAGTAAAAACGTAAAGTTTTACCTTACAACCTGAACCGGTTTTCACTTTTAAAAAGCTTCTTCAGAGGTTGCCACTGGTAGCGCTGTCAGTCCTGTTGTGGGCGATGGAATCGAATTTCAAAAGATCGATGTTGTGTGTGTGGGGTGAGATATGTTCGAATAATGTGTGCGATTTGAATTGTGTCTGTTTGTTTAGGATGTCGTTTTTATTTGTTTTCGTGTGTTTGTATATTTCCAAATTTTTCTAGAGTGTCTAGTTTTCGGCCTTTTGTGTGTATGTGTAGAATGTTCATGTTATTGTCGATGTTTTTGTATGTGTGGTTTGCTTCAATGAGGTGGTTTGCAAAGGTGGATTCTGTAGTGGAGTGGAGTGCCTTTGTGTGTTCAATGTACCTTTGTTTGAAGCTACGTCCTGTCTGGCCTCAAATTGCAACAAATTCTACATAGGCCAGACAGGACGTAGCTTCAAACAAAGATACATTGAACACACAAAGGCACTCCACTCCACTACAGAAGCCACCTTTACAAACCACACATACAAAAACATAGACAATAACATGAACATTCTACATGTACACACAAAAGGCCGAAAACTAGACACTAGAAAAATTTGGAAATATACAAACACACGAAAACAAATAAAAACGACATCCTAAACAAACAGACACAATTCAAATCGCACACATTATTCGAACATATCTCACCCCACACACACAACATCGATCTTTCAAAATTCGATTCCGTCGCCCACAACAGGACTGACAGCGCTACCAGCGGCAACCTCTGAAGAAGCTTTTTAAAAGTGAAAACCGGTTCAGGTTGTAAGGTAAAACTTTATGTTTTTACTCATAAAAAACTTTGTGTTCTGAGTCGTTAATGAAATAGTTGTATTTAGTTAAGTAACGGACACGTCATGGACAATGAAATCCAAGAAAAAAATAATAGTCTTCTTTTTCTCTTATATTTTCTATACTTTGATATATTTCATCATTACTTCTTAATTTCCAACCTTCCGAAGTTTTTCGTGGGCCTAATATTTTCCTAATAATTCGTCTTTCCAATATTTCTAGTTTGTCTAAATTATAATTCAATGCTAGACATTCACTTGCATATAAGCATTCTAGCTTCACTACTGTACTGTAATGCCTTATTTTCGCATTTTTAGATATGCACTTTTTATTGTAAATATCTTTAGTTATACCATATGCCCTTTCTATCTTATGAATACTTTCTTCTATAGCAGAGTTTTCTAAACCATTCTCGTGAATTATTTCTCCTAGATACTTAAATTTTCGAACCCTCTCTATTCAAACATCTGCAGGTTTTTTCTGCAGAAATTTTTAAGCCTGTTCTACTGACTATGTCCTCTAAAAAAATTAACTTGTGTTACTGCAGATGTCACATGTTCAGAAAGTATACCAAAGTCATCTGCGAATGCCAAACAGTAATATTAATAACAGATTTTATTAATTTCATTTTTACAATTACTCATGACATCTTTTCTCAGCTTTATCAATGAGGATACAATATCATAGAGTCTGCAAAACATTTCATATTTACAACGGTATAAATAAAACGCAGATATTGACTATATAATAAAGTGTTCTTACTAGAAAAATCATAGTTTGTATCTCAGCTGTTGGGGAGAATTATTTCTGGAAATCTATTGCAAAATCCATGACAACTCATAGGTCAGTTATAAATTGTTATAGATGTCCTTGACATATAATTTTACGTATATTGTTAATTAATGTTTTGTGAACTATGAGGAACACACTTTGTTTTGGAAACAACTACTAACAGTTGTTTAGGAATGCACACAAGCCTACTGCCAATAAATCTTGTAGAAGGAAACCACCTATGAATTTAATACACTTGGTTTTGTTTATTTTCATCCAGTATAAATATAACTCCACTCAAGTTATTTCTGGCATCGTCACTCTTGTTCATTTTTAACTATTGTAGATAGTGTTGTAGTGGGGTGTATGCTACACAATAGTTACGATAAGATTTTTATTTTTTATAAAATTATAATTGCTTTAATAGTAATACAGATGCTAAAAGTTGCTTTACGGGATTGTCGTGAGATAGAATTCAGCAGCACTGTAATTACAGTTAACTGAAATCTTTCTCGACTTTAGGCATGTTTCTTTTCTCATTGATTTAAAAGTCTTTTTCCTTTTAGGCCTATTCACAACTGTAGTCAGCAACTTTTAATCAATCCAATTATTTTACTATTATTATATATAAAAAACTTTCACAAATGAACTTACTTTTGTTCTCACTATCACAAACGTTTCAAGGTGTTGTGCCTCTTCCTCAGTGTGATTAAATACTGAAAGTCATTGTTGCAGAATAACGGTTATGGACTATAGGTGTGTGTGGTGGGAATTGATGATGGGAGGGAATTGGCGCTGAGGTTCAAATTTTGTGTTTGGATCAATGTATCAAATAGTGTATGTGATCTGTAATGTACTTGTTCATTTAATATGTTGTTTGGTTGTAATGTGTGATATCTGTATATTTCAAATTGTTCAGCTGTGTTTAATTTTCTACTTTTTGATAAGTAGTGTAATATTTCCATGTTGTGTTCTATGTTTGTGTAACTATGGTTTTCATTTTGTAAATGTGTGGCAAATGTGGAATGTATGTAATTTGTGGTGAGGGCTTTTATATGTTCTGAAAATCTGGAATAAAAAGATCTTCCCGTCTGGCCGATGTAGAATTGGTTACAATCATTACAATTTAATTTATAAACTCCTGTTTTACTGTATGTGTCTGTGTCTTTGTTAAAATTTATATGTTTCTTAATGGTGTTGTTGGTTCTGTAGGCTATTTTATAATTGTGTTTTCTAAATGTGTTAGCAATTTTGTGTGTATTGGAGTTGTAGTATGTAAGTGTTATGTACTTACTGGGTTGTGTGTTGTTGGTCTGATGTGTTTTATTTTTATTTTTTGTGTTTAGGATGCGTTTGTATATTTTATTTACCAAATCGGGGTTGTATCCATTTTTAACTGCTATATATTTGATTGTGTTAAGTTCTTCTTGGTAATCATGTGTGTTATTATTGTATATGTGTAATTATTTTACATTACAGACAGTTCAGTGAATATGTCCCCTGCATATGTTACTACCATATCGCAGGGTAAGATGATAGTATTCATTTGTGTCTTCTCTTATTTTTGTTTTTATCATTATTATTATTATTATTATTTCTCTTAGGGTTTACTTTTGTGGACTCGGTAGTTATCGAGTGTAATATTTTCTTACAGCGCACCATGATATTTCCCAATCACTTTGTTTCTATTCTATTGCTTCTGTTTTAACGTCAAGCATGATTTTATTGTTTGGGTTGTCTCTTATAAACTGGCTGGATTAAAGAGATTTATTTTCCCTGTTTAAGTTATCCATAAGGATCTTTAATGCGATGGTTTCTTCTTGGCTGGCTTCCACATCCTACACATGAAGTTCTACAGCGTGATGGCTCTCACCACACTTCTCTAAGGGTCTGAGAATTGGAGGTCAGTCGTATTCAAGCAGCCAAAGAAAGATTTCTCAGGCATGTTGCAGGATATATTCTTCAATATTGTAGAAGAAATTCAGATATACGGGAGGAAGTGAATATTATGAGTAAACTCGATAGGATTGCCCAATATCGGCTAAAATGGTTAGAACACCTTGACTGAATGTATGAGTTCCACTTCCTCAAACAACTAATGAATTATCAACTGAAGAAGAGGTGTGGGACATCCGAACAAATCCTGGAGTGACCAGCTCTAGTCTGTCTGCTTGGCACTAGAACAAAACTGGAATCCCCTCGATGGTCAGTTCAGACAACATTTTTTTGTCTGTGATTGGAGAATGATTTTGTGATTGTGAATGTGATACAAAATTCATATTATGTTATCTACTTTCATGGGGTTTCTCTACAATTAGGCCTACTTTTAATTGTAACTGTACCTTACTCCTGTGTTAATTTCTGTTTGGTACCTAACTTACATGAGAAGTGTGTATTTTATACTGTAAGTTTATTAAAAGAACAATGAACTGACAAACACATATGATTTTATACTTTTATTTTAATAAAGATATTGTGTTGATAATAACACAATGTATTTTTATCTTCACTCATTCCTATCGTTTATACTTTAGGCCATTAAAAGTAGGCTATCAAATGGTCCAACTTTTCATATTCCCCCAAATTCAACTATTCCTCCCCCCAAATTGTTAGCTCGATCTGCCCCTGACTTAAGGGGTGGTCAGTCTGTTGTTCTTGATGTTGGTATTCTGCTATAATGAGTTGCAGGTATTATAAGTTTGTTTTGTTTTGGCATTTAAAGTGTCTGTATTTAAGTTCTTGGTTTATTATAATTGGAGGCTTAAAGCTCATAAACAGCGCCGTTTCTATGCTGTTTATAAGATCAGCAGAAAATCGATTGTTAAATGATCAATTCAGCCTCAGTTGTGTTCTTTTACTACACAGTCTGCAACTGAGCCTTGTTGAAGCGTTAGCAAAGATTGACGTACATTATGTCTAGCTCTTATTGAATTTAGTCACCAAGTGTTCGGTGAAGATGATCAATGAATGGTTCTTGGCACATGTGAGGTTTGTCCATAAAATTTTTGATCTGTCTAAATAACAAATATTTATTTTTGTTATTTAGCTTTCCTTGGAAGCTATTCAGCCTTGTCACCTTCAAAGTAGTCCCCTCTGTTTTGAATACATAACTCCCAACATTTCTTCCATCCTTCGAAACATTTCTGGAACACTGTGCAGTTCAGCTAGTGAATTTTTCTTTATTGAGTTAATCAACTGCAAACATCAACCTTTCAACTACATTTTTAATTTTTGGAATAAAATATCGGTATGGAGAACCATACATGACTTCCATGTTCTAAGATTTATATTTAAAATCATTTTTGAAATGAAATATTTCCATAGAAACTACTTCTTTCTACTTCTTGCTTCAGCCTTAACCACAGTACTGTGGTCACTAACGTATACCACCTCATGTTAGCGCACTCGATTTTCACTGATGATGGCAGCTGATAACACTCCTGAGATGTCTGGTTTCGTAGAAAACATTGTACCATGGCCAAATGGCTCGGGAAGGAATTTTAACAACAAACTACTTCTTTGTTGCCGATAACGTAGTACACATGACATAAATAAAAATTATCCCCCCCCTTCAACTATCATTTTCATTTATAGAAAGTTACCCCATCCCCTTCAACTAGCCTTTTTATTTATAGATATTTCATCAATGTTTCTACGGTGGGTTACTATGACCTACTTTTCAGGATACTGTACTTTATTTCTCAAATTTAAGTACTTTACTGTTGTTAAAACATAAAACATTGCAGGTAAACTACCCTTTTTCCTTAACCGATCTTCACCAAAATCAATAGGCCTTCTTGAGTCCTCTACAACTCAGGCAAATATGCAAAAATTATTTGTTTCTGTTTGAATTTGCGGCAGTTGTCGTTTTGTCATAGAAAAAGTTACTCTTGTTAAAACATAAAATGTTGCAGGTAAACTACCCTTTTTCCTTAACTGATCTTCACCAAAATCAATAGGCCTTCTTGAGTCCTCTACAACTCAGGCAAATATGCAAAAATTAGTTGATTCTGTTTGAATTTGCGGCAGTTATCATTCGCCATAGAAAAAATTGTACACCCACACACTTTTCGAAAAATTACTTTTCTTCATGTTTTGAGGGTAGTACAATCAGAATCAACGCTTATCTCGAACACAATTTTTTTTGCCATCATCATACTTCCATTTCCTTATGGAACATGGAAGTAAAATTAGTCAGCTGATACTAGATCTGGTGAATAAGGAGGATGTGGAACAACTGTTGTCTTACTTTTTGCCAGAAACTGATGGATTAACAGTGATGTGTATGGAGACACATTGTCAGCATGGAGCATCCATCAGTTTACTTCCAACCTTCAGGCCTAAATTTGCATAATAATCTTGTGGCACACAGTTTTTGAAAGGTTTATTTCTTCATCTGTCTTGCGAACAGTTAAACAAGAGTTATAACATTGCGTTTCCTAACTTTTGCAACAATTTTATCAGTTTTGGATGTTGGTGGTCAGCTTGAATGAGGATCATCATCAGTTGAAGTACGACCATCTTTGAAATGTTTCCACCACTCGTACGTTTGAGTCTGGCTTAAAACCTCATCCTGATATGCTGTTTGTGATGTTTCAGATGTTCCATGATGGATTTTTCCAGTTTAACACAAAATTTCAAGTTAATCCGTTGCTCATGAAAATCGCTCATTTTAAAATTCAGCACACGTTCATAACACTTTTTGACACAAACAGCCATAGTATGATGCTTAAACAAAATATTACATTGTTGTTTTCACTGGGTTGCTAATCAATGTTCCCGCTGGGTTGCAGCATATTACACATTCCATTAGCAGCACTATCTGTCGCACAATTTATAAAGTTTGCAAATTTTATGGGCAAATATAAATGATGAATACTTATGGGATTTAAGAGCGAAAATGATAGGGACATATTACCATTCAAATAAGCAGGTGATCATTGTCAAAGAAGGAGTTGGTAGACGTAAAGAAGAATCTTTGATATCAAATATGGCAATGGGAGAAGAAGAATGGTGAAATACAAGTTTTTATGTTGACAAAAGATGTGCAAAAATGTGAAAAATCAATGTTGGTTGTGTGAAGAGTATGAATGCTGGCTGTGCTCATTCCTGAGTTAAACCAAGTATCCATGGGAAAATTGCTGCAGGGGAAAACTGGCTCCAAGTACACGAAATATAGGAATAAAAAGAAAAGATATACTACAAGTACAGGGAACAGAAGAACTCATAGATGGGTAGACACTGTTGCAGGAAAGGCAATTGTTGCTGAAGAAAATGTTACACTGGAGATTGAGGTGAACTGTGAAAGCAAAATGGAATGATGGAAGAAGAAATGTTTGCGAGTGACAGAGAAAGTGCTCTAGAAATAGAAAAGGAGTTTCCAGAGTCAAACTTAAACCAAACAGTGCATGATTATTTGCTATTTTTAAATTAAGAGGTTTCAAGGACCCTTTAATTAAATTAAAACTTTATCTAAAAATTAGTGTTCTGAAGTCAAAAAAGTGCATTATGTACTATTTGATATATGGGTCCACAATGGGAAAAACTCCAAGAAATTAACAAAAATGGGTTATTGTAAAAAAAAAGAAAAGAAAAAAGTAACTAGCAAATTTATGTTAATAAAACTGATTCTAATAGTCAAATAAATTTCTGTCACACTTAATTTGTGTCTATGCAGTTTTGTGAAGAGTTTTACAAGTTTATTTTTCAGGTTTTCTTAAAATAGTGGACATGTCCCAGTTTTCATAACGAATGACACGACATGTGACAGACTTTTTTTTTAAAAAAAAAGAGGACACTGGCGAATCACTCTGAACTAATGAATGCAATATGCTGTTGTTTTTTCTATTCAAACGTATTATATATTATGTTGTAACTTTACAGATAGTTAAATAAATACGCGAATTATGTATTACTAACAGAAAATTACTATAATTACTAACAGAAAAGTAATACATTTGTTTTTTTATTATTCGTTAATATGATATTAACACTGTGATATAAAAATAGAATTAAACAATAAATTATTGAACAGGTATCACACTTTAAATTTTTTTTTATATTTGTTTTGCGAGGATGATGGTACTGTTAAAGTAAACATGTATAAACACATATGTGAAAGGATTCACAGAACGCTTAAAAGAAGATTAGAAAAGACACATGATTAAAATTTTACAATCATGATGGCGGTATCTATCTAAATATATTGAAGAGAAGTTTGGGTACTTTTGAAGAAGTGACAGGGAAAGATTATGTTGGTGAAGACGAGATTTTTATAGGCTTTAGATAGTCACACATTGTACAATAAAGTAAGAAAAGAGGATATCTGCAAGCAAGGATTCTGTTTAGAGGAAAAAATCAGAAGTTCAAATTCAATTATGTGGGCAACAATTAACTAAAACATCTATCATTATCATAATTTTGTACAAGGATTAAACCAAAATATATTTTGTTCCAGTCTCAAGCATGTAGACTAGAGCTTGTCCCGTCGGCTTATAATTCCATAGTTATTTGGGGATACTTCCAACTGATTTAACCAATACTGGTGAATCCTATCGATTGTACTCATAATATTCAGTTTTCCTGAATGTTTTCGTAATCTGCTTTCCTTATATGATCTTAAAGAGTATATCATGTTAAATGCCTGAGAAATCACATTTTGGCTGCCTGTAAGCATCACAATTAAGGCAATGGATACCGAGGATATGTGAGAAATGTTTAGGGATTAGGCATATACTGGTTAATCTCAAGTGAATCCAGTATTATTTATTCTTCTTTCACTCTATGTCAGTACATCACTTGTAGCTGTTGATTTTGTATGATTTCAGTAGTCTTGATCTGATATTAAGATACCAGTCGATGATTATCTTTACTTTTATTTTTATCTCTCTTGAACATGCTAGACTATCCCATAAATATTTTTTAATCTCAGTTACACAACTTCTAAGAAATAATTTAGTCATGACTATGCTACGTAAAATAAACCCGGTAAGTTTTCCACGCTGGCAGACTACCAGCGATGCCTCTGTTTCTATATTAGGAAGAGCATGAGTAGAGCATGCTACGGGTATTTTAAGATCGCTGAGTGTAACAACCTGGAATCCATCCAGAGACGTCCAACTCAGAAGTCATGCCTGCTACTACTGAGCTATCCCTAGTCACGTTTAATGCGTGCCCAACACATTTATATGACATACAAACTGTATTTATATGTTACACCTGTTAACTATAAATACATAAAAATAACATTTCTTTATTGTCTTAGAATGTCTGTGCCTCTAATTTTTAGAATTTTAACTGTTTTTCTGTGTGCGAAAATTATTTGAATAAAATATATAAACATTTTATTTTAAATATGTTCACTCAAACACTTGGAAGGGAGAGGAACTTTTGTATTATTAAGAATACTCTTTTGGTTAGGACCACTATTAAAATTAAAGGACAGAATATTTGGCCCATATTTTTTTTGTAAAAATGTTTCAAAACCTGCAGAAATGTGGATGTTAAATGACCATAAAAATAAGTGAAAAAAATTTTAATTTATAAGAAGACAAGAAGACTTATTCAAAATTGTAAAATTGAGGATAACACATTTGAATGTGTACCAAGGTTTATGTATCTGGGAACTAACTCATATTAATACTTCACATACATACATTTATTTTAGTTGTATTTTTTACTTCCATGTTCCATAAGGAAATGGAAGTATGGTCATGGCGAAAAAAATTATGTTCGAGATAATGGCAGATTCTGATTGTACTACCCTCAAAACATAAAAAAAGTTATTTTTCGAAAAGTGTCTATCTATCTGTGTTTAGAATTATTTCTATG
This sequence comes from Magicicada septendecula, assembly GCA_034769895.1. NCBI lineage: Eukaryota > Metazoa > Arthropoda > Insecta > Hemiptera > Cicadidae > Magicicada > Magicicada septendecula. The sequence continues at coordinate 65,836,340 of CM068375.1, forward strand.
GGAAATGATAACTGCCGCAAATTCAAACAGAATCAAATAATTTTTTGCATACAGTTTTGAATTGTAGATGACTCGAGGCCTATTGATTTTGGTGAAGATCGGTTAAGGGGAAGGGGTAGTTTACCTGCAACTTTTTATGTTTTAACAAGAGTAAAGTGCTTAATTTTGATAAATAAAGTATCATTAAAAGAAGGTCATAATAATCCACTGTAGAAAGGTAGATGAAATATCTATAAATGAAAAGGGTAGTTGAAGGGGGAGGGGGTAATTTTCTATAAATTAAAATGGTAGTTGATGAGGGAGGAGATAATTTTTTTATAAGTTTTATATGTGTACTACATTATTGACAAGAAAGAAGTAGTTTCTATGGAAACATTTTATTTCACTTTGACAAAGTTCTATATTTTTTTCGGAATTATCAAACCGAATTCAAGTAAATGATTGGAACTGTATGAGTACCCGCAATACATTTCGATGTTTTTAATATGCGATTATATCGATATATTACGGGTGGAAAAGAGGAAGTGTACTAATTGTAAATTGCCCTATTTCTTAATGTAAAGCAAAAATACGTGTTGTTTTCATTTGATAGTTAGGTAACAATGGTTTTGGGTTTTTAGTTTACTGCTAAAATAAATAAAAGCTGTGGTTGAGAAAACATAACATTAAACGTGTAATACAATGCGTATAACAGAGTAACACTTAAAATAAAGAACCTAACGTTTTTAAGTTACAAATTGGAAAAAACAACAGCAAATACAAAATGAAAAATACAAATATTTATGATTATTAGTGTTGATGGAACTTTCACTTGTAAACTTACTTGTTGTTTTCACTCATACGGTCGTTTCGGAGTGGTGTGCTTCTTCGTCAGTGAGTTTTTTGATACAGAATGTGCAAGCTGTCGGTAATGTTAACCAATACCGTTACACATAGAATTACCGACAGCTTGCACATTCTGTATCAAAAAACTCACTGACGAAGGAGCACACCACTCCGAAACGACCGTATGAGTGAAAACAACAAGTAAGTTTACAAGTGAAAGTTCCATCGACACTAATAATTATTAAGTGCTGTAAACAAAGGAGAGATGAACATTCAAAACTGTATAAATATTTATGGTTAATGAAAAAACAAAAAACAATGTATTAAGGAATGACAACACATGCTCTGCAAATTGTACATAATGGATGTTTGTTTTTTGTTAGTCACAAAACGAGTACTTGTCAGAAATCGAATTTTACCAAAAAAACCAGTTCTGCCACAAAAAAGTGACATGTAGGCCTATAATAATAGGCAAGGGGTTGACCCTTGGGCCACTCCCGACTTATTTCGAGTTGGGTTTTTCGTGGTTTTAGAAAAAGAATAGTTTTACATTACACACGTATTGGTTTCCATGTATAATTTCAGTTTTCGTGTTAACCTAACATAATCAATTTTTGGTGTCACAGCCACGACCGGGTGATAAATTACTACTACAGTCATTTACCATTAAAAGATGACAAACGAAATCAATTGCAATCACCAGCCAACTATTTTGCAACATACAAAATTAAAATTTATATAATTCTTTCACTACATAAAATTATGTGCGATAGTCACTACATATCTAAGTCCAAAAATCGCAGTATCGAAATAACTGCGGGTACACATAAAGGCAGTACCAAATGATTTTATATATAATCTGAGAACATGGAAGTCATGTATGGTTCTCCATACCGATTTTCTAGAATACTCGTGGTTTTCCACGCACTTCATAATTTTTTCTATGAAGACTAATAATTAACATTTACTTCAACATTTATATATATATTCATCTTGTTATTTGAATTAGCAGTCTCTGTAATTCCAACTTTGTCGTGTTTACATGCTAAACTGCTACTTGTCATGTTCTGGACGAGGCCTTTCAGTGTTCCCACCATTTTCATGGTTTAGTACTTGAAACTGTTGGAAACATTGAAAGGCCCCGTCCAGCACATGACAAGTAGCAGTTTAGCATGTAAACACGACAAAGTTGGGATTTATATTATTACAAACCTTCACTCGTCGTTCTTAACGAATTCTGTAAAATGTAGAAGTGTCAGAGTGTAACTTGTGTATTGTCTTACCAATCCGTCGTCGCTCGGTAGCGTAACTTCCGCTGCTCGAGTCCGTCGCGAACGTACGAATAACCAGGTATCGTATTCCTTACCTGAGGTTCACTAGGAGTGTATAAATCCCGGGTGGCGCCAAATTGTTTATTTTAAACAATTAAAATAACTTATTATTATCAGCGGTTCCGCTCATGCGGTGTTGATAATTCAACTTGTCCCGCCGCTTATCGATTTTTACGATCAAGCCAGCAGTTTGCTGTATTCACTACTAGAGCACTAGTCTCTAATTCTTAGATGTCCGCTAACATGTACAATATTAATAATACACTTTCCTACTGAAAATAAAACACATTTGTTATACACAGTATTGATTTATTAATGAATTGTTATTACTGTTTTCATTGACACAAGTTATATTTGGTTTATTATATTATTTTGCACCGGTTATTTATCTATGAGGCAATCTCTCTCTGGGTTTAACAAATCGATTTTGAACGTAACAAATATACTGTAATGGCGTTCTACCGAAGTAGTCAACAAATATTTTCGTTCAATCGTCTGGATTCTGTTGATCACGATAAAAGGATTAGATGCAATTACAATAATAAAAATACACAACCTTACAATATTTCTACTTAAATATTATGATGTGTAGCTATAATTGGTTTGTTGGAGTGTAGTAAAAGTGTTTTAAAGGTTCGTAAACTAACAATAGGTTATTTTTATGATTTGACAAATTTTCAGTGTCTTAGTTTATTATTTAATCTTTGAAAGAGAATAAATTCAGTTTAGTGATATTTCATAGTATAGTGAGAAATATTTAAAGTGCGTTATTTCGGAAGTTTGGATAATTTATAGGATACTTGACAACTTCGTTGCCTGGGGTTAATCAGTTGGTCTGGTACAAAGGGCTGTAGCTCCAATAGAATTCAATTTTCAATTATTCGGGCTTCTGGCATCTTTTTCAATGTACTTGGATTAATTTATACACTTCGTTTCGAATTAAAAGGTCTTTGTCATCAGTTAATTGGTTTCAGTTGTAGTCTGCCTCCTTCTCGTTCAATTTTGGTAGTTTGGTCAACTTTTATAACATTTTAAATTAAAAATTGGTTGTTCAAAATTTTGGTTGTGTTTTCCAAGAGCGTCACTTTTTGAGTAATGATATTCAACGGTAATTCCGTCTTCAACGGCGGTTTCTATGGTTACCAATGAATTATGATTGGCTTAGCTTGACATAAATCCATTGTTATCAAAATTTGAATTCTTTTCAAAATCCTCATATATCTTCTGACTGTCTTCCTTCCTAATTATTAATTATTAGCACTGTTATTTGTATTTTCTTCCAAAGATTATTTTGGTATCCCACAAGATTGGGTTATTTCATGTTTTATAAGTTTACAATTATTTTAATATTTCCTAATTAAATTTCTCTGTTAATTTAACTCCTTATTCTAATTAAATTATATTAAGGAATTAATTCTATTAAATTATATGATTTAATTTGGGCTGATTCTAATTGTACTACCCTCAAAACATAAAGAAAAATCATTTTTCGAAAAGTGTGTGTCTGTGTGTAGAAAATTTTCTATGGCAAACGATAACTGCTGTGACGATTTTAAATGTATTCAAAAATCGCACAGATTAAAATTTTTAATTTTAATAAGTAAGAGTATCATACACCCTTACCTATACCCAGATTCCTGAATCAACTTGAAACCTTCCAGTACCAACACGCCAAGAAAAGTATTAAGTAGTTAATAATAATAATAATTACTTAAATAATTAAAAAATGCGACTAGAGAAATAAAGAAATCCCTAAGTCATAATAAAATAAACATAAAGTATTTATCTTCTAATTAATGAATAAATAATAATAGGAAAAGTACGAACTATTTTCTTAGTGCGTAAATACGCCCTAGCTTACTGAGCCTTCTCCCCTAAACCGTACGCGCATTCGGCCGTAGAACGTCGCAATGAGTAGACGTGAGTTTTGGTATTGTACACATATACGTATGTGTAAGTTCTCTAGAAGCATATCCAGCGTGAAATCTCATTATTGTGAATAATGTAGTGTCTAGAGTTTGTGAGAAAATATATAAATAAAATAGAAAAAGGTAGCCAACACATCTCTTAAAAACAAAATCAAATGTAAGTGTAACATAGTTAACTACTAGACTGTAGTACTGCAAAGTGAGAACTATAACTGTAATTAAAATAAAGAAAATGTGAACTACAAGAATCTGCACTAAGAAAAGTGAAATTACAACATGTGGAACTTCAAGTAAACAACCTATCTTCGAGAGCTTCAAGTAAACTAAAAATCAACCCGATGTAGATGCACCAAGAACAACGTACTCAACCCGTAGAAGACAACTGGAGATGTCCCAAGAATACAACAACAACCTCAGGTGATATCAAACCACAACTTTTGTAAATTTCCCCTTAATAAGAAGTAACAAAGAACTTTCGCAATGTAATGAACAAATTATCAGATTTGTATATTTTGTAATTTTGTAAGAAGTAATAGTAACCGTAATGTATATATTGATAAATTAATAATTTTGAGAAAATTGAGACCCGGATCCGTGGTATTAAAACTAACAGTTATATGAATAAATTTTTGATATAACAAGACTAATATAATTAAGCTCTTTGAAGCAGTAAAAGCACTATTTACAAAAATAACCTTCTTTAAAATCAGTAATAATGTTTGATTAATATTTCAATAGCAATAAAGAGAGGTTTTAGCTAACACCTAGTGAGTGAATAAGTTTATGCATACCTTGTCAGTTTCCTATATCATACTTGTTTTGTAATTTGTTAGTAAGCGTTTTACTAACAACGGCAGCTGGTTTAGTTTACTGGTAAAGAATTAAACTAGTTCCCGATTTTTGTGTTGTCTTGCCAAGGGGCGGCACAAAATTACGCCACTCTGCTGAATTTAAAATTGTGTAATTTACTTGGTTAAAAAAAAAAAAAAAAAAAAAAAAAAAAAAAAAAAAAAAAAAATTGTTTACAGAGTGTCACGTACAGAAAATTTGCAACATAATTATGTAATTGTTGTTGTATAAGTTTATAAGTCGTTAACGATAAAAAAAAGGACAAACATAAATTTATTCACTCAAAAAAAAAATGAGTATAATTTTAATTATATAAGAATAATATTAGTATCGCGAGTTTGCCGTGTTAAGCAAGTAATAGCTGGTAGGGAATCCATTCCAAACAAGTCAATTCCAAGCCAGTTGGTTCATGTTAAATATGTGTTGAGGAATGTAAACTCTCCCCTCTGTAAGAACCCATCTCATTCATAACCCCTCCTCCCTAAAGCAAACAAAGCCACGTTGACAAGCTCTTTCCTGTTTTTGTATTGTTCTGAATTACCACCCTATGCAACTAGACGACACCCCAAAACAGCTGATTCTTTGTGCTGTTTGTTAAATCAATGAACTTTCCGTATATGAAATTTCTCTCTACTAAAATAGTATTATCGTTTTGTTTTGATTAATTATATATGTCAATACTGAGAATTTAATTGTTGTGAGATAAGTTATGTTGATTAATTAAGATAAGATTGCATATGGAATCTTAATATGCAATAAGATATAGATATGTGTGTTTAAATAAATTCAAGTTTATAAGTGTTTGAAATAAAATAAATAATAAGTACTTTAAATAAAAAGGTTTAATAATAGCTTGAATAAAAATAACGTGTAATAAAAGTGTAAAGTGTAGGAGTAAAATGAGTAAAGAGAAAATAATAATAAAAGTATATTTGAGTCGTGTAAACGCCCGGTCGTGTCCTGCTTCAAAATAATTCCCCCCAGCTTGACAGTAATAGAGACAAACTTGTTCGTGCAGGAAATATTGTAGTAACCCACCCCTATTGTCTTTAATTGATACCGAAGTAACAATGGTGATCCTCCCTAGTGAATAATACAATGCATCCAGTGTTTGACCCCTCTTAGATTGTAACTGCTCATTGTTTAAATGTAAATAAAGATTCCCACTTTGTGAAATTCCGCGTATCTCAGTAGAATAAGAAATTAGTGTTAAGATAGGATCTAAGGTTGAGTATGGGATCAACTTTAGATTACTGTAGTAGAATTAAGAGATATAGGGATCAAGACGTAACACAGTCACAATGGCGCCGCACTGAATAATTCTTTACAAGGGATAAAGAAAGCGCAGAAAGCTAACCAATATAGTTAGAGTATGCAAGGTAATCAGTCGGGCCACTATATTGTGAAGTTACGGGAAACAAGAGTAACAAATAGATTAATAGATAAGTAATATCTATTTATATGTAAATAATAGTAACGTAGATGTTAAGAAACGAGAGAAAGGGAATTTCACGAAAGATAAAAATATAATTATGTTTATTAGATTTTCTATTATTCCACCCCCCCGTTTTTCATAGTTAAGTGCAGGAGGATGTGACGATTTTAAATGTATTCAAAAATCGCACAGATTAAAATTTTTAATTTTAATAAGTAAGAGTATCATACACCCTTACCTATACCCAGATTCCTGAATCAACTTGAAACCTTCCAGTACCAACACGCCAAGAAAAGTATTAAGTAGTTAATAATAATAATAATTACTTAAATAATTAAAAAATGCGACTAGAGAAATAAAGAAATCCCTAAGTCATAATAAAATAAACATAAAGTATTTATCTTCTAATTAATGAATAAATAATAATAGGAAAAGTACGAACTATTTTCTTAGTGCGTAAATACGCCCTAGCTTACTGAGCCTTCTCCCCTAAACCGTACGCGCATTCGGCCGTAGAACGTCGCAATGAGTAGACGTGAGTTTTGGTATTGTACACATATACGTATGTGTAAGTTCTCTAGAAGCATATCCAGCGTGAAATCTCATTATTGTGAATAATGTAGTGTCTAGAGTTTGTGAGAAAATATATAAATAAAATAGAAAAAGGTAGCCAACACATCTCTTAAAAACAAAATCAAATGTAAGTGTAACATAGTTAACTACTAGACTGTAGTACTGCAAAGTGAGAACTATAACTGTAATTAAAATAAAGAAAATGTGAACTACAAGAATCTGCACTAAGAAAAGTGAAATTACAACATGTGGAACTTCAAGTAAACAACCTATCTTCGAGAGCTTCAAGTAAACTAAAAATCAACCCGATGTAGATGCACCAAGAACAACGTACTCAACCCGTAGAAGACAACTGGAGATGTCCCAAGAATACAACAACAACCTCAGGTGATATCAAACCACAACTTTTGTAAATTTCCCCTTAATAAGAAGTAACAAAGAACTTTCGCAATGTAATGAACAAATTATCAGATTTGTATATTTTGTAATTTTGTAAGAAGTAATAGTAACCGTAATGTATATATTGATAAATTAATAATTTTGAGAAAATTGAGACCCGGATCCATGGTATTAAAACTAACAGTTATATGAATAAATTTTTGATATAACAAGACTAATATAATTAAGCTCTTTGAAGCAGTAAAAGCACTATTTACAAAAATAACCTTCTTTAAAATCAGTAATAATGTTTGATTAATATTTCAATAGCAATAAAGAGAGGTTTTAGCTAACACCTAGTGAGTGAATAAGTTTATGCATACCTTGTCAGTTTCCTATATCATACTTGTTTTGTAATTTGTTAGTAAGCGTTTTACTAACAACGGCAGCTGGTTTAGTTTACTGGTAAAGAATTAAACTAGTTCCCGATTTTTGTGTTGTCTTGCCAAGGGGCGGCACACTGCCACTAATTCAAACAAAATCAAATAATTTGTTGTATATATGCCTAAGCTGTAGAGGACTTAAGGTCTATTGATTTTGGTGAAGATCGATTCATGGAAAGCAGTAGTTTACATGGAACATTTTATGTTTTAACAAGATTATTTTTTCTATGGCAAACAATAACTGCCGCAAATTTAAACAGAATCAAATAATTGTTTGCATATGTTCGTTAATTGTAGAGTACTCAAGGCCTATTGATTTTTATGAAGATCGGTTAAGGGGAAGGGGTAGTTTACCTGCAACATTTTATGTTTTAACAAGAGTAAAGTATTTAATTTTGATAAATAAAGTATCCTGAAAAGAAGGTCATAATAATCCACTGTAGAAATGTAGATAAAATATCTATAAATAAAAAGGCTAGTTGAAGGGGTGGGGGTAATTTTCTATAAATTAAAATGAGTTGATGGGGGAGGGGATAATTTTTTATATGTGTACTACGTTATCGGCAACAAAGAAGTCGTTTGTTGTTAAAATTCCTGACCGGGCTGTTTGGCCGTGGTCCAATGTTTTCTGCAAAACCAGACGTTTCTGCAGTGCCATCGACTGCCATCATCAGTTAAAATCGAGTGTGCTAACGTGAGTGGGTATACATTAGTGACCACAGTACTGTGGTTAAGGTTGAAGAAAGAAGTAGAAAGAAATAATTTCTATGTAAATATTTCATTTCAAAAATGATTTTAAATATAAATCTTAGAACATGGAAGTCATGTATGGTTCTCCATACCAATATTTTCTGTATGCCTTCTTGCATTCTTAAAATCATACAACGCTGAAATAATAATAAAACAGTGCCTAGATTAACAAAATTCATCATGATGGGGGGGCTCAGTCAAGTTTATCCCCCCTATAAATACACCTTGATTATTCATTGTACTTAGCCAAAAAATTTGTAACACGTAGTATGTTCTGAATTTTATCAAAAGTTCTTCACTCCCTCTACATGTGTGTGTGTGTGTGTGTGTGTGTGTGTGTGTGTGTGTGTGTGTGTGTGTGTGTGTGTGTGTGTGTGTGTGTGTGTGTGTGTGTGTGTGTGTGTGTGTGTGTGTGTGTGTGTGTGTAAACTGTTGTCAGTTGAGAGGATGGCATCAGCTCTTTATCTTGATTCTGTTAAATGGTTTAATATCTTAAATAATATCTTTTTCAGTGAAGGGTTTGTGAGGATCGGTCAAAAAAGTATAACAAAAGGTAGAAAGTTCTACAGTTATTGTGTAATTTATATTTGTCTAAATTAGTGATTGTTTTTAATACCAGTAGTGAGTGAAACATGTTAAAAATAATTTTTAATGATTACATAGTTGAACATCCCTTAATCTGTTTTTTGCTATAATATATTTTACTATGCTATATGTTGACTGGTATATGTATAAACGTTTTATGTACCAATCTAATATCTAATGGTTGATTATTGCTTTTATAATTAATTTAAAATATCATTACATATAGTAATTTAAATTGTAATAGTGAATAAATTAAGTTATGTGATTTATAATTTTCTCGTTTTCTTAAAGAAAACATTTGAAGATGTAAACAAACTATCTTAACTCCTTCACATATATACATACATCAACGTAGCTGGAAACCCACAGAGGGGAAATTTCCCCTCCGCTGACAAACTTCCCACTACTACGTGAGTACGCGTGTACTAGTTGGTACAGTCACCACTGCAAGCAGTGTTCGGAACGCTTTGTTTTTGTCAGTGTTTGTTTAAATATCAATAATTTAAGAGCTGTTTTAAATATAAAAATTGCACACTCGTGCGCTCATAGCCCCCAGGTGGTAGCAAATATGCCTTATATTTTTATGTCTTAAGAAAAATATCCACTGTCACTTTAAAAATAGAACCAAACAACGAAATGCAAATACTACTGGTAATTATGTACTACTGTAATTTCTAAATTTTGTAATGCAAATTATTTTCTATTTAATGTTTTTGGATCTAAAGAACAACATTTATAATCGTTAACGTACTACAAATTAAACACAGAACACTAACAAATCATACCGAAAATTATTGTAGGCCTATAAATATGCCGACATTATCAAATTAATCCATTCATCACCTCACTCCACTTGCTCCTATTTATGCAGTAAAATAGATCATTGGAACTATGTACTATAGAAGTAGGCCTACACAAGACAACAAAAATGAAAAATGGAATTATGTTTATACAAATTACCTTTCATGATTCCAAGGCCATCTTCAGGGCTCTTTTTCGTTTCATTTCAGTAGACGATCAGTAATATGCAGTCCTATGGTCACAAATAATTGCTAACTGTTCAAATAGAAAATAATAAAATTTTTACTGTGCAAGTCATATAGTAATATGACTTTTTTTATAGTAATGTACTTTATTGTAACAAAAAAATTTTCAACTAATTTAACAGCTATGACAGCAGGTAAACCACCACACTTCACATTAAGTCTTCAATTCCTGATAGAGTTTCTTCACTGTCCGTGTCCATTTGACTACATCCGCTGGCGTCATCCTCATCTGTGTCACTGGTTTCCCCTCCAAGTTGAATGATGAAATTTTCAACAGCGTTTTCTATTTGTGGTTGAGATGTAACGTAGTCTTCTTCAACCTTTTTTACATGGTCACATTTTTTTTCTCGTCTTTTTCCATTTAAAACCCAACTGTTTGATCACTGTCCTTAAACTTGTCTTCCCTCCATTAAACCCTATATCTTTCACTAATTTTGAATGTAATTTTGGTAGTGTAGGTAGACATTTTTCAACGAGGTAAAAGCCGTTGATCATTCGGCGTATAACAGATTTATCAAAATCGTCCAAATCTGTCACAGGCTTTTCTCTCTTCCTTTTCTTATTTGGCGTTTCAAATAATGATTGCCCCTCGCTTCTCTGCCTCTTCGCTTGCTGGTTTATTCTCGCTAGTGTCATCCGACTTACACCAACTGCAGCCGACACTCTTTCTCTAACTTTTTTACAGTCTATTAAAAACCCTCCATGATCTGCTTCCTTCTTCATAAACTCCATCACATTGTATATAACTTCGCGAGTTTGGCTTTTAAGCACCTTTCCCGACAACTTACTCATTGTTAAGCAATCACTAATAACAAAAATTAAAGATATAAAATGTACCGCGACGAAAAACAATACAAACAAATTAGTTTTAAATAACGTCACAGAAAGGTAAACCTAATCACTAAGATAGCTATTAAAATACAAAACCCAGCAACTCAGTAAATTTTGGAATGCTTGCAGACTGTACGTGTAAACAACACCACCCTTACAGTCACACTGTATGGTGGGAGACGCTCATTCATTGCGCATGCGCTAACCAGGCAACTTCCTAAATTGATGTGTGTATACAATGATATATACATACACACGCACACACATTCACATATACAAACACGTTCACCCAAATAATTTTTCTGTTGTGTTTTACATTTCTTTTGTATACATACACAGGTCGTGATGATGACAGTAAACATTGTCGAAACGTCAACACAAATAAGTTAAAATTTTTGTGTTATATATTTTTGACCGATCCTCACAAACCTTTCACTGAAAAATTCATTGATTGACGGTCACTATGAATTTCAGGATTTAAATAATATCCTTATGTTATTGTATATTTAGAATTTAGGTCATTAAAAACGCTAAAATGTTAACTAGGCAAATCGGCTAATTGGAGATTCACAACCAATGTGTTACAGATGTTTAACACCACAAAAAAGTCTGTGATAAACATAAACATGTATAGTGGTGTGACTCCAGGGGGGGATCAGGGGATCAAACCCCCCCCCCCCCGAGCTATTAACATTTCAGTAAAATTCCATAATTACTTAAAGTAAGCCTACTTCTACTTCTAAGGCAGTTGTGTGTGTTAAAATAGGGCTTATAAATTAGCGTAGAAATAAAAGGAATTATAATATTATTTATAAAGTTTGTATTAGTAAAATACAGCTAGAGTTTTTTTAATATTGACAATCAAATTCTACAAATTTTATATAGGCTAGACAGGACGTAGCTTCAAACAAAGATACATTGACCACACAAGGGCACTAGACTCCACTACAGCATCCACCTTTGGGAACCACCTCATTGAAGCAAACCACATATACAAAAACATGGTCATTCTACACGTACACACAAAAGGCCGAAAACTAGACACTCTAGAACAGTTGGAAATATACAAACACACGAAAACACATAAAAACGACATCCTAAATGAACAGACACAATTCAAATTGCATGCATTATTCGAACATATCACACCCCACACACACAATATCGATCTTTCAAAAGTCGATACCGTTGCCAACAACAAGACGGACAGTGCTCCCAGCACTCTGAAGAAGCTTTTTAAAAGCGAAAACTGGTTCAGGCTATAAGGTAAAATTTTACGTTTTTATCCATAAAAAACTTTGTGTTCCGAATCGGTAGTGAAATAATTATATTTAGTTAAGTAACGGACATGTCATGGACAACAAAATCCAAGAATAACAATCTATCGACATTTGGTAAATAACATACAAATTGTAACGTGACCTACGATAACACCAAGTTTACAAGTATTAATGGAAGAAAAGCTGTATACTAAAGGAAAATAAAAAATTATTAAAAGAGAAATGATAGAACAACACCACTAACTGATTTTGACTTAGACAATGATGATGACTAGACCCAATAGATTGGATAAAGTGAGACAGAGAAAATAGTACAAGCCACGATATAAGCACCCAAGTGTTAAAAAGAATTAGATATAAACAAAAGTACAAAATTAGATAGGAAAATAAATAATATGTAACCTATAGGAAAGATAAAAAGAAAATGAAATGTAAAAACAAATATACTGAACAAATTACTTTTGAAGTAAACTATCAAAAGACACTTATATAAAATGAACTTGAGGAACAATAACAGTAATTCATGAGGAAAGCGGTGATAAGTAATAAACATTGATAGGACCCAGTGATAATAAATACATGAAAAAGTGATAAATGAATAAGAAAGATAATAACCAATAATGAACCATTATAGGACCCAGTGATAGATAATAAATGAACTACATAAACACACTAGTTAAGAAAGTGCAGTGTAGTCAGAAATAAAGAAATAAACTTGTAATAATAGATTATAAGTAATCTATTAACCCAAATATAATAACTAAACAGTGTAAATTATAAGGGACAGTTATAAGTAATCATGGGCCTAGTGTAATGAAAAAGGAAAAATTGTATTAAAATACAGGGCAAGTCAAAAAGTAAAGGCAAATTTTATTTTCCCTGCTCCAATGGATGGCCGCACTGACTGAACAATGACATATCATAACCTCAAAGTTTTTGTGTTCTTTAGCTGTGTTGTTTCAGTGCTCAGCTCCATTCGTAGTGATTTCAGGGCATTTTATTATGAGTGCCCCATTGTCTGTGTGCACCAAGGAAGAAATGAGGGGAGTGGTACGTTTTCTGCACTCTGAAGGGACTAAACCTGCGGAGATTATTCGCAGAATGCAGCAGCAGTACAGTGAGAGCTGTCTTAGTGAACGCAAAATTTATGAGTGGATAAATCGCTTTAAAAATGGTCGTGTATCTATCTGCGATGAAGAACGTTCAGGTAGGCCATCCACTTCGAAGACGGACAAGAACAACGAGACAGTTGAGCGAATGATTCATGATGATCGTCGTGTCAAAATTGATGATATTGCGCATACGTTGAACATTAGCCACAGTTCAGCAGTTGCAATCATCCACAAATCACTAAATTATCGCAAAGTGTGTGCTCGTTGGGTACCACATCGACTGACAGACCAGCACAAACAGAAACGTTTGGAAATTTTGAAATCACATTTAAGGTGTTTAGAAGAGGAAGGAGAAGAGTTTCTCAGTCGCATAGTAACCGTTGATGAGACGTGGGTCCATCACTTCGAACCACAGAGTAAGCAGCAGAGTATGGTGTGGAAACATCCATCCTCGCCTACAGTAAAAAAGTTCAAAAGACAAGTTTCTGCAGGAAAGTTGATGATGACAGTGTTTTGGGATATGAAAGGTCCACTTCTAATTCATTACACTCCTAAAGGTTAAACAGTGAATAGTACTACTGTATATGATAACAGCTACTGTGATCTACTGCGAGATCTGAAACCCAAAATCAAAATAAAGAGGTGAGGAAAACATTCAAAAGGTGTGCTTTTGCTTCAGGACAATGCCCATCCTTATACTCCGGGGAAAACAATCCAGTGCATTCAAGATCTTGGTTTTGAGCTGCTGGAGCATCCGCCGTACAGTCCTGACCTAGCTCCAAGTGATTTTCACCTTTTTGGTCCGATGAAGGAGCACCTGCGTGAATCCAAGTTTTTGTCGGATGACGAGGTTGTGGAGGCGGTGTGCGAGTGGCTGTGCACGATGCCACAAATCTTCTTCCAGGACGGAATTACGAAGCTTGTCAAGAGATGGACCAAGTGCATAGAAGTTGAGGGAGATTATGTAGAGAAATTATGTTACTTGTCATCTTGTTTTCACAATAAAAAGTTCCTTGTTAAAAATTTGCCTTTACTTTTTGACTTACCCTCGTATAAGAATATTTGTTGGAAACAAACCACTGACAATTGTTTTCCATTATATTAAAGAAGTTTGTTAGTATAGTATAAGGATGATAAGGGATATATTGTTTTATTGTTAATGAATAAAATACAAAGTTATATTCCACATTGAAAATAAGTATAAAAGACTAATATGTTAGGTTGAATACAGCAAGGGGAATTAGACACTATATTTTCTAAAGTGAGTTTATAAGGAAATATTACTGCATATTTAATGTTCAATTTTGTTATAGGTTTCTTTGATTGTAATTAACCAAAATATTATTATGTTGAAAATTATGTTAAAACAAAACCGTTTAAACACATGTAAACTTTAGATACAGGCACGGGCCTTAAAAGAGTTATTAAGTAGTTATATTATATTATATGATGATTAAAATTAACCAGATGTTATGATTTAAGTTAGTTTGCTACAGTAATTATGTTTAGTAACATATAAAATTAACAAAAATGACTATAAACAATTGTAATGAGTATAGGGTAGGTGAATTATGAACTCTAGGCGTTAGGCCTAGAACTGATAACCAGAAATTTGTGAAATTTAAGATAAAGCAATAGCCATTGATAAAATAAAGTGTATAATCTGTTTAGGTTTCATGATAATAGCGTAGGATAGAAAACTGGATAGATAATAATTAGTCTAAAGGTAATTAACAAAAGAAAAACCAAAGGAAAAACTATTAATCTGTTATAAGTTGACAAAAAGTAAACTTGTGAGGTATCAAAATAATTTGTAAACAAAAAGCAAACTAGTGGTATTATTGTATTTGAGCTTACAGGTAGTATAAGGGAGTTATAATAAGTTAAAGATTTTTAATAATTTTGTATAAAAAAACGTTAGTTTATATAACAATGTTATAAATTATCAACCAATGGGAACTAGTGTTTGGAAGGAAAGTTGCCATAACAACGAAACCTTGTTAGAAAAAAACCGTTAATAAATTGTATCATTCCATTATTAGAGCTTGATGAGGGCAGATGTATTAAAACCACAAAGAATAAAAAAGAATTAATTCAACAAAATTTATCAAAAGTAATGTTCAAACTAATAAATTAAAACACAGAAGTAACACTAATACTAATGAATTAATAAATTTACCAGAAGAAATTAAAATTAACCAGGAGGATTGCTGAAGAATCCCAAGATTGGAATACAAACCAACTGAAGGAAGAAAATACATGAAACACATAAATGAACAATGGAACCTGCCATAACCAGGATGACTGATGGAAAATAAACATTTTAACCAGAGAACTACGAAAATTTAAATGTGGAATTAACCGAAACACCCAAGAAAGGACAAGCAGCAGCATTCGTTGAGAATTATTATGCTGGATAGCAGAGATGAAGGTTTGTTAAGTATATTTTAAATACGACTTCACAGTAAAAACACCAGAAAATCAACCATAAGTGAACTACACTTTCCACAGCATTTATCACTTTTAATAAACACTTGAACTTGATTTTATTTAACAAACACCTCAGATTGAATAACTATCTCAATCCAACATTGATTTTTAAGGAATATGTTTTAAAACGTAAAAGTTACTAAACGTAGATAACCTCCAACCGCTAATTCCCATAGCTATAGTTTACCACTGTAATTATATCACCTGTTCTATAATATTTATATGGTATTTGTAAAATTTTGTACTTTTATTAGTCCATTTAACAACATTTTCTGTAATCACAAGAACTTCGACCTGAGATTATAAATAAACGAAATTGTCAACAACCATCAACGAGACTCTTGATATACGGCTGGACAGAACAACCAACCGCGAATAATTAAACATGCCAGCGCAAAAATAAGATTTATAATTTAAAGGAAATTGTAGAATTCGAACCCAAATAATAATTGTTAATAAACATAATAGAAACATTAAACTGTATGTTTGATTTTATTCAACTAATATTTAAAATTTGAGAATACAATATAGAAAATTAAACTTTACAATTTTGGTTTATTAAGAAGAGTTGGCCAACCCGACGTCGAGGCAGTAAATACGAATTTGAATGGCCGAACTGGTGAGTAGACACTCTCCAATTAGAAACATTATAAACCCAATAATGAAAGTACGTTACAAATTGATGACCACTACATAGGGCTTTACAACCATAATCTCGTCTTATTACAAAATTCACAAAAATTTAATAAATCTTGTGTGCATCAGAAAACAAAGGCAGAGCCTATTATTGTACCTTTATCTTTTTCACCAAGACACACTTCCCCTTACAGGGTTGTATACATATGTCATGACTCATCTAGTCTAATATCTCTTTGCTTTAAACTCTCATCTATGCACAATTCAGCTACCAGTTTCTTGACATTAATTCATCAAAGTAAGGAGATTTTGTTGTTAGGTTTTTACACAAAAAAATAAAGTTCTTCAACACGAACATTCTTAAGACAATGTCCTTAAAGTGCAACTGGGTAATAAAATTGGGTTTTCAAAGTATCCTCAAAAAGACTCATTTTCATTATCATATTGTTTTATTATATAAATTAAGGCCACACAAAGCATGGGCAATCTGCTTGTTATACACAAGCTGCAAATATGATGGCGGTTTATAATCAAAGTAAGACTGACATCAAGAAGTAAAGGTTTGTGGTTTTGGTGGGTGAGAGTCGTACACACTGCAATAGTGTGGACCCTCCTACAGCGAACATTAGTTTTCTGTAGAAAATATTTTTCATAGTTTTTCCTCATAAAAACAAACAAAAAAATTGGTAGAGGCTTGATTAAAATGGTAGAGATTTGATTAAATTCTTTGTGTACTTTTAGATATCTGTGTTTCTTCAGTTACATATAAAACACACAGAGAAACAAGTTAGTTTAGTAATTTTTCCCTGGTGGTTTTGAATATAAATTTTTATAATCTTGTAACTTATTATAATTTATATAGGTAATATCAGCTCACTGTTTACTATTTCTCTAATAATAAAGTTGATACAGATACACACTCGTCGCTGAAATAAATAATGTTATTTGAAACTTCAGATACGCAGTGGAATGGGCATCCAAATCGACGATGACACCTGTCTATATACACTTCTGTTTACAGATGATCAAGTAAAATGCGCAAATGACAAAGATGACTTAGAATACATGGCACGCAAACTGAAGAAAGAATACAGAAAATGGGGACTGCAGATGAATGTGGAAAAAACACAATATTTGTGCATAGGAGAGGACACGACCGACATAGTATTGGAAAGCGGTGAAATTGTAGCAAAATGTGAGAATTACAAATATCTGGGAATAAATTTTAACAAGGAAGGGACAGACGATACAGAAATAAAGTGTAGAGTGAACAAAGCAAGAACAGTAATTAAGTCTCTAAATGGAATACTGTGGAGCACCAAAATAGGAAAACAAAGGAAAATGAGAATATACAACACAATAATTAAGAGCACATTAGTATATGGGTCTGAGACATGGAGAATGAAAGAACATCTGAAAAGAAAGATAGAAGACACAGAAATGGACACCTTAAGAAGAATATGTAGAACATCAAAATTAGACCGGGTCAGAAACGAAACAATTAAGTAACAAATGAAAATAAAAGAAACTATTTTAGAACACATCGAGAAAAAACAATTAATTTGGTATGGGCATGTGCAGAGAATGGGGGAGGAGAGGTTGCCAAAGAGAGTGATGAAATGGATACCTCAGGAAAACAGAAAAAGGGGAAGGCCAAAAGTAACATGGATACAGGGTGTAAGGAGATCAATGAGAGTACGAGGTCTAACTGAAGAAAACTGCAACGACAGGAGATATTGGCAATTAGGCATCGGACAACGTCGCAGGACGTTTTAACCCAAATATATATATTTGAAACTTCATTTGTTAAGAGGGCACCACACCCCTTTTAGGGCATAACATTGAGTGAGGTGCTTGTTACATGAGGAGTAAATATGACGGTGCTTTATTAGGCAAAGTATGACTGACACCATGCTGAAGTAATGTGAATGTGATCCTAAGGTGGACTGAGGTCAAGCAGTAAGGCTTTAGGCTTTGTGGTTTTGGTAGGTGAAAGCCCCACACACCATAGGAGTGTGAACTCCTTCAATAAACATTAGTTTTGCATTGTTTCCTTCACATACAATACAACAGAAAAATTGCAAACTGCATTAATTCAGTAAATAACTGAACTAAAAAGTGGTGCATTAAACTAAATGAAGCTAAATCAGCGCACATCGCCTATAAAAATAAAGTGTAAACCCAATACAATAGAAATCAATTCCCAATATGTACTCTAAGTGGCTATTATTTATTATTACTGTATGTGCTGTTAATTATTTGGGTATTACCTTGGGTACTAAGCTTTGATGGTAGAAGCATATAAAAAAAAAGGTGAACTTAATTTGAAACTTAATATTAAACTTATTATCATGTGTGGAGTGGCTACTTGAAAGAAGCTGTGCATTATCATTTCATAACAAACTGGTTGATATAACAAATATATGCTATAAGCATATTTTAAAACTTGTTTGAGCATATGGTGTTCAGCTCTGGGACTGGGAAAGAAAAGTAATATTAAAATGTTACAAAGATTTCAACACATAAAGTTCTCCAGATAATTGTTAATGCTCTTTGTTATATCCAGACCTATGACATTCTTACTAGCCTTGAGGTGGAAACGGTTGTTGATGGAATCAGATGTGGCTGCATCAACATGAAAACATTGAAGCTGCTCTTAATAACAGTGCTTTAATGAGACATCTTAAGAGAATGATAGTTATGACTACAGATTGGCCGATATACCTCTAACAGGTATTTTGGAACGTTTATTTTTGTGAGATGGATATAACAGTGACTGAAAAGTTGAAGTACCTGTTCCGATTCAATGATAACTGAAAAGTCAAAATACCCATTCTGGCTACTCGCAAGTTCTGAGTCACGGGAACCCCCCTCCCCATGCAACTAACGAATAAATGAGTATTATGAGTACACTAGTACAAAGTCACTTTTTGGTGCTGAATACTTGATTCTGCGCATGTGCCGATTGCCATACAAGTATAAAACGAAGCAAAACAGCGACGTTCAGAATATTTCTATGCCAAAGAGACGAAGCTGTTTTAATAAATGAAAAAAATGTATACTGATGTTACATTTATTCTCATATGTTATGCAGATATATAATACAGATTATAATAACAAATTATATATTATACTAGTCACCGACTTGGTAGATTTTTAAAAAGTGAATTATGTTGTGTTATAACCTACAGAGTGGCTGATAGGCCATATAGTACTTTTGTTAATGTGATTTCGGAGATGATTTTAACTTCACTCCACATCTCACATACATTTTTTTTGACATTTTTTGTTGTGCTGTTAAATACACTCTAAATTTAATTGTCTGAGTTTCACAGCTGATTTGTCTAACCAAAATGGAATCAATAATTTAATATTAAATCTATGTCAGTTTGTTTACTCCTAGTGAAAACTTAAATTAGTATTCCCAAAGGTAGGTAGGGCTATAAATTCTCTTGTTTCTTATTTTCTTTTAAACAGTAACAACTTAATAAAGTCACAGTGTAAAGCAACACTGTTAGTACTTTTAGTTTCAATTTATTTCTTATAACAAATTATACAATACAGGTAAATACATAATAGGTATATAATAACATGGGTTATTTTTTTGGAACGGTTTCATTTGTACCTGTTATTTTTAAATGCTAGTTTAGCACACCTGAAGTTATGACTGGCCACTATGAGTGTAGCTAATGTTGTTTTGGAAAGCATTGATTGATGGTATGACTATACAACAAACAGTGGCCTACTACATAGATACACTACTTGATAGACAAATTTGTCTAGTTATAGTAATAAATAAATTTAAAAAAAGATGGATATCTAGCATTGAGTGGCTAGGAGATCCAGGGTGGAAAGAGTGAGGAATGAAATAGTCAAGCAAATAACGGAAGTGGAAAACTTTGTTGTGGAAGTGAAGGAACAAAAAAAAAACGCAGTCATCTCAGAAGAATGGAAGAAGGGGAGCCAGAGGGAAGAAGATGAGGGGGAAGCCAAGGAAAAGTGGATTGACTGTGTACAGAAGGATATGCCCGTACAACTGACTTATTCCGTGGAGCAGTATAGAGAGTTAAAATAGTCTGTATGATATCCAACACCCGAAATGGATAGGAACTATCGGAAGATGAATATATTGCTAGTAGAAACCCTCAGCATTGAGGAAATTTACTTATGCTAAGAATTTTTTAATTAAATAAAAATACCTGAAGATGGAGATAAGTGGAGAACCACTGGATGTATTGGGGAATTGCTTGTATATGTTTGATGTACAGTGTAATATTTTTACATTAGGATGGAAGACAACCGAATACCTAGGAAGGTACTGTTTAGTCAGATCAAGGGTAGAAGGTCTGTCAGAAGACCCAAGACACGCTGACTGACGTAGTGGCGAGGGATGCTGATAATTTACTTAAAATAAAACGATGAACATCGATCGCTAAGGACAGGGAAAAATGGAGGCGGATGATTATGAAGGCTAAGGTTCGACTTCGAACTGTGACGCCATAGAAGAAGAAGAATATCTTTAATGTGTTGAATAATGTAATGTATGAAATAAATTTATCTTTGTAATATGTTGATAGTAGAAACCTTCAGCATTGAGGAAATTCTCTAATTAAAAAAAAAAAATTAATAGTAATAGTAGACCCACAAACGGGTCACGTAATAAAGTAAACAGGTTGACGGTGGATTTTGGAATATTTCCAAAACGATATAAACACAGCGCGGAATAAACACGACGACGCCGATCTTTGGAATGTTACCAAAGTAACAAACGCGCGGCGTTTTGGACAACGGAAACCGCGTTGCCCCTTCACTGGATAGGTTATGCACGCACGCACGACAAGCGTTGTCAAGATACAGTACCGCGGACTAAGAATACGTGAGAGAGGTGACCCACAATTTAACCGCCGCCCTACTCTCTACCACCCACCACACCCCCACCCCTCTCATTTCCTAACCTTTTATTATCTCTGTTTCTGTTTTGCCAATTTGCATACAGTCAGTAGCTAGAACTCCTTCACCCTTCGAAGCAACACCTCCGACGACACTTACCAACGCTTAACTTAACTTTAGTTTCTGTTAATTGTACACTTTGTGATATACGAAAATGCCCGGACGTCCAAACTGGCAGGTAAGTGCCGCTCCTTCTTCTTCTTCTTCTTCGCATGTTTTATTTTTAATATTTACGTACGCTCGAACTTTTGTTTTTGCCGCGTTTTTTTGATGTTGTGTTATATTTATTGAACATTTTTACTACAAGAATATTAAAAAAAAAATGTAATTAAGTTTTTAAACATTTTTCTTTACGTCTAGTGGAACATTTTCATTGGTAGACTTGCGCGTTCGGAACTTTTTGTTTGTTTACAACACCGCCTAATTGATATTATTATTAATACAAAATATGGCATCTTCAGTAGTAAAGTTCTGTGGCTGAACACGTTTCTAATTGAATATTTTTTTTTATTTAGATTTCAGGCTAACATGTTCTACGCACTACTTTTTTAGCGTTGTTTTTGTTTGTTGTTGACTGACGCAATGCACTTTGTTTGACGATGCCAAAGTAGTCAAAAAATAGAAACTGTACTATTTACATAGCTTACAAAATTAATTTACTTTTAAATTAAGTACAAATAAAAGAGCAATCAAAATAAATGATGCATGTTTTTTTAAGTTAAAGAAATAATATCGATTGTTTTTACTCTTACGCATATTGTACTTACGAAACAGAAATGTCAAATTATGTAGACGCGGATACGCGTGTATGTTGAAAGGTAAACGCTTTCGATATAGTGTTCGTAATTTGGAAGCCAGCGTCAGCTGACACTATAAAATCACAATATCCACGGTTTCGAACCCTCTGTTAGACTTTCAAAACGCGAAATCAGCTGGTACTGTTAAATCGTATTACGTTACTGTATGTGACCGCGGATTCAGCTCCTGTTATACTTGTAATTCTTGCATTGTTCCGTACCCGCGTGGATTTACACGAGCTGAACGACCTAGAACCCGACAATAATAATAAGAAGAAACACGTAATTTGCGATTTTGCCATTTTGAAAGTTAAGCGCTCGCTTCACTCTCTAGTCTGTTTCTAAACCGTATTTCGTAAATTTGATACACGGTTTAAGTAAGGCGACTGTTTAAGGTACAGTTTATAAAACGCGAATTTTGTATGCGTGTTTTGCTTCGCGAAATACGCAAGCGCCAACTCCTACGCACTGCTATTCCCCCCGAGTTTCGAATTTCCGTTAACAGAGATGTTAGGAGTAACACTGGTGTGGAAGAGGGGAGGGTCACAAATCTCTGAGTCACAACTTTGATGGCGGCAAAACTCGCTACTGTTTAAATACATATTTGTTTACTACAGTTCCAGGCAACCGAAGTTCTCAATTAAGTTAAACTGTGGTGTTTGAATGATCGAAGTCTTCACTTTATTATTTAATTGTCTAATGTGCTGTTTAGCCTACAGTCCATTTTGGTTACACTGAAACAAAGATTTACGAAAGCAAAAATAAAACTTATTGATTGTTTGTTGAAATAAGCAAATAACAAAGACTGTATATAGGCCTATATGTAATTATTGTATAAATTTGGAACTTTGACAGCTTTATCTTTCTGACTTCGTCAATATTATTGATAACAAAAAACAAAATTCTGATACTGCTTGAAGCAAAAAACGACACGAATCTACGCTCTGTCTTAATTGGTGAAAGTTTTGCGTGTATTCGCAAAATCCTACAAGTCATTTATTTGTGATCACAAATTCGGGCAGATAAAGAGACTTTGGAGTAAACAGCATTGAAGAAAATAAAATGTGATAAGAATAAAAATTGTAGCAAATCTTAGTCACTTCATGTAACTAATTTGCTAATGAGATTTATTTGGGATTGATAGGCCCTACTATGACTAATTGTTGTGGCATTGTTAGTAGTTATTTATTATTACAGAGACGTATGACGTATCGGTTCCATGGTCAGATGATTTTAAATTAAGAGAACTGATTCAAAATGTTTACATAAATATGAATAAATCTGCCCGCACATAATTTAAATATTTCTAACAGAACTTAAGTGAAACCATTATACAATATATTGGACATTAATAGAACTTAACAGAATAATCGAAAAACAAACGCATGGTAGGTGTAAAACAAAATTTTAAACCACAGTTTCATGAAAATAATGCGGTGTACTATCGAAATGCACTTCACTGTACAAAAAACGTACAACTCACATATACGCATGTGTGAGCTTTCGGGTGAAGGCGAGACCGCTTTCAAATATACATACATTTTAAATATATATAATTTTTACTAAAAACAGTTGAATTCTACATAACGTAACAATCGTACTAATTGCTGTATGAAAACAATACTTTAGAACAAGCACGGTATATGCAGGTGAATATACGTAACTGGTGTGTTTAATCGAACCGTGTACCTGAAATTAACTGACACTAAAACTGTTATCAACGTCTCTCTTTCGATTCCTCACATTAATAAGCTAATGTTTAGGGTTTGTTTACGTAGAAAGTGTTAGCTCCTGAAAGGTTTGTTATGTATAAAAAGTTTATTTCATATCTTATGTATATTGCGTTAACAAAATAATAAAATTCTTCTGCATATATGTACACATACATTATAATTATTTTACATCCTCTTATGTACAGTATATTCTGTAGGCACTGATTCTTCAGGCAGCGTTTATATCGATTTTAAAGTATTACTCAGTGTTGGGTCTCTGATCCTTGATGAACTTTAAATTATTATTTTCGCGTGTTCATTTTCCAAAATAAACACAGAGTTTTTAAACAGTTTGTAAAATAGAATGACATTCCAAAAGTGCACATAAGTTACACTGAGACTGTACGAAATGACGAAATAATTATGGCAATAAGACGCTGCCTACGCAGTAATAATCGTAGCGTATTAAGTGGCCAAATTATTACGCGCGCTAGTAATAATATTAAATTTTTGATAGTGGCCTTTAACTCACTTGGCACATCTCCGAAGCGGTGTAAATTGTTTCTGAAATCCTCTTACTGACCATGAGTCCGTGTCCGCAATTGTTGTTCGCACTTCATTATAAAGGCAGCAGTGCTAATGTTTATTGTTTACATTTTACAAATTCACTTCATTTAATTGAAATAAGCTTAGTTTCGTAATTATTAATAATTTAAAGTAATTTAGTCTGTGTTTAATCTGTTACTTTAATTGCACTTATATCTGTGCATTTTAATTTGCACGATACGTTATTTAGAATGTCAGCGTTTATTGCATTTATTTCTGATTTTCAGCGATAGTCTCGAGTCTTAATTTTAACAGTTCGTCTTGTCTGCTACATGGACCACTTCCTTGCTAAGTCTCACAAACAAATTAGGTTAAATGTAAAATTCGTATCCGTTTTATATTATACGATTTTCATTCATATTTTGTAGAGTGGTGAAATATTAACTCAGTAGGTAAGTCTAATTCTTGAGATGTTTCTTTTCTAGCATCGAACTTGCTACCGCTGTATGAGATTAAGTCCATTAGTTTGCTAGATAATTTGACAATGTTTTTCAACTTTATTTTCTCTGCAGTTAGTTCAGTTGCTTCTAAATTATTTTAACGTAATTTTAATAAAACAAATGTAAGTAATACTTTAAAATATTTTAAATAATGATCGAGGGTGAATGCCGAAGAGACTGTTTACTAAGCGCCCATTGTTGAATGTTTGGTTAGTTTTTATTTTCAGGAGAGAATATGACTTCCTCCATTTATTTTTACTACGTCAATGTCACCTTTGAGTCTCTCTCTCTCTCTCTCTCTCTCTCTCTCTCTCTCTCTCTCTCTCTCTCTCTCTCTCTCTCTCTCTCTCTCTCTGTATTTGGATACAGGAGCGCAGAACGACCATTAGTAAAATAAGACATTGACCTTCGTAGGCTTTGTTCAGCAGATGAGCGGATGGGTCTCTCTCTCTCTGTCTCTCTCGTTCTCACCTTGTCGGG
Source organism: Magicicada septendecula (assembly GCA_034769895.1). Classification (NCBI taxonomy): domain Eukaryota; kingdom Metazoa; phylum Arthropoda; class Insecta; order Hemiptera; family Cicadidae; genus Magicicada; species Magicicada septendecula. The sequence continues at coordinate 65,861,817 of CM068375.1, forward strand.
CTTTCACTTTTAGAAACCCATCCGTCATTCGTTTCTGACTTTAACGAGCATGGGATGAATTTGGGATGTCGTTTTCTTCTCAGGTGGCAAGTAGCATTTCGGTCTTCTAAATTTAGTTTCTGTGTGTAAACAATGGTTTCTTTTCAACGCGGAGAGCAGTGTTTATAATGACTTATCGTATTGCGAAGACAACAGCTTTGTTTTAACAACTGTTAACTGTACAATTTGCACACAGATTGGGAGCTTAAAATCTTAAAATTTAAATTAGAAAGGTTTCTTTTTTTCCTTTTGCAGCATTTAAAAATTAATATTTATTTCTTTTGCTAAATCTTAGATCCATTTTAAAATGTATCACTCACTCTTTTGATTAAAATTTGTTTTATTATTATTATTAATGATTATGATTGTTATCATAATAGAACCTTGGTAATACAAACTAACTGAGATCGAATTGGAATCGTTATCAAACCCACGGTATCACCACAGCCGATTAGTTTAAAACAAAGAATGAAATATTGTCAAAATTATTAAATACCGGGCTTGGTCGATTGATGTTTACTAGCGACATCGTCGGCAACGTTTCGTATCGTACTCTCGGGGATCTTCTTCAGGCTCCAGAAACCGTGAGAGTGTTATGAAAACAGTTACGGCAGATCTTAGGCCGAACGATACCCGACACTTTTTTTCTTCTTTTTTGTGTGTAAAAAACGTGTCGGGTAATCGTTCGGCGTAAGATCTGTCGTAACTGTTTTCGTAACACTCTGTCGTTTTTACCGGCCTGAAGAAGATCCCCGAGAGTACGATACGAAAGGTTGGCGACGATATCGAGAATTTACTGCAACCGACCACGGTCGTGACACCGGCCGTCTAAGCTTTATACAAAAGTAAGGAATGAAATACTTTTAGGTACTTTTCCGAAAACCGTACCTAGAGTAATTTTTGATATTTCGATTATGCGAAAGTTGGCATCGGTTTGTAGTGAATGTCGCATTTAATTTCAGTTAGATAATAGAAATCGTAAAAATATAGTTGTGCGTGTTAAATAGCTTCTTGACGATCGCAATAGATTTCTATTTTCACATTTTTTATTCAGGGGTTACCCCTTGCAGGTTACTATACAAATCTCCATTTTTGTAACAACTCGCTTTTCGCTTTGAACGATAGATTTTACACGTGCATTTTTTTGGTCGCCAAAATCTATTTGTGGTTGTCGCTTTTTCCTGGTCCCGTACTAATTTACAATGACTTTTTTAATGTTTATGTATACTGTTATTCGATTACAATATAGATGTAAAGGTATAATATATTCTGTTTTAACCATAATACGTTTGAAAAAAACGTAATGTTTTCGTTCCCAAGGTTAGGTTTACTAGTTGAGGTTTAAATAATCCCACAGTAGTAAAATACATCCATTATGAACAATATTTTAAGTGTAGGTTCAGCATGTTTATGAATGAAGAAGAAGAAAACGCTTGGATGTTTCAACAACGCTTATTACAATTTTCTTTTCCAGAATTCAGCGATAAACTCTTATTATTTTTTAAAACTAAAGTCAATAAACTGTTCGTTTATCTGTGCAAAGACGATGGTTCAAACCATTGCCCAAGTGTCTTTGGCCGAAAAAGATAAATGGTCTGTCTTCTTTTTCTTATGCGTGCGTATTTTTTTTTAAGGCTGCAAATACACACGTTATTTACCAAACGTTGAGTGACTGACGTTATTAAGAAAATTATTTCTTTTATTAATTAACAAATACTGTAATTCCTTTTATTTGTTCAGTTCTTTGTAAGCCTTATTTTCACACACGCAACTGGTTTAGAAATAGCCCTGCGTTAAGTAATTTAGGAATTTCGCTGACATTTTCAATAGCTGTGGTGGGCATTAATCCCCTGACCCCTCTCGTAGTTATGCCACTGGTTGAGATGTCGAGGGTCCGCTGTGTTTCTTGTTTTGATCATTACTAAAAGACGTTGAAAATTTGGGCTGTTATGCAATTTTTCAGAAAGACCGCTAGTTAAAATTAAGAGCGTCTGATTCATCCAGGTCTTCCATTTAATAGAGGCCTATTTAAATACACAATTTCTTTGCTTTTTGTATGCTTTTATAAATTTATATTTTTCTGTCTGTTAATAATATGGGATTCTGCTTGACTTTTGAATTCATTTGAGTATATTTACACCGGAATGTTAACCAGAACGTCGTCTGCTCTACAGAGGACTTTTCCTATAAAATTCTAAGTTTAAAATAACTGTGGTTGCAGTATCGCCGTGTTTGAATTAGACCTATAGGCTATAGAATTGCAGACGAAGGTAAAACTCGATGCTGTTAAACGAGCGGTCGCAGCTTTGATTCCAAGAGAAAACAGATTGGACTACGTACGATTTTGAGCGCTTCGATTAATAACAATCGCAGATGACGGTGAGAACCTCGATGCTGCTAAACGATCGGTCGCCGGTTCGATTCTATAAGAAAAACGTCTGACATACGATTACTATTCGAATGCTTTCATCTTTTTTGTGGAGTGGGAAGGAACACTGTGCAAGATTCGTGTTCAGAAAATTATGCTCATTCGAGGTTCATATGTGTATCGGAACAAGTCTGAGCTCTAATTCGAGACGTTAAACCACTCTTTTCAACGTTTTTTTTTTATTTAACTTTTGACGTTGTATTTGTGTTTAAGTCAAACCCATACTTCGATTTTTGGGTTTTATTTTTTAAGGGTTTCACACTACGATTAGGTTCCTTAACGGTTCTACTGTGACACTGTGTGTTAAATAGAACATAAAGGCTTGTTATTAACAATAATGAAAACCACAATAACTTACGAGCGAGATTGCCTTTTCGATAGTACGCAAGGGCGCTCGCTCGCACTCTCATACGCTCACAACAGTACTTCCCTCTCGCAAGCAAAAGAAGCGAAGAATTGAAAACAGTGTAAACATAGCTGAACAAAACTGAATGAAGCTGTTTCTTTCTCTGAGAGTGGTAGTCGGTGCCAATAAAAATTCTTTGATCGTTATTTACAAAGGGGAAAGACGTGGCCAGCGCATAAAGGCGCGTAGTTTAAAAACTATTTTAAGATATTCGTGCACTTGAAAAAATCTAAGAAGAAGAAGAAGAAGAAGAAGAAGAAGAGGAAGAAAAACATGTTTTGAAGGAACAGAGAACAGCTGCGCTCGAGAGGTGTCTAAATATAGTCAATGAATCGGCGCCGCGGGTCCGCCTACCTCGTATTCCGTCTTGTATTGCACCATTTTTCGTTTGCCGAATTTTTTATTTATTGGTAATTTCCTAATAACCGTATATGCACTGATTTTAAATTTTAGATTATGCGATAGTCGGTATCTATGTATAGTGAATACCGCATATAATTTTAATAAATATTAAAATCTTAGTCTTTAGAAACACACTAACAGTAATTTATTAATTAAAGAACAAATTAAAATGAAAGAAATAAGATGATCTATTTAACATTATAAACTTATTAAAATAAATAAAATGTAAACATTTAATGTTTCCGATATAACTATAAAAACAGCTGAATAAGTAAATAAACATTGAAACAATCGATAATATAAGTCGAATCAAATCGATCATTCGTTATTTTATATTCAAATTCGATTATTCGTTAGTTTCTATATTGAAATCGAATTATTTAAATGATTTGTTTTCACTCATTTACAAACCTCCGAAGATACTGATTTATTCAGCAAAACGTACGTCAGGTGAATTTAAACAATAAAATAAGTTACATTACAACTACTTGCAGAAGACATTGTGTTTGATAAGGTAGTATAATTTTAGTAAAATAATACAAAAGCGTGTTAATTTTTTTTTTTTTGCGTATGAGCCACTGTGGACTACTTTTGGTTCAACTGGTTCCTCCCTTCTTCTCCTCGCTCTTCCTCCTTCCTCCTCTCCCATATCTCGTTCATCCTTGATCGATGTCTCTCGCTCCTTTCGTCAGTCCAGATTGCGCCTGTCCTCTTCTTGGGGTTTTCCTGTATAAACCAATTTAATGGTTTATATTATAAAATTGTCCGTTCTCGGTTGTAATCGCTTTTATTGGCATATTTTTATTTATGCGAAGCGTTTCCAGCAATATTATCCTATAGGTTAACCTGCCCCTATGACAGCATACGTTGGTGTTTTTAGGTTAACAGACAAACTGAAAGGACTCAGTAAAACCAGAACACTGTTAAAAATAATACTCGCTTTTGTGTAAATTACGAAAACATTACGTTTTATGCAATAGTGTTGCGATTAAACAACATTTTAAGTGTAGGTTCGGCATGTTTTTGAATGAAGAAGAAGAAGAAAACGATTGAATGTCATAACAATGCTTAGTTCAGTTTGCTTTTATATACGTTTTGTTATTTGTGCTGAGAGTGTCCCAAATGTCGATGTTTTACAATCAGTATATTCAGTTATTAAACGTTACATTTTGCCAATCGTGAGCTTTTATAATAAGCTCAAAACCTGAAACATTCTTACCTAACCTCACGCATTAACACATTACATACGTATTTCGCATTACATCAGCAATAATGTAATTTACAATTGGTGCACTTCTTCTTCTTCTCCACTGCGTGACGTATCAAAACTATCGTGTCTCAGAACAATGAAAACGTAGTGCAGGTAGTAAATTGGAAAAGTACCAATTTTTAAATATAAAAAACGGTGCGCGTTGAATCGATAAAACGTTTTTAACCGTATGTTTATTAGCGGGTGGCGTTTGCATACCCGTGAAACGGCGCGTAGAACATGGACCGTGAAACACGGGCGTAGGCAACGTGCCAGGTAGATTAGTTATCTAGATGGCATATGCGGGTGGATAACGGCCACGGTAATGTCACCCAGACAATTTATGAAGAAATAACGCTAGAGTAGAATTACCCCGCAGACGATCCAGCAGAAACTGAAGATGATTTACAATATGGGTTGTACACATTAGCAAAATTAGAAAAAAAATATAACGTTTACAACAAAACTGAAGTTACGACTCGGGATGTAGGATCCATAGTTGCTACCAAACTTTTCGACTGCAATGATACCAGTCATCTTACAAGACGCTGCAGACGAAGTCTCAGGGCCGGCGATGCAACTACTGCAATCGTCCGCAACGACGATTACATTGGCCGTGGCTACATACATGCACGCATTCGCTGCTCACTGCTGAAATACACGCCAGTGAGTGGTAGTTTCAGCGCTAACTGTCAATATGAATAAAAACTAATATTGGTTTAAACGCTAACGTCGACAGCTAAAAATAAGCGTGTCCGGCCTGCCACTGTCCGGATTTCGTTAGGTTTTTTTCTGACAAATTTGCACGTTGTAGTATGATAAAAGTATAGCACATTTTTCAATCTTGAAAGAGGTACTAGAGCTGAGAAAATTGTACGTACTAGATTTATATTTCCTTTCCTTTCACTATCTTTAGGCCTTTTATGACATTACTATTAATCTCTGTCTTATCATCAAAGCCGCCGCTCTCATTTATGCCAACCGGTATCGCCAAATCAAAGAGGCAGCCGTAGACTACTCGCCAGTAAAGAGCCTAGCAGTGTCAACACTAGCCATTGTTTCGATTTCTAAACATCTTGTTGCGCTATATTTGACTCTACGTCAGCGTTGTATGTGTGGTCTCTTTAAACTTTAGAACCTATCATTATTTAAATGATAACGAATCTATTTTATGTATAAAACACGCTGTTTTTGTTTTATATGTAGTAGGCCTATATATACGAAAGCACCTCCGGCGCGGAGATAGCACCTGAAGAAGAAAAAGAAAAAGATGGATCTTGGAAGTAAACAAAAATAAAACAAAATTTTAATACATTTTTTGTATCGGTTGCAATCTGTCTCGTTTTCAATACCCACCAGGATTCCATCACTTACAATGCAACGGTTTGCTTCATTTGGCACTGAATTATTCTTTCAAAATTTAACAGAGTATTTGTTTACAGAGTAACAAGTTTTTGTTTTTGTCTCCTTTACAGAGTAGGGGGGAGGGGGGAGAAGGGGGCAGTAAAACAACAATCGGTTTAAAACAACCGGCGGGCGCCGTTGCAATAACGATTCTGTTGACTGATTGGCGGTAAACACAAGCATGCGCACTAAATGTTTCTTGCTGACACAAATATTTGAACCTCCATTTTAATTTTATTTTGTTACCACGTTCCAATTGCGTGATGGATGTGTTCTATTTACGGTTCTATTAGTTTTTAGTACTCGCTCTCTTTACTTTGAACGAAATATATTTACATTTCAATGTTAAGTAAATTTTCATTTATCAGAAAACTGTATGGAAACTCCGATTACACTATTGTATTAGTAAAATAACAATTGTAGCAGGCAAACATTCAGTAAGCACTAGACATTTATCAGAAAACTGTATGGAAACTCCGATTACACTATTGTATTAGTAAAATAACAATTGTAGCAGGCAAACATTCAGTAAGCACTAGACATTTATCAGAAAACTGTATGGAAACTCCGATTACACTATTGTATTAGTAAAATAACAATTGTAGCAGGCAAACATTCAGTAAGCACTAGACATTCCGAACAACTGCATTCGTTTTTTAGTTAAATTTATAACCATCATCATTATCATCTTCACAACATGGCATAGGCATGATGCTTCCTGTTCGGCCTTCAAAGATCCTCCAGCCATCTCTTCCTGGGTCTAGCCACACATCTGTGTCCTATAGGTTTGTATTTCCAGACTTGTTTGGGCAGTATGGAATCTCACATGCTTTCTAAGTGTTCCTTCCGCCGTTGTTGGTAAACTTTTAATTTTTCATTCAAGATAAAAACTTGTGATTCTTCTCTTATGGCCACGTTCGTTATACGGTCAAGTTTGCAACATCTTTTAACTCCTCTTAAGAACGGCACTTCCGAGGCCTGTATATTACTGTCTAGTTTCTTGGTTGTTGCCCATAATTCACACCCATGGACAGTACAGGGACTGCCATAACTTTGTAGAACTTTAATTTTGTATCTCGACGTACAATTGCTTCTGGAAATTGAAGTTTTCGAAAACCGAACACTATATTCAAATTTTGACTAAAGTACTATCAGTCTAATACTCCAGGTGGGTACTGGACACTTGCTCCAAAGTATTATCAGTCTAATACTCCAGGTGGGTACTGGACACTTGCTCCAAAGTACTATCAGTCTAATACTCCAGGTGGGTACGAGACACTTGCTCCAAAGTACTATCAGTCTAATACTCCAGGTGGGTACTGGACACTTGCTCCAAAGTACTATCAGTCTAATACTCCAGGTGGATACTGGACACTTGCTCCAAAGTACTATCAGTATAATACTCCAGGTGGGTACTGGACACTTCATCATAATTTTCAACCACTTTCTGGGCCCTAGTGGCAAGGTTTTTGAAATTTCCAAAACTGATCATTGTATTCAGATTTTTGTTAAAAGTAACCTTAATTTGATGTCGTACTTGGTTTCGGGTGGTTTTTCGAAATTTTTACCTCTCATATTTTTGCCTCCCGCCTCTATTTTTGGGGATCAATTAAAAAAAAAAAAAAATAGGCATCTGTAGGGTAGAAGTATGGACACGCGTGCCAATTTTTACAGAAGTTTGTGGTTACGTGAGGCTCACTCCCGAAATATATATACAGATAGACAAACGTCAAACGGTCGAGTTAAAACTAAGATCTCGTTTCATTTATTCAAAAATTGTCAATGATGCTATGAGTGCTTCTCGAGAAGAATAATAATGTTAGTAGTAGCAGTAGCAGTAACAGCAATAAATGCATCAATTATAAAAATAACAACAACAGTAATAATAATAATAATAATAATAATAAATTACACCCAGCAGAGCAAACTTTGTGCCGTGAAGCAGATCGTTTGTAAATGGCACGTAGCAGGTGATCACAGTCGTCGTGAACAAGTCGTCGTGACTGCGCACATTGGCCACACGAACTTAACGTCTTCCTACCGGTATTTTGTTTCTTGGCAATTATACGAAAAGTATTTGGCATCACCACTTGCTCCAAAGTAAATTCAGTCTCTGAAAGGAAAAAAAAGGCGCGCGGAGCTATAAATTACACCGTAATTCATTAACTCGAATACTGAAAACCCTTACAAGGACAAGAACGACCCGTCTGCACTTGTGGCGGAGCACTTAATGGAAGACTGTAGTGTTCTTGCGAAAGTGAGGCAGAGACACAGAGTAAAAGGTAAGCTCAAAGAAGACCTCGGAAACGAACAGTTACCGATAGACAGAATCTGGCCTTCCTAAAAGCAGCAAGATTACTGTTCAGGCTTTGAAATTGTCGTTTTGCGTCTTAATGTGTACGAGTTTCCGCTGTCATTGAGTTAACCAAAATGTAGATGAGAAGAAAACATCCCGTCGAACACCACTCCTGGTGACGTCATTGGGCTAAAGGCCTTAGTTGCCGAGTCCCAAAACACATGAATAAAAAATAATAATGAATTATTATCAGGAGGTGAAATAATTGTGGATTGTGATTAGTAAGCACTGTTAGCTTTTTGTTTTTATTTCCTGTTCTTTATTAGACGTACATTGAATATATTGTACTAAAACAAGCACACGCACGTATGCGCGCGCCAGCACACACATTTTAAGGGTATATATAGAATTTTCTTTTGGGGGAGGGTCTGGTGACGCATTTTTCATGACGCATAAGTAAGTGATGGAACTGTAACATGAGCACAACTCTTTGTTATATAAATGATTTTAACATTTTTTAAAGCCTAGTTTGTCTTAATAAGATTTGCTCACGCACAACTGAGATTTTTGTTAACCCGAATTCGCATTTCCGCTGTACAGATAGACTACTGTTCAGTCTGGTGGTCTTCTCCAATAGACAGGGTTTCACTCTGTTGTCACATGTCAAACAAGTCCCGAAAAGTCCTAAACAATTTCTTATTTAGTGCATAAATGCACACACCCTTATTACTAATTGAAATGATTGCAGTTCAAACATTCCCTTGGGCATGTTATAAGATGCAACGTCTTGACGTCATAAAATATCATTTACAAGTTATTTTGAGAAATAATCGCTATCGGTTGCTTGGTAACAAAATGTTTGTTCTCTTTGTTTATTTCATCAGCCGGGTCTGTTTGTGCAACACACATCTGTTATTCTCGGAATCGATTCTGTTCTGTTAGAGAACCACAAAGCATTGTGTTTAGGGATAACAACAGCAATCGAAATTAGTAGCAAGTGTAAACTACGTAATTGAAGCAAACGGAATCAAATTGAAAATAGATTTGAGAACTGCAATAAATAATTGGTTTCTTGACGTCTCTGTGTAACAGCGTATGATACAAATCAATTGATACTTCAATGGATGAGCTGTCGTCAATTTGCACCGCTTTATCATGAAATGCAAATTTTCTAAGTTCTTCTTCTTCTGGCGTTACAGCCTTTGGTGGGCTTTAGCCTCTTCAACAATACTCCTCCATGCTTCCCTGTTCGCCCCTCTTCCTCTCTATGCTCTGATTCCCATGCTAGCAAGATCTTCTGTTACGCCATCCAACCATCGCATCCTTGGTCTGCCTCTACGTGTAGAAGTATATAATATTCCCTACAGCACTCTTTAGGCATTCTTTCCACATGTCCCAGTCAACCCAACCTCTGTGATTTGATGAATCTCACTATTTGTCTTTTCCATGCATGAGAACCTGTAGTTCATTGTTATTGCGTATTCTCCAACTGCCTTACTGGGCCATAAATTTTACGCAGTATTTTGCGCTCAAATGATTTTAAAACAGTTTTGTCGTTCTCTGTTAAAGTACACACCTCTATCGAGGAAGAAAACTGGTTTTAGAAAGCAGTAGTGGAGTGCGTATGTACAAGGTCTTTCCAGAAAGTATTCTTCTTCTTCTTCTAACTAAACATCACAGATATATAAAAACTGTCACTTGTTCAATTTTCTCACTCGTTACTTTAATCTGTACAATCCTGCACATTTTGCTTATGACCATACTCTTTGTCTTCTTTACATTGATTTTTATTCAAAACTTTTGCAAGTTCAATTAAAATCCTTCAGCGTTCCACTTAATGTCCGTTCCTCCTTGGCAAGCAACACCATGTCGTCTGCAAACTTGATGATGGACTGTATCCTTTTTCTACCGACTATAGCTCCTCTTCTCCCGTCAAGAGAATTGTTTACTATCCCTTCAAACTACGTATTAAAGTGTGTGGGAGACTTACAACAGCCCTACCTTACACCTTTTATCAAATTTTGATTTCCTTCGACACTTAGTTCCCAATACGAGAGAATCTGGAGAGTTAGTACCTTTGTACGGGCTTCACTGGGCACTAGTCCTCACAAATTACCAGGGTTGGATGAAGTGGTGTTAGCTGCAAAAAGAGCCCTTAGCCACTCTCCAGCCAAGACCTTACCGCGACTATAGCTCCTCTTCTCCCGTCAAGAGAATTGTTTACTATCCCTTCAAACTACGTATTAAAGTGTGTGGGAGACTTACAACAGCCCTACCTTACACCTTTTATCAAATTTTGATTTCCTTCGACACTTAGTTCCCAATACGAGAGAATCTGGAGAGTTAGTACCTTTGTACGGGCTTCACTGGGCACTAGTCCTCACAAATTACCAGGGTTGGATGAAGTGGTGTTAGCTGCAAAAAGAGCCCTTAGCCACTCTCCAGCCAAGACCTTACCGCGTGGTGAAGCGCCACACCCTACAAGAGGTGACCCTGTTGATGCAGAACAGTATGGATCTAGACCGAAAGGTCGATAAATATTCCTGGTAGAGGGCAGCATTAGCACCAGTACCAAGTTAGGGCGTAAGGGAACGCGATCCTGGACCGGCTAATCTTTGGAATATTACAGGCGGGAATCTAATTGGAGTTAATCAGCTGTAATACTGCGTCGTACTGTTATAGGATTATATTTTGCTACTGTTTTGCAGTTGGGTGTTGGGGCATCGAAGGCTACGGGAACACAACCCTAAATAAAACTTACCGGAAGTCCAACGGAGAACTCGCTACTTATCGATGCCGATAATCACATAATCGAAACATCGAAAACGAGCGTGGTTATTGGGACAGTACTATTGATTCTTTACATATTTAAAATATGAAGATGACAGTGCAGAGAAACTGTCAAAACAGTGTAATATAAAATAGAAGTAAATAAAAACATCTGGTGTCAGTGAGGTGGTTCTCCATTATGTTTGTAGCTCTCCCCCTCTCTCTCTCCCTCTTTTCTCTCTATTTATGCACCTAAGCAATCAAAGAATTTCGACGAAACCGAAACATCGAAGCATGATAATGTTTTTTAGACTTTTGAAACGTATAATGTGGATTACGTTTGGTGGATTACGTAAATCATTTCCAAACCACAGACGATCAAAAACAGAGCATGTAAAACAAAATTTATTCCCACTAAAACGTTTGCTAAACTCGATGTCAGCAGCGATTATTTCTGCCTTGATGCGTTTGCATATCAAATTTCTAGACTGTGGGGAATCGAAAGTGTGGAAGCGTTACATTTTTCGATGACGATTTTTGTGGAATGACCCCCCAGCCTAAAAACATTATCATGTTAAAAGTATTTCAGTAAGAAAAATATTGTTTTTTATTAATATTCATTAGTAACAAGAGAAATTGTGAGTAATTAGGAATATACACACACAGACACACACAAATGGTATTAAACAATTTATAAGTGTTCATGCATTCATCTATTCACTTATTAAAAATAAATTCAGAAAGTAAAAAGAAACAGAACTGGTTGTAGGCATAATATTTTATATTAATGGAAGCTAGTTTAATGAAATACATAAATTCAGTGGAATCGCGACACAATCCGACATGTCAGATTTGGTAAATCTGAGACCATAATAAACGAGGCTGCCTGTCTGTGGCATTGAGAATCGCAGATTATGCAGCTGGAGCTCTGGTTACGATCTGAAACCTTATATGGTGAGTCCATACCGATACATACATGTCAAGGCCGCGGGTCTGCCGGACTTCACAAAACGATGCCTGGGGTGTTTCACGTTGCAATGCAAAACCGTGTCTGTAGGTCAAGTTCAGAATTATTCTGATGAATTATTTTTCTTCTGCGTTTTTATTTAATGTTATGTACAACTATATTTATTTCAGCACACGATTGATTTTTGTCAGCACTGACTGTCCCCAATTCTACAATGAGAGACTCAATATGGGTTTCCAATTGAGGATGTATCCTCAGTCTAACCTCTGAGAATGCCCGTTTGCAGATGGGCAAAAATATACGAGGGTCGTTCAATAGTTCAATAGGCAAATAGATGTAGAGAGAAAAAACGGTTTTAAACCTTTAGTTTAAAGGTTAAGTCCGGGAACTCTGTCGCCATCCATCGGGTTAAAATGTCGATACCACCGCAAAGCTTTTCGGTACCACTTTTCCTGAATATCATTGACGTTTTTGAATCCCTGAACGTTTCCGAACGGCCGAAGCGAGAGCCCCTTCGGGGGAGTGTAATGAGGTTATATCCTGGAGCTGTACTGCAGGCATCTTCTCTCCCAATAATTCATGTTATTAACGGCCTTATCAGAATTCTATACAGCTTCATTGTAGTGGATCGGCTGAACTTGAATAAGTTCTTATTTCTATGCTACTCTCGGTTTCCAGCAGTTACCCTCTTGTTAAACTTCCTATGATGTTTGGTTTGTATTATTCACAGCTGGTCGCAAATATGTGCAGAACTTGTTCAAATGTATAATTTCCGATTGCACAATTCTGAATAGCTGTTCTTACCTCTGATGCACTTGTTTTCATATGAAAGAATAATATTCAATAATTGAGAAAAATAATTCAGTAATTATTTATTTATTTATTTTATTTGGTGTTCTGCCCTAAGGCAGTCTTCGAATGCTAAACGCTCTCCAAGCTGTCCTATCGCATGCCAGTCTTTTCGTTTCTTCATAACATCCTCTGATTTTAATACTATCTATTAACTTCATTCTTCTACGCCCTCTTCTTTTTTCTCCTTCTGTGACACCCTTCGTGGCAGTTGTAAGCAAGCAATGATCTACCAATTCCTTTTCTTAAACTAAGTAAGTACTAAGTTTAACTAAACTTTAACTACTAAGTAAGCTCTTCTTAAACAATGACCTACCAATTCCTTTTCCTATTTTTTATTACCTTTGGGATTTTTCTCTCTTCCCCTATTCTTCTTAAAACTTCATCATTCCTTACTTTATCAACCCACCTCACTTTTTCCATCGCTCGCCAAACCAACATTTCAAATGCTTCTAATCTTTTCTCATCCTCCTTCCTCAGTGTCCATGTCTCTGCACCATATAAAGCAACGCTCCACACATAACATTTGGCCAACCTTTTCCTTAAATTCACACCTTGCTCTAATTTCACGAGTGCAGACATAAATCAGCAATTAAAGAGACACATAGTTGTAGAGGAAAAACGTTTTGTTTAATCAGTGTGACGATTGTTTTTACATTTCAACAAAAATCCCCGCCAACATTAATACAGTTGTCCTATTTTTGAATAAGCTTTTTTGTTATGCCTGCTGCAGAAGAAATCTTTATGTTGATGTCGGAGCTATTCTAGGACTTTGACCTCGTCATTGTCATAAAACTTCGTACCACGTAACGCCTCCTTTAGTGGACGAATAAGTATAAATCGTATTGAGCCAAGAACCAACCAAAAGGAAAAGGACCAACCAAGAACTGAACACTCTTCTGAATGAACCAGATATTGTGAAAATTGTAAAACTTGGTAGACTCAGGTGGGCTGGACATGTGGTCAGAATCGGGGAGAATGAAATACCCAGAAAAGCAGTCACAGAACTGATCTATGGCACCAGGAGAGTTGGTAGACCCAAACTACGTTGGGAAGACGGTGTGAACTATGACCCGGTGCGCGCCATATCTTTGGGACCCGGAACTGGAGAGCAGCTGCACTTGACCGGGACGACTGGTGGAGGCTGCTAAAGGAGGCCTTGACTCAGTAATGGGTTGTTGCGCCGTTGAAGAAGAAGAAGAAGAAGAAGAAGAAGAAGAAGAAGAAGAAGAAGAAGAAGAAGAAGAAGAAGAAGAAGAAGAAGAAGAAGAAGAAGAAGAAGAAGAAGAAGAAGATATTGACCCAGGTCTGGACTGTACTCAGTGTAAGGTAGAGCCTCCCAAGCCAATTGTTTGACGGTTTCACGTGTTGACTGAGCTGTGTGTGGACAGGCGTCATTATGAAGGGGTATGACGCTTTTGCGTAGAAATCCAGGATGTTTCCGCATCACTGCCGGCTTTACTTGATTGATAAGCGTGTCGTAGTAGTATATACTGTTTATTGTCCGTCTATCTTCTAAAAATCAGAAAAAGTTAAAACCTCAACTGTACGTCTAGAGCGGTGTTCGTCAGTCGCTGAAGTTCCATCATTTTTAAACTGTCCTACTCACTTCTAATAATTTCCGCGGTCTATACAGCTTTTTTCCGTATTTTATAGTCATACGAGAGTAAAAATATTTATTGATAAGCATGTCAGAGTAGTAAGTACTGTTTATTGTCCGCTGATATTCTAAAAATCACCAAACAAATCGGGCTTCAGCATCTCTAAAAATCGTCAACACGATTTTCCCAACTGACGGTAGGGTCTGAACTTTTTCTGATAGTTGAAATCGTATACTTCCACTCCTTTTGTCTTTTGGATTCCTTCGTCTCATAATGTGAATCCACGTTTCCGTTTTTTTTATCATAATTTTAACCGGTTTTCACCTTCGGAAAGAAAAATATCGGTATGGAGAACCATACATGACTTCCATGTTCTAAGATTTATATTTAAAATCATTTTCGAAATGAAATATTTCCATAGAAACTACATCTTTCTACTCATTGATTCAGCCTTAACCACAGTACTATGGTCGCTAACGTATACCACGTTATCGCACTCGATTTTCACTGATGGTGGCAGTCGATGGCACTGCCGAAACGTCTGGTTTTGCAGACAACATTGGACTACGGCCAAACAGTCCAGGAAGGAATTTTAACAACAAACTACTTCTTTGTTCCCGATAACGTAGTATAGGCCTACATATAAAAAATGTCCTCTCCCACTTCAACTATAATTTTCATTTATAGAAAATTACCCTCACCCCGTTCAACTAGCCTCTTCATTTAAAAGATATTTCATGTACGTTTCTACAGTGAATTATTAAGATCTTCTTTTCAGGATACTTTGTTTATCAAAATTAAGTACTTTACTCTTGTTAAAACATAAAACGTTGCAGGTAAACTACCCCCTTCTCTTAATTGTCTATAATTCAGGGATGTATGCTAAAAATTATTTGATTCTGTTTGAATGTGCGGCAGTTATCGTTCGTCATAGATAAAATTACCCTTCTTAAAACATAAATCGTTGCAGGTAAACTACCCCTTCCCTTTTACCGACCTTCACCACAAACAATAGGCCTTGAGTCCTCTACAATTCAGGGATGTATGCAAAAAAGTATTTGATTCTGTTCGAATTTGCGGCTGTTATCGTTTGCCATAGAAAAAAATCTACAGACAGACAGACAGACAGGTAGACACACAGACACTTTTTGGAAAATTACTTTTCTTCATGTTTTGAGAGTAGTACAATCAGAATCAGCCGTTATCTCGAACACGATTTTTTTCGCCATGACCATACTTCCATTTCCTTATGGAACATGGAAGTAAAATATCGGTATGGAGAACCATACATGACTTCCATGTTCTAAGATTTATATTTAAAATCATTTTCGAAATGAAATATTTCCATAGAAACTACTTCTTTCTACTTACTGCTTCAGCCTTAACCACAGTACTATGGTCACTAACGTATACCACCTCACGTTATTGCACTCGATTTTCACTGATGATGGAAGTCGATGGCACTGCCGAAACGTCTGGTTTTGCAGAAAACATTGGTCTACAGCCAAACAGGTCGGGAAGGAATTTTAACAACAAACTACTTCTTTTTTGCCGATAACGTAGTACATATATAAAAAAAAATTATCACCTCCCCTTTCAACTATAATTTTCGTTTATAGAAAATTACCCCCACCCCATTCAACTAGCCATTTATAGATATTTCATCTACGTTTCTATAGTGGATTATTAAGATTTTCTTATCAGGATATTTTATTTATCAAAATTAAGTATACATTACTCTTGTTACAACAAAAAACGTTTCTGGTAAACTGCCCTTCCCCGTAACCGATCTTCACCATAATCAATAGGCCTTGAGTCTTCTACAACTCAGGCACATATGTAAAAAATTATTTGAATCTGTTTGAATTTACGGCAGTTATCGTTTTTCATGAAAAATTTCTCTTGTTACAACATAAAATGTTGCCGGTAAACTATCCCTTTCCCTTAACCGATCTTCACCAAAATCAACAGGCCTTGAGACCTCTACAATATAGGGATGTATGCAATAACTTATTTGATTACGTTTGAATTTACGGCAGTTATCGTTCGTCATAGAAAAAATTAACCTTGTTATCACATAAAACGTTGCAGGTAAACTACCTCTTTCTCTTAACTGATCTTCACTAACATCAATAGATCCTGAGTCCTCTACAATTCAAGGATGCATGCAAAACATTATTTGATTCTGTTTGAATGTGCGTCAGTTATCGTTCGTCATAGAAACAATTACTCTTGTTAAAACATTAAAGCTGGCAGGTAAACTACCCCTTTACCTTAACCGATCTTCACTAAACTCAATAGACCTTCAGGTCTTTACAATTCAGGAAGGTACACAAAAAATAAAATTATTTGATTCTGTTTGAATGTGCGGCAGTTATCATTCGTCATAAAAATAAAATTACCCTTTTAAAACATAAAATGTTGAAGGTAAACTACCCTTTTATCTTAACCGATCTTCACCAAAATCAACAGACCTTGAGTACTCTATAATTTAGGAAGGTGTGCAAAAACGTATTTGATTCTGTTTGAATTTACGGCAGTTATCGCATCGTTCAGGCATGTACACGCATATCTGGCCACCTGGCGCTAGCTGTGTGTACATGTGTATTTTGTTTGTGTGTGTTAAACCTGTCTATTCCTGGACAGTAACCACCCCTATTCAATTGATGTTAGAATTTAAGTATTATTTTAATTATAAGAAAACTATGTACAATAATGTAAAACTAAATGTACCAAAGTATGTATTTTATAAAGATGCGCAAAGGGTTAAAACCCCGTTTAAAAGTGACGTAAAGTGAAATTACAATGAATAAAAAAGTGAATAACTCCCTGAATAATTATAATAAAGAAGTGTAAGTTACATATAATAGACATATGAAAATCAGCGATCGTTAGAGCAGAGTGTAGTGTAAAACAGACTTCGCAATTCGCGAAGATAAGCGAAATTAGTGAATCGAACGAGAGTGGGAGAAAGGACGCTTTCGACAAACTCTGACAAGACGACCGATATTGTTCAGACAGGAGTTTTGCACGATGTGGCTATAAATACCAGGTCGCGCTAATAAAGCTTCTTCCTCTTAATTCAACGTTGCCGCTGGAGGCTATGTCAGTCAACAACGCTGTCTTGAATCTACTGTAAGAGTCACAGGACGAACTGGAAGTCAAAGCAGAGTAGCAGAGCACCCTACAGCCCACGATGTGAGGAGAGACAACAAGTAAGCAGTACATGCAGTGGAATCCTGGAAGAGGACACGGAGGACACGGACGAGGACCGGAGGAGGACACACCGATAATTTACCACATCAAACGAGGTGATAAAAAACCATAATAATTACCGACAATTGAAAGACAATAATTAAAACTAGAATGAAAGACATTCGAACTGTTGATAAAAATAATTAAATTGTACATAGTAGTGTAAAGGCAGATTGTTAATTTAGAATAATATCTCATGTATAGCAATTAGGATTTGAAGATAACGTAAATGCTATAAGAGCAATATCTGATTGAAATCGAAGTAAATTAAAGTAATTAATAAAGTCTTTATTTGATAAAAGTACAATGCATATGCAGTAGAAAAGTATTAAAGCCACGTAAGATTAAAGGAATTGAAATAAAAGTAAAATCATTGTTGAAATAAATTAATAAGCAATTGCAAAGATGACCACACTGAATGAGTAAGCCGAGAGCAAAAAATAATTGATAGTTAAGAGTAGATAATAAGATTTCTGTGTAACCTGTTTAAATGTAAATTGTTCATCAGAAGTCAATGCATAAGATCGCACAAGCGATGAATAATGAATATTTTTGTTATTTCCGAAATAAGTAAAGATTCATTTTGTTTTAATTGTCTCCAAGTCACGTTACTAACTATTTAGAATTAATATTAGGCAATTACCTGTATTAACTTCCGTCTTGTGACTTATTTGGTTTTTTCTTAAAACGACGCGTTTCGAGAATAAATTTTCATCATCAGGTTTAAAAATACTATAAAAACATCAAAATCACCCAAAAGGGGTCGTCAACTAGTTAAAACACACAAAACACAAAACACAAAAAACACCACACATAATTTTTTATGTGCCGGGACTGTGTCGGTGTTAAACTATGTGTGGTGTTTTTTGTGTTTTGTTTTTGTGTGTTTTAACTAGTTGACGACCCCTTTTGGGTGATTTTGATGTTTTTATAGTATTTTTAAACCTGATGATGAGAATTTATTCTCGAAACGCGTCGTTTTAAGAAAAAACCAAATAAGTCACAAGACGGAAGTTAATACAGGTAATTGCCTAATATTAATTCTAAATAATAAGTAAAGAGGTTGTTAAATAAATAATGTAAATATTTGAAAAGCGTATTACGCAGCGTATTCTTGTTATTACGATTACACCTAACAACACTGTTATGTTATATAATTCACACATGCTTAAATATTATTGCATTAAAGTGTTGTTATATAAATTTGACGCTCCAAAAGCGAGGGGCTCTCCAAATTAAATAAATTGAATGTGTGTTGTTATACAAATTTGTCGCCCTGAACGTGGGGCTACCCAAATTAAATACATTGAATTTGTGTGTTGTTATAATATGCATAAAAATAATTTTTAAAAATGTGGTTTAAAAATGGGCTTACAAGTGTCATTTGAGAAACAAAAAACAGAATAAATCTCTAACATTAAAAACTGCAAAATAGCAGATTGATTTGGAAACAGTAGAATAAACTAAATTCAAAACTTTAAAGGCGTAGAAGAAATTGTAACGCCAACAGCGACAGGAGAAGAAAGTATGAAAAGAGGAGTACAAAAGATACCATCTAACGGCAAATATTTACAACAACACACACACACACACACACACACACACACACACACACACACACACACACACACACACACACACACACACAGAAACTCAAAATTAAGACATCCCACGCTTCATCTACCTATCGAGTAATAACTCAGCCCTGGTTTGGAATAGTTTCCTTCTGCATTGTAGATACACGTTCTTTCCACCTTTTTTTATACATTTCTGCCTGTAGTGCAACCAATTGAATGTTTAATTTCTGTCTGACGGTTGGATTTTGTACCCTATCTCTCCCAGCACAGCATCCCTCTGAACTCCATTTCTGATGACTCCATCTGTCTTAAGATCTCTTTTCCTAGGTGCCCAACATTCTGAACCATACAGCAGTGTGGGAACTGCCAGCAACTTATAAAAATTTTAGCTGCGTTCGTTTAAATGGGTACTTCTTAACAGTTCTTATGACTGTACCCCAATTTATTTGTTTTGTTGCTGATGTCTCTTGTCTTCTTTGTAAGACATTTAGCAACTTGAGTACTGGACGTGTAAGGCCTGTTCTATAGTAGTAATGTTAATGACAATTTTTGTTCATAATGATATAGTCATCAGAAAATGCCACGGTTTTTGTTTATGACGAAGATATACTGTATTCATTTTGTAAAGAAAAACTCAACTGATAAAGTTAATAGACTAACAGCTGTAACGTTTCTTCAGTGTCTACTGTAAGTTGGTCACCTGCAATTATAACTTGGCATACTGCATTTAGGTATGTCTTGCGACTGAACTCTATATACCCAGATTCATTCTTACTTTTTTTCATTTTACTTTCATGTTCCGTAAGGAAATGGAAGTATGGTGATTGCGAAAAAACTCGTGTTCGAGATAACGGCTGTTTCTGATTGTACTAACCTCAAAACATGAAGAAAAGTCATTTTCCGAAATGTGTGTGTGTGTGTGTGTAGAATTTTTTCTATGGCGAACGATAACCTCCGCAAATTCACACAGAATCTAATAACTTTTTGCATATATGCCCGAGTTGTAGAGTACTCGAGGCCTATAGATTTTGGTGAATATCAGTTAAGGGGGAGGGGTAGTTTACCTGCAACGTTTTACGTTTTAACAAGAGTTAAGTACTTAAAAATTCATTTAAACTTTTTCAAACAATGGTAATTGATAAAAATAAAATAATTTTGTTGCCAGGCAACCAGGATGTTCGGTTAGGAGGGAGGGGTAGTTTACCTGCATGTTTTGTGTTTTAACAAGAGTAAAGTATTTAATTTTAATAAATAAGTAACCCGAAAATAAAGTCATATTAATCCACTTCAAAGTGGTAAATGAGATATTTACCACTATAAATGGAGTGGGTAGTTGACGTCGGGGGGGGGGGTGATTTTTTGAAAATTGCTGTGATGAAATCAACTAAAGTAAAATACTTAATTTTGATTCACCAGTGAGATCAGTGGAAGTATCTAGGACTTGGCCTTGGGGGAGGGGGTCGTGGATCCGGTCGAATCGGCTTCATACAAAATAAAAAACAAATGAAAATAAAGATTAGTGAACATTACTATCTTTAAAGTGGTTGAAAAATGTATGATAACATCCTGAAATCAATCCCATTAAAGTATACGGTAATAACGTAATTAAAAATACGCGTTATTGAAACATTGTTTACAGGATACTTATTGACTCAATTGATTTTCCTATATTTCATATTTCAAACGCATACGCAAATGCTGTGTAATAAACCTGTTTGTAAATTAAAAAGAGAGGTAGTGCTATATTCAGCAGCTAAAAAATAATAAAGTAGTTTAACAATTAAGAAATTGAAAAAATCGTCAAGTTTTTAGACCCTCTAGGGGGTGAGATCAGTCCTGTTCTCCCCCCCGTAAATACGCCCCTCAATGAGACCATATATATATATATATATATACATATTATATATTTTATAATGACTTTACCTCAAGATGTTTTCTCCCTATTTGGAACATCTTTCGGGAAGCCTTGTGTTCTTCAGCCTTCCTGATTTTGAGCCTTGTGAAGTATTTGTGTGTTGGGTGGTTGTTGTTTTGGTTTCCTGTATATTACAGGAATGTATATATTGAACAGGAGTATATTACACATTGAACGCAGTTAGAGACAAACTGCATCCCTATCTTACTCCTTGATTGATAAGAATTTTGATTGTTAATTCCCTACCAGTATCAATTACTACAAAAAAATGAAATTACAAGTATTAATCACATTGAAAAATACAAAAAACAAACAAGAAAATCAACTGGTCATATAAATAATACTTTACAATTTGCTCTTGGCACAGTTAACACATTGTAACCAGAGAGTGGAATATGATGTTATATTGTTTTTTACAACAACAATGTACACAGACCTGTTACTGTTCAAATGAAAAAGAAATTGACAAAATATGTAGGGCTGCCTACTGTTTAAATCCCGTGTTTAAGAGGGGTGTCCCTATTATTTTCTACCCCTATCCAATCAACGTAGTCAGATAATAATTCAACCAACAGCGTAACTGTGGGGGAATCAGGGGGATCAGTCTACCCCCCCGCTAGAGCTATTAAAATTGTCAGCAAAATTCCTTAATCACTTAACATAGGCTTGTTTCTAAGCCAGTTGAGTCTGTAAAATTACGGCTTATATACGATTGTAGAAATAAAAGAAAATACAATATTTGTAAATTCATAAAACACAGTAACGTTTTTTCTTAATAATGACAATTACTCTACCTTTATCTTTTTCTCGCAGACACACTTTCCTTTACATGGTTATCTCCTCTAGTCTAATATAACTCTTTGAACCATCGTCTTTGTACAGGTAAAGTAGCAGTTTCTTGACTTCAATTCGGAAAAATGGTAAGATTTTATTGCTGAACTTTACATAAATAATAACACACCTTAGCAGACTTACAAGTTGTTTAAAACATTCTTGGGACAACATTCCTAAATTAATGTACGAAGGCGTTATAATTTGTTATTTTCTAAAATATCTTCAGAAAGAGTCATTTTCACAAGATCTATTAAGAATATAAAAATTAAAATTAAAGTGATTTCCTGATGACATGAGTGTACAACATGAGGAGGATACCTCGTATACCTCGTATTATACCTTTAATCTGAATAACAGTTAATGAAGATAGAATGTTTTGAAATCAGCTCGTTTCCATATTTTTTCAACCTTTACATACTTCATGTTGGTTTACTGAAAAACTTTGAGATGTAAAGAATTTATGAGAGGGGAGAATCTTGCATTTGTCCTGAGGAAAATGAATACTCTAAACGTTCAAGCTAGTCTCAGTCCCTCTCCCCCAAGGAGCAGCTCTTAATGCAGTCACCAAACCTTGTAACCACCGGCTGCCACCGGTTGCGTGTGTGTGTGTTTATACATATATTTTTAGGTTATATAAAGAGTATTGTCTCCATCGCATTTATCCGAGAAAATAAATTTTCCGTGAAATAAAAAATACAACCAGCAGTATATTTGTATTTCGCATTGTACACAGACAGACACTAACAATAAATATTATAAACAATTACTTCCACAATAATACTATGATCAGACACATCGTATTGTTAACGAAAAGCACTACCAATAATTAGTAATTCTAGCATTGTTAACGGTATAGTTTTCTCAGCTGTTAAAACGTGAATGTATGTCATTGTTATAGTCACAGCGCGAATAGTGTTCAACAACAATATTGCTTATGCTTAACTCTGTGTGTGTGTGTGTGTGTGTGTGTGTGGGTGTGTGTGTGTGGGTGTGTGTGTGTGTGTGTGTGTGTGTGTGTGTGTTAGGCTGTCAAAAAATGTATCAGGAAAAAGCCTGAGTTGCTACCATTTTCGAGAAATTAAAATATTGTGTTCAATATTTTGTGTTACAAGTATATTTGTAGTTGTGATAGTATCCAATAATTCTGATATGCAATGTATGTATATTGCGAGTGTGTATGTGTGTGTGTGTGTTGTGGGATCTGTGTGTTTGTAAGAATCAGTGTGTTTGTATGAATCAGTGTGTTTTAAAATAAGTGTTTTTTTTTAAGAATTAAGTTACATACAATGATATAGTTTTCTAATTTTGGAGCATGAAATCCGTTTCTCTTATGGTTGTCACTTGGGTAATTTTGTACTTAACAGGATTATGTGTACGCGTGTATGTGTGTGTGTGTTTATATGCGTAAGTCAGTTTAAAATCTGTTTTTAATTAATTTCACATTTAAAGTTTATAAAGTTTAAGTTAATGAATTTTTAATATAACAATACTTCAGTTATCTAATATTTAATTTGTTTTGTACTCTATGGGATTGTGTGTGTGTGTGTGTGTGTGTGTGTGTGTGAAACTGCCGTTTGTACGTTTCGTAAGCATGTGTGTGTATCGAACCCATGTGACAGTTTGCTGCTGGAAAATTCTATTTCGAAATTCTGTTTGCAACAATACATAGCCAATAGATCGTTTACAAAATAAATATATGTGTGTCTCATTTTTTATTCCTTTCTGTAATCGTCATAAACAATGAAAGCATAAAATTCATAACATGTGTACAATACATTATCATGTGAGAATCAATTGTCACATATATATTAATATGTGAGAATGTGAGAATCACATTATTACACATATACATTAAGTAATCATATTACTTAAGAAATAAAAATTATGCTCACATTTTCATCATTGGTTACAGCCATAGTTTGGTATCATCAAATATAAATAATACTGGAAATATACACAATATCATATTTCTAATAAGGCACATTACACATTGATAGACATTGATGGTTAATAATAATAATCAATGTTTCTTTTATTAAATGCTTAATAAGTTGTCACCTTAATTTTACAACGTGTTTTCTTAGAACCCATATATAAACCATCAGATGCTTAATAAAATTTATTTACATAAAAAATTCTGGGCCTATATTACATTACAATTAATGACCTGATTAATTATTAAAATCTTATCTAAAACATTGTATATGTTACAACTCAAGACTTTCTGAATGTATTACAGCACGTGTTTGAATGCACAACAATCATGTCTTACCTACAGTCATAAGTTTACAAAATGAGTTTACACGCGCGCGCGCGCGCGTGTGTGTGTAAATGTTTATGGGGCATGTTTTTATGCTCGGCCAATCCTTGAGTACCACACTGTGTTCCAAAGAAATTTTTGAAATGAAAAAGCTGTTTTAAATTTATACGATTTAAAGTAATCAATAATAATTGATGTGAAACAAGTAATTGCATGAGGGGGGCACACAATTACAAGAAGAGGCGCCAGCGTAACTTGGTTACCAAAATACATACCCGTGAGCTTGTAGTGTACAAGTTGTATTTATGCCTTGATAGGTCTGTATATAGTTGTATGTCATTAACAAGTAGGCTTTCGGTGTAACCAAATATGGCTAGTCGGTGACGAGACCAAAGAAAACACTATTCGAATGATAATTTTATAAACAAAGACATAAATTCTCACAAATCTAAAAGTTATTTCTTATTGTGTGAGGGGGGGGGCACACAAGAAGAGGCAACAGCTTTGCTTGGTTATGACACCAAACATACGACTTTAATCAAAATTTATTAAATAATAACATTATGTGTAGCAAAAATCTGCAAGTTATTTCTTATTGTGTTAGGGGAGAGGGCACACAATAATTAGAAAGGCCACCAAGTTTGCTTACAAGCCTAAAAAAACGCTGTGTGTGTGTGTGTGTGTGTGTGTGTGTGTGTGTGTGTGTGTGTGTGTGTGTGTGTGTGTGTGTGTGTGTGTGTGTGTCCGTCCAAAATTTAAATTCACAAATTTTCAGCACAATGTTCACGTAATTCAGTATCATTAATTAATCTATAAACTTGTTTCACAGCTGTTGTCTTTTATACATACTTTATCAAGAAATTTTAACATTTTTTTTTAACCAAGTACAAAGAAAATAATATATTTTATGCCTTGAATATATCCATACAATGTATTAGAGAAAATGAAACTATTTATTTTTGTTTCTGTTTTAATAATTCATTATTTAGCAAATTCTAGCTGAACAAAATGAGAAAACCTTATTATTTAATTCTGAAGAACGTTTTTTATTTAATAATTATACCGTGACACCAGTTTTAAAAGCATTAATCAAGCTCTGAAGACGTTAAGTACATACTGAACATCAACAATCGCCCGGAACATATAGTAACAAAATTAGTCTATGTGGAAGCAAATACATACATATAGCAAAGATGTTATAATATCTATGATGTGTATACATACGAACTTTATCTGAGACACTGTTTAAACCAACGTGTGTGTGGTCGTTTATTAAGCACATTAAGAGTACAATTAATGATCTGATTAATTATTAAAATTTTTATGTAAAACATTGTATATGTAAAAATTCAAGACTTTCCGAATGTATTACAACACACATCTTAATGCACAACAATCATGTTTTAACTACAGTTATAAGTTTACGAAAATTCTTTTTGAAAATTGTACATTGCGTATGTGTGAGCGTGAGTGTGAGTGTGTGTGTGTGAATGTTTACGGGGCATGTCTTCAGGTTCGGGCAGCCCTTCGGTACCACATTTTGTCCCAAAGAAATTTTTGAAATTAAAAAATTTGTTCTTTAAATTTATACGATTCAAAGTAATTAATAATTGATATTGAAAGAGTAATTGCACGAGGGGAGCATACAATTACAAGAAGAGGTACCAGCTCCGTTTGAATACCAGAATACCTGTAGCCCTGATTTTGTATAAGTACTATTACATAGTGAATTGGTAGATAAATATATATTTTGTGTATTCATTCAAGTCATTGTATTTGCGTTTGTGTGTCGTGTGTGTGGGGTTATATAACGCGGGGGCGCGTAAGTTTATGTGCTAAGTAAATACTGAAGTACAAATTCAGAAGAAAAATAAATAATTTTTATAACAAAGACATATAGTCTTCATAGAAAGACGACATTTTAAGTACAGTGAAACAGAGCGATTAGTTTTTTATGGCAACGTAAAAAACTACTCATTTAAGTGTTATCTTCTTGAGTCTTCAATTGTTCTACCCACCCCGTGGTGCGTGCATTACAGTTTCTCACAGGCGCATATGGGACGTACAGTTTAATGCCGGATTCCAATGGCATAGTTGGGGAGGGATTATACTAGGCAGGATAGCTATCGTTTGTTTGCCATCGCTTTGTGAGGGGGGACGGTCGTGTCTAAATCAGACAGACTACACCTCCCGGTGGGAATCGAACCCACGCCGACACGCTAGCCGCTATGTCGATCCCTTATTAATTATTATAGATAAGTGGTGGTTTTCAAAAGACGGTCCACAGACCTCCGGGGGTTCACAGGCAAAGTGCCAAGAGGTCTGGGGGTCGTATTTTGGAGCTCTATTATAACGGTTAAAAATAACGTAAACATTAGTGCAGATATGACAAATAAAATCATAAGACTGAATGGACAAAAGTGTTCGGTGTGGGGATAGATAGATAACGCCTAGTACCTAACGTCTATTGTTGTTGCTTATGTTTAAAATGGCGTGCACATTTTCAGAATAGAACAAATTTACCATCTAAGTTTTTTTCCTAAGCAGGTCTTAAATAAAAATATAACTAGTTTCAAAGCTTAAACAGCTGGCTTCATGCTGTACATTAATGTCCACTGTTGGGGTACGAGCATATGAAGAAATTATAACAGACGTATGTTTATATGTGTATGTGTAAGTGTACGCGCGCGCGTGTGTGTGTGTAGATGTCTGCTGTGTGCAGAGTGTATGAATGCAAAAGCATAACTGAATTATTTAACGTATAGTATGCATACACATTAGAATTAAATAACTTTATTCGACATGATATGTTAACATCATTGCTTTACACACAAATCATCTGTAATATTTTTGTTTAACAACAATAAACATTGTTTAATTATTTCTTTACAATATAATATTAGTTACAAACACAAACTAAAAAAAATTCAACTACGGCTGTGTTAAAAATCGATTTCTTTATGAACGTATAATACTATTTTTGGCTTTGAAGCTAATTCCTTTTTTGTCGCGTTTATCAAATGTTATTAAATATCAAAAATAATATATATATATAGAACTTTAATATTATTATTATATAAAATAAAAATAAAAATAAATAAGTAACAATGAAGTTTGTTTCGGGGGTCGTTTACATGTGCCTCGTGTTGCCGAAACTCCCTTGGCCGGACTGGGACGCCCCTTTGTTGTAACCCATCTGCAGGTTCAAGTGACCTTCGGACGCTCTCAGCTGGTCCTCACTGAACGTGCGTTCGTTCTTGTCGGCCATCTTTGGTCCCAGGCCCGGTCCAGTGTACTCCGGGTGCTTCTGCGTCTGAAACGAAACGTTTCTATACGAGCAGTGCTTACGATAATTAAAGTAGCAAAAACATTTTTTTGTAATTACTATAGTTACCAAACAAAGAAGTGCATGTAGCTTTTGTTGATCTAAAAAAAACATTTGATAATGTAGACAGTTAAAAATTATAGAATATTATGGAAAATAAGAGGAAATCTATTACATATAATAAATTCATACGGGTGAATCCTCTATTGGAACTGCTTCCTCTGTAATATTGTTCTTTATTGACGTTTCGATCCCTAGAATCTGGCATCGTCCTCAGAAGCTGTGCGTGGCGGTTGGAAAACCTAACAGGGTCCTATCGTTAGCTCTTTCAACCGTCACGCACAGCTGGAGGTAACGGCCATATTACGATTGAAGCGGGGGGGGGGAATAGAGGATTTACACGTAAGAAATCACCCATCGCTTAGAGGTTTTAAGTAATAAATTAAGTTAAGATCCTTAACAAAAATACATCTATAGTCCTGTATCTAAATGGTAGGCTAGTAGGTGGAGTTGGGAACGAATTACAACAAACAACGTAGTTAGGTAGGGTTGCTCTGGATTTTCAACCTTGTTTAGTGTGCATACATTGACGACATGTTGAGAGCATGGAAATGCAGAGTGACTTCGGGAATACAGCGTAACAAATCAATTAGTATGGGTTCCCTGACGACACGGTACGGTGAGGATGATTTACAAAGAGCTATGTTTCAATTACAAGAAGTGGCAACAGAGTACTCGCTGACAATTTCAGTAAGGAATATCAAAACCATGGCCTTTAAAGGTAAATTTCCAGTGAGGACCAAGATAGTTATAAACAACAGCACTTTAGAACAAGTGACCCGTTTCAAATATCTCGGCCGTGGAGTAAGCTATGAATCTGAATATGATACAAGAGGGAAGATAAATAAATTTAGGAATATTTGTGGTACGATTCATAGAAAGCTAGAAATAAAATAAGTTATGGCACAAGAAATAAATTTTATAACTACAATTGTAATACCCACGTTGGCATATGCGAGTGAGGCCTGGGTCATGACAAAAAAAGGAAAGCGGCAAGATTCAGAGTGCTGAAATGCAGTTTCTTCGAAATACTTTAACTACAAGATAGGAGAAGTAACGAATATATAAGAACAGAAACAGAAGTAAGAGATTTATGTACAAGCATTTCAACTTATACGAGACAATGGTGTGGTCATTTGTAAAGGGTGACGAAGGATCGATGCCCAAAAGCGGCGCTGAACTGTAAAGCCATTGGTAGAAGAGACGTGGGTCGTCCGAGGATCAGATGGGTGCCGGAACAGCTTTATATAACCTAATCCTTGAAGTGAAGAACAAGAAAACTACAGTTACTGAAATAAAATCCCATAGTATAATAGTTATACTATTTACATCGGAAATATATTTTAGTGCTAATAAGTGGTACATTTCTCCCTCCGTGATTACAACGTGTACATGGTTTTTAAACATACATTTTTGAAAATCCATAATCTGCATCCAGTTTGAAATACTTATTCTTTCAGAATAAAACAAAAGTATTAGCTTTCTAACTCTATAAATACGTCACATATTTGTGTTTGTGTGTTTGTGTGTGTGTGTGTGTTGTGTGTGTTGTGAAAATATTTGACTTTTTTCTAGTACTGTATATATTTTTCTATTTATTTTTACTACAGTATAGGGTTGCCGATGCAATGTGTGAATATTTTATTTTAATTTCTTGTGTAGATTTCATTGAACCCATATGTTTGGCATATTGTTGATTTTATAATGTAAAAGTTTTTTTCATAATTTGTATTATAAAATTAAAAAATTTTAATTTTAACATTGATGTTCAGTGAAAGTTAAACAAACGAATACTTGTTTGATAACTTTATATACAATAAAAAATCGTAAACGGTTGTCATTAATATTTTTCATAATTTTGTTATAATATTAAATTCTCTTGTGTATTTTTTCTCTTGTGTGTTCAGCTAATATTAACACAGATAGGGGAATCAGTTCTACAGAAAATCTGAGCATAATAATTCAAGTTCGAAGCTGCCTTCCATAAGTGTGAGACACAGTGATATAGACTTAGGTAACTCTGTCTTCATATTACTTAATCTACATGGTAATTACTGTGTCAGCGATAACATACCAATCTTCCTAAAGCGTATATACATAATGTCACTTGTGGAATATTTCGTCTTTCAAACAGATCAGCTGTCTGGAAGATTTCTTCTTCAGGAACTCCGTATTTCTTTATCGCAGCTTGGAATCTGCGAGCACACAACAATTTTCCTGAGTTAACATTTTATCGACTAAAATACGATTTTAGAAAACCGTATTTCCTGTTCTGTAGTGTTTAATATTAAAAACGTTAAATACATCAGAACATCAGGAAGCATACATAAGGAAGTACGTGTTCTCTAAATTAAAAACAAAATAGTCTCTCAAAATTAATTATAATTATAATTATTGGCCTAACGAAAAACGGAGTTGAGTGGAAGAAAAGAAACAATAAATAAATGTATGCGGAAACCGAAAAATGTTTGAACGCTGCGTTGTATGGACACTTGGTCCGAATATATCTGGAAATTTGTTAACACAACGAATATTGTATCACAAAATATTGTTCCTTTGTGGAAGTAAAATTTATGGCTGAAACGAAGGAACCGGAAGAAACTTTATACTACAGGAATTCGTTTTAAGGAGTTCACAGACTTTTAAGAAGAAAAAGAAGAAGAAGAATAGTCACTGCCTAGACAAAAGAGCATAGTGAAACGATGAAAAAATACTGAAAGTACAAAATTGGGTAGGAATGGGTTATTTCACTAATCTGTAGTTGGTCAAGATAAAAAAAATAATGATAATAATAAAACTAATGATGTTGGAATCTGTGAGCAGTAAGTTGAGAACTTGTACATAAATAAGAAAGCACTTTGTCTATAAAACGTAGGTATATCTTTAGTTTTTGCATGAATAATAATATATTTTATAATATATAATATAATAATTAGTTAGAATTTTAAGCTCACCTCTGAATGTTTTCCATAAGTTGGAAATTTGTACCCTTTGTCTGTATCTTTTTCACTGAACCGGGAGCGATTTTGTTGATCAAATTGCATAGGATCACGCCGTCCCTTAATACGTCTTCGTACGGTTGGTTGGGAAGTTTCTCGCCTGTCACGGCTTCGATCCAGGCGATGATTTCAGCTTCTTGGTCTTTGTTCCTTGCCTGAAACAAAACGAGTCCATAAACAAAATGCTTTGTTTGTTTCCCGGCTGAAATTTTGCTACCATTATTATGATTGTTGTTGTCCTCTTATCTTATGGAGAGTAATGTTTTGTTTATTTCTTTAGCTATAGTATTTTTAAGAATTATAGATTGTGATGAAGTATCACTGGTAGTAAACGTGAGTGTTACTGTGGCAGACAACTACGGTCTTGCCCTTGTAGCGTCAGAAAGATTAAAAAAACCATAAACTGTATTATTTGATCTTAGGCTGTCACGGCCGACGTTAACATTGCCATAATTAGTGATTGACAGGCTGTTAGGCCGTGGTCTAATGACGTTTGTTACCCACCATTGGGGTAATAGAATAACTACGGGCCGAAACATTGTCTACCTGAGTATTTAGGCTATTTGGCGAACAGCTGGCAAACAATTTTTTGCGCTGAAGATGGCCTCCGATGGTGGGGCCGAAACGTCTGTAACAAACGTCATTAGACCACGGCCTAACAGCCGGGCTATCACCAAGTCAAACAAGCTGTATTATGATTGGATTTTCTCTCTTTTTTTGATTGTATATAATTGTAAGAACTAAATATAGTAACTTCACAATATTCCTAATAACTATGTTTACCTCACACACACGCGCGCGCGCGCATACATACACACACACATTCATCGTCATGTGTGTGGGGGGGGGCGCACGGGCATATAAAAAGAATATCAACCTGTTTTGAAAACCAGGAGGATTATTTTACAATCCACGAGTAGGTCTACAGAATGTTATTTGGATGGAAAAGAAGGTACATAATCAGTAATTTAAAAGGACAGTCAAGTCATTCTTTAATTAATAACAGTTGTTTTTCGGTTGAACACACGTCGGGTGTTATTTCTTTTAAAACAAAACTTTTCTCTCACACTACGAAGAGGCATTCTCAGCGGCTCCTCAGTCGAGCCAGTGAGGATGCCTCATTGTGGAATGACCGAAACGTTGGGTTTTTCGGTTTTAAAAGAAACAAAAAATGTTTTGAGTTCAACCGACAAATGGTGTTATTATTATTAACGAAAACCACAAACGTTTACGAGCGAGATATAGGTCATCTCTCTCTCTCACACACACACACACACACAATATATCAATAAAATCCCAAAATAAATTATTTCATCAGTACAACTAGTTGAGGCAGTAAAGTAGCAAAATATACATTAAGCGGAGCAACGATATACGTAAGGCACAGGAAAACACATGAATCAAATTAAATCATCTGTTTCTGCCAAAAATAACTGCTCTTCTCGGCCGCGCTGCCAACTCTTGCGCCAGTTTATACTAGAAATATCAATTAATTTAAGTTTTCCTTTTTTTTTACGATTTACCGTTGAATTTCCTAATTTTAAATGACATTCATATATATATATATAATATTATATTATACGTTTCGTCTCTAGTCTCCTTTCGTTTTAATTGACTGATATGTATCTGTTCTCGACCGAATATTAGGTTACAGTGGCAAAACATTTTTTAGGAAATATTACTAGCATTGGATATTATTATGTACTGTGTGTTCTTCGGTTGGCCGTATTACCGAATTTGAGCTAATGGCAGTCTACAAGATTACGTAAAATGCGTTTGTCGTCTGTTAAACGTTACCTGAAGTACCTGCTTATTTCTACATCTGTTGTGTGTTCCACATTTACTTAAAAGGTTTTTGTTTCTTTGGTACCTTTTATATACCATTTTATACCTGTTGAAATCGCGAGAGTTTACCTCTACCGGTTGAATGTGACCTCGGAAACAACCAAATGCGTTTGAGTTAGGTAATTGTCCGACCTGCCAGTCAATGTATGCAGCCTATACCATTGCTTTCTGCCATTACCTTAGACCCTCTGAATCGCGTTTAGTACAGGATTATTGTCATCATTATCCTATTGGTCTTCTTCTTCTTCTTCCACCAAACATTAGGCCCACCCCACACTACTGCCAGATAGGAACCACCAGTCCACATCCAACCAGATGCAGAGACGAACTGCTGCTTTTGTGCAGATATCGCGTTGTTAGTGACTGTGATCCGCATATCTCGGCCATACTGTTATTTTGGCCCGACAGTAGGTAGACGGGTTGGACTGACTCGACATTGTTCCGAAGCCACACAACAGCGTGTGGCGAGTAAGCGCCCCACTACCACTAGCTACCCCACCGTACACAATCTTCTGTGTTTGTAGGATTTTATAGCTGTCGCTACTTCAGCCACAGTCTCTATTTTCCCATTTCCCTCTATCGCTCTGAGATCTCGTCTATAGCCTCGTTTGCTTCTCTAGGACCTTCGACGCCACCTTCTTCTCCGTCTTCCCAAAGCAGTCGCTTTCGTAACCTCTGCTATCCATCTGTCGTCTCCAGCTCTCCTTATCAGCCCATACCACATCAGTCTTCTCTGTTCAATATAACTTAATAGATCTTCTTCTACCTTCAAAGTACTCAAACTCTCAAAGAATTGTCGGAGCTATTAGACTGTGGTCTACAAGAGCTAAGTTGAACAAGTCCACCCCGACGTTTCGGTTGTGCCCCCGACGGCCGATATCAGTGGATGAGCAAGTTCAGAACTTGATCAACGCAACAGGATCTTGTTACACAACTTTGTCCCCGACCGTCCGTCGTGGGCACAACCGAAACGTCAGGTTGTACTTGTTTACGTTAGATCTTAAGGACCGATGGGCCTAATCGAAGAATTTTATTAATTCTTCTGCGTTCACGTTTCTTCTAGTTTCATCCTCAATGACCCTGTCCATTCTTGAGAATCTACAGCTCCGCCTCCAGTAGTCACTTTCCATTACTGTTATTTTTTTTTTCTTTATAGGCCTACTTTTTCCAGAGTATTGAATGGAATTGACACACAATGGAATGGAATGGACACACACGCGCGCGCGCGTAGTGAACTCAAATCTCCAACGCTACAGTTCGGTAAAAAGGAATTTGTGATTTCCACTGTATACAATAATTATGTTTATATTAATTAACTAGTATCCTTGGATCTGAGTGCACAAATGGGGAATGGGGAAACACGCTGAGCGATGGCCTACGTGGGCGGTTGTGCAACGCGGCCAGCGGGGTGTCGACGCGGCAAAAGCTCCACTAATGGATACGTGAATTAGGTCGTGTCCGAACGAACGGCCGCGTTTAAATTAGATTTGGTCGGTTTCCAGGCGGTGTTCGGTTTACACGTAAGAGCACGTTGGGAGAGTGTGTTTACCGGATAGTTTTTAATGCCGGCCATGTGTCCGCTTCCCACCCACCCCCACGACCGTTGTTGTTTATGTGAACGGATCGAATCCGCGCTTTGCAACTCGTTTCTCGCGTTCAATCTCTTTGCAGTATTTTAACTACCAACATAAAAACTGAAAAAATTGACAACTAAAAACCTTAAGACTTGCCTCTTCTACTAATAATGTCCGTAAACCGTAATAAAGATTTAAAACGATTCGGTCCGGTTTCGGAGAAGTTTTCAGTCTTTGTACGCCGGGTCATGTCAGGGGAACGACAAGTATCAAATTACGGCCAAATTATTTCAATTGCAACTCGCAAGTAGGCCTATACAAGTGACAAACGGGTTATTGTCTCGGGTCGTGGTAGCTACACAAGCTATAAGACTAGAACTGTTGAGCGTAATTAAGGTGACTGGAAATCGATAAGGTAATTAAAACGATACTAAGGTGCAATAGCGTCAAACCATATTATGTAGATCTTATTAAAAGTGCTCATAATGTATTACATATATACTTTCTTCTATTCATGAAGCTCTCTCTCTCTCTCTCTCTCTCTCTCTCTCTCTCTCTCTCTCTCTCTCTCTCTCTCTCTCTCTCTCTCTCTCTCTCTCTCTCTCTCTCTCTTTCTCTCTCTCTTTTAGTACACATGTGTGCAGTAGAGCAGTAGCATAACTACGGATTACGGGGAGTCACGAAGTATATTTTGACATTCAGTGAAATTTGACAATCACTTAATGTAGATCTATTTCTAAGCCAGTTGCGTGTGTTGAAATAAGACTTAAGTTATAAATAATTGAAGAAATGGAAGGAATTACAATATTTGTAATTTAATCAAGTCAATTTAGAATTTTCTTAATAATAACAGTCAATCAACGTACGTATTCCCAGCCTTAAAAAAAAAAAAACATTTACTCGCCAGAAAACGAAGGCAGAGCCTATTAATCTACTTAATATTTTCGCCCAGTCACACTTCCTCTTACAGGGTTGTCTGTGTCATGACTCCTCTAGTTTAACATCTCCACGGTTTGAACCGTTGTCTTTGCACAGGTTAACTAGCAGTTTCTTGACTCTAATTCGGTAAAATGAGATTTTATTGATGATTATGCGTAAAAAACAACGTACTTTAACACAATTTATAGATTGCTTAAAGCATTCTTGGAACAGTGTCCTTAAATTAAAGCGTGAAGGACCGGGAGTAAAAACCTTTTTTTTTTCAAAATATTTTCAAGAATACTATTTTTTACAAGATTTATTAAGGATACAAATTTAGAATTAAAGTGTTTCCTAACGAAATGAGATTTATCAGTTTTAATTTGAATAATAATCGTTCATCTTGTTATCTGAATAGCTTAGTGTGGGCGTTTGAGATTTCTGTTCCACTGAAGATGTCCGTCACGCGTTCTGCCGAAACGTCTGACACTAATTGTAGACAACTTGGGCCACGACCGGCGAGATCAAACAATACTCGCACCGACCGTGAAAACTTTTAAATTCTTTAAAAAGAGTTTGTTTTAAAGTTACAGAGAGAACAAATCGTACTATTTTTTGAAAGACAAGTAGTATATTGGGATTGGTAAAGGACGGAAGGGTGGACGGAGTGGGAGAGAGATTTTGAGTAGTTTGGAAACACATTAATCTGCATTCAACAAAAAATGTAAATTGCCGACTGGTGAAGAAACAAACATGGAAATAGGAAAAACGTTTTCCGAGAAGACGGGCGCACGTGATTCTGTTGCCACGTGGATCAGTCTCCACTTGAACGTCAGCCTCACTATCAGTCAACGGTCTTGTCTGGATCTTTCCGTCTTCACTAGACGAGTGGAACGTTATTTTGAAAAAATAATTCACAGAACAGGGCTTTAAACTGTTTTAAAGTTCTTGTCGGCTTCTGAGTAATATACTTACTGTACTCTAACAAAATTTTTAAAACTAGAAATAAGTGGTGCACCGTTCTTCTTCTTCTTCTTCATTCCAGGATTAGGCGACATCACCTGTTCCGGTCTGTATTTTCAAGCCATCTTTTGCGTGGCTTCCCACATCTCTTTTCCCTTTAGGCGCATATTGTAAAACTTGTTGAGCTAGCCTTTTAGCTTCCATTCTACCTAAATGTTC
Organism: Magicicada septendecula; assembly: GCA_034769895.1. NCBI lineage: Eukaryota > Metazoa > Arthropoda > Insecta > Hemiptera > Cicadidae > Magicicada > Magicicada septendecula. The sequence continues at coordinate 65,897,971 of CM068375.1, forward strand.
AATCCATCTCAGCTTACATTCCTCGATTCTTGCAGTTACAGAGAATGTACCCAATTCATGTGTTATCACATCGTTTCTAATTCTATCGTTTCGTGTACATCCCTTTACGTATCTCAAGAAATTCATCTCTGCAGCTTGTATATGACTTGTATCTTGTTTAGAAAATACCCATGTTTCGGAACCGTACATAGTGGGAACTGTCATAACCTTGTCGAACTTTGTTTGAGTTTTCTTTCTCGTTTTTCTCCCTAAAGGTCTTTTAATAGTGCCATAAATCACTTGAAATCTGATTATCGTTCTCTCGATGTCCTGTTAATTGATATGTATGTAATCAGTCCCTTCCTTGTAGCCTTGCTTCAAGTTATTGCTTCCTTTTTTAACAATATACTTACTGTATAAAATAAAATTCTTAAGGGTAAAAGTCGATGGTGCGTCGTTATAATTATTACAAAACTGTATAAAAATTATCCCGATTAGCGCTTTCAAGCTTCACAGCTCATCGTCAGATCGGAATTCGTGAATTTATATAATCACAGATCACCAAGCTTCACGAATTCCGATCTGACGATGAGCTGTGAAGCTTGAAAGCGCTAATCGGGATAATTTTTATATAGTGGTGTGCAACAGTGATCATTCTGCTTGTGATTTCAACCACTAACACAACTTTCTTCATTAAAATTATTACAAAGTATAATATTACGCACATTTAGCCATTTTATAAATCGGGTTAAACACAACCTTTCGAATCTAATAAAAAAGAAACATAAGAGGTCGCCTTCAGGTGAACAATGAATTAATGCAACACAAGATGTAACAACAAACACAGGCCGCCGACACGCTAAGTAAGTAGTGTTCCTACTCAAAACTAGTATATGAACAGAGGAGAAATGCCTCCTACTGGGCGTGTCTGCCTTATTCATGAGTAAGATTATTAATTTTCTTACTATTGATTAATCAATGTGTTTATTATATTGTGACCGTATCTGTTTGATGTCAATAGACACTGTGTTACCTGACGACGATCTCTGATTATTTAGGGTCGAAACGGTTTATATAACGGCTAATGTACGTAATATAATTGTAGTTCGTAATATTATAACCGTAGCCAAATAGTCTTGAACAAGGGGTCGTCGGGAAGCGCTTACGACATAAAGCCGGCTGCTGACATGTTTATAAATTAATTACTTCGTAACACTGTATCCGCCAGTAGTAAAGGCTTTAGAAACTTTTGGGAATCGTTCCTCAGACGGTTAGCTGTCAAATGTGACATCCCCATATTCCCGACTGTAAGTTAATTATATTCTTCCTCGCGTAACGAAGATTGACGATCCGTTAACAAGCAAGCTTGGTGATGAATTACTTTCGGTAAAACACTTCAAGTTATTGACGATGATTTATATACATATTCAGTCTCTTCCTGTTCCTACGACACGGCTGTCTAAATTGTAGTGAGAACGAACTTTTACTTCCGCAGTGTGGCAACACTGCGTGGCCAAAAAAAATTAACGTTTGTTTACTTTTATGAACTTTTGAACTACTCAACTTAACCGGACTGTACCACTGTTTGGTTTTGGCAGACTTTACAAAAAATGAAGCTCCTTGTAATATCGAGATGTTTCGCACAATCAAACTGTCAAAACGCGTTTTCAGAGACGACGTGAAGTCTTTGGCTCGAGTCTTGCGAAGTGACACAAAACATTTCCGAGTAGATGACGAAATATGACACTGTAGAGGACGAACTGCTTTCTCATTCCATTTGTTAACGTAGTTTTGCAATGTCTTTTCCATCGCATATTTCTCCCGCACTTGTCTTATTCTCAGCCATATATAATTATTCTCTTTATAAATAATTTTAACTTTTATTTATTTTATTTTTTTTTTTTACTTCTTGGAAATCTTTTTCTTTCAAATACTAGACGAAACCGTTTAATCACTGTCTTTATTTTCTTAATTTTGCTCTCAGCATCTACCTCGTCCCATCTTTCCCTCCCTATAAATTTGTCTTTAAACGTTAGTCTGGTCTTAAAAAAATTACCCTCAAATGTTCGTTCTGCATTCAATATTCTTCTTCTTCAAAATTCTTCTTCTTCTTCTTCTTCTTCTTCTTCTTCTTCTTCTTCTTCTTCTTCTTCTTCTTCTTCTTCTTCTTCCTCTTCTTTTTCTTCTTCTCCCCTACCTAGCCCTTTTGCCTCTCAGAGTCGGGCTGTAGACAGCCTGCGTCCATCGGCCACGCACACAGCCTTCCCACAGTCCTGTCCCAATCGCTCTTTCAATGTATGACCAATATGTCATCCTTGGCCTTCCTTTTGGTCTCTAACACTCCGCGTTTACTTCAAGGTACTGTTTTATTCTGTTGCTTCAGTGATATTGTTTTATGTGACCATAAATTAGGGGTTTTCCGTGTTACTAGATAGACTGAAAATTTAATTTATTCTTCAAATTCTGACAATTGTTTAAAAATAAAGAAAGTATTTTTTTTCAGTTTTCATTATAAGTACAAACATAACTGAAATTTAGTATCACAGTGCCAAAGCGTGTGCAAACTATTTTCCCACTTAAACTATTATTGTGATGGGTTTAAACAGTGTTTGCTTTACAATTAATAATCCTGCCAGTAGCGACGACTCGATACCGTTGAAAAGCGATTAACTTTTGTCACTGCGAATATCGCGGCCAACTGGCAACGTTCGTTTACCTGCTTGCAAGCAGAATTACTCGGCCAAGTGGATTATTTAGTCGTAATTACTTTACGTATCCCACACTCTATTCTTTTACCGTAATATGGGTCTAAATTCCCATATTTTTCTTCTTTAACTGTAGTGAGATTTTAGCGGGAAGAGAATCGTTTTCATTACCGAAACACAACAGCCTGAGCTTTTCATGCTTCAGGTTTCATGCCTGAGCTTTAATCCAAACTTCGAAGCTAGATTCTGATTACTTAACGTACGTAATGGCATGCTCAATCGCCTACAGATTGTCATTACATAACATGTTAATGACCACCTATGTTACAGCTTTCGAATCGACAACCTTTGATCTTTATCATCATCATCATCATCATCTACGTCTTCTTCTTCTTCTTCTTCTTCTTCTTCTTCTTCTTCTTCTTCTTCTTCTTCTTCTTCTTCTTCTACACTTCGGGGTTAGACGACTTAAAAGCGATCTCCATTTTCCCCTGTATTCTTCGATTTTCTCATTTAGATTATATATATATATAGTATTTAAAATTTATAATTATATTACCTCAAGATGTTCTTTTCCTTATTTGGAACATGTTTCGAGAGTTTCTGTTCTCTCATCTTCAGCCTTCGCGATCTTGTTTCTGGTGAAGTATTTGTGTGTTGGCTGCTGGATGTTATTAAGGTTGTTTGGTGGTCTTTGGTCTTTTAAAGTTGTATTATTGTGTGTGATTGTGGTATATGTTTTTGTATTTTGTGTATTTTCGATGTTGAGTGCTTTGAATATTGCGTCATGTTTTGTATTGATTTGTATTTGTTCTGGTATTAGTTTGTTTTTTGTTTTATGTTTGTATATTTGTAAATTTTCCCAAATGTTCATTATGGTGCCTTTGTGTGGTATATGTTTTATTAGTGAAACATTGGTTATGTTTGGGAATTCGTGTCCTGTGTTTATTGCATGTGTGGCTAAATTGGATTTATATATTTCTGGTTTTTTGTATGCGTTTAGGTGTTCAAAATATATATATTTTTTTATAACGATTCTCTCGTTCTCTTTCTTATCACTCGTATCTATTTTACATTTAAACGATGTCGTACTCTCAACGTCTTACCAAGTCGTCGTCAATTTTAAATGTATCTCACGCAGACTACGTCCGTCGCGAACGCACGAATAACCAGTACCGATATCCTTACCTGTCCTTATTTTATACATTTATTTCCCGAACGGCGCCAAATTGTTTTTTAGAAAACAATTAAAAGATTCAAATTAGTTTGTCTCCTGTACGGTGATGATAAATTCGAATTACCTCGTAGACTGGCGGGAATTCGAATTTCGCTTGTCTTTGGACGTGTTGCCAACATAAATTTTTGGCAAAGAATTCTATTCTCCGCTAAAGAACACAAACTATATAATACAATTTCAATAAAAACAAAGGGCAGTTAGTAATGATTCGTACTTGTTTATTTGAGTTTAAAATTCGCTAATTTTTGATAACTTTTGTACAATAGAGAGTATTATAATAAAGTTTCGCCCCAGCAACAAATTAATTTTCACTCAGCAGAGAGCAACGGTGGCACCAGTCGTGTGACGCCACAATGGCTAGCGTTCTTATTTACACAAGTTATTCTGCCAATGAGTTCTTTGGGTTACGAAAAGATTTAAAACAAGATGTTAAATAAAGTACACCACCTTACATTTGTGGTACTTAAATACTAAAAAGGTTTACATGAAATTCAACTCTTGGTGTTTAAAAGTGTATGTCAAATTTATAAGCTTCAGACATAGGTTATCTTACAGTTACATACAGTGTGCATAAATATGATCCATTAATCCTTGAAAGAATTTGGTGTTCAAAGTTCAGAGTGAGAGTTATATATTGTGAAAAAAGTTAACCAGTTTTAGTTCGTAATTATTGATAATTTAATTTATACTTAACAAAACCATGTTGTTTTGGTTATGGGTCGTCAGGATTTCTTCAAGGTTGTGATAGTACTTTCTTTAATTTTCAATGGTATGGTTGCCCGTCTCCTTCTGGCGTCTGTTTCTTTTTATTCAATTTTTATTTATTTTTTAATTTTAAAATATTGTTTATTGTTCCTCCTTGAGTTGCTGGAACTATGGTTGACTTCTTGTGTTCATATTACTTTCATTTATATCTGATTTTCTTCTTTATTAGCCTTTAATAGAGCCACAGTCAATATAGCGTCTGTACCGCTGGATAGTTAATAATGGAACTCTCGTTTCATAACGGTCAAAATTATAATAAGGTTTTGTTGTTATGGCAACCGCTTTCACTCTGATTGGTTAAACACATTTGAACCTATTGTTATAAATCCTGGGGGTTTCTGTTCAAAATGAATAAATATTTTATAACGGTTTTTGTTCCTTGGTGATATTACCAGTGTCTGAAATATTAACATAGATGTCCCTATTTTCTTTCAAAGATCAAATTGACATCTCACAAGGCTGGTCTAGGTCATGTATTAATGTTTTTGGACAAAATTGCTAATACTATGTTATTACATATTTCACTTATTTATACTGTTTATTACAATTCTGACATATTATTATTGTTAGTTAATGGTAATCACATAATTTACGTGGTCTTATTATTCAAATACAATATTCAATTGTTTACAATTGGTTTTCTGAAGTTAGACAGCTATGTCATTTATAAACTGTAACATTTTAGAATTTATTATTTTGCTCTATTTAAGCATTATTTATTAAATACATATGTTCTGCTTATTTTCATTTCGCACTTATTGGCTTTTGAATTACTTTGAAACTGTTTTACCATCTATTAGTGTCATTATAGTTTTACAAAAATATTTCTTATCTGATATTTTTTCCTTTTCTATTTATATAATAGTGATTAATCTGTTGCTTGTTAAGTTTATATCATTGCTAGTTTATTCCTACTCCCATGTCTCACACACCTATTTAACACTTAAATCTATTAACAAAACATAATATAGAAATAATTTAATGGTCTGTTTTTTGTCAGCCATATTCCTTCTTATTAATTACAATTGTTATATTGTATGTTATTACTTGAAATTAACATACTCCTCATCTCTTTATAATATCATTACATACATCAAAAATACAAACATATTACCTTAATGTTATGCCTTCTTGGTTTATACTCCTATGAACAATAAACAAATAAACTAATTTTCTTTAAACTAACAAAACTGTTTACCATACATTAATCATATTTTCCTCAGTTCAGTTTCTTCAACACAATTTAATTTAATTCTTTCTGACTGAATAAGTAACGTATCTTATTGTTACTGATGTCTCTTTGCATCAACATTAACTCGTACAAAGACATAGGGATCTTTTGTAACTAATTTCAAAATTGGCAATCCCCTTACTCATTGACAAGCATAATTAGGAATTATTATTATTGTTATTCCAACATTGTTTTTTAACTTTTTTGGTTGAGTACACTTATATTTGCACTGACCGAACTCATTAATTTCCACAGTCCTGCCTGTTTGATTAGTTATTATTATTCCTCACTTATCACATCACTTTTACTATTTATGGTTATCACTCCCTACCTATCTCTCACTCTTGGTTTCAATGATATTTTAAACACACATTTATAATTATTCTTTTAACATTTTATGTCTTATGATAAGGTTCCTAATAACATACCTTATCTACTAATAATTACCTTACTTATTTCTTATGGTTAGTGTTCTTGCTTTAGTATTGTTTTATTCATTGTTAGTTATTATATTTGTTTCACTCATTTGTACCTTTTATCATTAATTTGTCTTTATCTGGCCAATCTCTGGGGTGGGGTCATAGTCATTTGTTTGTCAGTCTAGTCTATTCACTTATTTATTGTTCTTGTTTACAAGTCTCCTTTTTTCTTTCTTAATTCCATTTTATATTTTTTTTTCATTATTATACATTAAATTATTTTACCTTTTATCATTTATCTAATATTTGTGGATATCCTATAGGGTCTGATTTCTGCAACGTTATAATATATATATATAATATATATATATTAGTCTTCCCGTATATCTTCATTTCTTATATGATCCCTTATTATGCATCCCCTAACCCTTCTTAAAAATCTCAACTCTGTTAATTGTATGTTGCTTTTATCTTTTTGTTTTGTAGATCAGGATTCACTGCCATATAATATCCCCCGAGGCCTTCGAACACATCTTCGTTCTATCAGATTATGCTGCTTTTGAAATTCGTTCAATATGAGCATTCTCTCTACATACTGTCTGGATTTCCTCCGGCACGTCGCTATGTCATCTATTACACTCCCGTTTCCAAGGTCTTTTCGTATAACCTCCACATTACTCAGTCTATCCAACAGAGTAAGATAGCACGCGTTATCCGCAGAAAAAGATATTTGACGCTATAATTGATCTTCCAAAACGCCGAGCAAACGGTCTAACGCTTGTGGTAGTAGAGGAACAACACATAAAGATGGTCTCGTGGATGAAATTATGTCGTAGAGATCCAGTCTGACGTTCGATTCAGTAGTACACTATTCAGCACAAACAAGAGTACTACCTCAGTGCAACAATGACTATAGATTTTGTCTCGATGTTCCAAGCCACTTTTGATCCATATTATCTGCAGTGTTTGTATTTATGAAGTGGTTCCAGTGTTTTGCCTCTTAATTATCTTAACTTTGAAATCTAAAAACGGAACTGTGACCCCGAAACGTGAAACTTGATATTAGAACATAAAGTTGATGTTGATGAGAACATAAAGTTGCGGGAAGGAGGACAGTTTAATACAAGCAAATATTTACCTCGTGTAAAAAATTAAAGTTTGTTCCGCTTGAATTCACCTTCTGGTCTCCTCATTAGAGATTCTTTGAAGCGCGTCTCAATTAGTCAATCTCAACAGCATTTACATTTCTTTTAGCTGGAGCGTTCAAGATCCAAGATCCCTAGCGTTACCTTGACTTCCCAATGTGTTTTCTAACCTATACAGAAACGTGTCACATCAGACGGAATTTAAACTTCCTATAACTATTCGACTTTGTTCAACTCGTATTTTGATTATTTACACATTGCATATACCTCTGTGACCTTCACACCACGTTACTTGAATTCTTTGACTTCTTTAATTCCTTAATTAGACGAAATTTTTCAATTAATTTTATTAAAGACAAACTGGTTTGATACATTATTTTACATATGGCAGACTGGAAGACTGTTTTTAAAATCGTGTTTTTTAAATAATAATAATTATTAATATTGCGATAGTAAAATTTCAATAATAATTGGGAAAGGTTTGTAAAAGTGCTTAGGTCTGATTCCCGTTTGTAGCCTCACAAATCTGCGTGTTCCGAAAGCCATGAGAGAGGGTCGTCATTGTTGGATTCGCCAAACAAAGGCGGCATAAAAGCGAGACCATTCATTCATCCGTGACCACGCGTTCAATACTCTTCCTGTCTATATAACCACTATGTTTGCAACAAACGTTTCACTTATAGTATACGCTTTTTGTTCTGTCACGCACTGTGTTTGTGCGCTATCGGTGTTATTGATACACGTAATCAGTGTTGCCAGTGCCTGCTGTTAGTGAAATTATCATCCGGTATTCCGAAAATCACCCCAGAAGTCCCTGCAGAATAATGCTTTGCATGAATTGTTAAGAGTTAATGCAAAACATATAGTTTTACGTGTATTCACCACTGTGAAGTTACATTTTAACTACAATAAACAATAGACACGACGCTGTCCTAATTAATAACTGATTATGATAATATAGACTTGTATTTGTTTAAGCACTGTTAATTCTGATAATTTCATACTCTGCTTTTCATTGTGGCCTTCGTTAGTTCAGAAGTTAAGCATCTCTTTTTGTCTACTCTATCGTCTCTATTAGAAATTAAACCTTTCTTGAAAACAGTAAAAACTCAAAACAAGCATTTGGAAAAACGTAGGATTTTGATAACACGATTAACTTTAGAGTCTGTAAGGGTTTCACGGCGGGCGTTAACGAAGTTGGAAACACCATTTGCCGGACTGTTAGACCGCGGTCCATCGTTTCGGCCCCACCATCGGAGGGCATCTTCAGTGTTGGAAACAATGGGCACGGTGTCCGCCAACTCACTCCAGTGATGAGGTAAAAATTGATGATGACCATTGAAGACGCAGATGACTGTCTCTACCTCATCACTGGCCAATTGCTTCCGACACTGAAGATGGCGTCTGACGATGGAGCCGAAATGTTGGTAAACACAAACGATGGACCACGGCCTAACAGTCCGGTAAATGGTGTTTCCAACTTTCATGATTAACTTTCTTCAACTTAGGAAAGTGAGGTTACGTTTATATGTGAAACGGTTTTGTCCAGTATTTTCCAGCTGACAGATAAAAGTCTTCTTCTGCACTACAAGGATTAGTCATTTGCCTGTTCCGTCCTCACAAACTTACGACCACCGTTTTCGTGTTCTTCCTATATCTCTTTTCACTCTTGGGTTGTAGTTTTTTTTTCGGTATTCTCCCATTGGACATGGGGTTTCCATCTTTCTTTATATTCAGTTATTTTTTCATTTATTGCATATACGAGTATGCATTTAGTTCATTTCGCACGTCTTCATTTCTTACTAAATCTCTTCTTGTGCAGCCTTTGACCCGTCTCAAAAATCTTATTTCTGCTGCCTGTATTTTGCTGTCTCCTTTTTTGCTATTTATCCAACTTTCACTCCCATACGTGAGTACAGGTACAGCCATCGTTTTATAAAATTTCATCCTTGTGTTTTTTCGTGTTTTGTTATTTAATGTTGTATTTATTGTGCCACATATTGCCTGGAACTTATTTATTTTATTTTCCATGTCATTGTCATAATTGTAGCTTGTGTCGCAGCCCAAGTATGTAAAATTTGATACTTGTTCGATTGGCTTATTACAGATAAAACTCCCAAGGGTTATCGAGTCATGGGTCTACATCTTAAACCTCCGGACGATTCTAGCCTACTTCAATTGCTAGAGTCATCCTCAATGGCAATCGACTGTCGTTGCTTCGGCGGGTGGACAAATATGTACCTGAACCAGATTGTGACTGATAACAGTTGATTCAGAACAGAATTTCCACTGAGGATGACTCCCGTAGTTGGAATAGAAAACTATGGCATTTTAAGGCGTGTAAACCACCCTCGATAAAAATGTGGTTTTATCGAGGGTGGTGCCGAAAAAAAAACACATCTCGATTACCCTCAGCAGTTTTATCTACTGATGATTCCGATCTTGAAAGCTTGAGCGTTATGAATCTTCAGCTGATTTTGATGCAGGCACCGTGAGTGCTTTCCGTCTGTTACACCGTACGGTAACACTGTAACATGTAATGCGATATGTATGCACAAAACTGTGTGCAGTGAGTGTATGCATGCCCAGGAAATTGTGTTGAGAGGGACTCGCGCCCGCGGATGCGTAGCAATAGCGTGTCAGTCATCACTGAAAATACACTCTCCAGGAATAACTTTTGACTAAAAACATCTGTTACACACACACACACACACACACACACACACACACACACACACACACACACACACACACACACACACACACACACACACACACACACACACACACACACACACACACACACACACACACCTATCATTGCCAAATATTCCGACTCTCTTGTCGGCCATCTTTTATTTATTATTTATTATCGCGCGCAGAACAGAGCAGAGCGCGCATCGTCAGCTGTTTTCGTTTCGCGCGGATAAGAAAATTATTTTTATTTTTCGTTTACCGCGAATGTATGTGAGCGCATGCCTTAAAATAAAACGTGTGTTTCGTTTCGCTGCTGATGGTCCAGATAAACGCCGTTTGAATCTGCACACTGCAAGACTCCGGCTCGATGTTATTTTCTAACAATAACAAATCTTGTCAAGGTTTTCTGTTTAATAAACATTTGAATCCTTTTTAGAATACTAAGATAATGTTCGTCTTTCTTTGACTACATTTCCTTTCTTTGACTCTACTAATTAAATAATTTAAATAATCGATAATTGATTTAATAAATGAACTAATCGGCTAACTCAACAATTCACGGGATACATAATTCTAATTTAAACCATCAGTTAATTTTCACCTAAACACTGATTTATAATGTCTATTAATTTAAAATTTTTAATTAATTATTATTGGGTTAACGACTTTACGTTTATTATTTAGATTGCCATTAGAAATTAGACCGAACTTGATAATGCAGTGATTCCGTGAGTTCCGTACTAAGCACGCAACAACAGTTTATACAGACCAATAAATGGCAGCTTATTGCGGAAAACAGACTTTTTAAATCATTTTTGCTTTTCCCTTTGCCTTTCTCATGTGAAATGGGCCAGGTCAAACCTTGGCGTCTGAACTTGTAATAGATTTAAGCTTAAAACGCTAATCTTCAGTCGTTTAAGTTAGTTGGCGTTGAATGAAATGAATCTTAATGTGTATTAAAATTATTAATTTGAAAACCAATGCTAACAATATACTCGATAGGACTGCCCAATGTCGGTTAAAATTGGTGGAACATCTCAACCAAATAACTACTGGAGTGATCAGCTCTACTTTATCTTCTTGGGACCGGAACAAACAATCTTTGGTTTAATGCTTGTTGAAGATGATCATGATGAGTTTGCAAACCACAAAGTCTTCAAATGTTTTAAATGTAATATTTATTTTTATTTCGATGTTAGTTAAATCACAGGCCTAATAGGCTCTTCTTATCTTACATATATGCGACGCCTTTTTTAATGCTATATTTTATTTATAATTTTTGTATTTCATGAATTAATTCGCATTACTATTCGGCACTTGATTATAAATTGTAAATTGGCTTTTTTGAAATTAAATAATCCTTTCAAACCAACGTTTTTAATAATTCGAATTTTGTTAAATGAATAAATAAATCATTTAATAAATGTGTTAGCTACTGAACCAGGAAGCGCTGACTTTTCTGAGCGCTGATACGGCTGTGAATGTCAGTCTCCAGTTGACTGCCCTTTCAAAGGGGTTGATTTATTGTCTACTGTACGTGTCTCCCGTGACAGAGGAAGTATTTTAAGAGGGTCGCGTCATCATTCAAAGGGTGATGACAGCGTTAGTCGTTCCGGTAACGTGTATGGGGAAGGATGATAATCGCACCGGGGATAATAAGCGTATGATCCTGTGAGCAGTGCATTCGCGTTTGTTACGCGTGCTTAAGTGCAGCACTTTTTACAGGGTCACCCACGTACAGGATATCTTCGTAGTCATATAGACGCGCGCGTGCGTGTGTAAATGGTGATTGCTTTGTGGTTTACTTAGCCTTCATGTACAGGAACGAAACAGACTGGTAGAATTAAAAACAAAAGACACAGCCCATCGCGGTCGAAGCAGACTAACCTTTCTAAATAAATCAAAGCAGCTTCGATTCCCGTATCGAACACGCAACGCGCAAACAGGCTAACTTATACAAACCAACAACAAAGGAAAGGAACTTATTGCGTAAAGCTGAGTTTTTTTAAATTGCTTTTATACTTTCCTGTTTGCGTTATTGACATAAAACAAACACGAGCAAAGCTTAGCGTCAATAAAAATGGTTCGCGGTTTCGTTTCCCTTGTACGACACAGTATTTACTACACTCGCTTACTATATACCTCTTTGCAAGTTGTAATGTAGTATACAAAGAGGTATACTGCATTGGTTAAGGTCATGACCGAACATTAAAAACTTCAAACGAGAATTTCAAATATCGCTTGAGAAATCTGATCGTAAAATATGGTTTAAACAAATGTTTAGGAAGGGTGTTTATTTGTAATATCGTTTGGTGCTATTTATCTTATAATGGTGTAACGTCTTTTGTAGTTTGCGGTTTTACTTTAGATTTAATTGAAGCTTGACAATTAATTGTGCTTGTTATTGTTTATAATTTTGTTTAAATTTTTAAACTAAACCAAACTAAAAAAATAGACTCTTTTGTGTACCGTGGAAATGGTTGAGCAACACTCCGTACCTGCTTGTTTCGCCGTTAACAATACTTGTTGATTTTAATGCATAACGGCTAAGTTTAAGTTGGGTTTAAGTTTTAAACTTATAAAGGACTATAAACGATCCCAACTTTGTTGATTATTAGTGTCCAAACAGCAAGTATTTACTACTGATTATGTTAACCCCGGCTGTTCGTCACTTACTAGTATCCTGGTACTGAGAAAACTCATAGGCCTATATACCAAGACTTAGTATTGGGATTCATCGCACTAATTTTGTCTTTAAGACAACAAATTACCTGTAAAGTGCTTTAAGTTGTGGTGGTAATGTCGCCTAAAGATAAAATATTAGAAAGTTTTATTGTACACCCTAATGTTAAGACTTGATAATGGTGCAGACGCTAGAAGGCCTCGTTTGTTACATTCGGCACTAAGTGCAATGTTTGTTATTAAACTGATTTTGTTGTGTTTCGGCATTCGGTGGGTGTTGAGGCCGCAGCCCAGTGTAGCTTACATCACCTAAACGCTACGGATCGCGGCTTCAACACCCACCGAAAACAAAGCGAAGCGGAAATTAAGTACGATATTTTGTTGGACCAAATGGAGAACTTTTGCTAATAACTCTGGAATGTGACACACTACATCATCAGATTCGCCAATAAGTTTACACCTGACGGACAGGCTACTATTTACTTTTTTGATTTAAATATATTTGGATAATTGGGGTAACGCACTTTAAAATTATCAGTTTCCTAATTTTTAATTTGTTGGTCCTTGCTTAAACTGTCCTTTGAGATAAACATTTTTTTTAAATGTTTTCATCATACAAAAAAAATTTTTTATTATATTAAAATATTGTTTTCCTGACGTGCTACAAATTAAATGTATTAATTTTACACTGTACATCGATATGTGACGTACAGTTCATTCAGAGGCTACTATAGAGACGTGAGAATATTGTGTTCTGTAAATAGAACAGTGATGCGATTTAAATGGCATTGTCACCAACAGATACATGGAATCAGACGCGTCTTTAACGACACAAATTTAATTATTCCTTTGAGGAATAAAATTACTACATTAAAAGGTAAATTAATTCCTCCGTCAAACGCGGTTGCATTTTCCGGTCTGACTGTTCACAAATTATTAAGATCGCTTGAAAACATAAGTTCAACCCAGGTATAGCTAATGTACACCGTATTGTGTTGATATTAGTCACAGAACTAGGAAGAGTCAGAGATTGAGAACAGTTGTAAGAAATCATCTGGTCGCATTGACGTCACAAAAAATAATAATTACGTGCCTCTCAGGTGTTTTGATTTTGATTCATTGATATTGGGAGCAGTTCAGTCACCTAATGTACACGCATAGAGATACAGTACATACATTTCAGTGTGCCAAACTAACGGTCTTGGAATAGATCCAAAGGAAACAGTTTAGCTATTTCTTTCGATTTTAATGTGACTTAAAGTCTGCTAATGTCAGGTCACAATACCATGTCTGAAATATTGTTACTAGCACATCCCCCCTCAAAGAAAAAACTTGATGATTATTCGTACACGTGCAGATTACATTAAACGGAAACTTATATTTTTTTAAAGTATTTATTACGTGAAAAAGCATTCGTTTATTTACTACACACAGCATTAATTATATTGTTTGACTTCTTTAGAATGCAAAGAGATTTGTGACACAAAGAAAAACAAAACAAAAATCTTGCTGTATGATTTCAATCCGGCAATTGTTGTATTATAAACAAAACCCAATATTTTGAACAGCTACTTTTAAATATATATTATTTTAATGAAACATAATTTAGTTGATATTATAATTAATGTGTTTGCAAGAAACAAGAAAATTTATGCGATTCTCCATATCTATTTTTTTATACTCTGATGTCCATTACGTTTAGAGTATCTAATTTGGTGTATGTATGTGTAATTAGTATTTCATATGTATCCGTATGTATTTTCAAGCCAGTCTTTTCGTTAACGATGAAAACTTCGTTGATAAAGAAATCACACACACACACACACACACACACACACACACACACAAGGGCGCGCGGGTGTAAATATTTTATAGGACCAAATCATGAATAATTGTTATGTTGTGAATAATCGATGAATTTCGGCTTAAAACTTTGATTGTTGCAGTGTTTGTCTATATAATCAGCTGTTTTGACAGGTGTCTTAAACATAACAATTTTTTTCTTTGTATCTCTTGTTTTCCTGCAAAATTAGAGCTATAAAATTAAGCAAAAATACTATACTTACAGAAGTAATTACTATTTGATAGCATACATATAAAATAACAATTGCATAGATTTTTAGTTTTTATAGTTATTGTTAAAAATAAGATTAAACTTTTCTTTAAACTGTTCTTGTAAGCCTATATTTATATTTATTCTTTAATTATCGTGTTTTGGCATTGTTCTTAAAAGTGTGTACAGATTTTTGTATATATCATATCATGTTACACATTTATATTTATATATTTTATAAAGAATAATTTACCAAAACGCAAGTATTAATTTTATTAATTTGCTGATGCACATTTCATTAGAGAATTACTTGTCTAACATAATCCATCATCGGTTTTGATGGTTCTTGAAAATGTTTTATATTTATATTTTTTCTAAACTGTATTTACAAGTTTATGTGTAATTCTAATCAGACGCTTTGAATGTTTGGTTTATTTACATGTTATATCAAATGTTTAGTTTGAGTTATTGAATATTTGTTTACAATTACAAAAGTATTATCATATTTTAAATTAATCTGTACTTTTCGCTTATTTCGCTTTTCGCTGTAAATTGTTATTTTTTATACTGAAAAAATGTACGACCTTTCTCAATCTTTAATTTTTAAATATAGATACATATACAGTCAATTATTAATTTTATATTATTTAAACAGAAAATACAATCGGATTATTTGTGGAATGAGTAGCTGAATTTTAAGTACAAGTATTAGGTTTGATACTTGGATTTTGATACCGCAGGAATCTGTCTTTTTTTTTGTTGAACCTATATAAAATTTAGAACAGCCATTTGATTTCCATACACACGAATTGAGGTTATACCGTCTTATATTTTGTTTACTTGTAGTTAATTGAAAAGTATTACTTCAATGATATTATACGGTATTGTTAAATTGTGTTTTTGAGTAGTCGAATAAACAAACATTACACACACACACACACACACACACACACATATTATATTAAAGTAATATAGAGTTTTAGAGAGTTTTTTGAGATAAGAACGATCATATGACAAATATTTTTTCTTTGTAACTCTAGATGTTTTCTGTAGGATTGATGTATTATATATATATATATATATATATATATATATAAACAGTTCTTCAAATATTAATAAATACATTAATATATACATTGATATATACATTCTTCAAATATAAAATACAGTATAATTTTACCTGCAGAATTTGTTAACAATTGAAGAATTGTTCATAATATAAAAATTTGCAAGAAATATTTAAGAGTTACTTACAACATAAAGATATATATGTATGTATTACAAACGCGCGCACGCGTTATCAAATAATTACTTCTGCAAGTATAGTCTACTTATCTTTTATCGCTGTATTCTATCTGACGCGGGTTTCACAAATCACTCTGTATCGTCAGAAGTTTCTGTATTAAAGACAGAAAAAATTTTAATAAATAAAATATATTTTTCTATATAAACGTTGGATAATACAGATTGATTCTGTGAAATGTGCATCAGGTAGAAATACAGCGATAATAAAAATATAAGCAAAATATACTTGCGAGGTAAGAATTGTTTGATAGCCTATATGTATATTCTCTATTACAAATATGTACTTAAATCTCCAAAAAGCTAATGTCTGGATTCAGACTTTTTTAACAGTGTTTCGACTTTTGTTTTCCCGTGATAATAACATTAACAATCGTTATATTATAACTAAGAGATGTGAGTGTATAAATAAGGGGATAGGTAGGTATAGAATACATACCGGCATGGTCGCAGTGTTGTGACGGACGAGTGAGTGAGACTACACAAGCAGACTGACTACTGCCGGTCCTCGCCAACCGGGACTACTTTATTCCGTGCCGTGCCGCCCCCACAACAACGCCCGCGCGCGCGCCGCCCGCCACGCCGGCCGACGCCCAAACGCACCTTAACGTCTGTTTCAACCCTTACACTGTCGCTTACGTACTGCTGCATTGATGTACGAGCTGGCTAATAGGCCTACTGAATACAGTTTGTAAACAATGACTTTGTAAATGATTTTGCTTTCACTGATGCAGTGTCTTGCACGCACTTAACGAAACGTTTTAACGATTGTTGAGAATAATAAACACATGGTAATTGTCTCCCAATCATTTTTAATTTATAAAACTGACAAGTTGTTTCAATCGATGATATCATTTTCAGAGAACAAATTATTTTATTTTTATTTTTATTATCCATAGCCCCTATTATGATACATAGCATTACATTCAATTCCATTAAGAGGGCCTGATTTACCATAAGTAAGGCTGAGTAGGCTCTAGCCTAGGGCGCATGCTTTTGGGAGGCGCAAACATTCAAGAGAACAAAACAATAAAAAAAATAAAGAAAATTCCGATGTAGAAGAATAAGTTAGCAACTTGTTGAAAATTTATTCTCCAAGGATATGGATCCTACCTATAGCCTACTCTACTCTGTTTCCTGCAGAGTGTGTTGATTTAAATACATTTTTTTAAAGAAAGTAAATTTTATGAAATAGAAGAAACCGAAACTAAGAAACTAAAGCAAAAGAAAATGAAGCATTCTGACCTATGTAGACTCTTGAAGTTCTTAAAACCATGTAGTGTGGAATCAATATTCCCGAATGTTGAAGTAGCCTTGCGAATTTTTTTGAGTATAGCGGAGAAAGATCGTTTTCAGCCCTAAGCCGGGTGAAAAATTAAGTTCTACCTTCTAAGTTCTAGAAAAAACTGAAATCCCTGGCACTTTTAATAACTGAAAATGATTTTCTGATAACATTTCTTTTAATGAAATAGTTCATCGATTTGTAACTGCAAAAGCCAGAAAAGTCAGCTTTGAGTAAACAAAAGTTTTCAGCACTTAATAACGGACACGAAAATTATTTGAAAAAACTTTTGTTTTTAGCGTTTTGATTTACTTTGTGTAAAAATTACGTAAAGGAAGGGACTTTCGTAATATTCTGGTTACTTGTTATAATTTGGCAATGGTTTCATGATATTGTGATAAACAAATTTACGTGATTAAAATGGAAACATGAGGAATTTTTGTTTATACAACCCACATGTTTCTATATAATAAGTAGCCTATAATGTATATGAGTAAATTGTGCGTAATACTCGTTGTTTGAGAGACTGGAAGATGTTCATGGGACACTCTGTATAATTTCAATACGATATAAATGCGTAAAATAGATTATATTGGAGAGTTTGAAAATAATTAACTGACATTGTTATTATAAATATTATTATTATTTCTAAAATTATAAGTGTTTCGGACGGAAGACTAAGATTCACGTTGGAGGGTTAATTGGAATAGGGTCTGGAAAGGCTTACTTGAAACCGGAACCGGAAGGCTAGAACGAAGAATAAGAATGATTGGTGGCAGAGGCTAAGAGCCATGGTGGGTTGTGAAGCCACGGATGATGGTGGCGATAATTATGGTGTTGATGATATTAATTTGGCACCTGCCAAATTTGTTAATATCATAATCACAACGTTTCGACCACGAACAATCTGTGATCGTCTTCAGGTGAACTAATAAAATTAAACAGTCGAACAGCCTACCAATCAAAAAGCAAAGATGCCGTTGAAATAATTAAGATACAATAATCAAAATGACAAATGTATGAATTAAATTGAGTTATAAATTATAATGAATGTAAATTAATTAAACTATAGGTGATCGCGTTCGGGGAATATCTGACGATCGCCACGTGGTTTACTATTTATTTCTTTAATATTTCGTCACAAGAGGGGAAGACCCAGACGATCATGGGGAGCAAGTATCCAGAAAGCTCTAAATCCGAGGAATCTGGCAGAAGAACATTGTCAGGACAAAAAATATTGGAGAGAAAGTCTGGAAATCGGACAGCGACGACAGACACTATAAACCGATGTTATATACGTGTATATATATATATATATCTCGTCACATTATTAATTTAACTAATTAAACGATATAGTCGTTATTTGATAGATAGTTTGTTCTACTGCTTGGTTCACCTGAGGCAGACTGCACATTGTTATTGGTCGAAAGGTTGTGATTGTTACGTTACTAACGACAGTGGATGTCTGAAACAATATAATTAAAATAAATAATGGACTGTATTGCTTGAAAATCTGATGAAACTTAAAAACTGATTTTTGTAAAACAGATTAGACCAATTTAATAATAACAAATAGTCTCAAATTCAAGCCAAGTTATTTCGGACCCGCCAAAACAACATGCGCTTACAAGCCAAACCAGTAACGCCTCTTTAACAAATTTAAACATAAATATTCCATAACTGTTCATGTTTAAAGAAGGCAGTGTTTTACAGGGGGGGGGGGCATGACGACACCATGACCTCAGTACGTATGCACAGACGTCACGCGGTTGCGACACAATCGGGGCGCGTGACGTAGCGTGGAATAACCCGCGGGTGGGCGGCTTGCTGTACACTTCTACAGTATATTTAACTTTTGCCCCACACCAGAACACTCGGCTCAGTTTTTCACGTGCGGGTATTGTGACCATAACTGTCCTCTTTCTTTGCTACCTTCTTCGATCTTCCTTAACGTCATGCAGTCTTCTTCTCCTCCCTCCATCCATCTCTCATTTTGTGTGTGTGTGTGTGTGTGTGTGTGTGTGTGTGTGTGTGTGTGTGTGTGTGTGTGTGTGTGTGTGTGTGATGTAGTGGGGTAACTAGGAGGTTTCCTGACTTGAAGACCAAGAGACTAACTTGAAGGTTGGACCCCTCGCAAAATGAGAAATTCAGGATTCTTTTCGTATAATTTTATAAATGCATAATCTGTTTTTTAGGGTTTCAAGGCGGCCGGCGTCATAGTTACTCCAATTATTATCGGGGCTGTAAGGCTGTGGCCTATTGCTGATCGATGTTGATGTTATAATCAGACGTTTCGGCCTTACCTCTGGAAGCCATCTTCAGTGAAAGGTTTTGTGAAACGACTGACAAGATGTGCGTCGCTGAACGACAGTCCTGTGATGCCGAATAACATCAACATCGATCAGCAATAGGCCACAGCCTTACAGCCCCGATAATAATTTGAATACTCATTTATACGACTAAATCACCTTGAAGGATATTACATACACTTCATGGAACCCATAAGAATTACTGGCAGAATTCTGGGCACTGGCAGAATTACTTGTAGGGCTATGCGCCCAATTTATTAACATATTTCTGATAACATCGAGTACCGCAAGCCCTCTTTTACGCTTAAACGAATTATACATACTGAATTCTATAGTAAATGTGTAACAGGTTTTTAAGACAGTAAATAAGTTTTTGAGCCCGACTTCGCAACACACTAAACGCTCCCTCGGTACCAAGCAGTGGGTCGCTCCCCTCATAGGTTGAGAAACGCCGTTAGAAATTCTTTGCGTTCCAAAGGTTTGAAGTAAACCAATCTTAAAATCGTTGGTTGAAAATCAATAATAAGTATGTTGAATGTTGAAATACAAGGGTTGAAAGAAGTATGGAACAGCGGCGACTGCAAAATATTCAACCTTCATTAACTAGTATTCAGATTCAAGACAATAATTCTGGTGTCATTAGTAATAGTAACTGGACAGCTGTTTACTCTCTGGCTGTGATGGAAAGTGAGTTGTACCAGGATCACAGAGTGCAACAGGTCGTAAGGCTAATGCTTGAAGGGGAGAGGGAGGGAGAGAGAGAGAGATTAATGTATAGGATGTTATACACACTGATGATGAGATAGATGTGGACAAAAAAATAGAGAAGTTTTGTCACATGTGTGAAACGATAAGAAAAACACTGAATGGAAAGATCAGAAGAGATGCTCTTTTGAAATTTTAAAAATCGGTGGCAGTGCCATGCGGCCTTTATGGCAGTGAGACTTGGACACTGAATGCAAAGACCCAACGCCGGAAATGAAATGACATTTTTACGATCAGTACTAGGAGTATCACGGAGGGACCTGTTAAGAATTTATAATATGAGAAACATCCTTGGAATATACAACCTAAGCAAAAGGATAAAGTAATGCAGGCACGATTGGACAGACCATTTTGAAAGAATCCAGAAGAACAAGATACCGAAACAAATTTTGGTTTATAATCCAAAAGGACAGCTGAATATTATAAGACCAAAAAAAGATGGTCGAACCAAGGAGTTCGCAACGGATCGTAAGGTCCACGGACTGAAGAAGAAGAAGTTATACATAAACACTGGGACGGACACAGCTTTCCCTCCTTCTCTTCACCTTCAACAGTAGGACACAATATCAACAATAGGTGTAGTCAAATCAGCTGTTTCTGTTGGACACGTATCGAGGTGGCAGCGGCCTTGCAGTGTACAACAATAGACTTCGATGCAGCACAACAATACTGGAAAACGTACACAATACACAATGAATTACATAAATATTGTTGTTACTTCTGATGTTGTTTATTTATAGATATGACACCGTTTGGACGGCTGCCGTGCCGTGACGTAACGGATTAAAATAATTTTGTTTCCGAGTGGATAGTGGATATCCACGACTGTTGTGCCAAACCGACTACGCGCGTTCACATCTGTTGTCAGGCTTATAGTTAGCTTATGGGAACTTAATTTATGGCCGTCCGTTTGTTTGTTATCCGCCCCGAGGTCACGTCGCGTTTGCAACATATGTAAGCCCTTTACAATATTACATTTGTAAACATAAAGCACCTAAACAGCGTTGGGTTGTTTCGGATTGTGCGTAAGCAGCCGTTCGAGGCGTAGGCCTACTTATTTACGGGCAGGCTGAACATATAGTGCGTGCCCCAGGGTATGGATGTTCTTAATATGATTACTTAAGAAGTCGTCAAAATGACTACAATTCTTTGAACTTTTTATTATAATTTATTAGTAAAGTTAATAAATTTAAAAAATGGTCAAATATGTTAATAAATAAAAAATCATTAATAAAGTTGTTAAAGCTAAATAAAATTAATGTATTCAACTTAATTTAATTGTAATCTTTTGCCCTGCCTATGGGCGCACAAGTTCGGATTTGACACATTTTGGAAATATATTTTTCTACTTGTGTTGCAGTAGTTGCAATTATAAAAAGGGGAGTATTAATCTAACTTTAAGGGATTCATGGTATTTCTGACAAAATATAATGAGTCTCAGTGCTATGAGTGCCGTTTGAAATGAATTTAAAATTTAAGTGCGCACTCTTGCCCCACTCTACCCTACGAATGGCTCATAATACCACCTTTTCCTCTAATAACCTTTACTGTTACAATTTTGAAGGCAAGTTAGCAATTTTGAATACTTGGGCTACACTGTGTCTTATAACGCAAGCAACGAGTTGTGAATGAGTTGCATAAGTTCAACCTTGTGTCCGGGACAATTAGGTGAATCCGTAAGTGAGCAAGTAAAGGAACAGGCCTAAAATTCTACACGCCTTTCCCACACTTCTTTACAGGTCTGATAACTGGACTTTAACGAAAGGCCAGGCCAGTCGCATCCAAGCGGCTGAAATGAGATTTCTCAGGCACGTGGCAGGGTATACTCTACATGATCATAGAAGAAACACAGATATACGGCAGGAACTGAGTATTATGAGTATACTCGACAGGATCGCCCAGTATCGGCTGAATTGGCGTGAACATCTTTGTCGAATGGATGACTTCCGCACCCCAAAACAACTATGGAACTATAAGCCGAGGGGTGTGGGATGTCCGAGGAAGCGCTGGAGTGACCAGCTCTAATCTTGCCTATTTGAGACCGGAACAAACCATCCTTGGTTTAATCCGTGAAGATGATGATGAACATTTACTGTTCTCTGCAACACGAACCAAATAATGTTTATGCAAGTTAACTGTTCTTTTGTTTTCTTTTCGCTTGTGGTACGGGACCCTAGGCTGGAGCCTATGTAGCCTATGCTTAAATCCGGCACTGTAACGTGTAACAGAGAAAAACATGGGATTAGTTTAAACGTTATACAGTGTGGTAAATCGTGAGTGTAAGGATCACGTAAAGGAGAAAATGTGTGTACAATAAATTTGAAAACTCAAAGAGAAGTAGTGTACATTTGTTATTGTGACGTCAAGACCCAGCGGTGTAGTGTTATAAACTGGATAATGTTTATGCAGCATCAGTAAACACACGCTGTACTGTAACGTTGAACTCACCGGCTGATGGCAAGAATAGTTTGAACGTTGTTTGTACTTGAAGTGCATCCCTTTGATTTGAGGTTGATCAGTCGGCGTTAGAAACCGCATTGCTTTATCTGTTACACATTTTTTCTAATGCTTAATTTTAACTTTTGTCTGAAGTCTTAATTTTAAAATGTCTAATTTTAAGTTATGCGAAGTGTAAGTAGATGTTGGATCGGGATTCAAAATAAAATCGTTCGGCATTAGAGAGGTTATTATTATTACTATTATTATATATCTAAAATTTATTGAATTGTAATACATATTCCTTTCATATTAAGAGACAGAATTCTTCCTTCTTCTTCTTCTTCTTCTTCTTCTACTTCTTTTACACTTCAGGGATTAGGCTTCACATTATCGGATCCATTTCTTTCTTCTTTCTTGGCCTTCCTACATCCCTTCTTCCAGAAGGCTTGTACTTGTTTACAATTACTGGTATTCTATCTTCATCCGTGCGACCTAAAAGTGATCTCCGTTTTCCCGTGTATTCTTAAATTTTCTCATTTAGATTATATATATATTGCAACAGATCAAACTTTATTATTCTAATAAGGATATTGTGAGTGTGTAAAAATCGATACAAGTTTATTATGGAGGAGATGAAAAATTATTTATTATATACAAATATTGTTTTTAAAGATGTATAATGTATTTTAAATTGTCATGTATTGATAATATATTTAATTGTTTGTATTGTTCGATAATATAAATCGATTTTACTTGTTTGCTGCAACGTCCTCCTCTCGTCTCGTTGGTCCCGTCTTGGCGTCCTCTTCTTCCTGTCCCTCCTTCCTGGTGTCCTCTTCGTCTCGTCGTCCTCTTCTACAGCTTCACTTCTTCCTGGTGTCCTCTTCGTCCTGGCGTCCTCTTCGTCTCGTCGTCCTCTTCTACAGCAAGCGGCTCCAGCGGCGATATTTCACAGATTCTCGTAGTTATGTTTGACTGCTAACATTGATTAGTTTCTTGATAAATTGTTCACTCATAATGATTTTGAATTTCATTCATTCAGTTTATTATTAATTTATATTTTATAATTTCTTAATCTCAGGATTTAACTGGGTATTTACTAATGCGGTGCGTTTAATGTACACCTTCCAACGATATCTTGTAGTGTCTTTAAGTTCCCTAAGCGGATATCTTAACTTACACGAGACAGCACTGTATTATATTTTAAATTTTATTTAATTATTTACCCTCTCGGTTTTTATCGCAAAACTTCGTTAAGAATTTCAAGGTTTATAGTTTATTTTATATAAAATATTCCTCTATTCCTTCTTGGTTCTTACCGCAAAACTTCGTTAAGAATTTTAAGGTTTATGGTTTATTTTATATAAGATATTTCTACTTTTGTAAGAGAACAACTCTCTTACCCGGGCACAACTTCCCCTAGCAACGTCGACAGACAGACTGTGTCCATCCTAGCTATGCAGCGTATGAATCTCACTGAATTTGGTGTATTTTGATAGGCTAAGCCCAAGTCACATGATTGATGGAACGACCAGATACACAAATTTCATGAAAAACTTTGTATAATTTTGCATAGTCCTGCATGGAAATTATCTACAATTTTTATTACCCTATCATTGATAAGAGTTACACTTGTGTTTTGCTTTACTTAAAAAACCATATTTCTAAAATAGTTACAAACCTCAGAGTATACACAAATCGAAGCTATTTACTTAAATAATTCCTTGTCAAATTTTCATGTAAATCGGTTAACTACCACTGCCGCTATAGCGATCGCAGATTATCACACCCGCACACGCGCACCAATTCATACAAAAAATACATGACAATATAGTACATCTTTTTATGAAGAGTTTGGTGTAACCTATATACTTATCAATTTTTTAAATACAAAACTTATGACTAAAAGACAAAATATTACACAAAACAAATTTAAACAAGAAAATGCTCGTCATTCATGTACTCTGATATAAACAGCATATCTTATCAGCCTGTGTTCTGTTGCAATATATATATATATATATATTAGTCTTCCCGTATATCTTCATTTCTTATATGATCCCTTATTGTGCATCCTTTAACCTTTCTTAAAAATCTCAACACTGCTGATTGTATGTTGCTTTTGTCTCTTTGTTTTGTAGTCCAGGATTCACTGCCATATAATAGCACTGGAGCAACCATTGTTATGTAAATTTTTAATTTTGTCTCACGTCTTGTTTCATTTTTCAGTGTTCTATTTATAGTTCCACATATGTGTTAAAATCTATTGACTTTATTTTGTATATCTTTGTCAACGTCAAAACTTATATCACAACCTAGATAGTTAATATTTGACGCCTGTTTCAACACTTTATCCTCGATAAGAATCTTTGAGCGTACTGGAAATTTCCCGTTGTGAACCATAACTTTTGTTTTGTTGGTAGATATCTTTAGGTTGTAGTATTGTAGTCCCAGTTTATGTAGCCTGTACACAGAGCGTTGTAAGTCTGCTTCATTATTGTGTAGCATAACCGTATCATCTGCATATAGCAAAACATTTAAGGGACAAAATTAATTACAAAATAAAGTCAAAGCTTCCCCGGTAACAATTCTGTTACTGGAGGGAACACTAAAAGGAAAGTGGCATAGAGGGGGACCCCGTTTACTGTATCTCCAGCAGATCATAGAAGATGATGGTTGCGAGTGGTATGGTGATGTAAAGAGAAGGTCAGAGAACGACTGTCGCAGACCCCAATCTACCCATTGACACATCTCGGCGTCAAATATTGGGAAGCGTAATGTCCAAGAAATTTAAGCCTTGTCGAGCAACAATTTAGCGAGCAGATATTTTGATGGAACTGTGCAGCTGCCTGCCCCCTGCCCCCCCCGCCCAACTCGGGCGGGCGCCACCCATCTCACTGCACAAGTGACGTCGTCTATTTTTGGTCGTTGCAACACAACCCACTACAACGCATACACCTTTCGCTTTCACGAAATTTATAGGCTAATTATTTTCATTTTGAATGAAATCAGGACGTTAATGTCATCTGAAATAACTTTTTTGAACAAATACATCATGTTTAGTATACATTGACTTCACCAGAAAACATTATTTCGACAGCAAAACATATTGCTCTTACGCTGTAAAAATTTCTGTTAATTTACAAGTTTTTATTCGTCACCTTTCCGCAAACATGAGGGATATGTTGACGAGCAGTACGGTGGGGAGATATGCTGTGTTCACATCTATGTGTGGCGTTGTTACTGCCTAAGGTACTGTCTGCCTTAGACAGACTGCTGTATTGGCCCGACATTAGGTAGACGCGTTCATTTTTGTTAACTCGACGTTGAGGCAAATTCAGGGTCTAGTGTGATGAATCAACGACTATTGAGAAGTAAGATCATTAGTCGCAACACAAAAAAATGAAAACATATAAGACACTTATTAGACCGGTTGTTGGTTATGAAGGTGAGACGTGGACAATAGCAAAAAAAACGAACAAGAAACTCTGAGAAGCTTTAAAAGGAAGATTGTACAACGTTTTTATAGCCCCTGGTTAAGGAAGGCGATGAATAGAGAGTAAGAAATGACCAGAAAATAAATGAGGTATTGAAGCATAAGATTCGTAAAAACTCAACGAACACAATGGCTACCTAGAACAGATGATCAGCGTATGCCAAAGAAAATCCTGAAGGCTCAGGCGTATAGAAGGAGAAAGAGGGGTCTATAGTAGGATAAGATGGTTGGATGATGTGCTGGTAGATCTCAGAAGATTAGACGTGAGGAGGGGTTACGCTGAGATGGCAACGGATAGGAGACGTTGGAGATGTTGGAGGCCAGGTCTCATGTTGAGCTGAAGAAGAAGAAGAAGAAGAAGAAGAAGAAGAAGAAGAAGAAGAAGAAGAAGAAGAAGAAGAAGAAGAAGAAGACGAATTGTTTCGTAGAAAAACAAATTAGAGTAGGTGACAAGCGGTAAAGACAGATAAATGGATATACGAGTAGACAAACACACAGCTAGACAGGCAGTCAGATAGATAAACATAGAAACAGAGAGAACTGAAAGTAATTTAACAAGCAAACGTAGAGTTTATAATTTGTCACTTTTCACTTTCGTCTCTCAATTTCTAGAACATTATTATTGTTCTTAGTTGTGTTTCTACTGCCGTGGTGCTTACAGACAAGAGTTATGGAGACCTCGTTGCTGTAGAGCTTAACAAGCTGGAAGTCTGCGAGGCAATCAACTGCGTGTACGCGGCGAGAGCGCGTCAAATAAATTACTATTAAGACTATTCAACCTATTTTCATACGTACGATATGTGTAAGTGAAATTGTTTTATAAATAGCAACCGACGACTGTTGGTGACGTTTGAAACCGTGTCTTCTTCAGTTTCCTCTGAAACGGTGAATATTTTATAAGTGCGTTTAACGTATATTACGAAAGCCGTGGCGGTTGAAATGAACGTGTATTGCGCTTAAATCAAGCGTGAAACAGCTTGGATCAAAATAACGTGGAATGAAGACACGCTTGTATTTCACAAACTTATTAAACGTGTTTGACGCTAACCGCCTTTCTCGTGCAACTGTCGTAGAATCAAAGACTTTAGATGCCATAGAGATAACTTTACGAAACTTAACTAGTCCCATGGTGCCAAGACTCGTTATCTTGTTTACCGAACCTAGTGAATTTTCGTTTTAAAAACTATACACACAATGATATTTTTTCATTATTTAAGAAATCTTCTGAAAATAAGAGTATAGAGATAAGGAAAACCTTGTAAAATCTTTCGTCTAGAATGCGGTTCTCTACGGATTTGACAATGTGGACAATGGGGTATAGGAACAAGAAACGAATAAAGGTGTTTGAGAAATGGTGTTGGTGCCTGGTATCGAGAAAACAATGATGAGGAATTTGTATTGATAAACGAAAGACGAAAATTATAGAAAAGCATCGTCAGATGGTCGGGTTACTTAATCGGGTATAATAACTATTGGACTACGATATTAGAGGGGAATTTTTGTAGAATTGATAAGGGAAGCCAAACTAAAAAGTAGGTAGGTCGAGTAGTTGGAGAGGTAGGGTTTAGTGGATCAAATGTTTTAAGAAGAAGGCGATCGGCCTGGAAATCTGAGATATTCAAAATATGACCGCCCATCAATCTTTGGATTAATGGGCGTTTAATGAGACATGAGGGACTCCTTAAAAACAACTATAGTGGAACACGTGAACGGGAAAAATCTAGGGGAAGACCACGACAGATGATGTGCAAAACAGAACATGAAAGACGCGAGATGCAATAGCTACGAAGAAATGACACATGTTGAAGAAATGAAAAGTAAGGCGTAAAAACGTGAAGATTGTTGGAGAACTGCTGCCAACCGATCTTCGGATCGATATCCAAAGGCGATCAAAACAGAGTACAGAATGACTATATAATCCAACAGATAGATTTTCTAACGACTGATGCTGAAGGGAATAGATGGTATATGGCCACGTTAAAAAAATGGACGACATAAGACTGCCAAGAAGATCATCCTTCATCATCAGCACATTCACAACATAGCCAAGGTGCTGTCTGTTCCGCCTTCAAAAATCCTCCAGCCATCTCTTCCTGGGTCTACCCACACACCTGTGTCCTATGGGTTTCGATTTCCAGACTTGTCTGGCCAGTCTGGAATCTGACATTTTTCTAAGTGTTCTTTCCACCGTTGTTTTTAATCTTTTAATTTATAATCCAAGTTATAAACTTGTAACTCTTCTCTTATGCCTCATTCCTTATACGGACAAGTTTACAACACCTTTTAACTCCTCTTAAGAACGCCATTTCCGAGGTCTGTATTTTGCTGTCTTGTATCTTAGTTGTTGTCAACCCAATTGTCGTCCCGAACTTGCGGAAGCGTGGAGAACCTAAAAATAGCTATAAAGAAGATGTAAAATGGGAGAAGCATGAGAGAGAGAGAGAGAGAGAGAGAGAGAGAGAGAGAGAGAGACCAGTGGAACGACATATTTAGGCATCATACATCATGGTCGGACTACTGAGACTACAAATAAATATGAAAGCATAAAAACTAAATTGCGACACATAGTTTTGCTTGTTTCCTAGTTGTAATTAACGAGTGTAGGTGTATGTACGCCTAATTAGCTCAAAGTGTAACTGTCTAGAGCACACGTGTCCAGATATAGACGTGGTGATCGTCACCGCCCACGAGTTCAGTTCCATTATGACGTCACTCCGAATGTTGTCACGTTATTATTTTACATCATTATTTCTTTCTTTTATTCTTATACAGTAACGTTGGCACGGGCGCAACATTATGTTAATTATTGTCAGATAATTATATTAAGTAATTATAATTATGTCACGAATCGGACTACCTACCCACCACTATCACTGGGGACAATAATACAGCGGTCTTGTCTGACACGTCGGGATTAGATAAGTAATAAAGACACACACACTATTACAATTAATTATAATAACAATATCGTTATTTCCATTATTAAAGTTCACATGTTCATTACATTCACAGCACTAGGAATTACCTGCGCACCACATACTGTGAGCAGTGACAAGTTAAGGTTTATTAAGATGCTTGTTTTATTTTTAATTCAACATACAGCAATCTTTCACAAGTTCAATTAGCTCTTATCACCAACAATTCTTGGCACATATTTATCGTGCAGTCACTGAAACCTTATACAGATTATACTAAATACTGTCATATACCGGAAAATAGATCCTTAATATTTAAAACTAACCCCCAACTGAAATAATGCTTTTTAACCGTAATTCACATCAGTGATTACAATACTAAGATGTACTATTAGCAATATAATTCTCTCTCACCGCCGTGCGATTCGCCACATTACGTGGTTCACAGGTGGTTGATTTCTCTCTGGGTGTGGTGAAACGCGACTTATACCTACGGCCAGAGACAGGAACAGGCCGCAGGCCTAATGCTTGAATGGAGAAGAAGAAAAATTATAATTATTGGCGCCTAGCTATTGATCTATAAGTAAAGGTTTCAATTCTCCGACAGGACCATAAAATCGATGTGTGTTTCTCAGCCTCCAGATCGATCCAGTCTGTGGACCGTGGATAACGTCCTGAGGTTTGTAATAGACTGTCGAACAATAGTGCTGGCCACATTGTCTTATTTGCATTTCGTAGAACTCAAACTGCTTTTATTGAGCTACGTTGGTAAAAAAAAGAGGAAATTCCGACGTTTAGCAACGCTTTGATTAGAAATATTAATTTTATTTTGTTAGTAAAATCTTACGGGCTAACAATGTAATGTTTATTACACTTTCGTTTATTTATGTTGCTATTACCTTTCACAGGTTGATACCTTTATCTGGGCTTTCAATTTGACGTTCTGTTCTGTTTCAAGAATTTTGATTGTTTATAATCCACAAAATATTTCTTCATTGACATTTGTTTTTTAAATTCATAATTTTTCCTGCATTTTGATTTTTTATTTTTAACATTTCAATCGGTTTTCCTACTTCATTGTACGTCACTTCCGTTATACATTCCGTAACCGCAGCTTTTTGGTTTGGTTTCGAAACCGTGACGCAGAAATTTCGCTTCAAAATGATGAATGAGAGAAGCAAGAATTCTAAAATAACGTTTAGTCATAAACCTTAGACATCTGACTTTAAATTAAACACAAAACGTGGCACAACTTCTCAAGTTCTCAAACTTGTGTTTATTTATAAATGACTTCATTCTCGTCAGTCTCAGAATTAAATACGAAGTATATACTAAAAAAATTTGCTTCAGTAAATTAACGTTTTCATAAAGTCATTATATGCCAAACCTGGACAATTGTTCTTTAAATTTATTACTATTGATGGTACTTTCTCTTGTGAACTTACTTTGTTGTATTCCCTCATACGACGTTTCGGAGTGTTGTTCTCCTTCTTCAGTGAGGTTTGTATACTGAATGTGCCAAGTTGTCGGTGGGTGATGTCTATCAGGCAAACCGTCAACTTGGATTACCTCCATCGTAATATTCCTACACTCGACAATTTTTACTGTATAAGGTAAACATACATATGCAACACGCCACTCACAGTTTCTGAGGACGATCCCAAATTATGCGGATTGAAACGTGAAGTGTGAAGACATTACGATGGAAGCAGTCTGAGTACAGATTCTACCTAAGAAATAGTTTTTTCGACTCAAATTTTTGCACTTTTCAGGAATTGCTTAAACATCATTAACGACACGACCTGTTTTCTGTATGTTTTAGATTAAACAATATATGAAAGCACCACTTTTGGGCCACAATTTGTGTTCCGTGTATTTTCGTGTAGCATTACTTTACTTTCGGAGTATAAATATGGTAAAAGGACACGCAGCTGGCAGTTCCCACATTGTTCAGAATGTTGGGCACACAGGAAAAAGATCTTAGACAGGTGGAGTCATCATAGATGGAGTTTTTTGGGTCGACGGAAAGCTGTGTTAGTAGAGATTGGATAGGAAATTCAAGCATTACACAGGAATTAAACATTCAACCTGTTGCACTACAGGCAGAATTGTATAAAGAAAGATGGAATGAACACGTTTCCAAAATATAGAAAGAAAGAATTTTAATGGAGGCCTTTAATTATCATCGATGGTAAAAGAATCGTGGGAAGACAGAGAATTAAATGGTGAAGCCGGAACGGTCAGAATTGTATAACCCTGGAAGGGCAGAATTGTATTACCCTGGAAGGGCAGAAAAAGAAGAAGATGGAAATATGACAATATTTTTATCTGGCCGTAACTGGCAAATTTTCTTTACACACTTATGTTTTGTGACATTTATTCTGACTTTTACATATAAAATTGCCTTTTGAAATAGTGTTCTTTTCTGTTGGAACATTCTGTAGAGCACTCATTTTAATAGCACAATCCATGCTGTGGACAATATAATTTCGCCTAATTTAATTAATATCTCCAGTTCAGTTCGGCGTTAATTAAAAGGCGGCGAATGACGCAAATTACATCACCATTCACTAACTAACGAATTACGCGTAAAAAATCAGGCCTACGACCAACTAACTGTATTTAGGATAAACATTAACTGCGGGCGTCTGCCAAGTTTTATGTAACAAAATAACGTCGGGTGGGTTGGCAGCTGTGACTGTAATAATTTACGTGCGACACCGACGTTATGAAATACGTCGAAACCGCGGCCAACTTTTGCACCCACAACTTGGTTGCATATAGTAATAATAATAATAATAATAATAGTAATAATAAACATAAAATAATAACAACTTCTTTTACTTTTTAACAGTTTACATTATTCTGGTCAAACTTATATAAAATATTTAACTTAATTTTGTTTATCTGTATTGTCCTGGCTTCAATGATTTCTTTGGATTCATGTTAACGTAGAGGTACACTTTCCGTCAGGTCGTAGTTTCATGCCCTGCCTTGACTTCTGATTTTACGTCGTATTCTGTTTTCAACATTTTGTTTTTCAATAAGCCTTGAAATATTTATCCATGTACAAATAATTTTTTTTAATTCATTAACTCATCATTTCTTTACAAGTAACTTGAAGAAATCAGATATTATAAAATTGTAATTACTTCTGCAAGTAGACCTATATTGTATTATTTTAATCGTTTTAAATAACCTGACGCACGTTTCTTGAATGTATCAGTATCTTCGTAGGTTCAGAAGTTTGAAAAAATAACCATTATAATAAAATTAAAATACAATTAATTAGAATTAAATTAAAAATATAAAATAACGATTAAGACAATAGAATCTCTTGCAGAAGTAATTACAATTTGATATACTCATTAAATATTTTACTTTATTATTTCTTATTTTTAATATCTGTGCCCCAGAGGCATAAGACACCATCTCCATTTTTTATAAAATAGAGCTTTTTATATAGTGCTAATGTTCAGACTGCTCTCTTTCTAGCAGTGTATGGCACTATGTCCTAGTTATTTTTATCCAGCCAGTACGCATGTTTAAAATAACACTATCTCACATTGCTTCTTGAAGCAAGCAAAATGTCTTTTAGCTGTCCTGTAAAGTACTGTGTATGTGATATGGTGTGTTATGCCTCTGGTGCACAGATATTAGTACTTCTTACATTGTATTTATTGACTTTAATTTGTATTATAATGTACTCAGCAAAGCTAATAAATAATATTTATGATCTATTAAGAAATGACATGCAGCAGCATGCGCTTCCAGTGAAGCGCCTCCATTATAAATAAGTGATACAGAAAATACACTTTACAAATTAGTGAAATACGTATGGTTTTGGAACAGTCACCACAGCCTAATAAAATATGTCCATTAAGCAAGCCACAGGGTTTGAAACCCTTAAGTCTATGCACTACGCTGAAGCTCCTTGACGAGGACGTTAGTCTGTCTCTGTAATTGGCGCTTCGTCGCTTCATGTATTCTAGAAGACTTAAGTCATTTCTATATCTCTCTATATTACACGGTCGGGCACATACCATGGGGCGTTCGTGATGGCTCTGAGCAGTTTGTTTAGGAAGCGCTGCGGTGTTTCAAGGTTGGAATTACTGGTCGTTCCCCCACAACTGTATCTCATAAGTCCAGACACGTTTTAGGACAGCTTTAAAACTTACAGTTTGTTCTCCAAAGTAACCTGGGAATTTCTGCCCCCAACAACCAGTACGGGTTTTGAAATTGTATACCAATGTGTTTTCGCTTCATAATAATGTGTTTCTGCCAAGAGAGTCGTCGGTCGACGTGCACGCCCAGGTATTTCACCTCGTTCAACTGCGCAGCTACTAAACAGGAAACTGCTGTTCAGCTTTCGCCACTTCCGGAATTGTCACTTCCGTTACACGTTCGACACGAACGGAACTGCAGCACCGTATTTTGTAATCCACAACGACTTATAGCTTAACTTCAAAACGCGCAGAAATAAAAGAAATCTACACTTGTTTAGAAGTGATACATTATACAGAAAAAAATAGGTTTAATAAAATTAGACGAAATATTTTATGTGGCAGGCTGCCATGCGGTTTCGTAAAATTAAAGTGATGCCGTGTTTTATACAGTCGGAGCAGCTGTCAACGCGACGCCACAGACGCGTGACGAAACGCCGTCGTCGGATTTGTCCCCTGTCAGTACACTGTACTCTGTCTGGTGTAAGAACCAAACCACTGATGCTACCGTGTAGATTCGGTCACTCGTTTGGACTAAATGCGTATTGCATCAAAGAATCTTCTTCTTATTCTTCTTCTTCTTCTTCTCCTTCTTCTTCTTCTTCTTCTTCTTCTTCTTCTTCTTCTATCAGAGACTAGACGAACCACCTGTTCCGGTCGCAAAGAAATATATGTAGATATATACACTTTACCAACGCTTCCTAGCAGCCCTTCCTATACTTTGCTGTCCAACAGGCTTGTATTGTCAAACTTCCTTAAGCAACCTCCCATCTGGAATCCTATTCAGATGAGCAATCCATCTCTCTTTGTTCTCTGCAATTGAACGTTGAATACTGAATATTGAAAATGTTGAACTCTTTACAAATGTCTTCATTTTAGAGTCTATCGCTTCGTGTGCAGTTTTTAACAAACCGCAGGAATCTCGTCTCCGATAACTGTATTCTACTCAGATGTTTTCTCGCCGGAACCCAAACCACACAATAACACTGGCACAGCCGTTACCTTATTCTTGTTTTACTTGACCTTGTCTTGTCAAGTCTCTTTCCTTGTTTTTCTCGAAAGCACTCGAAGAACTGTGCCACATATTGACTGAAACTCAGCCAACTTGTGATCAACATCGCAATCCAAGTGATAAGGAATGAACAGTTTTACTTTTAAACAAGAAACGTTCTTTTCTATATCTTCTTTCCTGATTCCAACCTTTTTGTAGATCCTGATGGACTTATTATACCCACACGGTACTTGTGAGTTTCCGTTCTTCTGGAAGATGTGGGTCTGGGTTGCCAACTTTCTGTTCCATATTTCTAAGGTGTCCTTAGGTCTTTTTTTGTCGTCTTCTCTTTGTCGTGGTCGAGATCTTCTCAAACCTTGCGCGATTTGGTCTCAAATAAATGTAAACACATTTGCTGATTTTTTCAGGGTCCCCAGAATTTTCTTTAAAAAGTTCCTTTCTTTCTTTTCTGCGTCGAGAGTCCTTTATTATCTCTGCCGTGTATAAGCATTCCGGTTTCAGTACCATATTGTAATTTCCAATTTTGGCCTGATAGAATAGTGACTTTGGATCTGTAAGTCTTCTGGCACGGTCAGAACGATATTTCCATCTTAGTAGCCCTTTCTTGAATCCTTCCCTTTTCCATTCTTTGCTCTTTTTTGGCTTGTCGTTTATGTTCAAGGCAAAAATCGCACCAAATACTTAAATTGTTGAGCTCTTTTAATATCAACGTGTTGATTATTACCATCTTGATATCTCCCAATGCGTCTTATAGGTAATCTGTATATCACCAATTGTGGTAACGCCGCAGCCAAGTGAACGGAAATTGTCCGTCGTTTAGCTAACGTAACGGTCTCCTGCTTGGTGCAGAGATGCAGTGCAGTAGATTCAATAACACATTACTAATTAAGCAAAGTCTACCGAATGTAAACGTGTTGACCGGGGCAGATGTACCCAAACTGTGGTCCAACCCATAGCGTTCTGTGTGTGTTGTGTTTCTGTTTATTTATTAATGTTATAGAATGTTACCAGACGCAACATAAATAACGTTTGTCTGTTGTGTGTTTTGTGTACAGGTTGCTGGCAAGCGTGACCCCGAACAAGAGGCTGAGGCCCAACGATGGATCGAGACGATCATTGGCGAAAGATTCCCTCCAGGTAAGCACCACACATAGTTGCCTCCATCATATTTTCTTCCCTTTATAATTTGTCATCATCATGATCATCATCATAAAGGATTAAACCAAAAATGGTTTGTTCCGGTCCCAAGCAGATATACTAGAGCTGGTCACTCCAACGCTTCTTCGGACGTCCCTCACGTCTTCGTCCTTTCGACTTATAATTCCATAGTTGTTTGGGGATGCAGCAGTCATTAATTCGGTTAATATGTTTCGACCATTTTAGCCGATATTGGGCAAGTCTAACATTATATACCCTACCACCTGCCTGAGAAATCTCATTTCGGCCGCTTGAATAAATACTGTACTACTGGCTTGGGATTTTGTTAAAGTCCAATTCTGGAACACATAGAGAAGTGTGGGCAGTATAATCTGTATCAATTGAAATATTAATCTTCTTCATCTTCTCCTCAACCGGCATGTCTGTGGGTCTGCTGCAGAAGTTTCTTTACTTCCTTCTATTCTCTTCTTGCATTGATTTCGTCCAAAAACTCTTGTCTTGCTCTTCGCCTCATTATTCGTCCCTCGATCAAAACGGTAAATAATAGTTCTAATATTACGTAAATATTTAAATTCATTATATGCGAATTAATTATTTCTGTAACGCTCCTACACAGATCCTTATGATGACGATAAATTTCGAACTTCGTAAACTAAAGATCGAAGTGTCGACGCAAAGTTTAAAAATTGTATCTAGTTAATAGCCGATAATTGTTTATTAATATCTTCTTCTTCTTCTTCTTCTTCTTCTTCTTCTTCTTCTTCTTCTTCTTCTTCTTCTTCTTCTTCTTCTTCTTCTTCTTCGTTTTTTTTTCTTCTTCTTCTTCTTCTTCTTCTTCTTCTTCTTCTTCTTCTTCTTCTCCTGACTAAATGCGCGCCACGAGTTTGCTACCTTCTCTCTTCGAAGCACTGAGTTTAACATGCCTACTGTTCACAGCCACAGTTTTAATCTCTTTGTAATTTCTTGCTTTTGCAATCCAAGTCTAACATTACAGACAGCAAAAATTGGCAGGCGTTTTGCTGGTTTTCTACGTCGGTGTAGAATGTTTAAGCTCTCACATCATCAGGATCATTTGTGAATATTCTTATTTTCTAAAGTTCACTTCATTTCCGAATGTTCCGTTATTCAGAAAAAAAAACTTACACATGTACTCACATGTACTTCCTGATTGTACAGCTTTCTCTCTACGCTGTGCTATAATGAACTGGTATTTGAAATTATCGTATGAAAGAAAGTTACATTCATATCTGGCAGGTTCTTTGTTATTCTTATTCTTTCCATCGGCGACTTGACGCTAAACTTGGCAGACTTCTCTGTTGTGGTGACAAACCTGTTGTTTGTTCCCCAGCTGCATTAACGACGTTCTGAGTCAATAAAAAGAAGATTGTCTTTATTATTTTAGTAATACAAAAAAAATTAAATTTTAATTCTATGGTTAGATAAAGTTATTAAATTCTTTATATTATTTTTTTCAGATCTTAGATTGTAATCTTTACAGTAGAATTCCATTAA
Source organism: Magicicada septendecula (assembly GCA_034769895.1). NCBI lineage: Eukaryota > Metazoa > Arthropoda > Insecta > Hemiptera > Cicadidae > Magicicada > Magicicada septendecula. The sequence goes on from CM068375.1 coordinate 65,935,297, forward strand.
ATTTAAATATTATAATAAGTAATTTATCTTATTTTTTAAGGGTGGTTGTATGTGTGAGTGTGTGTGATTTATATACTTTTTAAAAACTTTTGTTAATCTTGATGTGTAAATAACTTAATATTATATTAATTTACTATACTACATCTACTATATTGTTATGTAGTATTATATACTGTACTATATAATGTTTTCACTATATAATATATTATATCTACTATATTATATTTTCTCTTTCTGTACTTGAGACGAGGCGTATTTCTATCGTTAAATAGCAGTATGCTCATCATCACCTATGTTGGTTTGTTTTCTGTCTGATAAAGTGTCTGTGAGTTGGTTGGCAGCTCCTGTTGGTTGTTAGTTTTTGTTCAGTTTTTTAATAATCGTCATTGGATTTGGTGTATAAATTTGTTGTCTCAGTACTTTCAATATTTAGTGTTCTAAAAACTGTGTCATGTTTCATATTAATTTTTCTTTATTCAGGCAGTAGTATTTTTCGTTTTTCTTGAATGGGTAAGCTACTCATACATAAACACAAAACGCAAAACAAACTAACGCCTGATCAAACACAAATCAGTACCAAGATGATGGAATTTTCAAGACATTAAACATTGAAAACAGTCTTCATCATCATCGTCGTCATCATAATCATCATCATCAGCTCCTCCTCCTCCTCCTCCTCCTCCTTCTCCTCCTCCTCCTCCTGATTAAACGAGCGTTTTAAAGATGTATCAATTCCACACTTTTTGAATCACTCTTTCGAACCAGTCTCTTAATCATTACATATCTTCTTCCTTCTTTTATAGCTCACCCGCTACTCCAAGAGTGGTTTCCTCCCTTATTCTAAAAACTATTAAAACATAAAAATCAGGAGCACCTGGCCAGGTGACTTAAATGACCACAGGTCTCTTTCGAAACGACGCGTTCTTCAAAGACAAAACACAGATACTTCAGCAGACAAAAAACCAACATGGCTGACGACGAGCATACTGTTTAATGTTTACTGTTTCAAGTAAGCAGAAAGTATCTTTACAATACATTAGCAGAGTATCTAGATGTGTGTGGGGAGGTGGGGAGTGTATTTAGCGTTTGTACGTAATTCGTAATGTACGATGTTGACGATGATGTTACAGGGAGGTCATACGAAGACGCGCTCCGTGACGGCATCATCCTGTGCAAGCTGATGGCACGACTGATGCCCGGCAGCATCACCAAGATCAACACGTCCGGCGGAGACTACAAGCTCATGGACAACATCAACCAGTAAGTCTCACACCTCACACACACACACTGTTCAGTAGAGGTGGGCCGATATACCTATAACAGGTATTTTGGAACTATTATTTTTGTGGAACGGGTATAACAGTGACTGAAAAGTTGAAATACCTGTTCCGATTCAACGATAACTGAAAAATCAAAATACTCGTTCCGATTACTAGCGGCCTCGCGGTTCCGAGTCGCGGAACCCCTCTACGCAACTAACGAATAAACGAGGACTCGATTCTGCGCATGTGCCGATTGCCATACAAATACGAAACGAAGAGAAACAGCGAGGTTCAGAATATGTTCTTATTATTAACCAAAGAGACGAAGCTGTTTTTAATAAATGAAAAAAATGCATACTGATGTTACATTTATTATCGGTTGTTATGCAGATATACAATACAGATTATATATTATACTAGTCACCAACTTGGTAAATTTTGAAAAAGCGAATTATATTGTCTTATAACCTACAGAGTAGCTGATGGCCATATAGTACTTTTTGTTAATGTGATTTTGGAGATGATTTTAACTTCATAAATTTTTTTGACATTATTTGTTGTGCTATTACGTGCACTCTATAAATGTCATTGCCTGAGTTTCGCAACTGATTTGTCTAACCAAAATGGAATAAATAATTGAATATTAAATCCATGTCAGTTTAAACTTAAATTAGTATTCCCAAAGGGATATAGGCCTATAAATTCTCTTGCTTCTTATTTTCTTTTAAACAGTAACAGCTTAATAAAGTCACAGTGTAAAGTAACACTGTTAATAGTTTTAGTTTTAATTTATTACTTATAACAAATTTAGGTATATGTATAATTGGCATATAATAACAGGTGTTTGTACGTGTTATTTTTTTTATAACAAATTATATAATACAGGCATATGTATAATAGCTATATAATAACAGGTATTTGTACGTGTTATGTTTTTGGAACCGTTTCGCCCATACCTGTTATTTTCAAATACTAGTTTAGCACACCTCTACTGTTTAGTCTCCTTTGCTCACGTGTAACGGATATGCGTTCATTTCAAAAACCGTCCACAAGAGCGCTAATAGTGTCATCTGTTACATCGGTTTCACAGTGTTGACGCAACACGTCCGAAAGCATAAAATCATCAGCCTTTTAGTTCAGTGGCGTGACTCCTTTTTCTGGGGACTCGCAGAAATCCTCTGGTGGCCGGGGGGGGGGGGACTAACTTATTTCATGCCATTGTTCCCTATTCAATATTACCCTCTCCTTATAGCTGCGGTCGGTACTAAAATAATATAACGTAAACAGAATACGTTCTTCTCAAGACTGTTAAAATCACTTCTTCTAAGCCTAGGCCAGTTCGTCGGTTATCCTAAAAACTATCATTAATGTTTAAGTTGGTGGGTCTTGCTGCTTCATCTACAGAAATTGAGACTGACTAATTATTTGACTCAATTGATCTTTTCTATTAACGTCATGTGTAGTATCGATTGTCTGTTTCAAAATAATATTTTCAACGTTTTTAGATAAAAGCTGAATAAGTTTATTTCGAATTTTGGGACTCACAATTCTCCCTGTTCTTCCCAGCCCCGATTATCTCTTGCAACACTGGATCATATTTACTCAAAATATCAAAACGTTTCCGCATCTCGGCTGCTCTATCTAAAGGCTAAATTTTAAGCTGCCAATGTCAGAGTAACATCTACTACGCGATCCAGTGCTTTGGCCCATTTATTAGTTTCCTTTCGTGGTTCATAACGAATAACGATGCAGCGCAGGCTCGGTCGATGGCCTCGGTGGATTCTTAACTGGAATCACCGCCCCACTGTGCAGTTAACCAAATAACGTATACTCTCAAAGTACGTCATTACGTACTGGAAAAAACAATTAAAAAATGAAATGTATTTGTTTGTATGTTAAGTACTGGAAAATTTGGTTTTAGTTCATTTTAATGGTTTATACCTGTTCTTAAAAAATTAAGAGAAATGTCTGCGCCCTCCCCCCCCCCCCGGGCGTATTACGGTCTCGGCTGTTACTCCACTGATTAAATTGTTATTAATTCAACCCAAGTAGTTTCCGAAAAAGAAATAATGTTAACTGCAGAGTAATCAGTTTGGTGAACGAAATTCATCTAAAGCTTTGTCTATACTTAATCAGCCTATGAGCCTAACGTTTGGTTTAGAAACTCAAGGAAATGTAACGTAAGAATTAGAAACCACAATAAGCCAATTCGTTTAGAAACCACTGAAGATACATTTGTGAAAGGTGCGTCAGATTAAATTAAACGATAAACAAATAAAAACAATCTGTTTGCAGAAGTAATTATAATTTGATTACACGCGCGCGCGCGTGTGTGTGTGATTAGCACACCTATAAGTAATACTTCTTCTAAATATTCTTTACCTGTAATGTATTTTGTTAGCATATGTAACATTTTCTCGAGCATTTTTTTAATACTTTTTATGTTTATTTTTGTACATTTTCGTTACCTCGTACTGTTGGAATAATATAAGTTAAGAAGCTTATTATACCTTTTATTTACAATCGTATTGGAACTATATCGTAACTATGACATAGGTCTTATTCAAGAAAATGAGAATGTTGTACAAAGAGCTATGATTCAATTACAAGAAGTGGCAAGAGAGTAGGCCTACTCTCTAACAATTTCAGTAAGAAAGACCAAAACCATGATCTTTAAAGATAAATATCCAGTAAAGACTAAGAAAGTTATAAACAACAGCACTTTAGAACAACTGTGCCGTTTCGAATATCTCGGCTGTGCAGTAAGCTATGAATCTGAATATAATATAAAAGAGAAGATAAATAAATTTAGGAATATTTGCGAAACGATTCATAGAAATAAAATAAGACACAGCACAAGGATTAAATTTTATAAGACAATTACAATGCCCACGTTGACATACGAGTGAGACTGTTTTAAAGACAATTGTCACTACAGGAATTTTAAAATACGTACGACATCACTGTACAAGAAAATCCAGACTGCATCCACAAAAGTCGTAAGACTAGTCAGGAACAGCTACAGTGCGTGGTGTATACTAAATTTTAAGAAAAATTAACCATAAATTATCCAGGAGGATAAAACTTTTATATATAAGTACCTTCTGAATATACTTTATTGTTTTATTTTACTACACAATACACTAAGTAATCTATACATTATTTGTTCATTTGTCTCATTTCGTTTCAGTTTTTGTCCGTTTAACACGAAATGCTGTTTACTAAACAGCTGGTCACCGTCATTTAGCATTAAAAGTTTTCCACTGTATATATAAAGCAATAAAGTCATTTTGTTATCCAGCGACTGCTAAATTCCGTTATTAAATTATTCCATTCTACGTTTGACTTGTAAAGGGTGTCCCATAAAGTACGCAAGATTTAATAATGTTGTAAAAACTTTTATTTATTGAAAAATGTCAGATGTTTTAATGTTAATACAAAGTACACTTACTGCGGTTAAATGTGGAACACAATATCAGACAAATGTCCCCCGCGACTCTGCTGGCACACTGTTGTCCGTCGATCGAAATTTTCGATGACCTTCTTGCACAATTCCGGCTCAATCTCACCAATAACTCGTTGAATCTGTTCCTTGAGTTGAAAAATTGTTCGTGGATTGCGGACATAAGCGCGTGATTTCACATATCCCCAAAGGAAGGAGTCGCATGGTGTTAAATCACAAGACCTCGGTGGCCAGTTCTGATCACCGTTGCGTGAAATAAGACGTGCAGGAAACTTTTCAGATAACAAAGCAATTGTTTCGCGGGCAGTATGACTGGTTGCGCCGTCCTGCTGAAAGATATATTCCCACATATCTTCGAATTCCATACCTTCCAGTTGAGGCCACAAAAACTCCATTATCATGTTCCCGTAACGTTCGCCAGTCACTGTTACTGTATCTCCAGCCTCATTCTCAAAGAAATACGGCCCAATCACGCCACCAGCCCAAAACCCGCACCAAACAGTTGCTCTTTGTGTATGCAAAGGCTTCTCGTGAATGATACGAGGGTTCTCTGTACCCCAAAGCCGACTATTTTGTTTATTTACGTACCCGTTGAGGTGGAAGTGTGCCTCATCGCTAAAGATGATTTTGTGGGAAAAATCACCGTCTGTTTCACGTTTACCCAATATCCAACTGACGAATTCTCGGCGCTTCAAATGGTCACACGGTTTGAGTTCTTGTGTTAGTTGGATTTTGTAGGCATTCAGATGAAGATCGTTTCTTAGAATTCGCTGAATTGTGCTTCTTGGAATGCCCAGTTGTTGTGATCGACGGCGAATTGATTTCCCTGGACTCACATCGACACTATCTCTCACTACCGCGACGTTTTCAATAGAACGGGTAGCGCGAGGACGTCCAGACGATTTAACGTCTAATAACGAAGCTGTTTCTTCGAATTTCTTAATCAATCTCTGCACAGTTGACAGATTAGGTGCTTTTCGTCGTCCAAAAATTCCACGCAATTTACGAACGGTTTCCGCATAACATTCACCGTTCTTATAATGTGTTTTCACAATAACAACGCGCTGTTCTTTCGTGTAACGCTCCATGACGACTAAAGGCGAGTAAACGGCAACAATACAACAGTTGCAGTGATACCAACCTAACAAGACGACAGTGGTGCGTAATTCAAATATTGCGTACATTATGGGGCATAATATTATAATCATAATATATAATCATTGCACTTTTCGCACGACAGAGGAAGAACAAGAGGCATTAGTTTTATTGAGATAAACTCGTACCATGAAGCAGGGCCGTAACAAGGTACTCCTGCGCCCTTGGCAATTTTGACAAAGCTGCGCCCCCTTTTTTGACAAAAAAAAAAAAAAAAAAAAACTTTTTTTATATTGTACTGTGATTCGTGGATGTCTCATCACGTGATACACCATGCAGCCCCCTTAAGCAAGCTTTGACGCAAATTGCGACCAGGAAATACGTTCTCACATTGTATTCGGTATTTTTGTAATAGTAAATTTCATACAACAGTAAAAAAAATTCATAACTTTAGTCGGTGCTTTAGTTCTATAATTTATTTCGATTTTTTTTACACAGGTCTTCAGGACTTGCACTTACAACATTCTGTTGTTGTAACTGCAGGTACCATTTTTTTGGCTCTGGGGGCTGGTAAATAACAAATTGAAACTCTTCAGTAAACAAATATATTGCTTTTACAAATTGTTACATACAGTATACAGCAGAAAAGCCATGGAACTAAAACTTTACCTTTCTTGCTTTCAGCAAGGCAAACTCACTAATTATTTCACTAAAATCAAGTTTTGAAGCAATCTCATATTCTATGGACAGGATAGCTAAGTTTGTCAATCTGTTTTCACACATACTTGACCGTAAGTAGTTTTTGATTATCTTCAGCTTGCTGAAAGTACGCTCGCAAGACGCCACACTGACGGGCATTGTCAAAAATATCCTCAATGCTATTTCGATGTTTGGATAAGCATCTCTTAATCCATAGTTTGAAATAACTTTCAGAATATCCAAATGGGAAGCCTTGTAAATGTTCTTCACCAGCTCTTTTGCATGAAACTTGAAAGCAGCTACTTCGTTAACTAGCCCAACTCTATCAATGTCTCTGCTATATATCGCACCAAGATCAGCTGCACACTTTTCAAGAAAAGAAACAGAGCATTCACTTAAGGACTTTCCTGACAAAAAACTGAAGTCTGATGAAACTGTGTGGTAAATGTGTGCCCTTTTTTCCATTTCACTTACAATTCTATCAAATACAGTGTAACATTCTATCTCAAATGATTTATCAGAACTCAACAAGTGTGCTTCATCTTCAGCCGTCTCCCCAGCCATCCTCTTGACTTTCCTCAGCCTCTTAACAGCAAAACTGCTTTGGATGGCCATGGAATCACAAATAGCTTTGGCTTTTTCTGTGTATTTTTTAATTCCTTCTTTACGTAGGTCTTCAACTTTTTTTGCCAAACCTGAGAGCAAACTTGATGCTACGTCAAGAGTTGCGCCCTTTCCTTGCAGTGACTTGTTGGTCCAGTCCAAACTTATCAAAACATCAGACCACATCTCTAAAAGGCACACAAATTCGTAATCAATTTGTCTAAGAAGTTTCATAGCACCAGACAGTGTGTCAGTGTTCCAGTCGTTGTCTTTATCAGCCATGTTTTGTAAAACTTTGTGTACAGATGATAAGTTCTTCTTAAGAGCTGTCACAGCTTGACGCCTGGAAGACCATCTTGTATCACAATGTCTCTTAAGGGTAGTTTTGAGACAACCAATCAAAGCCTCCCACCTTAAGGTAGAGCTACTAAAGAAGTTGAAAAACTCCAACACATTTCCAACAAAACTTGTCATCATAATTGACACTTCCGCGGCGTGCACGCCAACGAGGTTAAGACTGTGTGCTGCACAAGGCACAAATTTAGCAAGGTCGTTTAGTTGGGATATGTGCGCTTGAACGCCTTCATATTTTCCTGCCATGTTTGAGCCGTTGTCAAAGCCTTGACCACGACAGTTCTGAATATCCAAGCCGTCATTGTTTAGCTTTTGCAATATTTCTTGTGATAACCCTCTTCCTTTTTTCTGGTGACTTATGATGAAGTCCACAAAACTTTCTTCAACTGAGCATTTCCCATCCTTAATGTTAACATACCTTATTATTTCACTCATTTGTTCTAAATGTGCTGTGTCCGGGGTGCAGTCAAACATAATAGAGAAATACTTAGCACTTTTTACATTCTTCAGTATTTCAGATCGAACCTTATTTCCCAAAATGTCTATGACCTCATTTTGAATTAGAGGTGAAAAATAGCTTGTGACATGTTTTCCACTTTTAACATTTTCTATGTGCTTAGATAGTTGAGGATTGTAGTGACTAATAAGTTCTAATGTACTCAGAAATACACCACAGTTGCTGTCACTGATCGAATCGGAACCTCCTCTTAAAGGTAAGTTATTCCTTGCACAATGGAGAATTACATCCACAATACATTTGAGAACATTGCACCACTTTTCTGCTTCAGCTTGTATCAATGTTTGATGTTCTGCATCAACAGATCTACTAGTTTTCAGTCCAATTTCTAATTCTTTCCAATCGACATAAGAATGTCGGTGAGGTATCGACCTTTCGTGATTGACAATAAATGGGTTCAAGTGTCTCCAATCATTGAATCCCTCATCAATATTAGAGAAAGCAGATTTGTCCTTTTTGTCATCTTTTGAAAAGAGAAGGCAAGGGAAACAAAACAGTGCGTCCTTAGACTGGCTGTAAAACAACCATTGCCTTTTTACTTTTTCCCCGTTTGGTAGAATTTTATAAACCCATTTCTGAGAAAAGTGTCTTCCATCATCTGCACAGGGGAATTTGTAGCTATCTAAGTCAATTGTTTGTGGGCCTCGTTCAACAAGTTTACAACGAACTGTGTCTGATCGAAAATTTGCTGGCCATTTTTTGGGATCCTCGTAGATAATTTCTATTCCCACATCAGTAGTATTTAATGCATCATTTTCATTATAATTAGATGTGCAAGATGTGCTGGGTTTCTCAAGATCAGTAGATTGCCTGCCCATTGTGGAATGACTTAGCTCAGGATCACTTCCTTCTTCAAAATCAATGACGTTTGTGACGAACTCCATTGGAGTGATCTGGCTGTGGTTGTCTTCTGAAACAGTCTCAGTCTTGCTATCTTCTTTTTCATTTTCTCCTTCCTTTTCTTCTTGGTCGTCTTCTTTTTCTTCTTCTTCTTCTTGAAGTGCATTACTATTACTGGCACTATCACTTTCACCTACTTCTTTCTCTTCATTTCGCAGCCAATTTCCAAGCGCCGATGCTAATTTTTCGTCGTCTTCTTCTTTTTGTTTTTTGATTTTTTTAAATTCACTTCCAGAAGGTTTTTTTGGCCCCATTTCTGAAACAAACCATTCCCATTTAATTTACATTGTATTACAGTTGTAAATGGCTGCCATTTAAAAACTACTTGACCGATCTCAAACATTAACGAACTCCGCCTAGATATTGTGCCCACTGCCCAAGGACCTGTGTGCCAAGTTTGGTCATAATCGGTAAATTTGTTTGGGCGCTGCCGCTGTCATTGTCATTGTTACAGACACACAGACGAGCAAAAAGTTTTTTTGAATCCTGAGTAATAGGATTACACGGAAAACGCGAAGCACTGTAAATACAAGTGAGCCTCTCACGGTAAGAAAAAAGAAACGATGTCTGCGACGTTTTAACGCTATCACCGAATTTTTCGGTGAACGCAACTGTCGGCACTGAACATAAACAGGAAATATTACGAAATTCGTGTTTATGTTCAGTGCCGACAGTTGCGTTCACCGAAAAATTCGGCGATAGCGTTAAAACGTAGCAGACATCGTTTCTTTTTTCTTACCGCAAGAGGCTCACTTGTATTTACAGTGCTTCGGGTTTTCCGTGTACGCGATCGCTCATCCAATTATAAAAATAAAATTGATACCATATTCATGAAACTTGTGATTGAAATATTTACGTAAACTAATTTTGAAATCGGAACTATTTTAGTCAGCAGACTTGCTCAACAAAATCAGCTGACACTTGCTGAAAATTGGACATTTACAACCACGACCATTTCCGCTAAAAATGAACCAATAGGAATATAAGTTATACCAATGGAACGGGCCCGTTCTTCTTCTTTCTTCCGGTATTTTTTTTATTTTCTGTAGGTCTAGAAAATTAAACGGCGAACACAGTGATATTAGTTAGGCCTATTTGGCTTTGTCAGTCTGGCAGTAAAGACAGAACGAATGTTGGGAAATTATTTCTGACAGCTGGAGTCAAGTTTCGCACGGTAACCTCCATTGATTGTTTGATTCACTGACGTTTTCGTGATGTTGAAGAGTAAATAGTATAATTAATGTATTGTTTTGCAATAATACCGTGTTATAATAATAATAATAATATGTAGTGTTTTCAAAAACTGTACAAAAAGGGAAAAAACAGGCCACCACGGGGAATAACATGCGCCAATTCTAGGGTTAATGTAGACTAAGCTATGGTACATTTTATTGAAATCATTCTTACCCGTACAACAGAAGCAACGCCAACATCAACAAGTAACAACACAAACACTATAAGTGTCGTCTAATCGCTGAGTGTGAAAATCACTTAGTTCACAAATTACAATAGAAAATAATACCAGCGGCTGTAATTACACTGAGTCTCAACAAAACCAACAGAACAAACTAGAATAGAGCAATAGATTGACGTGGCCGTGGCAGGCGTGGGGGAGGGGTATGAGTATGAGTAATATTCAAGTTATGACAAGCTTGCTAAAACCAACGAATATAGACGTTACTAGAAGCACACTTCTGGGTTATTAAAAGCGTAGTTGAAACAATGCTACTACTTTTTGTATAAAAGAGTGGTAGATGAAAAACATGTTTGTAATAGGCCTAATAAGACGCATGTTCTTGTATATTTTAAAATTCTTTTGCGCACTGCATAATAAATGAATGCATCAAAAGTGCATTTTTTGAGTAGGCTGCATTTATTTGATTCATTCCTTCGTACCCAGTGTGTCAAACAAATGTGAAAAAATTTTGGAGGTTGTGTCTAGTCTAACCCCTACAAACATTTTTTCATCTACCACTTTTTATCTGATAAGTTGTAGCTTTTTCCAATTATATATTAACGAAAATGTTTGAAATTTACTAAATTTCGCGGTATAATACAAAAAATTACTTGGAAACGCCAGCGCCATCTAGTTGCCGGGGTGTTGAACTACGGTTTATCACCCCAGAAAGCTGACCCCACTCGCTCCATAAGAAGTGTTCTTCTAGTTACGTCTATATTCGTTGCTAAAACCAAGAAGGCGCAGGTGCAGTGCAGTGACCCAGTGACTGACACATCAAGGGATGGGCGGAGGGAAAGGGATTTTCGCTTTGCGCCTGGCCCGACTCCGCGCCCATCAGTAGGGCAAGGTCCAGTGCAGTTACTAAATTTACGTAGCTGCTTTTTGTTTATTGTATAATAGACACAAATATAGACAGTTCACGTACAGTAACTTTTAACAATCTGAAACTGAAAGATTTTTTCCAATAACGTGGAGTTTTTATTTGCTTGACAAATTGTACCAATCTAACTCTAAAAAAAGATATTTTTCATGGTCAATTTTGCGCCCTCTTTGTACCTGCGCCCTTGGCGGGGGCACATCTCGCCAACGCCTAGTTACGGCCCTGCCATGAAGACGTTCGTAAACAGTTGAGCATTTTTAATATCCGAGATCGTATTACATAAAGCAAAGAGCAGTTGATTATCTTCTGTAATATCTTCTGTAGCATCTTCTGGCGTTATTTCTGTAAAATTATTTTTCGTACTGTTGGACACCAATGACGTCACTTATTACAAACTTTAGTTAAACACAAACAGCAGTTATAAATCAACAAGGCACTCACTCGTATGCGAGTGAGAAGTGGGTCATGACAAAAAAGGAATGCGGCAAGATTCAGAGTGCTGAAATACAGTTTCTTCAAAATACTTTAAATTATACATTGCAAGGTAGAATAAGGAATGAGGATGTCAGAGCAGAACTCGAAGTAAAGGTCAAATGATACAAAAACTGGTCAACTTGGTGTACTGATAAAAAAAAACGATACTGGGACTTCTAACCGCTACACTGAACAACAGAAATGATTCGGATATTGTTGCCGTGCAAAATCCGTACGATTACAGCAACAATCAGCGATTGAAGTAGGGGGTGGTGGGTGGCGTACAGCTGTCTGGCGGGTGGAATGGAATGTGACTCGACATCCGCACAGTTTCTGAGCTCCGGATAGTCGGAACGCTATTGCGGATGACTCTGGGCATGTTGACTGACAGGCATGCGTTAACAACACACACCTGCCCGTCTTCCTTCCTACACCGACACAACGATTTTCCAGCGTCCGCATCGATTGCCGGTCGCGTTTCTTTATGGCCCACATTTTCCGCAGCCCGGGGAAAACTTATCAGGACTTTAGCATTAGACAGGAGGTAGTGAGCGGTAACTTTTTTTTCTTCAGTAGAAAAATCCGAAGAGTTTTCCGTACCTTTCTTAACTTCACAATCGACGATATGAAACGTTCGTCTTTATTGCATGCGCTCAACTGTACCTCACCGCAGCTCGCGGCAACCAATCAAATTACATTTAAAATAACTGCTGTAATCTAATTTTTATGTTATCATTACAAAGTGTAAATAATTATGTTTTATATCTCAACACAAGAACATATTTTATTGTTTTTTATTACATCACTGTTCGACGGTTTTATAGTGTGGTGTCATTATTATAATAAATCGTTAAATAAATAAATTTGAAAATAATTGTTGAAACATATGTTACATATGTTATACGTATATATAGTGACGGCAGCGGTATGCGAACATCTGCTCTCCGGTACCAGCGGTGGACACAGCGAGCCAATCCGGCATCAGCATTCGGAGCGAGTCAATCAGCGATCCCGGTTAGTTAATAAAACCCGGGCCGGCAGAAAATTTTACGCTCATTTACCACCATCCTCACGCAGCACAAGCCCGCTGCAACTAGGTCAGCATCTGCCCCAGCTCCCAAAGAGCCTCGGCAGCCTACAACTACACCTCGGCCCGATAATGGCATCATGTATCGAGTGCCCCCGTCCACGCCGCAGGCGCCATCGACGGAGAAAGGGTCCTCGGACCCGACCTTTACCGATCGTTTGCGTGTCTGGGTCGAGACCCTCATCCCTCAAATCTTGGCTGCCAAGGACGTCCAGTCTCTGCTAGTCACCATTCTTACCTCCCTCATGACTCTCCTGCCTCCCAATGTCTAGGCCTCTTCGGCTGGTGGCATGGAACGCGTGTGGCGTTCCGTCTCGCCGAGCCGAATTGGCTAACTTTGCCACTGAGTATGACTTAGATGTCATCCTACTCTCCGAAACTTTCCTTACCCCTGCTGCTTCCTTTCAGCTTCCGGCGTACACTACATATCGCACGGATAGGCCTCGGCTACCACCCCCCGCTCGTCCCAGCGGGGGTACTGCCATTCTCGTCCACAGGCGCATTGCCCATCGTCTCTTACCCCCTCCAGATACTAGGTATTTGGAGACGACGGCGGTGGCCCTCTGGATCGGGGATCGGGAGGTTCGCCTAATTTCGGCGTACCTTCCTCCCGGGCCCGGAGGGCCTCCGCCGCCTGAGGAGTGGGACGCCCTCCTTGACCACGAACTACCTACTATAGCTGCCGGAGACTTCAACTCCAAGCATCCCTCTTGGAACAGCCGTGTCACGAACCCGCGTGGCCGCTCGCTCTACAGCTACGTTCAGCGTCATCTGCAGGTCTCAGTTATTGGTCCTGACTCACCGACCCACGTGCCCACTAGGGGCCTTCCGGATGTCCTTGACATTGTCATTGTCAAGGACCTGGCCACTCCTATCACTGTAAGCGCTGTATCGGACCTCTCGTCCGACCACGACCCGGTACTTATCACTGTTCGTCCCCTGTTGGACACACCTCTCCAACCCCCTCTCGTCCACGGAGAGTCAACTGGCGCTCCTATCGTGACGAACTCCAACGAACAGTGCCATCTGACCCCCCCGGCCCCCATCGCCTCTACGGCTGATGCGGACCGTATGGCCGACTATCTTCAAGAAGTCGTTACGTCCGCTATGGACACACACACACCTATCTTGTCCCAGAGACAAATCGTCGGTCTCAACTACCTGAAGAGGTGCTCCTAGCCATCCAAACTCGGCGCCAACTCCGCCGAAGATGGCAACAAACCCGGGATCCTGCTATCAAACGCAGGCTAAACGCCCAATCTGACCTTGTCAAGCAGCTTCTGCTTGATGCCACTGCACATCGTTGGGACTCGTACCTCGAGTCTCTTGAAGTCCGGCCCGAGTCTGTCTGGCAGGCTGCGAGTCGACTTAATGGCGACAAAAGGACCCGCCATCCCCTCAGATCACCGGACGGCATTGTGTACTCCGCGGCCGGCAAAGCTGAAGTCTTTGCCGCAACCATGGAGGAGCAATTCACCGTCCACGGAGGCGTCTGCGACCCCGTCCACTCGGCCGAGGTCGCAGACTTCCTATCTGGATATTTTTCCCGCCCTCCAGCTGACATCCCTGACCCGTTCGACCGAGCCGATGTTGTCTCGGCTATTGGTCGACTTCGCCCTAAGCGGGCGCCCGGCGATGATCGTATCGGAGCGGCGGCGCTACAACACGCTCCCCCTAGCCTCATCAACTTGGTCCACGAGCTGTTCAATGGATGTCTCCGGCTCCATTACTTCCCCAGCCTGTGGAAGCGTGCGAAAATCATTATGATCCCCAAGCCTCGCAAGCTGCGTATAGACCCCTCAAACCATCGACCCATCTCACTGTTGCCAGTCATATCGAAGGTACTCGAGCGCCTCCTGCACGGTCGTTACGCGCCTCTGCTGGATGGTTTCATTCGGCAGGAGCAGTCCGGCTTTCGCAGAGAGCACTCGACGACCCTTCAAATCGTCCGGATTGTTACCCATTTGACGGACGCCTACAACAAGCATCTGTTCTCCGTCGCTGTATTGCTCGACGTGAGTAAGGCCTTCGATCGAGTCTGGCACGAAGGCCTTCTCTACAAACTGGTCCACTCCCCCCTCCCTGCCTCATTCGTTCATTTTCTCCGATCGTACTTGTGCGATCGTATCTTTAGGGTATGCGTCGCTGGGTCGTACTCATCCGTCCGACCAGTCGCCGCAGGCGTACCTCAAGGATCTGTCCTTGGCCCCGTTCTGTACCTCGTGTACACGAACGACCTGCCTGTACAGCCTGGAGTCACTCTCTCGCTCTATGCGGATGACGCTATGTACCACGCCAGCTCAGCGAGTCTTGATTTCGCAGCTGGCCTGGTGCAGCGTCAGCTCGCCGTACTTCCGGACTGGCTAAGGAAGTGGAGGATGGCGGTCAATGCGGAGAAATCCGAGGCGATCGCCTTTTCTCATAAATTAACTTCCCGCTGCCAGTCCCTCTCCCTTGAAGGAAGCCTAATCGAGTGGAAACGGACTGTAAAGTACTTGGGCGTCACTCTTGACCGACGCCTAAGCTTTGCACCTCATGTCTCTCTGAGTCTCCAGCGCGCCAGAGGCGTCAGAGCCAAACTATTTCCCTTTCTCTCTCATCGGGGTTCAGTGCCTGTGCGCACTAAACTCACCATCTACTTGCTCTTTCTTAGGGCAATCCTGACTTACGCAGCCCCCGCCTTTTGGGTACTACTCAGCACATCCGTTGTCGCCCGTTTGGAAGCTTTCCAATCCCGAACCCTCCGCTACCTCCGTTCCTTGTCGGGATCTCCTTGGTTTGTTAGAAACAGTGTAATTCGAGGAGGTATACGAGTTCCTGCTCTCTCAGCCTTTGTCTGGTCATTAGCTGCGACTCTCTTTGCCGCAGCTGAGACCTCTTTCTTCCCTTACCTCAGGACCATCAGCACCACGCAACCACCTCCCCCTGTCCGGGTCAAACGCCCTCGGGCGATACTCGATGACCCGCCATAAGTTTAAGTAAACTTAAACCTCATTTAATTTGCATATTCACTATCTGCCCATGCCCCAGAATCTACCTGCAAAGCTGTTTCCTTCCTCCCTTCCTAGCATGCCGACCGCGCTGAATGCCGCTGCTACGCGCTATCACTGGCACGGAGGCTCTCTGCCTCGCGGGGAGCGACCGACGCCTCACGGCGTCTGCACGCGGGACTGGGAACGGGTGACATCTGTCATCCGAACCCGTTCATGCGGCAGTGCCCACTGATTGCAACACTTTTGAAAAATAAATAAAAAATTGAAACCTTTCTCCCCCGCCTTCTCAGTTAACTGGTTGGCGGTTGTCTATTCCTGTTTTATCTAGGTTACCTGTCGAATGAACCAGAACTACGTGTATCCACAGGCAGCCATTGGGCTCGTTCCAGATGCTGCAGTCATACACCGGGTGCAAAGACGCCCCGCTACCACAGTGCTACTACTGCTACTACCCGGACACTGCGACCACCGGAGCACACTAGCTGCTGCTCCGTACAACTCTGGACTCTGGAAATTTTTACGCACTCTTCATCGCCACGCCATCGGACGCACTTCATCTCCTCTCCTCTCTCGGACGAAATCGAGGCGGAGTCAGCCGGAAGGAACAGCCGAAGAATAGACCACCACCGTTCTTGCGTCTTCGCACTCCCGTTCCGCGCCAGCGATGGACGTCGCTGGGCCGGCAGCCGACTCTACAACCGATGCCGAAAGAAGAGGACTGCAGTACGCCACGAACAGCGGGCGCAGCCGCCGAACATCTCAGCGCGGCACTACCAACATCAGCGTTCTCGCCACCAGGTCCTTTTTAGGGCCACCAAAATAATTAGAGTGTACGATTGGCGCCATTTGTCATGTGGCAAGCCTTTTGTCCGGTGACAGTATATATATTGCAACGAAAAAAAATGTAATATTTTCGCATAGGATATTGTGTGTGTATGAATAAACTACAAACAAGTATATATTGGAGGTAATGAAGAATTATTTATTAGCACACAAGAAATGATGGTTTATACGATATATTTTATATTACATAAATGTCATGCATATTTTATATTTGTTTATTAAAGTGTCTATATAGTTCAATTTGGTTGTTTTTTACTTGAAATGACGAATTCCTTATACTCGGCGTAACGTCGCTCTCTCCGCCGCCGCTCCTGCTGCGAATCTCTGCACGATGACACCGCTCTCAGCTCTCTCACCATCACTCTCTCTCTCTCTCTCTCTCTCTCTGCACTGACCCCTCTCCTCACTCTATCTCTCTCTGCGCTGTGCTGGGTCCGTAGAAACTGATAACACTAATTACAGATGTCACATAAACTGTCACTTTCCGAACTTTGAGTTTATATCGATAGGAAATTTGTAATTATTTTATTTAGTCGAAATGGAATTAAATCTCAGGGTTATAATGAGTTTAGTTACAAAATGCGGTGTACTTGGCTTACACCTTCCGGCAACTCTTGAAGTGTTCCGCGAAATTACAGATTTACCGCGGTCAGTAAATCTTCCTAAGCGGATATCTTCCACTCACGCGGATAGCACTTTATATAATATTATAATGGGGTTCACTAGCTTGGTTCTTAACGAATAGCTCGAAAAGAGTTCCAAGTCTAAGCTTTACTTTCGATTTATATTAGTTCATGCAAGAGAAACTCTTGCAGAGGAACACACGTTCACTTGGCAAATGCTTTCGATGAACTGCCCCGATGCACGCTATACGACGTACGGATCTTACTGAAATTAGGGGTTTCTGATGGGTCAATCAGCTGTCCACGTGGTTGATAAAACAAAAGATGCAAGCAAATCTTTGTATAAGTTGGCGAGAGCCTGCATAGATTTAATCTCGAAATTTTATTACTCTTTCATAGATAAGAGTAAAAGGTTGAGGTTTTAACTATTAGAAAAAACATGTTTATAAAATAGCTGAGAACCACAGAGTATACAGAAAATGTAGCTATTACCCTAAATAATTCACTGTCCAAGTTTCAAGCCGATGGGTTTATTAACACGGTAGATATAGCGAAAAAGGTTTATCACACGCGCACATATTCAATCAAAAAGTACATGACATAAAAGAACACAATTTTACAAAACGTTTGATAACATAAGTCCTTATTCATCACTAAATACAAAACTTATAGCTAATTGACAAAAAATTGTATAAATCCATCTAAAACCTGTTAATGTTCGTCATCCATGCTCTGATATACTTAATATAGCTCATCATCCTGTGTTTTGTTGCTATATATATATAATATTATTATATATATATATATATATATATATGTTTATATAGGCCTACAAAAAATTGAAAATACAAGACTTCATACTTTTTATTAAAGTAATAATTTAAAAATATTATCGTTTTCTATATTAAGTTGTATTTATTTAGATATTAATTTATTATTTGTTTTATGTTTATACATTTTCATATTTTCCCAAATACAATGTTACATATTCCCAAATTCAGAATTACATAAGAATATTACCTTCTTCTCATAATATAAATAGAAGAATAATAATATGTGTGTAATAATAGTTGGGCCTGGTACTAGAGTTAAAGCTTGCCTTGCCGGCCTATTAGTCTGTGGCTCGAGAGGTCTACTCCGTGGGGTACCTTGTGAGAGACCCATCGGAACACGGACCGAGAGCCCCACAAGTTTTAACTCTCATGGTACCGGCCGTCAGAGTTTTCGTTCTTTCATCATCAGATGAAGACATAAGTTATGCATTTATTTTCCGAGGGGGGGGGGCTAATGAGTACGCGCCATCAGGAAACGTCGTGCTTCCCGGTGTGTGGTACGTGCATCTACTAAAACCCTACCACCTTTGTCCTAGCGAGAATCACCGCGGTACTAAGCTTCCACACTGCTTAGCGGTGTTGCTATTTCCTTTCCTATTTACGCTTATCAATTCGTCCCAGTCAGTAGACGTTACCTTCACCACACTTAAGGCTAACTGTCCTCCAGTAACAATTAACGGTCAACCAATACCCCAAGCTGAAACTGCTAAGTACCTTGGGATGCACCCGGACAGGAGACTAACGTAGAAGAAACACATAGCCTCTAAGAAGACTGAACTTAACCTCAAGGTCAGAAATATGTACTGGCTGATAAGCAGAAAAAAGTTTAACATTTTGAACTTATTTTATCATGCCAGCATCAAGTGGAAGTGACTTTTGTTCATTTGTTTACATGTTTTTGTCAGTTAGTCTTGTAATTTGTGTATCTGTTTAATCTGTTAACAGAAACAGGAAGACCTGTCAACGGTCAGCTCTTCATAATCATGTATGTGTTTTGTCAGACAATTTGCTCAATGTTCGCTTATTCGAACAGATTACAAATCTGCAGTAAACTGAAATAAAAAAAAAAAATTAGGCTTCACGTTACTATTCAAGCGCTGCGACGGTCTCAATTTGTTTCTTCTTTCGTAGGACCGTCGAGTGCCACTCCACTTCAGCCCAGTTTTCCTGCTTACTTAGCGTCTTTTCGGCAATGCTGTTCACTATGTTCACTGCCCCACTATGCCTTCTAGATGATGGCTCTTAGGTGTCCATTGTTGCACACGAAAATTTTATGGTACGCATCGTGTCCTCAGTGTAGCAGCCCTACCCACACTGTGAAGATAAGACTGAAATATA
Source organism: Magicicada septendecula (assembly GCA_034769895.1). Classification (NCBI taxonomy): domain Eukaryota; kingdom Metazoa; phylum Arthropoda; class Insecta; order Hemiptera; family Cicadidae; genus Magicicada; species Magicicada septendecula. Next base: position 65,954,720 of record CM068375.1, read on the forward strand.
TTGTCCTTGTCCTATAAAAAACTGTGTTAGTTAGAATTCTATCTCTCCTTAATTTAGGATTCTGTAGGCTGTACGTATGGATAATTTTACGAAAATCTGTTAATGCATTCAAATGTTGTCGTGAGCTATACCCCAAATAGACAGATAGACAGACAGACAAATGACAAACGGTCGAGTTAAACTGAGAACTTACTTCGCTCGTTCAGTAGAATATACATTAATGTAATATAATAATAATTATTAGATTAATTATTTAAAATTGTAAGTCATATTTTAATTGAATATATTAATTTATCATCGTCGTCATCCTCAAGGTTTAAACCAAGAATGGTTTGTTCCGGTCTCAAATAGGCAAATATTACAGTTGGTCACTCCAGCGCTTCCTCGGACGTCCCACACCTCTCCGTCCCCTCGGCTTATAGTTCCATAGTTGTTTGGGGATGCGGCAGTCATCCATTCGGCAAAGATGTTTCACCGATTCAGCCGATACTGGGCGATCCTGTCGAGTATACTCATAATATTCAGTTCCTGGCGTATATCTGTGTTTCTTCTATGATCATGGCGAAATCTGTCACGTGCCTGAGAAATCTCATTTCAGCCGTTTGGATGCAACTGGCCTGTCTTTCGTTAAAGTCCAATTGTCAGACCCATAATATATTAATTCATGTATTAATTTCTGGTTTGACTGGACACGGATTGACTGACCGCACACACGTTGTACACAACGTAACGCCTACAGGGCAGTGTCCACTTACCGTACCACCCACCGCCGCTTCTACACTATAACTGAGTTCGCTTGCCGGCGTTTTTGTCACTTAGACCTGAGGATACTCATTGTAATATGAGTGAAACGTGTCATACAAGACATTTTTGACGCGGTCCATACCGGAAGAAGATTTCAAAAACATAACTAATTGAGTAGATTACTTGTGCAAGTAGCAAGTATGTTTTCATTTTAATATAAACACCTCACTAAGTTCCACAGAACGATGTATATCATAACAATCTGTATCAGAGGTTTCAATCTGACATTCGCCTAATTCACTTTAAACACGGTTACCAAATATTCGGAAAGTGCAGGTTCCTCCCGGATTGCAAACGCTCGTCCTAGTGTTTCGGCACCCTCATGTTTTACGGCTTTTAAACATTGTAAAGTATGTGATTTTCGTTTCGTTGATGAGAATGCAAAAGTAGAACAATACGAAGAAGGAATAGTCATGAAGAAAGAGTAGTTTTTGTTTTTAATTGCGATGGAAGAACTTTGGAATTTGGAATTGCGATGGAAGAACAGTGCATTCTGAACTTAAAACATTTTTGTAATTATTCGCGATGTTCCCTCAAAACGGCAATATAAAAACGATACTTTATCAAAAATTCAATGTACAGCAACAATAATTATATAAAAATTCAGTGTTCTGACAACAAAAGCATGCTTGAAGTTAACACATTGGCTGGGACGGATTAAGTTCTCTACGATTTTCAAATACTTAGCAGTTAGTATGTAGAATAGACTATGTACGTTAAGTTAGGTAAGTTCCAGACGATCTGTGGGAGAATCAACCGTATTTTCAGAAACAAGGTACGTCGAGATATAAAATTAAAGTTTTACAAAGTTATGGCGGTCTCTGTACTATGAGTTTGAACTATGGACAACAACAACAACAACAAGAAAGTAAAATGCAAGCCTCGGAAATGTAATTCTTAAGAGGAGTTAAAAGGTGTTCTAAACTTGACCGTATAAGAAATGAGACCATAAGAGAAGAGTTACAAGATTTTATCTTGATTGAAAGACTAAAAGATTGTAAACAACGGTGGAAAGAACACTTATGAAGGATGTCAGCTTCCAGACTGACCAAACAAGTCTGGAAATACAAACCAATAGGACACAGGTGTGTGGGTAGACCCAAGAAGAGATGGTTGAAGGATTTTTGAAGGCGGAACAGGCAGCACCTTGCCTACGCCGTATTGTGAAGATATAATGATGATGACTACGTAGAATTATTTTTAAAAATCTAAATAACGCTGGTACATCTGAAAAGTTCTCACGATCAAAGCCTTCACAGCATAAAAATCTGAAAATAATATTATGTGTGTGTTAATAATATTAATTGTACAATCAATTAATAAACGCAATGGAATATGATACTAATAATAATATTTATGTTTGATATTAATGAATTTTACCGATGAAGGGTTTGCAAGGATCAGTCAAAAAGTATAACACAAATTTTAAATTATTTGTTTCATACTTGAAAATCATAAAAACACTTATACTTTTTTGACCGATCCAGACATCAATAATTTAAAATTTGTGTTATACATTTTTGACCGATTCTCGCAACCCCTTCATCGGTAAAATTCATTGATTGATGGTCACTAAGAATTTATGGATTTGATATTAATAACAATAGTTCTATTAAAAAAGCAATTAAAATGTTTTTAGAGTATCAATTAATTTGTTCTCTATATATATTACTGATATGTTTTGGCTCAGACAGTTTCGTCGGGCTAGTTTAAAACCATCATCAAGGTGACTGCCATTGGTATGTATAATGTGCACACGGGCGGGGGTTGTAGCGGTAGTGAGACGGATCAATAAGGGTGTCTGACACGAGGGGGAGGTTAGCGCCCGCCGCGTGTCTCCTACATTGGGATACTACCCTAATACTGAAAGTCACACGCATATCGTACGTCCCCAAAGATGTGACAACATCGTACCGCGCCGCATTGCATTATGCGCACGTAATTCGATCTCTTTCCGTTCATACGGTCCTGGTATCTCCCGGGCCTGAAAAGGAGACCCGCCCAAAATTCGTAAACAGGGGTGAGGATACCCTCGCTTACCCATCACGCAAAACGCTTGTTTTTCACACAGTCGTCCACCTCTCTCTGGGTTGGCAGCAACTACAGAGGTATTATGTACCTAACCTTATAGCATAATACAACCCTATCTACGCCAGACTCGAGCACAACGCTTCACACTGGTGTTATCTGAGCGTTTCAGTCTTCTCCTCTCCCCTCTCTCTCTCTCTCTCTCTCTCTCTCTCTCTCTCTCTCTCTCTCTCTCTCTCTCTCTCTCTCTCTCTCTCTCCATTCGTCTTCAGGTGTTAATGTTACCTTTCTCCTCTTCATAACCTGACGATGTGTTCTACCCTCTTGATAATTTTTTACGTTTTGATTTTGAACTCTCCTGTTCTGATTTTATTACTACCCGTCTTATATATTTCATCCTCCTCCAAGTACACGTTTCAAACGTGCTCGATCATATGTCTCCGGTTTCTCCTCATCCGACTCCTACAAAACACCCCGTGGAATGTTTCGGTTTTATTAATTTTTTTTCAAATTGTACTAATAATTTAATACTGTTTCTGACAATTAAACAAAACTAATTAAACTGTCTCTGTTAACCTCTTTTTACAATTTTAAAATAATTTTTCTTATATTCTAATACATAAATATTCTATTTATATGAGTTCTTTTAAGTTCTTCTTTTGTGTGTTGAGTTCTTTAAGTTAAAAGTTTTTTTTTTTTAATAAAGTTTATAACAAATAATTTCACTTCCTTTTACGATGGATGATGAGATGTTGATGATCCCTGGAATATAGGGAATATAGTTGTGGTTGTTCCTTGTGGATAGACGTTCAGGATATTGCTGCGATCGTCTCCTGTTGTCCGGCGTTCAGGGTCGTTCTCGGGTTCTATATATACGGATTCTATGCATCAATATAAGAAACAATTCCATATAAACATAAGTTTGGGAACGTCTTATTATCCATCTGACCGCCATTTTGTGTTTTTAAAGGAAAACGTTATAGGCCTATCTCAAGACGTGATGGAGTCATTCAGTCAGATTCGGTCAAAAAAAAAAAAGCAAGTAGTCGGAATTATGGGTGGGCTGTTTTCGCCGTAACTCGGTAATTTGTTAAACAAACAAGAGGTTATTGTATTCACAATAAAATGCTTAACATTTTACTTAACAAACCATAATGTGATATAATTAAAATTTACAGAGCTACGTATTAGTCAACAAAAAATTAAAGTGAATGCCTTTTTAAAATTTAAAGTTATAAAAAAACCGTGATTACGTACACTATCACGACCGGAGATATTGATAAAATAATTCTAAAAGAATTCATATCCGGACTGTTTGGTGGTGGTCGATTGCTTTTTTTGTCACTGTCTAAACATTTCGGGCATCTACCGGAGGCCTCTTTCAGTAGAAAAAAGTTTGTAAAGTGTTCGACATGTTTGAAGTTTTTTTTGCGCTTATGAAAGATTAATCTAAACATGTGTAAAAATTCCAGTAAGATATCTTAATCCCTTCTTGAGATATAAAATTTTTCTTAAAAACGCAGATAGCCGGCCAGACCCGGATTTTCCTCCAGACTTTTCTATCATTAGCCAGTGTCCACCAGTTTTTCACTCCAAGTACTTTCACATCTTCTAGGATTCCATCAATCCATCGTAGCCTAGGTCTTCCACGTCCTCTGTTTCCTTCTGGTGTGCATTTCATAACCCTCTTAAAAACATCCTCCTAATCATTCTCAGTACACGTCCTGCCCATCTCAGCCTAGCTGTCCTAATTGATGTCACAATATCAGGTGATCTATATAACTCATAGAGTTCTCTGTTGTACATTATTCTCCACTCTCCACCTTCCCTAATGGGTCCATAAATTTTCCTAAGTATTTTTCTTTCAAAAGATGCAAGTCGAAACAGGTCGCCCTGTGTCGGTACCCGTGCTTCACTTCCGTACATTAGGACCGGTTTCACTAGTGTTCTATATACTCTAGCTGTGGTTTCAAGGTGTTGAAGTTGTGATTTAAAGTGTTTCATCAACCCATGTATTAGCATTCTGAATTCTTTTATTTATAGTGACACATACTGTAGAATCCGAATATAAAACGTAATCCTTTTACGTTACACTTTGTATAGCCTTTGTGAAAGAAGGGGCAGATAGACGAAGGATAAATATAGAAACATAACACCAGAAACGCGTATAATTCCACACGTTACGACTAAGGTACATTTGAAATATTTATGTTTCTAATAATAATGTTGGAATTCTTCTGAGATGGTGGGACTTAATGAATTATATACGGAGTCAATGACAGTGCAACGGGTTACAGAAATAAGGCATGGGAACTGCATGTGTGTACGTGGCAGTGTTCCCACTACGCCGCCCCATCTAAATATAACCGCACATTTCCGCCTGTTTATTGTCGCTTTTTTGATAAAAGCGTTTTTAATTTGTTTCTCTTATAATAGAATTCACATTTCTATCAAATGATATTTTGGTCAACAGTTTTCTTACTTAGGATCTCAGATTAACCAGACTGACTATTGTAGTAAAAAATAAAGTGCCGTCTTCTTCTTCTTCGTCTTCTTCTTCTTCTTCTTCTTCTTTTTATCTGGTTACAGCCTTTGGTTGGCTTTAGCCTCCTCAACAATAACCCTCCATGCTTCCCTGTCCTCTGCCCTTCCTATCCACCCTCTGATTCCCATGCTAACAAGATCTGTTACGCCATCCAACCATCTCATCCTTGGTCTGCCTCTACGTGTAGTAGTGTATAATCTTCCTTTCAGCATTCTTTTAGGCGTTCTTTCCTCAGACATTCTTTCCACATGTCCCATCTAACGCGATATCTGTGATTTGATGAATTATACCTCTCTGCTTGAGCTGTGATCGGCCTGTCATCCTTTGTCGGAATTTTTACTACTGAAGAAGGCCTCCGGTGGTGACCGAAAAGTTTAAAAAGAAAGTATGAACCACGTTTTGTAAGCAGTCGACCACAGACCAACAGCCCGGTAGTTTTTCATTTTCATAATGTTGATTCCGGCCGTGATTCTTCTTCACCTTTAGCACTACAGCCCAACGTGAGCCCTGGTTTCCAACACCAATCTTCTCCAAAGTCTCATGCCTATTTCTATCTCACTGTAACCTCTCACATCCATTCTTCTGAGATCTTCTAGCACATCATCGTCACGTTCAATGATCACGTTTTATTTTTGATTTTTTCCATGATCCATATCCTTATTGCAATTTTGGTTCGTTTACCAAGAAGACAGTCCTTTCCGAGGCTTGGTTGTTGGTTTCATAACAATTTTATTTTTACTTAGCCGGGATGTTAAGCCGACGCAAAACCACCAACCTGGAAGATTTTTTTTATACGGGTTTTCTTCCCCCAGCCTTTGGAGAGCCAACTCCTGCCTGCAAGGCTGCAGCCCAGGCACGCAGTATTACAGCCGACTAAATCCAGCCAGATTCCCCCCCTGTAATACTCTAAGGATATCCCGGTCCAGCAGGATCATTTCCCTTCGCCCCTAAACTTGGTACTGGTAGCTACCTGGAATGTTTATCGACCTTCCGGTCTAGATCCGAGCTGTTCTGCGTCAACTGTTTGCGTTATTGTATTAATAATGTTTTCGAAATATAATAATTATGCCTGTCTATTTAAGTAAAACATTTAAGTATTCTGTCTATTTAAGAATAGTAATTATTTTTCTGGTCTTACTCCCCCCCACGTACACATTCACTCAATTATTTGATATGTTTATGTGTTTGATTATTTCTATATTGTCCATAGACTGGTCCTGATGATGACAATAAACATTGTTGAATCGTCAGCACAAATGACACAAAAATTGTGTCAGTAGTTACTGACTGATCTTCGCTAAACCTCCCATCACTAAATATGTATTAAATACTTCAGTATATGAACCGTTTTTAAGTATCTTTGATTATATGTGTTAAAATGACGTAGTAAAAGAGCATTTTTCGATTTGCGTAATAAACCTTCTCGTTTGTTTAAAGGTTTAGGATATAAGTAAAATTTAAATAAATTTTCGTCATATATAAATATTTGTTATTAAACGAACGAAACGAGTTCTCAGTTTTAACTCGACAGTTTTGCGTTTTTCACGCTGTATGGCCATCAGTTTATGTCGTATATCGCTCGATGACTTTTGAGCGCATCAACCGATTTTCGTGAAACTTGGCATACGGGTCCATACTTTTACCCTACAGGACCCTCTTGTTTTTGAGACTGATCGCCCAAAAAAATAGGGGAGGATTGGAAGCAGAAATGTGAGAGGTCTAAATTTTAAATAAATCGCTAAACTGTAGTGTCAAAGAGAATTCTAAGCAAAATATAAATTTAGCTTTCATTTTTAAATATTTCAAAATTTTGGGTCTCCAGGGCTCAAAAAGTGGGCCAAAAGTTTAATAAAATTGTAAATGGCACGTAGTATATGAAATGTTAACCGAAAAATCTGAATATGCTGTACAGTTTTGGAAATTTTGAAATTCTTTGACCCAACAGTCGGATCAAAAACTTGAAAAAAGTGTAAAAATACGTCCGGGCGTCAGACTAAAAAGAATTGTAACACAAATCCGATTGTTTTTGGAATGTTCAGTGTTTATAGTATGATTGTTCTATAACTCTTGCTTTACTAAACAAAAGATAGTAGGGTAACCGGGATTACAGTAATTTTCCTGATGACTAAAAAATCATCTAATATCAAAATTTATCCAATGACAAATGTACTTCCCTCAAAATATTGGACGAGTTGTGCAGCTCAGGGAGCATACATTTTAACGAAGGCAGGTGGAATGTCCGGAAGAGTCCGCACTTCCGGGGTCTGTGGGTTTGAGTATTACGGCCGATCCGTTAAAAAGCACCTCCCTTTCCTCTTCTGGGACACTAACTTGTAACTGTATGACACACTACTTCGGGCTAGGCTTATTGTTCTTCAGCCTTAGGGCACACACCTGACTTGTTAGCCTTCTATATTGTATTATTCTAATTTATCTTCTTCAGCCAAAGAATCTCTTCTGCGAACCGTGCCACACAGTTTCAGGTGTCCTTCACTTGAAGCACCGCTTCAACGATGTTATCCGGGGAGATCACCTGCCGACTACCATCACGCTACGATCTTCTATGTTGTTCCCATCTGTCGCAGACGAAGAATGTATGGCTGGCATCGTCCGCAGCATCCGGGCAGTACAGGCGCTCTGGTGACTTGGCCTTGGATTTCCAACATTCGTCAGGTAAGATCGAAAATACCCGCGTCCAGACAGAAACTGGGTGAGGTAGTCGATCTCTCCATGCTTCTCTCCGCCCACGGCTGCACCTGCTTGATGAGCCTTCTTGTCCAGCGACCTCGCTCTTCTTGCTTCCAAGCTCTCTGCCAGCTCGCCAGCATCTGGCTTCCTGCCTCTCGGTGTGCAGGCTCACCACCTACTTCCTTCTTCCTCTGAAAGACGATCTTACGTTCCTTGGCGAGAAGGTCAATCTGCATCACTCCGGCAACGACAAATACAGCCGGCTCGGAAACTGCACGATTGGCCGATGCAATTCGAACGCATTTCATCTTTGGACCTGGGCTAGTTACTTCCTGTAAATCTTGCGAGACAGAGACCATACTAGTCAATGTATGTATAGTAACATTAATATAGAGTTACTTAGTTAATAACTTAAGTTAGTTAATTATAGTTAATTATATCATAGAGGCATTGTGACGTCACGGTGATTGTTGTTGTAGGTTCCAGAAGGCCTGTATAAAGTTCGGCGTTGCAGACGTCGACCTGTTCCAGACCGTCGACCTTTGGGACAAGAAGAACATTGTCAACGTCACTACAACCATATACGCTGTTGGCAGAACTGTAAGTAAACTACCTCTCTGTCACAACACTTGTGTAAATCTATTCACGGCCGCCGTCATAATTAAACGTGGTCTACTATAGTTATCATTCTGAAAAATTTTGTTCTCAGACGTTTCGGCCTCACGTCTGTATGCCATCTTCAGTGAAAAGGCTTTCTTTAACACAACTGAAACAGTGTTCGTCAGTAACCACAGTATCTTTTTCAACTGAAGATGGAAAACAGAGGTCAGACCGAAACGTCTGAGAACAACGTCATTCAGAATTATAACCATAGTATACCACGGCCCAGTAGCCCGGATTTTAATTTCAACAATTATTTCTGTAAAGACAGTTAAATCACAGAGTGACGTCTAACAACGAACTATTAAGTTCTCTTCAAATAATTGTTTTTAGAAAACTTAGATCTATGTGCTGACACAGTAAAATAGTGCAAAAAACATTTTAAAGGATCGTTCAATTAATAAAGAGACAAAAAAATATGGAGGAATACAGTTTATTCAGTTAATGAGACAATTTTATTACTTCTTCTTCTCTTTCTTCTTCTTCTTCTTCTTCTTCTTCTTCTTCTTCTTCTTCTTCTTCTTCTTCTTCTTCTTCTTCTTCTTCTTCTTTTGCTTGTGCTTCTTCTTCTTCTTCTTCTTCTTCTTCTTCTTCTTCTTCTTCTTCTTCTTTTTCTTATTCCTCTTCTTCTTTTCAGCCACCATATACGTTCAGCTACCACGGCCTTCGTAATATATGTTAAACGTCGCTTATAAAATATTCACAGTATCAGAGGAAACTCAAGAAGACGCGGTTTGAAACGTCGCCAACAGTCGTCGGTTGCTATTTATAAAACAATTTCACTTACACATGTGCGTATGAAAATAGGTTGAATAGTCTTAATACTAATTTATTTGACGCGCTCTCGCCGCGTACACACGTTTGATTCCCTCACAGACTTCCATTTTGTTAAGATCTGCAGCAACGAGGTCTCCATAACTCGCCTTTAAGCACCACGGCAGTAGAAACACAACTAGGAACAATTTCTAATTTATAATACAAATATTTATAATGTTCTAGAAATGAGAGACGAAAGTGAGAGGTGACAAATTATAAGCTATACGTTTGCTTGTTAAATTACCGTACTTTCCCTTCTCCCTGTTTCTATCTTTATCTATCTGACTGACTGTCTCGCTGTCTACTTGTATATCCATTTATCTGTCTCTCGCCCCATGTGTACCTCTTGTCACCTACTCTATTTAATCTGTATTTGTAGGAAACAATTTTCTTCTACTTTTTCATTCTTCTTCTTCTTCTTCTTCTTCTTCTTCTTCTTCTTCTTCTTCTTCTTCTTCTTCTTCTTCTTCTTCTTCTTCTTCTTCCTCTTCTTCACTTTACGTATTAGGTTATATAAACCTGTTCCGGCGACCATCCCATCTCTTCTACTGTCTTTATAGTTCACTGCCGCTTTCGGCAATCAATCCTCTGCCATCCTTTGCAAATGATTTCAACATTGTCTTCTGAAGCTGAAATAATTTCATTTATGTCCTCTACGTCTAGTTCTGCACTTATATCCTTATTCCTTCTTTTATCTTGCAATGTATAATTTTAAGTACTTGGAAGAAACTGCAGTTCAACAGTCTGAATCTTGACTCATTCCTTTTTCGTCATGACCCACACCTCACTCGAATATGTTAATGTAGGTATTACAATTATCTTATAAAATTTAATTCTTGTGCTGTGTCTTGTTTTATTTCTAAAAATTGTCTATGAATCGTTTCACATATATTCAAAAATTTATTACCTCGTCTTTTATATCCTATTCAGACTCATAGCTCTCACTTCACATCCGAGGTATTCAAAACGGATCAAAGCCGTCTATCTTAGCCGTCATTACTTTTAAAAGCCATGGATTTAATAATTTTCTCACTGTTCAAAATAATCGTGAGATACACCTATGCACTTTCCCATCTCTTTACAAGCTTTTTCATATCTGCCGCTAATATTTCTATACTTTCATGTTGAAGTCAATTTTCTTATCTGCGTTTGTCTCTTCAAGGGGACGCTACATAACGCCTCCTTGAGGGGACCAAACAAAAAAATCTGTGGCTATGGCTATAAGCAAGACAGACACTTCCCAGCTTAGTTCTTCCATGGTTTCAAGCGTGAATCTTGGGTCAGGGATAATCCTGAAGGAAGACGACACCTTCCCTCTGCAAACCAGAGCATTTCTTCAGACTGTTGGCTTTTCTTTATCTGCAAACATATTGGACTACTTATTGTACGTTGATCTTTTATAAAAAGTTACAAAAAATATGTTTTAGCATCCCAAAAAAATCGTCATTATCACTTTAGTCATAATAATAATAATCTCTTTCAAGGATTAAAAGAAAATCGTTACTTCCGGCCTCAAGCAGATAATTGGTCACTCAGCGCTTCTTTGAACGTCCCATACTTCTCCGTTCCTAAACAATTCAATAATTGTTTAGGGATGCGGCAGGCGTCCATTCGGTTTAGATGTTCCAACCATTTTTGCCGATATTGGGAAATCCTATCGAATATACTTATAATACTCAGGCCCAACCACACATTCGCACTTCTTTTACGATCTTTTAACTTTTAACCAACTATAAATTTACTGATCATAAAAAAAATTTTAATGTTTGAAGTTCAGGGGTCCAAAAAATGTTCATAAATCGCAAAAACCTATGTCTGTTCTCAAATTAAATGGAATTTTATCTACAATCTGAATATAGTGTTCATTTTTGGAAATTTCAAAATTTTTTAGACGTCACCGTCTAAATATTTTGCGAAACTTAAGAAAAACAAAAAAAATTATGTGTAGTATAAAAGTAAAAAGAATTTTAACTAAAATCTAAATGTAGCGTTTAGTTTTTAAAATCTTAAAATTCTTAGACCCCTGGGCCTAAAAAAGAGATTTAAAATTTGAAAAAATTGTGAAAATTCAGCAGAAAGTCAGACTAATAGGAACTGTAATCTAAATCCAAATGTTTTGTACTTTTAGTGTTTATTATATGATTGTTTGCTCTACAATTGTTATATTACTAAACAAATAGTAGAGTAATCGGGAATTTTGTAATTTTTCCATAATTGAATAATTATCTAATATCGTAATTTATGTAATAGAAAGTGTACTTTGTTCAAAATAGTGAGCGAGGTCTGTAGCTCAGGACGCATACTAGCACAAAATCTGAAGCTTCCAAAAGAAATCTTACTTCTATATAACAAAAATATTTCTTGTTTTGCGTGTGTGCAGCGCGCGCGCGTGTGTATGCAGACTAGTAAGAAGTAGGTAGTACTGGTAATTTTAACGATGGAGAGTTTAGCGAGGATCGATCAATAAGTATAACACAGATTTTATATTATTTGTGTCCAAGTTTCGACAGTATTTATTGTCATCATTAGGACCTGTGTACGGATACAAGAGAAAACATCAAACTCAACAAGATCAATTAATAATTGAGTTTGTTTGTGTGTGTTTGTGTTTCTGTCGACGGTCACTACTAAATTAAGGATTCGTTCAAGTACTGATAGTGTGTTTTGTTTGTCCCGACCAGTGTTACAAGCACCCAGAGTTCCGCGGACCCTTCCTAGGACCCAGACCGTCTGAAGAGAACAAACGCGACTGGACTGAGGAGCAGCTCCGCGCCGGAGAAGGCGTCATCGGGCTGCAGGCCGGCCAGAACAGGGGCGCCACACAGGCCGGTCAGAACTTCGGTGCTTCCCGCAAAATCCTGCTCGGCAAATAGACGACAATATTCATTTTATTTATTCTCAATTTATTTATAATTTCGTTTTAAAATATTACTTTTGTATTTTACAATACGTAAATTTTATTATAGGAAAAAATTATTACCTACATTTAATAAAAAAAATAATTGTGTAATGTAAAAAATTAAAATTAATGTAGAATTATGAAAATAATTATATTTAAATTTATTTTTAAGTATTGCATGTAAATTTAGATTATTATTTTAGTTTTTAAAAATTGGTCAAGTTGATCAGTGGCCCACAGACAGCATGTTGAAATGTATTGCATTATTGTTAAAATTTCAATTCTATAATTTTTTTTGAAACGCTGTTAATTTCTTTAAATTCTTTTAAAATAATACACTAACATTTGTGTCGAAGAAGGATGGGAGACGGTTACCATATGTTACTTAAATTTTTCCAAAACTGTTTCGAGTAAAATTTAATTTAACACAATACACACACTTTGCTACACATTAATTATCCTGTAAATAACTACAGAACAATCTTATACATGCAGAGTGAGGTAAAAGTCAGGTTCCTCAAAAATGAATGTATAAATACATACAATAATTAATATATAAATATTTATTATTTTGACTAATTATATCAGCGGATTACTACCAACTGTAAAACCAAACTTTCCCACCACCTGTTAAAGCATTTAAATCTGCGTGCAGGGGGAACTGACTTTCAGTCACACTCTGTATAGTGCTGAAGTATTCCAAAAATATCCGAAGTTTTTATTATTTAGGTTTTATTATTTAAGTAGCATACGAAACGAACATATGTATATATATATATGTATCGAAACTTAACGATGACGTGTGGTTGATTAACATTCTGAAGTAAAGCACATTTAAATTCAGGCTTCTTTTTCACACTTTTCTCTTTGCATTAATACTTTTAGTAACTATTTAAAAATTTTCTGTAAGATTTTTTTCGTACAAAAAACTAATAGCCTTTGATTATTTATTTATTATTTTTTTACGACCGCACTGTTAAAAGTTGTAAGCAGTAGAATTAGGTAACTAAATGTAGCTAATTTTTGCGTTTTGGAGCTAATAAATGGAGTATTTATGGACGAGACAATATTTTTGTGGTTTACAATTCTTACAACACCTGCTGCAGTTCTTTAGTAAACATTCGTTTCCTCTTATTTATAAATTCCTTTCCTGTATAATTATTAACTAAGACAGCTCACATTGTAAACACATGAACACGTTTCAATACAGCCAATAACACTGCAACACAGGAAATCTCTTGTAGTCAATCTTGATACCGAGCTTCAACAGAGTGAGAAGATCAAAAAGAAAGGTAATGAATTGTATCTTCAGCACAAATAAATAAATTGGCTAACAAGAAAAGATTCCAAAATGACAATTCACAAATGAATTGAAATACAGCTTATTATTTTTTTGTGTGAGGAGGACAAATACATTGAGGTACGAAGTACGGGAGTATCCACTAAAACCCCTCTTTGTCGCTCGAACGCTGGTTTAGGATCGTTTATCACAGTACATCAAACTAAATCATTTCCAATTGACTTATGGGCTCACTCTACATTGGTCTACTTGATCTACAGACGGTCTAAGTCTCTCTTCTTCACCCGAAGGATGACCTCTGCCTAATGTTCCACATAGCTCCAGACTTCCTCCCCTCTTAGCATGGCTCCGACGATGTTATCTGGAGCTGTCATCCCAATATCCGCGACCAAGGACGCTCTTCTCGCGGCCCGCCTATCACAGTTGAAGAAAGAGTGCTCCGCGTCATCCTCTGCAAACAAGGCACTGGCCATCTTATGGAGCTAACATCGGAAATATTCATGACCTCTCAGAAGCTGTGTCAGGTAAAAACCGGCCTCCCCATGCTTTCTTTCAATCCACGGCCTCACGTGTTTGATCAGCACCACGGTCCAGCGTCCTCTCGTCTCCATTGTCCTAAGCTCTCTGCCCCCTCTCAAGACTTCGGAGTGTCTCTTAATGATTTTCCATCTCCTTGCTGACCTCGGCTTTCCTAAGGTGCACAGCTCTCCGCTCCTTGGCAAGAAGATCGATAGAGATAACCCCAACGATCACTACAACAGATGGTTCAGAGACGGTGCTGTAATCAGAGACTACTCTCAGCTTTCCACTTCTCTACATCTGGGACAAACGCTTCCGGGTATATTTTCTTGTTCAGGACATCCCCCCACACTTCTGTGCCGTATAAGGAGATTGGCTGGATAATAAAGGTTATAATTCAAAAGCATTTCATGATAGATATCATTACGTTATCAAACAAACAAAGAGAAATCATTACTGTGGTCATGGAATAGTTATCTCTTTGTAGAAACAAAGAGATTTATCATCGTCATCAGTGACCAGAGTATTGCTGCAAATGACTTAAGAACTGTACTGAAAAGTTACTAAACCACTGACATCTGTAGGACACACGATAAAGTGTCGGAAACGATCAACCATACAATCAACAAATGACACTGAATACTTACTTACAAAGGTATAATTTAACAGCTAAGTTAATCCAATAAATACGAGTGCTATTATTTGAAAATTAACCTCCAACTGGCAGTTAAAGGCAAACGAAATGATATACAAAAGTTACGTACATATTTGTGTTACGTTTCCACATAATCGCCATCCATATAAAGTCACTCATCATATCGTTGCACCAGTATTAGAGTCCCTCATTGAAAATCGAGTTCCACCAAAATTACTGTCAAAGCGTTGGGGCCGTCAATGAGATTCCCATAGGTGTCAAAGCGCTGCGTAGCCAACCAGACCATTGTCTAGGGGACACGATGGAAACCCATCCCGTTATTAAGCTTGGTGGCTACCGGTTTCAAAATCTGCCGCTCACAGAGCAAAAGCCTGCCTGCACACGCATGCTCGTCCGCTAATCACGCCTGTGAACATGCCTCAAGTACGTGGACCATGTCTCGTACCAACAGGCTCCCGACGAACGGAGTCAGCCACCTAATAATTATATAGATATATCGGCGTCACCTCCACACGGGTAGTTTGGGTTACGGTCCCCACCTCCTTTCCAACAATCGACGGCATCGTCGTCTGACGCCGACCAGTTCGGGTAGTTTGGGGCACGGTCCCCACCTCCTTTCCAACAATCGACAGCGTCGTCGTCTGACGCCGTCCACTTCAGGTAGTTTGGGGCACGGTGACTACCTCCTTTCCAACAAATCGACAGTGTCGTCGTCTGACGCCGACCACTTCGGGTAGTTTGGGGGACGGTCCCCACCTCCGTTCCAACAATCGACAGCATCGTCGTCTGACGCCGACCACTTCGGGTAGTTTGGGGCACGGTCCCTACCTCCTTTCCTACAATCAACAGCGTCGTTGTCTGACGCCGACCACTTCTGGTCGTTTGTGACACGGTCCCCACCTCCTTTCCAACAATCAACAGCGTCTTCATCTGACGCCGGCCACCAGTTTGAGACACAGTCTCGATTGTACCCAGCAGACGCATGCCATCGCGACCCAACGCATGCCATCATGCACCTTAAGGCTGTCTGGACAGACTTCGAGAGGATCCGTGTTTCATCAGTCACTTCTCAAACAGAAGTGAACATAATAAACCCAAAATTGCGTGTAACAATGTAAAAGTACGAGGTGTGTTAAATAAAAGGCCGAACTATTTGTGTAGCATGTTAACCTGCGCATAGAGCGAGCTGCACAACTAAATGCTGCCAGCGACAGGTGTTGACGCCGGAATGCCGTTATCTCCATCCTGTCATGATGATTAGTCTTCAAGCTACACGCGCTGTAGTGGGCACGAGCCCATACCGTCCGGCGGATTTAGAACGAAGTTAGAATGATGATCTTAACACAACGTGTGTGTATAAAATTTTGTTGTTAACTTTCTAAAATCTTTACAGAGGAATTTCCATTGCATTCCAAAGTTGTCATTATCAATTTGCATTGGTACGCAGTTTTTGACCGATTTAAAAAACGGGTCTCTTTCTGATCGCCAGTCAACAAACGACGAAAAAATTTTTCATCGATACTATACATTTAAATTTGTCTATCAAAAGTTAATTTTACGATCTTATACGGATGCGCAATCTCTCAGAAAGTCTCAACAGTCAAACGATGATTTACAATTACCACATCACAAACTCTTCGACATTGCTTTGATCTGCACCGACTATTAATTTGGCCTTCTTTAAAAATACTTAAAATAATCGTTCGCCTCATGCAAGCCTCCGCGTATGCTTAATTCAACAACCGGAATGTCTCTGTAAAGTTTTAATCTAGTTTTGCCGCAAAATTTCATACGCACGTCTTGTTCTTGTTCACAATAAATGGCAGTTTGTTGTCAAAAACTGTCGGTATCGCTTAAACTATCGCTTAAAGATGTTTGTGTTGTTTGCGCGGGTTGATGTGTTATTCAAAAAGTTCAGTCTTTTTTTGAACACCTCGTATACTGGTCGCTACTACGCGTCCGGCGTCCTTCAATTAGCCAATCGGAGGGTAATTTTAGAATAGCATTCTTAGTATTGAGAATAATTATTGAGAGAACGTACATTTGCAAACTCACTGTCAAGGCGAACGTACGGCAGCGAACTGACGGTTCTTTCTTTCAAGAAATTCATAAACATCGCTGATTATGATTAAAGACACAACTAGGCCCTCATGCAAAACACAAAGAACCTTCTTATAATTACTAACCAAAAGTAGTCTCAAAGAAGACTACTATTAGACTATATAATGATTTGCTGGTCTTCTGCTTCTGCTTCTTCTTCTCCTTCTCCTTCTTCTTTCAACACAACCAAGTGTGAGTCTTGACCCGCTCAATGACTTTCTTCATTCCGTCCTCTCACTAAACAACTTTCTCCAGCCTCTCACACTTTCAACCATCCTATACGTCGTCTATCCATCTTATCCTAGGTCTTTTTCTAATTTTTCGACCTGTTGGTTTCTACTTGTGGTTATTTCAAACTTTCTACTACCGTCCATTTTTCTGACGTGACCCAGCCATTCTAATCTTTAACTCTTGATGAACCGGAACATATCAGGACCGTGTATTAATTGATCCACCTCATAATTCGTTCGTATCATCCAGGACCAGTCTTCAGTTTGCCAACGATCAACTATTGGCAAAATCAACATTTCGCCATTATGCACGAACAAAATAATACCAGCAAATAAACCAGATTACTATTCTGCACCATCTGAAAAAAAAAATGAAAGCCTGGCTCATTGACACTTGTTCATCCAACGGAACAACGGAATGTCGATAAACCTGAAAAGGAGAAACTACAGGTAAGTTTACCAGACATAAAATCAACTGTTTTCGTGCTAACGGAAGAAGAATTTGGACAGAACAGAGTCATGCTAATGAAGACATTATCGTTTGATCGTACGACAAAATACGAATTCTCTTTATATCTTGACAAATTAACCATCATTAAAATTTGACGCTTTATAGTTCAGCTGTGAATCGTAAATGATCCGCATATTTTACGTCTGTCATTTAAAATTTATAAAATTAAAATAGACTGACCTAAATCTTAATTATTGCATTATACTAAACTAATTTCGGAATTCTAAAAATTGGAATTGTCTTTATTTTTCCTCACAAACAAAAAGTTCGGCTTCATAGTAACCGACTTCTTAATCAAGCAAATTATTAATCGTAACATTGTTAGCGTATTTATTGACAGATTTTGTAATAAATTATTTTTGCTATTAGTTAACTGGACTATTTTTTAATTTAATTATTATTAATACCAACTATTATTTAATCGGGTTATTATATGTTTATTGAACTATTATTTAATAGAACTAGTATTTATTTCAACTACTAGTAAGTTGGACAATTTATTAATTGAACTATTATTTAATTGAATTACTAAAATTTCAACTATTAGGTAAATGAACTATTAGTTAGTTGAACTACTACTGATTCCTACAATTAGTTAATTGGATTTATTAATTGTATTACTATTAATTTCATCTATTATATAATTAGGCTCTTAGTTTATTCAACTAATACTAAATTCAAATATTATTTAATTGGACTATTAAATATTGATATTAGTTTACTATTGATTCCGACAAATAGATAATTGGATTTTTTAATTGTACTACTTTTAATTTCAACTACTAGTTAATTAGACTATTAGTTTATTCTACTAATAGTAATTTAAAATATTATTTGATAGCACTATTGGTTTATAACGTAAAAATTGCACACTCAACAATTTTACGGGGACAAAGTTATGTTGTACACATAGAAAAATATAAATTCGTAGAAAGTGGGGAGAAAATGAAACTAAAACTACCGTTAGAGCGGTGGTGCTTCAAAAGAATAAGTATTAAAATGTTGTAGTAAGGAGCGGTAGTTGTTCATAGAGACAACCTTGAGTTGGCGCCTGTAAGACTGCTAAAAATATGAAAAGGTCACATAGCGGACGAACCGTCATAAAATTGTATTATTTTCAAGGGTGTCAGAATTCTGCCCTAAGATTGTAAAAAGTTAAGTGCATTTAACAAAGGAACCGTTAGATTAGACAGAGAGAGATGAGAGCGAGATGGAGATAGACGCTAAGTTTTCCCACTACGCCTACACGCGCAATTAACTGACGAATAACGGAACGCGTCATTTTCTACGCGGGACGTTTTCACTAGACAGATTGGGTAAATTTGAAATTAGCGGTATGTCAGACCAATCGGCGTGTATTTTGTAGATAGTTGGTGAGGGTAGTTCTAAGCAATGTATAAAAAACTAAGTGGTAGGAATTTAAGGGAGTCTACGGAAATATTATACTTAAAAGACTCGTATCTAGTGTGTTAAGAAATTTGTCGGTAATTTAAATAAACATATTTCAATCGCAACGAAAAAGTCAGTTACGGTAACGCGATATTAAGTATCGTGAAAGCTACATATTATAAACATTTAATAATCGTTTACAAGAATAACGTTAGTTCAGAGAAATTAGAGAAGATAAGTTAAAATCGAGTAACATATCCAAGTTTTACTTAATACAGCATCAATCGTTGAATGACGAAATACATCGCGAAAATTAATGTGTTAAATACACAGTACGGGACAGTCGGTCGGTATTTGTTATCAATCCGGTGTTGGACGCACTTAGCTTTAAACAAGAATATACTGTGTATTCAGCAAGTGTATTAGCATACGGCACCTGTGTAGTTATCACTAAGTTGTCAAAGTGAATGGTGTTTAATACCTGTGAAACAAGTATATAAATTAGTGCAAAACTAACAAGGATAACTGCTCAACGATTAACGTCGGACGACCCGCCTGGAACGTGCAGAATTGATTACATCGCGGCTCAGAGTGGATTCAACATGCAAGTAACTAATAAAATGAACTCTCATTTTACTATTGTCTATTAAATTTAAATGTATGTAACTCATATTTGGTGACTCAATTAGTCAAAGAATCCATAGCCAAGAAATAAGCACAATCAAATTTTATAGCAAACTTATTAAAAGTAATTATCTACAAATTTTGTAATATGTAAATACAAATTAGTTATTAAAAACTTAATTAATAACAGTCAAATTGTGTTTATTTATTACTGACGCCCTGGGATAATTCTTAAGAGTCGGTACACTAAAGTAAGTGTTACATTATTTTGCTGATAATTAGTATGTTATAAATATTAATATTGTCATTGGGTAAATTAGCTTGATAAACTCTTACTTTGCACATGCTCGTAGGCCAAGTGTAGTATGTATAATAGTAACGTGAAATTTTATTAAGGCCTATTAAAAGTGTATTATTGGTTTATTGAACTATTATTTAATAGATCTAGTATTAATTTCAACTATTAGTTACTTAGAGTATTATTTAATTGAACTATTATTCATTTCAACTATTATTTAATTGGCCAATTAGTTTATTGGACTAGTATTTAATAGAACTAGTATTAAGACTATTAGTTTACTGAACTATTATTTAGGAGAACTACTAATAACTTTAACTATTAGTGAATTGGACTATTTGTTGAAATAACTAGTATTGATTTCAACTATTACTTAAATGCCCTATTTGTTAATTGACCTATTATTTAAATGTACTAATATTATTTTCAACTGAGAGTTAATTGGACAATTAATTTTCTGCACTATTATTTAATAGAACTAATATTTATTTCAACCATTAGTTAACTGGACTATTTGTTAATAGAACTATCACTTAATTAAAATACTATTAATTTCAGCTATTAGTTAAATAGACTGTTAGTTAATTAAAAATAAAAATAGTTGTTAGTTATTCATTTAAAATGTTAATTAATTGCACTATTATTTAATTGAACTACTATTAATTTCAACTTTTAATTAATTGGGCTATTTGTTAATTGAACTATTATTTTTTATTATTTTATAATTAGATTATTAGTTTATTAAACTAATATTTAGTAGAACTAAACTATTGTTAATTTTAATGATTAGTCAATTTGACTATTTTTAAAATAACTACTATTTAATTGAACTGTTATTCATTCCAACTATTAAATAATTGGACTACTATTTAATTGCACTACGAAAAATGTCAACTATTATCTACTAGAACTATTAGTTAATTGGACTATAATTTAATTGAACTACTATCTTTTGCTACTATTAGTTAATTGAACTATTATTAATTTCAACTATTCATTAACTGGACTACTTGTTAATAGAACTATTAATTCATTGAACGTCTATTTATTTCAACTATTAGTTATTTGTACTATTATTTAATATAACTACTATTACTACAACTATAAGTTATTTCAACAATTAGTTAGTTGAAATATTATTTAATTGAACAAATATTAATTTCAACTGTTAGTTATATACACTATTTTTAAAAGAACTATTATTCATTCCAACTATTAGTTAATTAAACTATTATTTATTAGAGCTACTATTAATTCAAACCATTATTTAATTTGTCTATTATTTAATAGAATTACTTTTAACAACAATTATTTTTAATGCACTATTAGTTAATTGAACTATTATTTATTAGGACTACTATTAATTTTGTCTATTGTTTAAATTAACTATTAGGTAAGTGAATTACTTTTAACTTAAAATATTATAAAATTAGACTATTAGTTTATTGAACTTATGGTTAATAGTATTATTATTATTTCAACTACTAGTTAATTAAACTATTAGTTATTTATACTATTATTTAATTGAACTACTACCGTTTCAACTATTAATTGCTTTGACTATTTTTAATTGTACTATTATTAATTTCAGCTATTAATTAATAGGCCGATTTGTTTATTGAACTATTATTTATTAGAACCACCATTAATTTCACTAGTAATTAGTTGGACTATTTGTTAAATGATCTATTCCTTATTGGAACTACTATCCATTTTAACTATGAGTTAATGGGATTACTATTTAAGTGAATTATTATTAATTTCAACTATTATTTAATTGAACTGCAATTAATTTAAAACATAAATTATTTCTACTATTATTTACGTTAACTAGTATTCATTTCAAATATTAATTAATTGGATTATTAGTTAATTAAACTCCTGTTAATTTAAACTATAGGTAATTCAACTATTTGTTAACTGACGTACTATTCACTTCAGCTGTTAGTTAATTTTTCTATTTGTTAATATGACTGTTACTTAATAGATCTACTATTCATTTCAAATATTAGTTATTTAGACTATTATTAGTAGAACTATTATTCATTACGACTATAAATTATTTCAACGATTAGTTAGTTAGAATACTATTTAACTGAACTAAAATAATTTCAACTATTAGTTAATTGGTCTATATGCTAAAAGAACTATTACTTAATTGAACTATTATTCATTCCAACTATTAGTTAATTAAACTGCTAATTAATAGAACTACTATTAACTTCAACTTTTAGTTAAATGGACTATTAGGTAATTTAACTACTATTTTTAGTTTATTTTCATTAATTGGGCTACTTGTTAATTGGATTACTATCGAATTCGTCTATTATTTAATTGGACTATTAGTTTATTGACCTACTATTTTTTATTATATATAGTTACACTATTAGATAATTGAACTATTGTATAATAGTACTACTATTAACTTTAACTATTAGTTAATTAAATTATTAGTTATTTGGACTATTATTTTATTGAACTACTATTCGTTTCTACTATTATTTAATTGAGCTACTATTAATATCAACTATTAATTAATTGGATTATTTGCTAATTGAACTACTATTATTTTAACTGTTAGTTAATTGGACTATTGATTAATTAAACTAATATTATTTTCAACTTTTAATTAATTAGACTATTTCTTAATTAATTGAACTACTATTCATTTCAACTACTTGTTATTTATACTATTGTTTAATTGAACTACTGTTCATTTCAACTATTACGAATTGAACTATTTGTTAATTGGACTAGTTTTAGTTTCATCTATTATTTAATTGGACTATTAGTTTAGGAAACTACTATTAATTCGCCTGTCAATTTTATTGAACTATTATTTAATTGTACTACTATTGATTACAACTATTAGTTATATTTACTATTATTTAAGTCAACTACTATTATTTTCAAATATTAGTTAATTAGAACATTATTTAATTGAACTGCTATTAATTTCAGCTATTCGTTAAATAGACTATTTAATTCTATTACTATTAATTTCCACTATTAATTAATTGGGCTATTTGTTAATAGAACTATTATTTAATAGTACTACTATTAATTTCAACTATTAGGGTTAAATGGACTATTATTTAGTTGAAAATAAACAAAAGGCTAAGGTTTATGACGAAATGGATACATCTCATGAGGCTGAACTGATGGTAAGTCTTGCTGTCAAAAGAACCAGGTGATTCCTAAGAAATTTGACCAAGTACCCTACTATTTACGCCAGCTGTATATTTATAATTTTACTATCTCCAAGAGAATTTGTCATAAGAAACTATCAAAAGACAAAATTTTCTCCTATGTTTGGCTAGAAAACAAATTTCGTCATCATCACCATTAGGCCTTAAACCTGTTCCGGAACTCGTCTCCTCCTGGGTCTACTGACAACTCTCTTCCCAGTAGGGTGATAATCCAAGGCAGCCACAGGTAGACGTATATCAGGCATCCGATTCAAGTGTTCACACCATCTCCTTCTGTGGTCTTCAATTCTTTGGTGCAATGATACAATGTTTAAGTCACGTCTAATATCCTCGTTCCTTCTCCAATCAAAGAGAGAACAACCTTGCGTCCCTCTTAGAAATTTCATTTTGGCTGCCTGAATCCTCTGCATGTCCCTTTTACAAAAAGTCCATGTCTCACTAGCATACAGAAGTGTGGGTACAGCCACAGTTTTATAAAATTTAATTAGGGCATCCTTTCGTAAGTGTATTTTTCAGGTACCTATGAATCGTTCCACAGATGCGTCTAAAGTTTGTTAGCTTACTATCCCAATCAATATCAGTTCCGTATGAAATATTACCAGCCAGGCAATTAAAACGACTAACCTAATCAAATCATGAAAACGAAATTAAGAAAGGTTATAATCAAACTGCCTCTGCAGGTATACTCGTATCACAGGTTAAAATCTACTGACCTGACAGGCGTCCGCACCGTTAAACTGATTGCTATTAGCTGCAGAGGATAGAATAAAAACATAATACTCATTGGCATAATACCCAAATTGTTGTAAATAAAGCACCACTATCTCTTAAGATAATAAAAATTATATTTCCAGTAGTGGGGCATTCCTTCATCCCCCTGATAAAAATTGATAAAATAACGTAAGAGGTAACAAACGTGGTTATGCAATATTATCCAGTGCATTGAAATATACAAGTACTGTCTAACACATAAATATAATGAACAAATTGCTAAAACAAAAATTAAAATTAAAATTGAATCAAAACATGTTATGTCCTAAACAGCTGCAGAACTCGTTATGTGCAAATGTTTTTTTAGTTAAAATTCTCTATAATTTGATACTTTACATGTATTTTTTAGATTTTATCAAAATTTTTACAAAAGTATTCACATAATAAATTTTCTATATAGGTAACTCGAAGTTTCTTGCAGCAATTATATAATATTGTGATGTTATTCAATTTTTTTTTATTCTGCAAGTAGTGTAATTTCGTTTTTGTGTTAAAAAGACAAAAACAAAATTACACTACTTGGAGAAGAAACAAAATTGAATAACGTCACAATATTACATAATAAATTATAAATATGTATGTTATGTTATAACTAAATCTTGTAAATAAAGAAAGACTTATTAGCAGCCGAATTTTTATTAATGAGCACTGTTGAATTTAAGTAACGAAGCCACTTAAGGTTTATCAGTTTCCAAGCTAATAACAAATACACAGACAGTTATTTACAAAGATGACGGAAAGGGTATTAATCATTTTGTTTTAGAAATGACACAAGCGGACACAATGGCCTACAGCCAAATGTTCACTTCGCCATTTAGCGTTTTGGCCTAGAATCAAGTTTCTTGAACCTACTGCGTCTAGTCCTCCGTGTACGCACGCGCCTATGCACATTTGTACGTGTGAAGTATGGTTTACGCAGATGTTAAACTAAACGAAAACGTGAAATACGAGGCAATCAAGTAACACAAATGTTTTTATTGTAACATGTCCCACTACTAGATGTAGGCCGACTACACTTAGAAGATGTTTTTTTTTTAATCCTTCTGAGTTTGATAGCTCATACTGATGACTCAGCTATTTTGCTTCTGCGGTTAGGTACTTCTTTTATCATTATCATCTTCTTCTTCACATTACGGCAAAGGGATGGTGCTGTCTGTTCCGCCTTCAAAGATCCTCCAGCCATCTCTTCCTGGATCTACCCACACGCCTGTGTCCTATAGGCTTATATTTCCAGACTTTTACTTCCATATTCCTTAAGGAATGGAAGTATGGTGATGGCAAAAAAAATCGTGTTCGAGATTATTGCAGATTCTGGTTCTACTACACTCAAAACATGAAAAAAAGTCGTTTTCCGAAAAGTGTCTGTGTGTCTGTCTGTCTGTCTGTCTGTCTGTCTGTCTGTGTGTCTGTCTGTAGATTTTTTTTCTATGGCAAACGATAACTGCCGCAAATTCAAACAGAATCAAATAATGTTTTGCATACAGCCCGGTTTTGCAGAGTTCTCGCGACCTATTGTTTTTGGTGAAGATCGGTTGAGGGAAAGGGGTAGTTTACCTGCAACGGTTTTTTTTTAGCAAGGGTAATTTTGTTTGTTTGGCAAACGATAACAGCCGCAAATTCAAACAGAATCAAATAATGTTTCGCATACAGCCCTGAATTGTAGAGTTCTCAAGACCTATTGTTTTTGGTGAAGATCGGTTAAGGGAAAGGGGTAGTTTACCTGTAACGTTTTATGTTTTAACAAGGGTATTTCCTATGGCAAACGATAACAGCCGCAAATTCAAACAGAATGAAAAGATTATTTGCATACAGCCCTAAATTGTAGAGTTCTCAATACCTTTTGTTTTTGGTGAAGATCGGTTAAGGGAAAGGGGTAGTTTACCTACAACGTTTTTTTAACAAGGGTATTTTCTATGGCAAACGATAACAGCCGCAAATTCAAACAGAATCAAATAATTTTCTGCATACAGCCCTGATTTGTAGAGTACTCAAGACCTATTGTTTTTGGTGAAGATCGGTTGAGGGGAAGGGGTAGTTTACCAGCAACGTTTTTTATCATGCGTATTTTCTATGGCAAACGACAACTGCCGCAAATTCAAACAGAATCAAATAATTTTTTGCATACAGCCCTGATTTGTAGAGTACTCGCGACCTATTGTTTTTGGTGAAGATCGGTTGAGGGGAAGGGGTAGTTTACCTGCAACGGTTTTTTTTATCAAGGGAAATTTTTTTTTTTTGGCAAACGATAACAGCCGCAAATTCAAACAGAATCAAATAATGTTTTGCATACAGTCCTGATTTGTAGAGTACTCAAGACCTATTGTTCTTGGTGAAGATCGGTTAAGGGGAAGGGGTAGTTTACCTGCAACGTTTTTTTATCAAGCGTATTTTCTATGGCAAACGATAACAGCCGCAAATTCAAACAGAATCAAATAATTTTTTGCATACGTCCCTGAATTGTAGAGGTCTCAATGACTTTCGATTTTGGTGAAGATCGGTTAAGGGGAAGGGGTAGTTTACCTGCAACCTTATACGTTTTAACAAGAGTAAAGTACTTGAAAATTTATTTAAACTTTTTGAAACAATGGTAATATTTAAAAATAAAATAATTTTGTTGCCAGGCAATAAAATTAAAATTTTTTCATTTTAATGTACATCATATATAAGAGAAAATATATCGCGCTTGGCAGGCGATATTAAGATTTAAATATAAATCTTAGAATATGGAAGTCATGTATGGTTCTCCATACCGATATTTTTAGATAGTCATGAATCTGACATTCAGTCTAAGTGTTTTCCATTGTTGTTTACAGTCTTTTAAGCTTTCGTTCAAGTTAAAAACTTGTAGTTCTTGTCTTATGGGCTCATTCTTTATACGGTCAAGTTTAGAACATCTTTTAACTCCTCTTGAGAACGCCATTTCCGAGGCCTGTATTTTTTATATTCTTGTTTCTCGGTTGTTGTCCATTATTCACATCCATAGGACAGTACAGGGGCCCCCATAAGTTTGTAAAACTTTAATTTTGTATCTCGACGTACCTTGTTTGTCCCACAGATCGTCTGAAACTTAACATCAGTATCATAATTCTTATCAGAGCCAATATCATTTTGTAAATAGTTCACACTTCCGGAGTCTGAGAGTTTTGGTATTATACCCGGGCTATTAAAAAAAAACCACCTCCCTTTCCTCTCCTAGGACACTAATTTGGAACTGTTTTACACATTACTTCGGGCTAGGCCTACTAGGGCTCGCATTCTGCTTGTTTTTCTTCTTCTTCGTCTTCTTCATCTTCTCCTTTTTCTTCTATATTATGTTGCCCAAATCTATCTTTCTCACACGAGGAATCTCTTCTGCGAAGCGTATCACACAGTCCCATGAGTCACTCCTCAATGAATCGCGAAAGTTGTCGCTTTTTCCTGGTCCCGTACTACATATACAATGTTTTCAGAATACTTATGTATACCGTATTTCAATCCGTAAAGTTAAGTAATTCTTAATCTTTTAGTCTCAACACGTTTGCAAAAAATTTTCTTTCCCAAGACTAGGTTCCTTAGTTTAGGTTTAAATATAATTCCATAGTAATATTCATATTTACTCATATTACTCTTGTTCTTCTAATTTATAATAAATAATAACCGTTTATATTTTAAAATAAGAATATATTTTATTTTTTTTGTTTATAATATTTCGACAGTTTTTTAATTTACTGTCATCATTCGAAGTATAATTTATAATAAATCGTCAATAAATTAATTTCAAATTTAATAAATATTAACAAACATAATAAAAACAAAATATGAAATAATAATATTTTAAATTTATTAACGATTCGTTATAAATTATACTTCTGATGATGACAATAAATTAAAAAACTGTTGAAACATTGTAAACAACAAACAATAAAATATATTCTTGTTTTAAAATATAAACTATTATTATATACTATAACTCCGATAGTAATAGAGTACATCGGTTTTGAATAATATTGTGAAGTGCAGGTTCAGCATGTTGATGAATGAAGTAGAAGAAAACACTTGAATGTCACAACAGTGCTTAGTTCAGTTCGCTTTTAGTTGCTTTGTGATTGTACAGCGTTGTTTTGATTGTTTTATTAAGTTGTTTTACAGCGTCCTATGATTGTTCCCAGGTGCCACTCTGGTACATTAATTGTGGTTTACTTATTAAACTTTATATTTTTTTTTTTATAATTAGTTTTGTTTCTTTAAACAACAAACTTAAAAAAAAATATTCTTATTTAATATAACTTCTTAAGCCGCTGTTGTCGCCGGAGAAGTCTGCAGTGGGCGAGCATCCACTCTCCAACGCTGAACATCGCGTTCTCTTAGGAGACCAAGACCTTGTCATCGGAGAGTTTCTACTACTCTCGGCTGTACATGGAGTTCGTGGAAATCTTCAAACATGGTTCCGTCGCTATGAATTGAAGGGAAAGAGCGCCCTATTGAATAGGAGCTGGTATGCTGTGACCCCAAGCCAATCAGATAGCAGTTGGAGCTGATTGGTCGATGCTGCTTTCCAGCTT
Organism: Magicicada septendecula; assembly: GCA_034769895.1. Classification (NCBI taxonomy): domain Eukaryota; kingdom Metazoa; phylum Arthropoda; class Insecta; order Hemiptera; family Cicadidae; genus Magicicada; species Magicicada septendecula. Next base: position 65,983,307 of record CM068375.1, read on the forward strand.
AGATCGTGCTGGTACAAAAGTTTATAAAAGTGGGCCTTCTCAGGCAAAACACACAGCATAGCTCTACGTCATCTCTGAGGTGAATTGGTGGACACCGTACAAATCTAGACACTGATGATGGCCTCCGATGGTGGGGCCGAAACGTTTGTCAATAACGACAACTACCTAACACCCGGCTGATAATAATAATTTCAATAATTCTTATCTAACATCACGCATTAACACATTACGTAATTTCAAATTACATTCAGCAATAAAATCGTTTACAATTGGTACACTTCTTCTTCACTGCGTAATGTGTATCAATACTATCACGTACTTAACCGAAAATGCAATGCAGGTAGACTACGGTTATTGGGTAAAGTACCGTTGGGCTTGGAGTTGGCACGAGCTGCCCTGCTATCGCGTGAGTCCGTGTACTCGTTTTGCCTACCTTGCGCCGTCTACACTTTTTTGTGCTAATAGGTAGGTAGGTATCCGACTACAATTACGTGTTTTTATTTATTTATTTATTTTAACAAGAATATTTGTTGTCAAGTGAATATTTCTTTCGCCAAACGTCTTTGGCGTTATTGTTATTTCAAATGTGTCGACAGTGCCAGTTCCCATCTTTACAAATCCATCTTCGTCACGCTTTACGTGCAATCATTCGCGCGCGCGAATAAATGAATGAAAATTTTTTTGTTCATACCCAGTCGTTTCTTCTTAATGTTGTTGACCAAGTAATTAATGAATTCAGAACGGTGATGATACTGATTGTATGTGTAGAAAATTAAAAGAACAAAATTAAAATCAAATTTACAGATGAATTTGACTTTAAACAATACAGAAATCGAATGAGTTCATCATCATCCAGGGACTAGGCCCTGTTCTGGAACCCATCTCCTCCTTGGTATACCGAGATCTCTCTTCCCAGTAGGATGATAACCCAAGGCAGCCACAGGTAGACGGATATCAGACATGCGATTCAAGTGATAACACCGTCTCCTTCTATGGTCTTCAATCTTCTGGTACAAGGATACAATATTTAAATCGCGACTAATATCCTCTTTCCTTCTCCGATCAAAGAGAGAACAACCTTGCGTCCCTCTTAGAAATTTCACTTCGGCTGCCTGAATCCTCTGCATGTCCCTTTTACCAAATACCAAAATGTCTCACTAGCATACGGGAATGTGGGGACAGCCACAGTTTTATTTTTTCAGGTACCTTTGAATCGTTAAATGGCATGATTTATAATCAGTAAAGTTAACAATCATTTGAAAGTATTTGGGTTAAGTGATGCATGTAATGTTGAGGGTGGGGGTGAAAGAGGGCCACCACTGTACCTCTGGCACAAGCCCGCCCATACCAGCTCCTAAGTTCCTTCTATCCGTAACTTACTACCATTATCGCCGCAAACCACAAAAGCTAACCACAGAAGACCAGGAAAAGTCCCCGCTCTCCATCCACTGGCTACGTCGACGATCGAGCTGGAACCCTGTTCTTACAAGGAGACTAACTCAGTTCGCCTCTATAGCATGTAAAAATATAATTCTTGATATAAGACAAAACGTTCCCCACTAGGGGCATCGGGGAGGCGGCGTTTCAGTACGCAGACAGGCAAATTGAGGAGGCCACCCCCCCCCTCGAAATCGAGCTGGGAACATGGGAACAGAACGTCGAGCTTTACGTTTGATACACCGCCGTCCTCTCCGCACCAAAACCCCCAACACTGCTTTATATGCCCTGTATACATCATTCCCTCACTTAAACACCTTTCTCCATAAAATACACTGGAAATACGCCAAACAGCCAAAACCCGCACAGCAATACAATCCATCGCCACTCGCATCAATAGACCAGTTCGAAATACACAGAGCCCCCACTTCTTCATCAACCGCCTCCTGGCTCTTGCGAATGAGCCTCCACCCCATACATCGACGAAGAAGAACCCGCATCAGGAAGGTCTCTCAACCCGACTAATGAGCTAAACTGGCATCGACAAACTGAATAAAATAAAATAAACCAAACTGTACACAACTCCCCTCCCCCGTCCACAAACATCGTCTAATCCTACTACGCAATAATAAAATGAAATAACTAATTCCAACAAAACATAAATACCTAATATAAAACCTACAAACCTGTCCCAGGCCGATCCCTTGACGCCATTATGACGCTTCCCGCCTTCTTTAGCATCACCCGCTGCTCGTCTCTGGTCGCCTATGTCTTGAAGTTTGGCATTAAAACACCCCCTCACCCTCTCCTAGTGGCTGTCACATCAACACCAAGTCAGACACACTCTCTTTACTTTCAGGTACCTCCACCTTCTCAACGACCGGTCAGCGCTGGCGTGCGAAACCAACCAACCAACTCTCCTACCCATACGGCTGAAGGGGCTTTGTCCCAAAACAGCCTGAGTTTGATCCTAACAAGGGCCAGTTTCGAACAGCTCAAAAAAACCGGGAACAGGCCCCCCGTCAAGGCAGTGTGTGCTAGAAACAGCCACCGAAAATCAACGTTATTGCCCTAGGGACGTGTAGAGTGCAGGCAGGTTTTCAGATTCCGAAAATCGGCGTCTCGCCTGCGTTTAGACGAGAGCGCATATAGTGGCAGCAGGCACCGGTACACGCGCGCAGGTAGTCCGATTCGAGACAGTTTACCGCAATGAAACGTACATTCAGGCTTCAGAAACCAGCGCCGAGTCGGAGCATTCTGCACGTGTTTGTTTTATTCGTTTGTGTTACGTTTCATATTTTGCAGATGGATAAGGAAACATTCATATCTAATGTTTTATTGAAATTTGGTAATTTTTGACAAGAGACTCGAGGAATACTACAATAGGGTCGTTGCAGATGCCTGTTGGCAAGATATATCAAATGAAATGTGTGTTCTAGGTAAGCTGATAGAGAATAATTTCATGGACACCACTTCTCTCTTGTTCCAGTTTTAAGCTAAACCACCTTCTGAAGCAAGAGTAAATAAACACACAGCTTCTTCACTGTTTAACTCCCTGACTATGACTGAATCTGTACTGTTTCAACGTCTATACGACCCTACCTACGCCAGCAACCTGTCTGCACTCTACGCGTATCCTTAGACGTGGACAAAGCCTTCGATCTTCCAGGCTGCCTTCCCCAACCCAAACCCAAACTGCCTTCCGTGCAGTTTCCTTCTCTTTCCCTACCTGCTCTTGTCGGCGCCAGTTATAGGAACCTGACCACCTGCCGGCACTCTACGCGTTCACTTACCTCCCACCACCTAGAGCCGTAGCATCGGGCCAATCAAACAGCGACTTATCATGAAGGGCTCTCTTCTGCCTGAAGAGGAGTAGAAGAGGAGTAGGCTGCGTAGACGGGCTATGCTACTTGGGTTCACTAAGCTTGGTGTCAGAACGCCCGCCGAGATAGGAGTGATTTCCTCGAAGATATTGTCAGAGTCGAGCTAACTAACCCTTTGCAAGACACACAACTTGGCCCGGTTTACGCCTGCCCAAATCCAGACGAAATCTGTTTACCTCACGTGCCGCTATGAGTTGGTGTGTGTATGTGTGTCAGATGGAAATAACAGAAGCCGGGACCCGCCGCGCCTTGGATGGCTGTATAGGCCTCCTTCGTTACAACGTCTGTCAAAAGTTTAAGTAGATCCTCTGTAATCCTATTATTGGCTCTTCCTCTTCAACGAGTAACAACCATATGACGTGTATATACTGACTAAATAGTCTAAAAAGTGAGTTTTGTTTACCAAAATCCTGATCTATTTATCTTTATTACAAATTATTATGTGATGATTTCTCTTGTTTTGAACCCGTATACAAACTTTTCTTTAGACAAAAGTCAATTACGGTAGAATGGCTGCGTTTAGTCCAATACGTTATAATTTATAAAGTTTGAGAACTTTGTACGTACTTGTTTTATAAATATCACTTATCACACGTTGCTTGACTCTGAATTTAATTTAACACTGTTTCGTTAAATAATTTTTTAATTAATAATTAATTATTTAATTGGTTCTGTTTAAATAATTGTTGTTTATACATGAGTAATTAAATTGTTGTAATCCCCGTTAGTTGAATGTAAACAGCTTTGTAGACCTCTTGAAGTTCGTTCGCACTTCCGTTGAATTATATCGTCTGTGTATGTTAATGTGTAGTTTTGACAAAGTTATTTATATAATTCAAAACTTCACGTACCTTTAGTGTCGTACTAGAAGTTCAGGTAGTCTCAGTTTGTTTGTAAACTGTTAAGTTTTCATAAAACAGTATGACTGCACTGTTTGTGTTTAAGTGAGCACATTTGAATTTTACCTGGGCACCATTATGGAATTCCTGGTTAGTATTCCATAAAAATAATTTATTTGAATATTAGAATAATTAATTTTGACTGAATTTAAATTATTTGTTGATTGTGTGATTAGAATAATATCAGGAATTAATTTCCTTCTTATCTATTTATTTGATTCTAACTGTTGGCGGTTCACTTGTCTGAATAGTAGCCAACTTAACTGGTTGCTTGCTTTGAATTCGCAACTCATTAATTGTTAAAAAAGAATTAATCACTTGTTCAAATAATTACTGACAATGTTTGTTAGTTCACAATTCATTTGTTTATTGCTCACTATTTACTTGGTTCAAATTAATACTGCTAACGGATTACAAATCATCCGGCTTTCAACTTTTTTAACTCAGTTGGTTTGTAATGACAACTCTAACAATAATCGATTGTTTGTTTACAAATATTTGATACCTCAAGGGTGACTTCTTTTAAGTTACAGGATAAAACGCCAATGCCTTGCGATACAATGCTATTACAAGAATCTAAATTAATAGGTTAGACACCTTTAATCATTGAAATCAGTTGACGAAAAGTTCGTTTAACCGTGACACATTTGAGGTTAGTTACGGTAATGCTAATACATGAATTCTTATATTCGGAATATTGTAATTCCTCTAGATAAAATAAAAACAGTGCTTAGTACTTATGATATTATTGTTTTTTGCGTTAGTATACAGGTGTATTATGTGTTATTCTGCTAACAGCTTATTCATAAACAAGGTAAATATAAGGCACAGTATTCCCTGAATTATAATCTCATGGATTATTTATTAACACACTTCACGATCTGGTAAACTGATCGTGATTTCACTGCACTGTTTACGCGTATGAACGATTATATTTTCTTCTGAAATAACAATTTATTGGTTAGGTATTGTACCTAACCTCGTTCTCTTAAATCGCACTTCTGGTAAAGATATCACTACTGGTTTCGATGCACTTGACTATATTTAAACTTCTTCCTTCTTGTTGATTATAAAATTTTGATGATAATTTTGGTCTGGATTCGTAGTTGCTGGTTGAGTGGAAATCGACAAAATGTGTTTTGTTTACACGTGCATTTGTATATATACTTTTCTTAGATCGCCGCTAGGCTGTGTTAACTGTTTTCTAAGGTAGTTCCTGATTGGTTGAAAATGATGTCATGATACGTAATTCTATTTATAGCCATTACATAATTGTATTGAAAGAATCAGTGTCGTTGTTGATATTATTTCTTGTATTTATTCGAAATTCACAAAATTTATGATGCTAACGTTTATATCTCAGTTATTTTAAGTAGAAATTAGGTTCTACTATTAGCATTGTATAGCTCGTTTCTTTCTCTTTATTTTGACATGACTTGATGCCAGTTTGGTTATAGTTTTCATTAACAATTTCTATTTTAATAATAGCCTAATCTAAATAATGCATTGTTTACAGGCGTCGTCTGCTAAACGTTGCAGATGCGACTTTTAACTTTTTACTTATTATTTATTTAACTACCCTTAATTTCTATTCTGAACATAATTATTTGATTGAATGAACATATTATTATTTATAAATGCTGTATCCAGCTGAGCAATATTAATTATTAGTACATATTTGTTGATTATTGATTATAAACTTCCTTATTTGACTATTCTTATTTCAACATTTTTTCTTATTTCCTATACTTATAACATTACTCATGGAGTGGTGATTTACACCTTTATTGTTATTAATTTTATTATATCTCCCTATATTTTGTAGGGTCTCTACATGATTCTGACTTTCATGATTTATTTGTGTCATCATTGGTTTGTTATTTCATTACAAGATTTTGTTCCTTGACTAATAGTACATCTCCTTACATATTTTATCTTCTTATAACAGTATCTAGATACATTTAGTGGTTACATTAATTGTTACCTTTAGCTCATTTCATTATTATAACTTATACAATTGGTTCTCTTATTATCTTTTATAGTTCATGATTAACCATAATATCTTTCTTTATATTTGTCCTTTAAATCAGTACTTTGACATTATTCAGCTGATGTGCTGTTTCCAATAATAATACATGTTACAAATATCATTCTTGTCATCTTTTATCTTATTTATTTTATTTGACTTGGTTTATTAATGGTTTTACTAAGCTCACTTAACAGTCTATTTGGGAAACGTGTCTTGTCAATTCGTCTCTGTCAAATTGTCTGTTTATGTTGTAGTGTCATATTATGCAGATAGTGGATTTACTACTGTTCACCTGAAGGTCTTATCTCCTTTCATTCTTTAATGGTTTCTAATTTTAACTATTACCTTCTTCCTAGTTACCTATACTTGGTTCTTACTTATCTTTATTTTAGTATCATTCACTCTTTTGGTGTTTTTAATATTATGGAACGTTTTGTGACTTTACAAAGGTAGATATAGCAAAAAGACTCTTTCGACTATTATCTTTATAGTAGAGAAATGTAAGGCCTCAGCTTAAGCTTAAACCCCCCTCGACTTCTTCTTCTGGCACTACGGTACCTGTAGAACCCTGGTCTGCTCAACGGTTCTCCTCCATTCTTCTCTGACCAGAGCCCTACTCCTCCAACCTGCCACTTGCATCTCCCTCAAATCCCCTTCTACATCTCCATACCGTCTTTTCCTCGGACGTCCTCTCCTCCTTACTCCCTCCGGCTTCCTTTCCAATGCCATTTTTGGGCCTCGATCACTTCTCATTCTCACCACGTGGCTCAACCATCTCAACATTTGCGCCTTCACAGCCGCAAATATTTCCGCTTCTCCATACAGGTCTCTTAGCTCACGATGCTTCCTTTATGTCTCTCCGTCCCACACTGGTCCATAAATTCTTCTCAGAATTTTCTTCTCGAAAACACCAACGTTTTTCATATCTTCCAACTTCAGTACCCATGTCTCATTTGCATACGTTAGTACAGGTCTGATTACCGTGGTGCATATTTTCTTTTTGACATTTTTTGATACATTCCTGGATTGGCATATATTTGTAATGCGTAGAACCTTCTGTTTCCTGCTGCTATTTTTACCTTGATTTTTTTGCTTGTTTCATTATTCTCTGTAATTGTGCTTCCGAGGTATTTGAATTCTTGGACCTCCTCTAAACTGTGGTTGCCTATTCTTATTCTTCCTTTCTCTCATCTCTCATTCCTTGTCATCAAAACATACTTTGTTTTTTCCTCATTTATTTTTAATCCGGCCTTTTGCCCCTCTCTTTCCAATTCCTGATATGCTGCCACTAGTGCTTGTCTTGTTCTTGCAATAATTACCACATCGTCTGCTTCACCCCCCACCCAAAAGTTGGTTAAAAGCAGAAAAATTTGGCTTCTTTTTGGAAATTTTCCATATTCTTAATGTTTCAACACCATCTGCCGCTGCCTTTGTTTAACTGTAATTACAAATCTAAATGTCAATGGTAGATAGTCATCAAGAGAGGCTTCGCACCCTAGAAAGGTGGCAAATAGCTTGGGACGAGGAGGATTGGGCATCCTTCGGGTGAAAAAGTGAGACTTAGAGCGTCTATAGTTTAGATCACTGTAGATGTGAGCCCATTGGGCGCAGCAAAATGGCCTAGTCTGAAGTAGTGTGATAAACGGTCCCAGGGTGGTGCTCGTTCGACGGAGGAGGGGTTTCAGTAGGTAGTCCACTTGAGATGAGAGGAGTCTCACACTTTGTGCGTAAATGCATTTCCGGTTCTCCTTAACAAAAATAAAAAAAGACAGTGGTGATCGAATTGTAAAAGATGTCCTTAAATTTTTGACAAACATTGTATTATTAAAATAATAATAATAATACAGTCTCAGAGCTATACTTAATAAAGTCTTTGCTATACTTTCTGAATATCTTACGTCTGCAGTAACACAAGTTAATTTTTAGAGGACATAGCCAGTAGAACAGGCTTAAGAATGTCTGCAGAAAAAAAAACAAATTTCTCACGAACATTAAAAATGCACCAAAATTCCTGGTAACAGATATTGGTCGAATAGACAGGGTTCAAAAATTTAAGTATCTAGGAGAAATAATTCAAGAGAATTCCTTAGAAAAATCTGCTATAGAATAAAGGATTCATAAGATGGAAAGGGCATATGGTATAACTAAAGATATTTACAATAAAAAGTCCATATCTAAAAATGCGAAAGTAAGGAATTACAGTACAGTAGTGAAGCCAGAATGCCTATATGTAAGTGAATGTCTAGTATTGAATTATAATTTAGACAAACTAGAAATACTGGAAATACGAATTGTTTGGGAAATATTAGGCCAACGAAAAACTTCAGACGGTTGGAAATTAAGAAGTAATGATGAAATATATCAAAGTGTAGAAAATATAACAGAAACACTGAGAAAACGAAGACTATTATTTTTTGGACATTTATATAGAATGAACGACAATAGGTTGATAAAGCAAATCTTCAAATATATGTGGGGGAAGAAGTCAACATCAAGTTGAATTAAAGAAGTCCAAAAAGATTTAGAAAAAAATAATATACACGCAGAAGGAGCAATTGAAAGAGACGTTTTTGGGGCAAAAGTGTTAAAAATGGAAGGAGTCCAGGGTAGGAGAGAGAAAAACGTAGGTTCAAAGTAGACTAAAGACAGGAAGAAGAGACACAGTGAAAAGATGAAAGAATATTGGATAAAAAGAAAAGAACAAAGAGTAAAGAATTGAAATTGGCATGTGGTCCTTAGATGGGCGATACAAAAAAAAAGTCTCAGAGAATGAAGTCATTAAATCACGAGTTAATAAGATGAAAGTTGCTTACCATTTAACCAAGGATACATATAACAAGAAATCAGTATTCATTATTCAAGAGTAATTCGCCCGGAAGCACTTTATGCAGCTGAGTATCTGACTCTGAACAAGAAAATGATGATGGAAGAACTGGAAGTCACGGAAAGGAAAATATTAATCACAATCTTGGGACCAATAAAATATGGAGAACAGTACAGAAGACGCCACAATAATGAGCTGTAGACACATGTTGAGTAAATCACAGACGTAATTAGATAAAGAAGAGATATATTCAAAGAATGAATCCTGGCAGACTAACAGGGAAACTTTTTAACTATTTCAGAAAGCTCAAAATGCCCAATACGTGGTTCAAAGGAACGGAAAAATACATAGAAGAACTCCGGATTACTCAAAAAGACATTGAAGAATGCTTACCATTTAAAAATAAATTTAAAAAATGCCCAAGGTTTCAGGGAAACCCCAAGAAGAGGACAGGTGTCATCTGGACTGACGAAAGGAGGGAGAGACATCGATCAAGAATGAAGGAGATGTGGGAGAGGAGGAAGAGAGAGGAGAAGAAGGGAGGGACCAGTTGACCAAACTTAGTCCACAGTGGTTCATAGGAAAAAATATTAAATAATAATAATAATAATAATAATGGTTCGTTTTTTACCGTCGAGGCAGTCTAAGTCATAGGCAGGTTATACGAGCCGTTCAACATACAAGGAAGACAAAGGAAGGTAGCGTGGCCAGCACTACTCCTCAACCGTCCATTGTGTTATCGCGGATGCTCGTTTACACAGGCTGAGTCGACCCTCGAGGTTGAAAACACCTTGATTTTATGTTGCGCCCGGGAATCAAACCCACGACTCCAGATTAGCAGCCATTGTAAATAAATAACTCCATCGTTAAAAATGCCACTCGTTTATTCACCTTTATTCGTAGGCAATACATAAGCTCAAATCCAAATTTGCAGACCTAAGCTAGATTGTTGTACCTTCACGATAAGTAGATATTTCATCAGTATACGCGTAATCTAGGCGAAAAATGGCATTAGGGATGTAAAACATTACACGCTGTCATTACATTCTTTTTAGACTTTTTGACTGTGAGTAATCATCGAAACGGTTTTGTATCTGCCACTCTCTCTCTCTCTGCTCTAAATCTGTTGAATGGTTTGGACATAGTTCTACTACCCTGTTACTCTACGCTTTGTCGACTTCCCAGTCAAGCGCAATGAAGTCTTCCGACAGCGCGTCTGTCTACGCACTCTTACTCGTTCATGGCGCCTTGTGATGGCGCGACGTATCTACCCGTCGTGTGCTGACTACAGCACGCCCTCTTCGACCGAACGAACCAATTCAGAAGGTTCATTCGATCTGCTTAGTAGACGGCTACACAACAAATACAAGTCATTCAACTCAGTTCTTCTCTCAACCCACCATAGTTCCGTATACAGGGTCCTTCTCCTAAAGAAACCATTTCCTTAACGAAGTAATGAGGTATTATTTAAGAAACCATTTCCTTAAATTATTGGTCAACGAAGTATAACTCGCCACGCTCAGACTCGTTCGTGCCAAGGATGACGTTATAGCTCTTTTATTTAGAACAGAGTTTCTCGACCTATGGGGTGCGATCCATTGCTGGCTCCCGAAGGGTCGTTTGGTGAGTCGCGAACTTGGGCCCGTAAATGTATTTACTGTGTTAGAAACCTATTAACACACATAGAGGTTCAAGTTTAATGACAATTTAAGATGTTTCAAAAACTACATTTTTTATGCATTTCTCCTTTTCTTTTATTTTTAACAGCTACGTAATCAATAAAAAACTCTATTGATAATAAAAATTAACAAACACTGTTCCACGCCACTATAGAAAAATTATTCCGATTAGCGTTTTCAAGTTTCACAGCTCATCATCAGATCGTAGATCTGTTTGTGATTATAACCACTAACGCAACTTTATTAATTAAATAAAAATTAACCTTGAAAAGTAGTTTTATAATTTATCATTGCACTTAAAAAACGGTAATATCAGTTTTCAATAAATTGACATAAGTAGACTTGGGGTAGATTTACCAATAACCCATGATATATTGTTTTAATAATTCAAATTCAACACGTTTTGTACGTAGTTCAGACTCTACATTTCCGTTATTCGCACTCTACCATTGCTTTTTACCGTCATCTCTTTCATGTTTAGCTCTCCGTAACCGCATTGAAAGTTACTTTCAATTAGATTCGAGACGCATTCTTGTATTTTGTAACTTCAAACATTTTGTCAGTAAAACTAAAAGAACAACCGTGTGATATCAGCTGTGGTTATGGAATTAAAACTAAATTTTTAGATTCAGACTTTAAAAAGTTTTGAGACATCTTCAAGAGACGAGTATCCTGAACTCTCGGATGAGGCATTAAAGTTGCTCATGCCGTCTCCACCTCATATTTGTGCAAAAAGGTATTTCCATCTCTGGAAAAGAAAACACAGAAGTGCAAGCAAGGGATATCAAGTGAAAAGCAAGTACATAAGTACAAGCGAGGGATTTCAAGTGAAAAGCAAATACATAAGTACAAGCGAGGGATTTCAAGTGAAAAGCAAGTACAGGAATGCAAGCAAGGGATTTCAAGTGAAAAGCCAGTACAGAAGTGCAAGCAAGAAATTTCAAGTGAAAAGCAAGTACAGAAGTGCAAGCAAGGGTTTCAAGTGAAAATCAAGTACAAAAGTGCAAGCAAGGGATTTCAAGTGAAAAGCAAGTACAGAAGTAAACTAGACGTGCACACAGTTAACCAGGTTTGAACCCAACATACCCAATTTTATGCAGAAAGGCAACCCCAACCGTCACATTAGTAACTAATAATTAGTTCGGTGAGCAAAAAAATGTTTTATGCTTTGTTTTTAATTTTACCATATGTTTAGTTAGAGGAAATTAATTTTTTCAATTGCATTTTTACTTTTCTAGAAGGGATCTTAGAGTGTTTTCACATCCAAGAGTAGGTGTATGAGGAAAATAGAGCTGTTTGGACCAGACCCTCGGTCTTGAGTGGGACCGTCATTCGTGGTGAAGAGTCACAGCCTTTTCGAGGTGCTCTTATAACAGAACACGACGGATCTAGGACCAGAGAAGGTTGATAAAAAATGTACCCGGCATAGGGTTGGTTGGCCCTATAGGGTGGTCTCAATCAACAACTCACAATTCCAACAGTAGCCTCGGAAACCGGGACAGATATAATGATAAAGTCAACACATCAATAGAATGGAAGAAAGTATAATACCGAAGGTGGCGAAAGATTACAACCCTAGAGGCAGAATAAAAGTTGTTAGACCTAAGGAAAGGTGGACTGCGGAATAGGAACAGGCCGCTAAAGCCTTAAACCGTTAGGAAGATGACGATGATGATTTTTCTAGAATTAAGTATGTAAAATTTGTTTAAATGTAAAAGAGAGCTTAAAGTACTCGATGTTATAAAAACTGGGTGCACGCCCCTAAAGTAATTCCGCCTGAGCCCATGCTTATGGTTCACATGAAGTGTAATATCCTTCAAGGTGGGTCCGGGACTTAAAAATGTTCATTACCACTGCTTTAGACTTCTTCTTCTTCTTCTTCTTCTTCTTCTTCTTCTTCTTCTTCTTCTTCTTCTTCTTCTTCTTCTTCTTCTTCTTCTTCTTTAACTGACAGCGACAACGCCTTGTGTTTTTTTGCTTATCAACAATCCATTCTGCCCTTTTCTTGGCCATTCATCTCCAGTTTCGTACTCCAGTTTCCTTCAGATCTACCTCCACCTCATCCTCCCATCTCTTACTAGGTCTACCGTTTGTATTTCTCAGCGAAGGTTTCTACTCAAAAGTCCTTTCTACAACTCTACTCACATCCATCCGCGCAACATGTCCAATCCGTGCGATACGCAGTCGTATTTAATATATCTCACTACGTCAGATCTTCCTATCTTCCTAAAATTTGGTCGATTTCATGATTAATCCGAATCATCCACGTTTCACCAACGTTTCTTATTATTCGTCCAGATATATCTTTTCTAACACCTTTCATTCAAATATTCAAAGTAGATGTTATAATGCAACAAACCAAGGGGACCCACAAAAAAGGAACCTTTAGTACATAAAAGCCAAAATAAATATAAGTAAATTACAATCTAAAACCCCTGAAGTACAATACAGAAACCAAACTAAAAAACCATTGTACAATAGTTTTAAGTTTTGTTAATAATATTAAGTTGTAAAAGTGAAGTGATGACGGAAGGGTAATTGTCAATAGTCAGACAAGAAAAACTAGATGGTGTAGTTAAATTCTTCTCATGACAACAAACAGTGTAAAAATCAGTGAAAGTGACATGTGAAGATGCACTACAAAGTGTAGTGTATTCAAAAGAAGGTAATTGATAATAAGCAATTACATTAAAATGGAATAATAGGGAGATTAATTATAAAAGTGAAATGGTGAATAAACAAATCAAAATATAATCAATCATAATCAGGTTAACAATACCAGTGTTAAGTGTGAACATGCATAAACATACAAAACACATTATAACACAAATGTATTCAAAACCTACTATCACAAATTAAGTGGTAATGAAAGTATAATAGAGAACAACTTTAACATTGATAATTAATTTTTCCCCACCCCTGAACACATTAGAATATTACTATGAAAGTGAAGAACAATTGTCATTTCATGATAATCACAAAAGTGAATAAAAACATTCATAAAGGAATGATAAATGAACCTAGTTAGAAATAACTAAACATTAGAAAGTTAGAAGGAGTTTGTTTTGTTATTATGTTAATTAATTATATAAATTACCAACGTTGTGGGTTAACTAATACAAAGTTAGTTTAAAAGTTGAATTTTATGTTAGATATTAAGTAGCATATAAGTCATGGAAACATGATTCAAAGTTAAAATGTTTATAATTTGTCTTAGGGTAATAAGAGGCTAAGAAAAGGTATAATTCAAATGTAATAAAACAGTTAAGCATTAGTAGTACGTAACAAGGGTCCTAACAAAAAAAGAGATTAATGAACTAAAATGTAACATAGTAATTAATGTGAAACCATGACATAGGCCACTGCTAAATTCAACCAACTATTGTCAGTGGCGAAGCTAGTAGTTAATGAATGGGTAGGCAAAAATCTTATCTTAAATTTTTTTAAGGAATCTGTAAAAGGACGGTGGTTCAAATCGGACGCTGAGGTAGTGTTTGCTGTTAGCGAATGGTTCCACAAACAGCCGTAAGAATTTTACTAGCAGGGAATCTACAGGTTAGTGCAACAAAGAACTCATGTCTTAATGTTAATGGAGACTTCTTTTAAAATCGTTGAATAAAAAAATGCTTTACAGCTCTATAGGTCTTTCTATTGAACAATCCTTGTATAAGTCATACACAATAATACAACTGATTGAACTTCAAAATTTTAAACTTGATTAGTTTCTATATATATATATATATATATATATATATATATATATATGTATATGTTTATATATAAATATTTCTATATATATATATATGTTTAATGTTACAAATAATTCAAATAACAATCTTGATCATCTGTAAGTTCAGCGGAATAACAGGGACACTTTTAATAACCGCATAAAATAAACACACTTATAAACAACACAGGCGCTTTAACTTAACTGTTTGGACCACAGAAGTGAGGCATGCCTCAACGCTCTATGTGTACAGCGCGGGACAATCCCCCCCCCTTCACTTCCCTATCAAACCCGCACATTGCTTACATACGATGTTACTGAACGAATGAGTGTTGTGATACAGTTTCAAATTTGGAAATGTGTGCTGTCAAAGTAATCAAATAGGACTTCGTGGAACGTTAAGATTGATCGCACAACTACTGCACACCAATCGTACTGCCCACCAAATAATGGACTTATTATGTCTCTATCCCAAGCAAAATTTGTCTAATTATAGAGTCCGACAGGTTATGATCCCTCCGTTCAATAGAGTCCTCGTGGCGACAAGTCCAGCCACATTCCTTGTATCCGCGACACAAATACTGTGTATTTATTCAATTAGTACACTACACCTTTGGCTTACATTACTCCTGACCGTTCGAGAATGTCCAGCAGAATTGGTACAGTAGACATTCCATATGCCTACGTTACGTTCCGATAGCCAAAGTAAATCCGTTCAATCGATACGCCTTGTCTGTGCCCTTATCACGCCAGTAGCCCTATCGCTTTCACCTGCTTTTGGCAAAATTTACGTATTTCAGTCGTTCACGAACGAGTGTGACTAAAATATGTACATGCGTTTCCGTAGTAAACGTTTAATTCAGTTACCAGATCGAGGAAAATATAAATTAATAATTAAATTGAATGTTTATATTGTCGTAACGGTTAATACCTAAATTTATGTTTCAAAGCTAAGTTTGTACATTGCACCATCCTCAGTTACTACGTCGAAGGTGTTATCACATGTGATTACGCCAGTGGCGAAGCTAGTACTTAAAGAATGGGTAGGCAAAAATCTTACCTTAAATTTTTTTTAAGGAATCACTAAAAGGACGGTAGTTCAAATCGGACGCTGAGGTAGAGTTTGCTGTTAGCGAATGGTTCCGCAAACAGCCGTAAGAATTTTACTAGCAGGGAATCTACAGATTAGTGCAACAGTGGGACTCATGTCTTAATGTTAATGGAGACTTCTTTTAAAATCGTTGAATAAAAAATGCTTTACAGCCCTAAACGTGTTTTTATTGAACAATCCTTGTATAAGTCATGCACAATAATACAACTGATTGAACTTCAAATTTTTAAACTTGATTAGTTTCTATATATATGTTCAATGTTACAAATAATTCAAATAACAATCTTGATCATCTGTTAGTTCAGCGGTATAAAAGGAACACTTTTAATAACCGCATAAAATAAACACACTTATAAACAACACAGCGCGCTTTGACTTAACTTTCTGCACCACAGTTAGTAGTGAGACATGCCTCAACGCTCTGTGTGTACAGCGTGGGACAATCCCCCTCCCCCGCACTTCGATAACGCGCCAGCATATTACTTACATACGACGTACACAAAAAACGCTGAGGCAAGTTCAGGTTGCCTCATTCGCTTTAAACGAGCTATGCCGAATCTCACCTGTCACCATCTAGCGGTCGCTCAGTAAAGCACGTTTCGGCTTAATAAATTCGACAGTCGCGGTAACAATGTATAATCTTTACGTTATGTAGTTCATACGTATTTATAATTTTTATTCTACAGAATTTTTTAGGGTAGGCATTGCTTCTATTGCCTCCATGTAACTTCGCCACTGACTATTGTAAAAATTAATAATAGAAAAACCAAATAATATAAATTAGTATCAAACAACAGATTTAACAAATAAGCTATCTTTCAGGACTGTAAACATATTTTTTGGAATATCAGAAGGTGCTAAATAATGTTTCAGAAAATGTCAAACTGAACAAAAAGCATGACATAGGCAGAAAAGTTGAATATTAAAAATAGTAGTAAAGTCAACTGACAAAAGACAAATCAATGTTAATTAACAAAAACAAGTCATGATTATTAAGTGGATGTTCTTTTTTAGGAATGATACAATGTAATAAGAAACTTAAAGAAGTTTGACATGATTTTGTGAAAATCAGATACCTAAAGGGTCTATAAACCGAGTTTTTGTAAATGTAATAACTTACCTATTAGGTAACATAAATATAGCAAAAGGGATATCAAATTGTTTGTAATTAAGTAAGGAATACAACTATGTAAATTAAATTAAGCGAAATTAGTTAATAATTAGGGCGTAACTTGTACTGGAAGGTAAAAAATCAGTTATTTGAAATAATACAAAATCCCATAACCCCAATGGTTCAGCAGAATCAACCAATCAGAAATTAGAAAAATGGGTCAAAAATTCGTTGAAGGGAGAAGAGGAACGAATTACTCAATTGTTACATCTGAAAGTGAAAACATTAACTCCGTATAACCGAGAGAAAAAGTATATTTGGAATCAATTCTGAGTTGACCAAAAGGTAAACCAAATATTTTTTAACAAGACAAATTTTAAAACCAAGAGGAAATAAATACAAGTTAACGGAAAATATCATATCAAGAACAGAAAATACACGTAAGAGGGACGCCATACACTAATAAACGCAAGTATAGCGAAAAATCTCTGTTTGAAGTTGGTGAGTTTTAACCAAACTACACACATAATTTACGAATTCACAAACACCAAGGAAACTGCACGAACACTTGAACACAACAACACGGTGAAGGAAAACACAGAATCCGGCATAATTTCAGTGAACACTATAAATAAACTTACATATTTTAAAGGAAAGCTGGGACGATTGATTTCATATATTTGAGGTGGCGAACAAGCGGCCATTTTTTTTCTCGTCACTAGCTCAATCTGAAAGCGACGCCATTTTGGTGAAGCCTTCGGCCTTCAAATAAAATAATTACAGTTTACTGTATATTCAAACAGTTTGACATTATTTGTAATAGTAAGTCAGATTTTTAATATTTGTGAGGTATTGTACTTCTTAAACATTTCTAACTTTTCAATAGCAGTATAAAAGGACCCTTGAAAAATTAACATAAATTATCAAACCGAAATCTGTAACTGACGAACTGAGAAAAAGAGTCGAATGCGGGCAACCAAATCAGTCGACCTGTGAGTCGTAATACGATTTTTAAAGAATAAAAAATAATTAATTGAATTAAACCAGAGCTTTATTTATAAAAAATTACTTAGTTAAGGAATTTCAGGTGGAGAAAGGGGAGTTAATTGCTGAATATCGTCGGAAGGAACCAAAAGAGGTGATAGCCTATATGAGCCGAGTCGACAACCACTTCGAACTGGGTCTTCACAAAACATTATTTTGAATTAATTTGTACAAAACCGACGAAGGTTGAATAAGAACAAATAATGATAAATACTAAGTAATTAATAATAATTAACCAGAAATATAAAGAATTAAATAACGAATTAATACAATTTAATAAAACTGAATATTAAAATAATATAAAAAGAATTTAATTGAGAAAAAAAATTTTTATTAAATAAAATTAAAATAATAAGTAGTAATATAAACGGTACAAGATCCAATTTTCATTTGGAAGTTGTATTACAATGTTCGTCATTATCTGTTATCTGTCATGGCCCACGCCTCACTAGCATAATTTAATATTGGGCCTTAATAAGGTTTCGTATAAGGTAAACTTTATTTTCCGATCTGTCAGTTTAGACGTCACTGACTGTTGAGTTCCGATCCGAGTGGACCAAAATGTGTTGATGTCGGCACGTGTGTACTAAGAATTTTCTATCAGGAAGAATGATGTTTGGGGTGCTATTGCCAGGATGCAGAATGATAACGATAGTGGACTGTATTAATACATTTATTAGGTTTCTTTTTTACACTTAAATCATAGTGTTGAGATTGGCTAAGTCTGAAAGATTTAATTTTGAAGAAACCGATTCGTAAATAAAGCTACATTTTAGATGAGGCGCAAATGTGTGCCACTCAGCTTACATTGAAAAAACGTTGAGGCCTAAGGCCTAAATAATTGTCGCGACAACAAGAAAGAGAAAAAGACAGAACAGGCAGCAAACGTAATGACGTCCGCTGCCAGCCAAGGCTCGTAGAACTGTATCGTTGTAAAAACATGAAAAGCGCGATTTGAAAGCGTACAGATTAGCCAACCTATGAATGCGAAAATTACCACATTACTGTCCATAACTGCTCGCAAAAAATCAAAAGATTTTTTAATACATTTTAATAACTTATTGTAGAAAAATACAGAGTTCTTAATAATAAAGGTCAATCTCAGTAAGTTGTATTGAACCTTGATTTGAAATCTTAGATAACAGTTATGACATTAACTGCTTAGCGATAAGCTTGAGTGATGATAAGAGTTGAGCAGGCCTAGGTCGGCGTGCAACTTGATTTGTGCATGAGTATAAATGCAAAATTTAGCAATGTATTGCCAATATATATTGTATGTATACAATATTAAACGATATACGACATGAAAATACATAATTTAACAATGTTTAATGATGAATAATCGGTAACTCATCATATGATGGGCCCGATAAATTGTAACATTTATGCAAGTCATAGTGGTTAGCTTGAACCAGTTAAGGCCAGTAGACCTATACAATAGTATTGAATGTAAAGTGAACAGACAAAGTATTATAAGATTATACATGTAAAGACATAAATTTAGCATGACGCCATATAGTTTGAACGAGGCATGCTATTCCTGAAGTTTCAGGAATTTACAATAAATTATTATGTGAAAAGAAGCTATACATAGTTGAATGATTGCAAGCACAAAGTGTAATGACATGTGTGTCATGATTAAAGCATGAATAATAATTGTGCAATGCGTGATCACAAAATACAAAATACAAAATGCAATATAAAATACAATATAAAAATAAAAATATAGGCGTGGCGTGTGGTTATAGACAGTAGATGCGAAAAAACAACAATGTGTTTTACATAAATACAAGTTATACATAATAAATACAATAGAAATCGGTTTAGATAATTACAAATATATGAATACAAGGCACAATAGCATAAGTGACAAGTACAACAATGTGGTTATACAAATGTAATACATGTGTTGGACAATTGCGAGAAATACATTCATAGAGTAATAAATATCACACATATTGACAAATGTGCAAGAAAATGCATACATGGTTTGTAACTGCAGACCATGCGAATATTATGTAACAAAATTTTTATATAAAAACAATACCACCAATGACATGACACATAACCCAATACCAATATCAAAATGTAAATGTGTAGGACATAGTATGCCTCACAAATTATTAA
This sequence comes from Magicicada septendecula, assembly GCA_034769895.1. Classification (NCBI taxonomy): domain Eukaryota; kingdom Metazoa; phylum Arthropoda; class Insecta; order Hemiptera; family Cicadidae; genus Magicicada; species Magicicada septendecula. The sequence continues at coordinate 66,003,178 of CM068375.1, forward strand.
CATATATAAATACAAAAATAGCAAAGTATACCACCATAAAAATATGATAAGTATAGATATAATAGCACAGTGCATGGTTGTAAAATTACAAGTCACATGCAAATTTAGTATAAAAACACGCAATGATGCAAGTTAACATGAAAATGTTGTGATGATACATATCACAATTAAGTTGACCAAATTGTCAGACAATAAGGTAATGAAAGCCAGTGGCCAAGTGAAATAGCATTGTGCTAAATAATTATAGTAACCTTGTGTCTAAGCCTCGTCCCGCGCTGGCAACAAACATAGCTTATGAACTGGTCTCCGTAAAATACCAGTAGGCGTGCGAATGTCTACTACTCTAATTAAGTTGTCTGGGCCGGGAAATGTGGCGGTAATTACACCAAATTTCCACGCTAATGGAGGTAAGTTATCCTCAATCAGTAAAACCAGGTCACCAGTGGAAACGTTATCCTTGGCGAATTTCCATTTATGACGTTGTTGTAATTGATGTAAGTAGTCGCGAGACCAAGCCTTCCAAATGACTTGGACAAACTTCTGGAGAAGTTGCCAACGTCCAAGACGAGAGATGGGAACGTGAGATAAGTCTGGATCAGGTATCGCCGTTAATGGTGCGCAAATCAAAAAATGGCCAGGTGTAAGTGGCACCGGATCATTTACATCCGATGAAATGGCAAATAATGGACGTGAGTTTAGACATGCCTCTATCTGAGACAAAACTGTCGTAAACTCCTCGAAGGTGAGTATAGACTTGCCTACCACGCGGCGCAAATGATACTTTAAACTCTTTATACCGCTCTCCCAAAGACCACCAAAATGAGGTGATGAGGGCGGAATAAATGACCATGAGATACCCTGAGAGGTCGTAAAGGATTTGATTGATGAGGTGGCATCCTTATTATGCCAAAGATTGTAAAGGTCATGTAAAACATTGCGGGCCTTCCTAAAGTTCGCGCCATTATCAGAATATAACTGGCTGGGTATGCCTCTACGGGACATAAAACGACGTAAGGCAGCTATAAACGCGTTGGCTGTAAGGTCGGAAACCAATTCCAAATGAATGGCCCTGGTTGCTAAGCAAATGAACAAAGACACGTACGATTTTGACAGAGTCCTAGATTTCTGCCCGCCATGACGAATCATGAAGGGACCACCATAATCAACTGCGCAGAATAGAAACGGCCGCGAAGGAGTGACTCTAGGAGATGGTAAAATACCAAGCCTCTGAACCAGTTGTTTGGCACTAAACCTGAGGCACTTGACGCATCTGCGAATGATGGAGCGAATGACTATCTTGGCGTTAATAATCCACCAACGTTGACGAAGTGAGTGATGCACGAGTTGAGCACCAGCGTGGAGTAGGCGAATGTGTTCGCGTTCAATAATAAGGCGAGTAATATGAGCCGATGGATGCAAGACAATAGGATGCTTATTGTCATAAGGTAGTTGCGACTGCTGTAAGCGCCCGCCGACGCGTATTACGCCAGACTCATCAAGAAACGGGTCCAGAGAAGACAACTTACTCCTAGTAGAGACAGAAGACCCATTACGAAGACAATTAATCTCGGCAGCGAAGTGGATCGACTGAGATTGTTTTATGAAAAAATTAAGAGTGGAATGAATTTCAACGGGGGTAAGAGCGCCCGATATTTTCTCAGCACTGGAGAGTCTAATATTTTTGATGAATCGAAAGGAGTAAGCGTATACGCGAGTCAGACGGTGCAACGAAGAAAAGTCCTTTGAAAGATCAATAGCCAGGGTAGAGATTAGAGAAAGTTTGGGGGTTTGTTTTTCCTCCGCAGTGAATTCAGAAGACGACAGATTAGAAGGTAAAAAGGGTGGAAAAAGATTGGACTCGGAAGATTGAGACAAACAGGCGGGACCGTGCCACCAAAGCGAACAATCGCGCAAAACGTCGGGGTGACATCCCCTAGAAATAATATCAGCAGGATTATGTCGAGAATTGATGTGATGCCATGTGTAGGCTTCCGTAAGACGCTGAATCTCGGCAACACGATTAGCGACGTAGGTTTTCCACCTCGAAGACTGGGCATGAATCCAGTAAAGGGACACCATAAAGTCAGAATACAGATGAACACTATTAATAAAGGAATGAAGAGCAGGGACGACCTTGAATACGAGTCGCGATAACAAAAAGCAAGCGCAGAGTTCAATGCGAGGTAATGACACCTGTCGTAGGGGGCCACGCGAGATTTAGAACACAGAAGGTGACAAGAGGCCGATGAATCTTGATAAATGACTCTAATGTAAACACAACACCCATATCCCCTTTCAGAAGCATCCGAAAACCCATATAATTCAACTATCTTTGTTTTAGACTTGCAGCGAATAGAACGTGGGACAATAATATTACTGATCAGACATAATTTATCGCATAATGAATGCCAATGCAAGCGTAATTGCCCGGAGATTGGCTCATCCCAACCAAGATTGCACAGCCAGAGTTGCTGCATAAACTGTTTGTACAGGAAAACAATGGAACCGACGAGTCCGAGTGGATCGTATATGCCTGCGATAATCGATAGGATTTTCCTCTTGGAGATGCTTGATTCAACGGGGAATGATTTGATGTCAAACAAAAATGAATCGGTAGTGTTATTCCAGAGAATGCCCAAGGTACGCACATTACCCTGTTTGTTTAAAGGGAGTGATAAATTGTCATGATCTGCGACCACATTGGGTTCATTTGATGCCCATTTATGCAGCGTGAGACCGTATTGACTCAACAACGTACCTAAGTCAGATTTCAACTTGGACAGATCAGAAATGGTGTCTGCACCGGTTAGCAAATCGTCGACATAGAAATCATTGATTATAGCTGACGCTGCGTCAGGAAAAGAAGCTTCATAATTCTTACCAATCTGATTAAGACAGCGAGTAGCCAAAAACGAAGCACTAGCAGTGCCGTATGTTACAGTTCGCAATACAAAGTGTTTAAACTGTTCGAGGGGAGAGTCACCACAGAATACGTTGATAATGACAATCCTTCTCAGCTACCAGAATTTGTCGATACATCTTCTCGATGTCGGCGATGAGAACATAGTTATGCATACGAAATCGCAAAGGAATAGAAAAAAGGTCTTGTTGGACGTTAGGGCCTACCAACAAAATGTCATTGAGAGAAAGGCCATTGGTAGTTTTGGACGAACCGTCAAAAACGACGCGAAGTTTTGTTGTAGAACTAGAATGTTTAAAGACGGCATGGTGTGGCAGATAGTAGGTATTTGAAACCCCGGAATTGATAGAGCAATCATCGATGAGCGTCATGTGGCCAAGATCCTTATACTCCTGAATAAAGTTTGCGTATTCGCGCGCAAGCTTAGAATCACGCATGAACCGGCGTTCTAAACTCAAGAATCTTGCTTCAGCGCTAGCATAGGACTCATCCAACTGGGGATTGTCAGATTTAAATGGTAGCGAAACAACAAACCTACCCTCTTGATTGCGATGAGTAGACTTAACGAAATGCTCCTCACAAGCTGACTCGTTATTAATAGGTGCATTATCAGGGATAGTTTCGGTCTCCCAAAATTTCTCGAGAGACTCCAGAATTTGACTGTCGTTGTTCCTAGCCAGGAACGAAACAGCAGGACCCTTACAACGGCAGTGTTTGGGCAGATTGCCTGCTAGAATGTAGCCTAACTTTGTTTCCTGTATAATAGGAAAATGAGAACCGCGTACGTATTTGTTAGCTAAAATTAAATCTAGGTAAAATTGCGCTCCTAAAAGTATGTCGATGTCAGCTGATATGTTGAAATGTGGATCCGCGAGGAAAACATTATCTGGAATGTTAAATTGATTTATGTCAAAAGATTGTGCTGGCAGTTTATGGGTTAATGCAGATAAGACCGCACATTTTGCCTCGAAGCTAAATCTTTGATAGCGGGAAATAATGCGTATAGACGCTAGATTAGTGGCACAACACGCGGTATTATTTATACCTGTAATCGGTATGTTAGATTTAGTCAAGTTAAGCCGTAATTTCTTGGCAAATGATTCCGTACAAAAATTTATTTGTGAACCAGCATCCAATAGAACTCTTGCGAGTTGTCTATTGCAGGCCCGGTCGATGACAAACACAATTGCTGTTGATAAAAGAATATTATTTGTAGATTGTAATTTAAGTGAACAATAGTTACTGCTGCTGGCAGAAACTGGTTTTGACACATTGTTTATGTGCAACAATGTATGGTGTCGTTTTGAGCAGATCTTACATGATTGTTTAATCTTACAATTAGATGAGAAATGATCTGGTCTTAAACAATTGGTACAGCATTTATGATTTAATATAAATTGTCCTCGTTCTGATGTGCTTAGTGCACGAAATTTATCACACATGTAAATTGGATGATTAGATTTACAGCACAAGCATGAATAATTATTTGACGCTGAGTGATAACTTTTAAATGCAGTGCTGCCAGCAGCGTTTCGTGATTTATGTTTGTCAGATTTATTATTGAATCTTAAACTTAGCTTGTTGAGCTGCTGTCCGGCATCGATAGGCAGTGTATTTTCTAACAACTGTCTACGTGCGTTTAAAAACTGAGTAAAACCTTGAAAGTTAGGAAGATTATCGGGGTCTATAGACTCCTTCCATAATTTAAACGTGGTATGGTCCAGTTTTGCTGACCATAATTGTACAGTGATAAGCTCGAATGAATCCACTGACAATTGCATGGCCGCCAGTGAATTAACGGAAGACGTTATCGTATTTATGAATTCTGCCAAACTTTGGACAGAGTCCTTAATTGTTGACCTTACTTCAAGTAAATTTTGAATATAATACTTAGCTAGTATGAATTTGTTGTCATATCTAGCGGACAGCAAACTCAACGCTATCGAATAGTTTTCGTTACAAATAGGTAATGCCTTAATTAAATCTAGCGGCTCATTTTTCAGAGACGAATACAAATAGTGTAATTTCTGCACTGACGTAAGATCAGATCTGGCGTGCACCAAGTCCAGAAATATTGAGTAGAAATGCTGCCATTCTAAGATATTGCCTGTGAAGCAGGGCCAACTTATTGGTTTTAGTTGCATATTGCTTGTTAATACGGGAGATACAGTCCGAACGTTAAAGGTTTCTATCAATTGTAAGATATTGGCTTCTGTTGAATATAACAGCTCTTCGATCTCAACTCGGTCTTCTTGAGCAGCGTTTATGTCTTTAGAAATGAGTTCAATTTCGGACTGTACCTCATCGTATTTTGTTGCCAAGCTTTTTAGACTTTCAAGTCTAACTGTTAAAAAATGTTTGGTGTTAGTGTTTTTGTCAAAGTTAATGATAGCCGAATTAATACGCACTATGGCAGACTTTAAGCCGCCTCTCTTTCTGACCAACACTTTGAGGCCTTCTTCAGCCACTGTACGCACCTGCCATAAATGATGTGGTACCTGGTATGCGATGTTCTGAAGCGTCGAGGCCGTGGAGAAGATGGCAAACACACAGACCGGAGAGACGACTGCTTAAACTGGAGTATTGACGCTAGCACATGGATGGTCTTGCAGTGATGTCGTCACGAGGCTCAATGGCGACGAAAGAAATGCTGGTTAAGTCCCGACACGGTCGGATCAGCGAATATGCTGAGTCGCCCGTGATGGCCAGAAATTGGGGCAGAAAAATAATGAAAAGGTGAATGACGAATCCGGCGCGGAGGACCAAAAAAAATGTTGAGTTCCGATCCGAGTGGACCAAAATGTGTTGATGTCAGCACGTGTGTACTAAGAATTTTCTATCAGGAAGAATGATGTTTGGGGTGCTATTGCCAGGATGCAGAATGATAACGATAGTGGGCTGTATTAATATATTTATTAGGTTTCTTTTTTACACTTAAATCATAGTGTTGAGATTGGCTAAGTCTGAAAGATTTAATTTTGAAGAAACCGATTCGTAAATGAAGCTACATTTTAGATGAGGCGCAAATGTGTGCCACTCAGCTTACATTGAAAAAACGTTGAGGCCTAAGGCCTAAATAATTGTCGCGACAACAAGAAAGAGAAAAAGACAGAACAGGCAGCAAACGTAATGACGTCCGCTGCCAGCCAAGGCTCGTAGAACTGTATCGTTGTAAAAACATGATAAGCACGATTTGAAAGCGTACAGATTAGCCAACCTATGAATGCGAAAATTACCACATTACTGTCCACTGACGTCTTGTATCCGTAGTGGAAGTGGCGTATCTTCCGGGTCCGCAATGCGAGGGGCCTGCGGACTAGTGAGGCCCGGGCAAACATTTTCATTAATCTTTTAGGAATGGGTGTAAATCATTGAACTTAAGTAAAACTAAGTAAAAAGTAAGTAATTAAGTAAAAACATTTCCCCATACGTATAAAACAAATACATTTCTTAACTGATATTTTACCAGTAATTAAAAACGTTTTTTTGAGAGTATAAATTATTGGCTTAACTGCACAGTAGAGAGCTGATTCCACTTAAGAGTGCACCGAGGAGGCCCAATCATAATTCGGCCGAGCGAACATTGTCCAAACTGAAATTGATTAAGGATTATCAACTTAGCACGATGTCTCAAAAAACTCTGGGTGAGCTTAGTACACTAAATGTGGAAAATTATTTGTTTCTAGTGACGTGTCTGGTTATAAGTATTCTTTTACATTGATCAAAGACATAAAAGATACTAAATAACATATCAAACTATTATATGAAAGAAAAGTTATATTTTATAAATTGAATAATGTTATATTATCAAATTATAATTACTTTTGCAAGTTGTTGATATTATTTTGTAATTGTGCTGTCGTACTTTTCACTGATAGAATCAGTATCTTCAGAGGTTTATAATGACTTATAATTATAATTTTAGAATATAATATTATTTAAGAATACTACAAGAAACTCATTGTGTTACTTATAGAGAAATTCTTTATTAATTGAGTATACTTCGTACAAGGAAGAACAGTTATTCTGTTCACGTTATTAATTGAGTATACTTCGTACAAGGAAGAACAGTTATTCTGTTCACGTTATTAATCGAGTATACTTCGTACAAGAAAGAACAGTTATTCTGTTCACGTTATTAATCGAGTATACTTCGTACAAGGAAGAACAGTTATTCTGTTCACGTTATTAATCGAGTATACTTCGTACAAGGAAGAACAGTTATTCTGTTCACGTTATTAGTTGAGTATACTTCGTACAAGGAAGAACAGTTATTCTGTTCACGTTATTAATCGAGTATACTTCGTACAAGAAAGAACAGTTATTCTGTTCACGTTATTAATCGAGTATACTTCGTACAAGGAAGAACAGTTATTCTGTTCACGTTATAAATCGAGTATACTTCGTACAAGAAAGAACAGTTATTCTGTTCACGTTATTAATCGAGTATACTTCGTACAAGGAAGAACAGTTATTCTGTTCACGTTATTAATCGAGTATACTTCGTACAAGGAAGAACAGTTATTCTGTTCACGTTATTAATCGAGTATACTTCGTACAAGGAAGAACAGTTATTCTGTTCACGTTATTAATTTTTAGTAGTGTTCGCAGCTATAAGAAGGGGTTAGTATTCACGAGGTAATAAAAGCACGAATAAGTAAGTGTTGTAGGGAGGGGCCGCAAAAACTTCCTGCGGAAGGGCCCAGGAAAATGAGTTACACGACTGCCTAGTACCAGTGATTTGCCTTTTGCGTACAAGGGCGTATTTGGGTGGGGGGACGAACGGCACCGGACGGTCGATAAAGTTGACGAATTTTGATAAGCTCTTAATTTTTAGGCTGTTTTATCATGTTTTTTCAGCTGAGTACGCTAATATAATAGTATATTGCTATAAATAAAGGAAAATCAGTTCAGCCAATAAGTATTTTTTAACAATGTTTCAATAACCCATATTTTTATTGTGTTAGTACCGATTACTTTATTGGAATTGATTTCATGATGTTGTCACGCGTTTTTTTAGCCACTTTAAAGATAATAATGTTGATTAGTCTTCAGTTGTATCTTTTTCTTTTGTATAAAGCCAAACCGACCCCGGACCCCGACCCCCCAAACCCAACTACTAGAGACGCCATTGTTTGTGTACGCGATTTAATTTCAGCAGTCATATTATTGTTAGTCTTTTAAACTTATTATTCACTAATAATATTCACTTAATAAGTTATAACTTAATAATATTATAACTTAATATTCGCTAAAATAACATTACACATTTTTATAATAAGTGTAAAAATTTTTCATATAATGACATCGACGTAGCTACAGTTGGAGTACGAGAGGAGGGCTGACACGGCGAGAAGCTGTTCCCTCCCTTACTTATTTTCATCGAGTTCCAACGCAAGCTTCGCAAAACTTCTGTTCTCCTGGTAACGCTCGGTACGATACGGATGACTGTCGGCGCATTTGACTGACAGGCTGCGCGATTGTAGACAGCTGTCATTGTGACTGACTTTGATTAGATAGCAATGACGATTTTTCCGGCATTTTGTCTAGTGCTCAGAGTAAAACGCTCAGTTTCCCACAGCTCAGGGAAATTCTATCAGGGAGCGTAAAGTCAACAGGAGGTATCGCGGCGCTCTTGTGAAAATCGTACGTACGATCGCCGCCGTCTTCCCCTCTGGCTACGACGACGAGTTTAAAAAGTATTGTTGAGCAAGTCGCGTTATGCGCGTTTTCATTATTGAGCAAAAATGCCCACCCATCATTGTTAATAATGCCACGATCGCAACGCTTCGACCAGTAGCATTATGATACAATAATACCAAATCAAATCATAGCTTTAAGCAGGGGTGCCCATCCCCCCCAAGGCCTAATGCGCAAATCCCCCCACGTCTCAGCACTCCCCCCCAATTGAAAAGTCCCCCCCACTTCCCGCCGGTCTACAAGCTTAGCACACGCACACATTTTTACATTAACGATTTATTATTCACGTACCCTCTGACTCATTGACAGGATGTTGCTGCAGGCTGCCAGGGTGTTTTCCAAATTCCAAAACAAAATTTACTACTAGTTGTACTGGTAGAGACATTTATGCCGCCAGTTCGTTAAAACAATCATAAAGATTTCTTTAGTTTTTTACTAATAGCTTAGTTTGTTGCACAAACACGGTAAAAATTTCCATCCATGTTGGATTTAAAATGTTATTCTTGAAAAAATCCCCCCCCCAAAAAAAATCCTTAAAAATTACCCGAAAATCCCCCACAAAAATTCTCAATGCGCAACTTGCGCTATGATCCCCCCCTGTGGGTACCCCTGGCTTTAAGGATCGTATACAGTAATCTCTCCTTATCCACGCTTACCAATTCTAACATTTCTTGTTTTATTATTTTGTTCCTAATGATACGTGTCTCCATTTCAATTATTATTATTATTCTATAATAATTCACTGTATATGAATAATTACAGAATTATTGAACACAAAAACATAGTCGTCTGAATGCATTACTCTAATAGTAATAATAATGTTTGTATTGTGATGGCCACATCTCCTCTTAAATCCCAACCGTCTTGACGATTGCTATCTAACAGGAAAGCAGAATGGCTGTATTCTGATGTGAAGACAGTTCATACAACATTATGAGACCTTGGTATATCTAACTGGAAAGTATTTCAGAGGGCATCCGATAAAAGCAAGTGGGGAATACCCATGCGCGCGCACATACACGCACACACCCACACATTTGTATAATAACACTAATCATTGTTATTAGTGTTAGTGTTGTTAGTGTATTGACGATTTTGTTATTATTATAATTATTGTCCTCGTCCTCGTCGTAGTTATTATTATTATTATTATTATTATTATTATTATTATTATTATTATTACAGAATTAACGTAATATGGGAAACGTACGAGGTATGGTGAAAGTTTCTGACTAAGAAAACCACACTTTTTGATTAATTTGCATTTATTTCTCAACATAATCTCTAGTTGGGTCTACACACTTTTTCAAGGACGTTTTAAAGAAAGCTGGTAGACAGAACCTTTAGCTTTAACGAAAACCATATTTTAATTAATTCTTAAGAATTTACAGTGCTTTATAATTTCTTGGACAATTCTTGTAAAGAGCATAATTTTTTATCGATTTGTTTGTAATAACGTTTTTGTTATATTTTCAAACTCCATAAAAAGCGGTTAACATTACTCAGAGTACTGCAACATATGTGCGTACGAAGGTTCAAGTCTCTGTTTTCAACGGTTTTGGTGAAATGTGTACCTAACTATGGAAGGAAAAGGTTAATTCGGAGGAAAAACAGCATTAAAGTTCGGTCACCACTTAACTTTAGAAAAACTCGTCAATTCCGGGCGCATAAACTATCTCTTCATTTTCTTCAACTTCTTCCAGCTTCCTTTTCCTGTTTCTTTGAACCATTCTTGCCTCCTTCACTACTTCTTCAGTTTGTCTATCTGGTTTTCGGAGCCGTTGCTTGTCGAGCATATTTAGTTCAACAACACAATTTGGACCTGCAACGCCAGTGAGATCCTGTAGTACGTTGACTCTTCCTAACTAACCAGGGTTATAAATCTTTTATTGTAGTGTATTCATAGTTCATAACCTAAAGATACCATACATATGATTTAACTGTGGTGTCCAAACTATGATAACGTACGTTTCACGATCATTAATCAGTGTTTTTGAATTCGTTGTTTGTAAATAGTAGTTGTTTCGCAATATCGTGACCGCGAGTGCACGGTGTATATGTCCTGGCGATGGTCTATGACCGAAATCAATAGAAATTAAGAATGTGAGTAATTAAAACTTTATTATAACTCATAAGCATGGTACCTTTAGGTTATGAACAATGAATATACAATAGAAGATTCAGATTATAGGTACAATTAGTAAGCAATAAAGCAATAAGTGTTGTATATTATAAATACATCACATTACCATCAGAGTCGTAAATTGCCGATCGCTGCAACCCAAACATCTAGTTTTAATGTGCCTGTACTTACAAAAACAATCGTCTTGGAATACGTGCCAGACTAAAGTGTTGAAGTATTCATTGTGGTTATGTATCTTCCCATGAAGACACCTGCGCAACAACACTGGATTAGACAGGTCCTTGAAGTTTTTTTTTTTTTTTTTTATTCATGACGGCTGCTGGAAGTGAGTTCCCTTTAGTAATTAGTGATCGTTTATATTTGCACCAGGACTCAACCCTATCAGGATAAAGGTATGTCGATCATTTAAGCATCTCTCCAAAGGCACTCTGCACTGTCAGGCCTCGTGGGAGTGCAGATGTATTTAAAACAATTAATTTCATAACCAAAACTCAGTCTAGTTCCCATGTATTATATATCAAAATGTTCAGAATAAACCGTATAATATTACCGAAAACAAAAACAGATAAACATCATTTTTTCAGAAAACCGACCTAAGACTCCCCTTAATGTCGCACTACAGAGAACTGAAATAAAAAATCTGTTCTATAGTGTTAATTATTGTTGGCTATGATCTTCGGACGTACCGGCTGCTTTCCGTCGACAAACATAATTTTTTTTTAAATCACTCACTGCTTGCCAGTCTGTAAAGCCGTGGTCCAAAGTCGTACATTGCAGACGTTTCAGCCGTGCCTATAATGGTCATCTTCAGTGCTAAAAATGGCTACACACACTGACACTGACACACAGTATTTTAATTAAGCAGTAATTTTAATAACATCGACGCCGGCCGCCAAAGCCCAAACATAATTTTTTTTCATTGCTGAGATTTTCATGATGTAGTTTAAACAGACTCTACTTAAGCAGCTGCAAGGTACTTATTAATCATCCTCACTTACTTGGTAACACGACTTGACTTAACATAACTTCAACATGAGCGTAAGTTATATATAGTTAAAGTCTGCAGTTATGTAGTCCTACTTGATAGCAGGTGCTGTGAACGCCTTCTACAAGACATCAATTTGGCATCACATTAATACAAAAGGAAATAGGACGTAAGTTCCGATCCAAAAGTGCCAAGACAAAAGTTCCAAAAAGTTTAAGGTCCAATTTCAAATAATTGTTTTTCACTACTATTTTGTTTCCGAGCAACAGAAGGTTTGTGTTATTATACATTTTTTTCATAACCTACTTAAACTACAAAATTTAGAGCTTCAAAATTTATCATAACTTCATTAAAAATTGAATTTTGATCCGATATGGCCGAACTCATTCAGAAGGGCAAGACAGTTTATTTACATTTATGTCTTTCGTAGCCAGGGGCGTATTTAAGAGGGCCCGGACCCCCCTACCAAGAGGGTTGAAAAAGTTGACGAATTTTGTTAATGTACAATAATGTTGGTATTTGTAATGTGGGAATTATATTGATGTAAGGTTGGCTAATCTGATTCATAATCTAATTCTGCTTGCTACTGCAGATATGATGTACACAGTGCTCTGAACGTTCAAATACAACAGACGTTAGCTACGCTTGTTGCGTTTCGCCTGTCGGCTTAATTATTTTCATGTCGCGACATATTATGTAGGCCTTAGGCCTAAAATATTTCATGTTTTCTTCAAGTGTTGCATAATTGCGTTTCATTTCTCAAATGTAATTTTTTCTTTCGTAATGTAATTTTTCTCAGACGTCATGATGCCTGAAGGCTTAGCTAACCTGCATCAAATCTAAATTAAATTGTACCATTTACGTACAATAAATGTATTAAATTACAGTCCGCTTATCTACCATTACTTTCATGTTCCTGGCCAATTTAACTTCACGACATTATTAAAATGATTAACCAAGGAATCTACACGTCAAAATTTTTAGTTCAACATCTATATTAATCAAACACAATTCTTAACATTTTTTGGTCACACCGGGCCTGGATTTATCATTCAACCTTCTTTACAACCTTATACCTTGCGAAGCGGCTTCTCACTTAATCATTTTTTACTTCAATTTCTGGCCATCACGGGCGATTCAGTATGTTCACTGATCCGACCGTGTCGGTACTCATTTCAACACTTCTTTCGTCGTTGAGATTGGACTTCATAGACAGCACCATAGCACATAAAAAAATTCACGTGTCAACGCCTACACGCCAGGTTTTGAGCGGTTTCAAGTTGTGAGAGTATTCATCCATCCAGTCCGTGCGTGTCTACCATCTGCTGCACGGCCTCAACGCTGCAAGACGTCTCACCGAACACACGACATAATATCATCAATAAAAGGTGCGTAAAAAATGACGGAGGAAAGCTTAAGAGTGTTAGTTAAAAAGAGAGGCGGCTTGAAGTCTGCCATAGTGAGAATTAATTCTGCAATAGTTAACTTTGATAAAAATATCAATACCAAGCATTTTCTAACTGTAAGACTTGAAAGTTTAAAAAGTTTGTCAATAAAATACGATGAGGTCCAGTCTGAGATCGAACTAATTTCTAGAGACATAAATACTGCCCAAGAGGACAGAGTCGAGGTTGAAGAGCTTTTGTATTCAACCGAGGCTAAGGTTTTACAAGTATTAGACACTTTCAACATCCAGACTGAATCTCAGACATTAAGTAGCAATATTCAATTAAAACCTATCAAGCTGCCCTGCTTCACATGTAACATTCTCGAATGGCAGCACTTCTATTCGATATTTTTAGACTTGGTAGATGCTAGATCAGACTTAACCTCAGTGCAAAAATTACACTACTTATATTCATCTCTCAAAAATGAACCACTAGATTTAATCAAGGCTTTGCCTATTTGTCACGAAAATTATTCAGTAGCGTTAAGTTTGCTGTCCGCTAGATATGACAATAAATTTATATTAGCCAAATACTATATTCAAAATTTATTAGAAGTAAAATCTACAACTAAGGACTCTGTACAGAGCTTGGCAGAATTTACAAATACTATAACGTCTTCTGTCAATTCTCTGACAGCCATGCAATTGTCAGTAGATTCATTTGAACTTATTGTCATGCAGCTATTGTCAACAAAACTTGATCATTCCACCTTTAAACTATGGAAAGAATCTATAGATTCTGACAATCTTCCCAATTTCCAGAATTTTGTACAATTTCTAAATGCCCGTAGGCAACTATTAGAAAACACGTTACCGCTGGAAGCTAGACAGCAGCTTAACAAACCAATTCTAAAATTTAACCATAAGTCTGAAAAATCTAAGTTGCGAAACTTTGCTGGCAGCACTGTATTTAAAAGCTATCATTCTACTTCGAATAATTATTCATGCCTATACTGCAAGGCAAGCACCCAATTTATATGTGTGACAAATTTCGCGCTTTGAGCGTATCGGAACGAGGGCAATTTATACTAAAGCACAAATGCTGCACTAACTGTTTGAGACCAGATCATTTTTCTCCTAATTGTAAGGTCAAGCATTCGTGTAAGGTCTGTTCCAGACGGCACCATACGCTACTTCATATAAATAAGGAATTAAATTACAGTCCTGCCAGCAGTAGTAATTACTGCTCATTTAAATTGCAATCAGCGAACAACGTTATCTTATCTACAGCTGTCGTATTTGTTATCTACCGCGCTGGTAACAAGCAACTTGCGCGAATCCTACTAGATGCAGGATCGCAAGTTAATTTTTGTACTGCATCATTTGCAAAAAAATTGCAACTTAATTTAACCAAATCTAATATACCAATCTCAGGTATTAATAATGCAACATGTTGCGCTAATAATTTGGTATCAGTTTGTATTGTTTCCCGTTATCAAAATTTTACTTTTAATGCTCAATGTGCAGTGTTATCTACTTTGACCCATAAACTTCCAACACAATCTTTTGACGTAAAACATTTTAATATCCCAGATAATATTTTCCTTGCTGACCCAAACTTTAATGTATCAGCTGATATAGACATATTGTTGGGAGCGCAGTTTTATTTAGACTTGATTCAAGCTAACAAATATGTTCGTGGTCCTAACTTTCCTGTCATACAAGAAACTAAGTTAGGCTATATTCTAGCAGGCAATTTGCCTAAGTATTGTCATTTAAAGGGTCCTGCTGTTTCGTTTTTGGCAAGAAACGACGATGATCAAATTCTAGCGTCTCTTGAGAAGTTTTGGGAGACTGAAACCGTTCTTGATAATGCACCCATTGTTAACGACTCAGTTTGCGAAGAACATTTTGTTAAATCTACTAATCGTAATAATGAAGGCAGATTTGTCGTTTCACTGCCATTTGTTTCTGATAATGCTCAGCTGGGTGATTCCTATGCTACCGCTGAAGCGAGATTTTTAAGTTTAGAACGCAAAGCGTGATGCTGATCTTGCGCGTAAATATTCAAATTTCATACAGGAATATAAGGATCTTGGCCACATGACGCTGGTTGAAGATTGTCCTGCTGATTCCAAGGTTTCAAATACCTACTATTTACCTCATCATGCCGTTTTTAAATATTCTAGTTCCACACTGAAGCTTCGCGTCGTTTTTGATGGTTCTGCTAAAACTAGCAATGGTCTATCTCTCAATGATATTTTGTTAGTGGCCCCAAATGTCCAGCAAGATCTTTTCTCCATTCGTTTGCGATTTCGTACACACAATTATGTTCTAATCGCTGACATCGAGAAGATGTATCGGCAAATTCTAGTTTCTGATAACGATTGTCATTACCAACGTATTCTAAGGCGTGATTCTTCGCTTGAACAATTTAAACATTTCGTGCTGCGAACTGTAACATACGGTACTGCTAGCGCTTCATTCTTGGCAACTCGCTGCCTCATTCAGATTGGTAAGGATAGTGAAGTTTCATTTCCTGACGCAGCTTCAGCTATAATTAATGATTTTTATGTCGATGATTTGTTGACCGGTGCAGACACCATTTCTAATTTGATCAAATTAAAATCTGACTTAAGTACGTTGTTGAGTCAATATGGCTTTACTCTACATAAATGGGCCTCAAATGAGCCAAATGTAGTCACTGATCATAGTAATTTATCACTTCCGTTAAACAAACAAGGCAATGTGCGCACGTTGGGCATTCTTTGGAACAACTCTGCAGATTCATTCATGTTTGACATCAAGTCATTTCCAGTTGATTCAAGTATTTCTAAGAGAAGAATCCTGTCAATTATAGCGGGTATCTACGACCCATTGGGACTTACTGGTCCAATTGTTTTCCTTTACAAACAGTTTATGCAGCAACTGTGGTTGTGCAGTCTTGGTTGGGATGAGCCAATTTCTGAGCAATTATATTCGTATTGGCGTTCATTATGCGACAAGTTGTATTTAATTGGTGAAATTATTGTTCCACGCTCCATACGCAGCAAGTCTGAGCCCAAGTTAATTGAATTACATGGATTCGCGGATGCCTCTGAAAAGGGTTATGGATGTTGCATTTACATTAGAGTTATTTATCAAGATTTATTGGCCTCTTGTCACCTTTTGTGTTCTAAATCTCGTGTGGCTCCACTTCGACAGGTTTCATTACCCCGCAATGAGCTCTGTGCTTGTTTGTTGTTATCGCGACTTCTATTCAAGGTCACCTCTGCTCTCCGTTCCTTTGTCAATAGCGTACACCTCTACTCCGATTCCATGGTATCTCTTTATTGGATTCATGCTCAGACTTCTAGGTGGAAGACCTACGTCGCTAATCGTGTTGCTGAGATTCAGCGTCTCACTGAAACCCACACATGGCATCATATTGATTCGCAACATAATCCTGCGGACATTATTTCTAGAGGATGTCACCCTGACGTTTTGCGCGATTGTTCGCTTTGGTGGCATGGTCCTACTTGTCTGTCTCAATCTTCTGAGCCCAATGTTTTTTCACCTTTTTCACCTTCTAATGTGCCGCTGTCTGAATGTTCCGTTGAGGAGAAACAAGCCTCCAAGCTTTCTCTAATTTCTACCTTACCTATTGATATCTCCAAGGACTTTTCCTCGTTGCACCGACTGACCCGCGTGTACACTTATTGTTTTCGATTTATCAAAAATGCTAGATCCTTAAAGGCAAAGAAAATTTCGGGAGTTCTCACCCCTACTGAAATTCATTCTACACTTAACTTTTTCATAAAGCAATCCCAGTCGATCCATTTCGCTACTGAGCTTAAGTGCCTTCGAAATGGAGCTTCTGTCTCCATAAGGAGTAAACTGTCTTCTCTCGACCCATTTCTTGATGAGTTCGGCATCATGCCTGCGGCGGACGTCTACAGCAGTCGCAGCTACCCTATGATAATAAGCATCTTACTGTTTTGCATCCTTCGGCTCACATCACTCGCCTCATAATTGAGAGTGAGCATATTCGACTTCTCCACGCTGGTGCTCAACTTGTCCATCATTCATTTCGTCAACGCTGGTGGATTATTAACGCCAAGATAGTGATTCGTTCCATCATTCGTAGCTGCGTCAAATGTCTCAGGTTTAATATTAAATATCAGGCTCAAAGGCTTGGTGTCTTGCCATCTCCTAGGGTTACTCCCTCCAGGCCGTTTTTATTTTGTGCAGTGGATTATTGTGGTCCTTTCATGATCCGTCATGGCGGGCAGAGATCTAGGACTCTGTCCAAGTCATATGTAGCTCTATTCATTTGCTTAGCCACTAGGGCCATTCATTTGGAATTGGTTTCCGACCTCACAGCCAATGCTTTTATAGCCGCCTTACGTCGCTTCATGGCCCGTAGGGGCATACCTAGCCAATTGTATTCTGACAATGGCACGAGCTTTAGGAAGGCCCGCAACGTCTTGCGTGAGCTTTACAATCTTTGGCATAACAAGGATGCCACTGTAACAATTCAATCATTTGCAACTTCTCACGGCGTTAAGTGGTCATTCATTCCTCCTTCGTCACCTCATTTTGGTGGGCTTTGGGAAAGCGGTATAAAGAGCTTGAAATATCATTTGCGCCGCGTTGTCGGCAAGTCTATACTCACATTTGAGGAGTTTACTACGGTTTTATCACAGGTAGAGGCCTGTCTAAATTCACGTCCATTATTTGCCGTTTCATCGGATGTAAACGATCCAGTGCCACTTACCCCTGGCCACTTTTTAATCTGTGCACCATTAACGGCAATACCTGATCCTGATTTGTCACACGTTCCTATCTCTCGTCTCGGCCGTTGGCAACTTCTCCAGAAGTTTGTCCAAGTTATCTGGAAATCATGGTCGCGCGACTACCTACACCAGTTGCAACAGTGTCACAAATGGAAGTTCGCTACAGAAAACGTCTCCATTGGTGACCTGGTCCTTCTAATCGAGGACAACTTGCCTCCATTAGCATGGAAATTTGGGGTAATCACAGCCACATTTCCCGGACCAGACAATTTAATTAGGGTTGTTGACGTTCGTACGCCTGTTGGCACCTTTCGCAGACCAATTCACAAGTTATGTTTGTTGCCAGCGCGGAACGAAACGTAGAAACGATATCAATGTAACTACTTAGCACAACGTTATGTTTTATTTGGCCACGAGCTTTTCATTACTTAATTGTTTTATAGTTTGGCCGACTTCAATTTTGGTGATATGTGCTGTCACAAACATTTTTAACACGTTATATATTGATATCTCATTGTAGTGCATCTCATATATCAAATTCGCATGTATTTTGTAATTGTACAAACATGCATTATATTATTATATTTATACTTATTATATTGTCATTGTAATGTACTGTACTTATTCTTGTATTTACATGTATTGTTAACTCTGTAAGACATATACTATGTTCTTTGTATGTTCATATTTGCTATTGGTAGTGGTTTATGTATTATGTCTATTGATGGTATTAGTTCTTATGTTATGTATTTTGTTGTATAATATTCACATGTATTTTGTAACTATACAAACCATGTATCAAATTTATATGCATATTTTCTGCACGTTTTTTATTGATATTTGTGCTTTGCTATTTTTATTCTATGAATTTCCATGTGTTACTTGTAATTGCTCAACACATGCATTACATTTTTGTATGAACGCATTTGCTGCATTTGTCACTTGTACTATTATATTGTATTTTATGCCTTGTATTCATGTATTTTGTAATTATGCAACACATATTTTGTATCCATATACTTTGTATCTATGTAACACATATTATTGTACCCGCATCTGTTGTCTATGATTGTACGCCACGCATATATTTTTACACATAGTCTTGTATTTGTATTTTATGATCATGTATCGCACCTATATTATTGCATTCATGTATTTGTGCATTCTTGCAATTGTTTGGTATAGCATGCGCTATTTAATTATTATACTACAGCGTTATGCTTAATCTATGTTCTATATGCATGTAACGTTTTGTAATAATCTTGTTTATTCATTTTAAATAATATGCAATCTTATTATGTATAAATCAGCTGGCTTGTCTGGCTTAAATTATTAATCATGACTTGCATAAATATTTGCAATTTAAATCTGGCCCATCAAAGGATGAGTCACAGATTATTCATTATCAAGCTTCATGTTTTACATTGTATGCATTTCTGCTGATTCATGCACGTTTATAATCATGTATGAATCAGTTTGCAAACCAACTGTGGCCTGTTTAACTTTATCATTATCTACTAGTCCAAGGTTTTATCTCTGGACAACTTAATGTTATAATCTTTGTTATCTAACATTCCAATGTCGATAATTAAGACATCAAATTACTAATGGTTAATCTCTATTAGTAAGAACATACATGTTTGTGTTTTCTTTATAATATAAATTGTTAACAATGTATTACAAAAAAAAATCGCTCGATTTTTTTCGGGCAGTTATGTACAATAATGTTGGTATTTGTAATGTGGGAATTATATTGATGTAAGGTTGGCTAATCTGATTCATAATCTAATTCTGCTTGCTACTGCAGATATGACGTACACAGTGCTCTGAACGTTCAAATACAACAGACGTTAGCTACGCTTGTTGCGTTTCGCCTGTCGGCTTAATTATTTTCATGTCGCGACATATTATGTAGGCCTTAGGCCTAAAATATTTCATGTTTTCTTCAAGTGTTGCATAATTGCGTTTCATTTCTCAAATGTAATTTTTTCTTTCGTAATGTAATTTTTCTCAGACGTCATGATGCCTGAAGGCTTAGCTAACCTGCATCAAATCTAAATTAAATTGTACCATTTACGTACAATAAATGTATTAAATTACAGTCCGCTTATCTACCATTACTTTCATGATCCTTGCCAATTTAACTCCACGACATTATTAAAATGATTAACCAAGGAATCTACACGTCAAAATTTTTAGTTCAACATCTATATTAATCAAACACAATTCTTAACAGTTAATCTCTTAATTATTAGGGTATTTTAATAGTTTTCAGTTGTGCAGAGGCGTATTTGGGGGGGGGGGAATGAACGGGATCGGACCCGCCCCCAGAACGTCGAAAGTTGACGGGAAATTTGTTATAGTCTTAATTTTTAAGCACTCTTTATTAAATTCTCAGCTGTTTACAGTGGTAACCCTTTCTTAAATGTAGGTCTACAAACAAGATTATTACACAGCATTTGCTTTAATTTAATTTGTTTTATCTTTTGTATGAAGCTGACTCGACTGGATCCCCTTCGCCCAAGGCCAAATTCTAGTATACGCTAGTACAGCAGTAACTCTTTTTACTTCCCTGTTCCATAAGGAAATGGAAGTATGGTGATGGCGAAAAATTCGTGTTCGAGATAAGGGTTGATTCTGATTGTACTGCCCTCAAAACATGAAGAAAAGTCATTTTCCGAATGTGTCTCTGTATGTCTTATGTGTCCGTATGTAGAATGTTCTCTATGACGAACGATAACTGCCGCAAATCCAAACAGAATCAAATGATTTTTTTGCATATGGGCCCGACTTGTAGAGGAGTCAAGACCTATTGATTTTGGTGAAGATCGGTTAAGGGGAAGGGGTAATTTACCTGCAACGTTTTACGTTTTAACAAGAATAAAGTACTTAATTTTGATAAATAAAGTATCCTGAAAAGAAGGTCATAATAATCCACTGTAGAAAGGTAAATGAAATACCTATAAATGAAATGGTTAGTTGACGGGGAGGGGGTAATTTCTATAAATGAAAATGATAGTTGAAAGTGGAGGGGATAATTTTTTTTATATGTAGTACGTTATCGGCAACAAACAAGTAGTTTCTATGGAAATATTTCATTTCAATTTATTAGTCAAACACAAAAACTCGGTTTATATGGAACACACCTAACTTGTTAGAAATTATCGAACCGAATTAAAGAAAAATTACCTTAAATATAAATCTTAGAACATGGAAGTCACGTATGGTTCTCCATACAGATATTTTCTTTTATATGAAGCAGACCGACCCCGAAAACCTCCCCCCACCTCCCGAAGGCTAAATTCTCGATACGCCACTGCTCCCATTCCGCGCTGTGCAACGATATAAGCAGTAGTACACTGTTACGAATTAGATTGGCGGTCGCTCATACGAAATTGTAGTCTACCAAGTTGGGCATTATAAGAACTGCAAGTTGAGGAAATGAAGTTAGTAAGAACAGTCAGAAACTAGCGACAAGCAGTGGCGTATTTACGGGGGGGGGCGGACGAACGAGACCGGACCCCTCCCCATCCCCAGAGGGCCTAAAAAGTTGGCGAATTTTGTTAATCTCTAAATAATTTTTAGTGTTGTTTTATTACTTTTTCAGCTGCGTATACCCCAATATAGTAGTAACTCTTTTTTAAATATAAAACAGATTTATTACACATCATTAGTGTATACACGTTCGAAATATAGGAAAATCAATTCAGTCATTAAGTATCTTGCAATAACGTTTCAATAACGCTTATTTTTATTGTGTTATTCCCGTTTACTTTAATACAATTAACTTCAGCCAGTTTAAAGATAGTAATGTTGATCAGTCTTAACTTGTGTTTTTCTTTTGTATGAAGCCGACCCGACCAGGGACCCTAGCCCCCTCCCCAGGCCAAATTCTAGGTACGCCACTGTCCGTAGCATTAAATTTGTTTTGTTTTCCATTTGATAGATGAAAAATCACTCGTGTTCCCGTTTTAGTCCTAATTCCGTTAGGATTTTACTTGAAGTAAGATAGAATTAACGTGGAAAAAATGCTTTAAGTCGGACAAACGAACTGCATCAGCTGATCGACAAAGCGACTGAAACGAGATATGACATTGACGTCACTTAGCAACCGAGGCCGAGAGAATCGACGGATTTTTAAACAACCTTGTTGGTACTAACGTAACACAAAAGTAAAAGACGCTTATCAGACCAGTTGTTACTTGTAGAGGCGAGACATGAAATTAACAAAAAAGGAACAAGAGACACTAAGAAGGTTTGAAAGAAAGATCCTGGCTAAGGAAGTCGATGAATGGAGAATAAGAATTAACCAGGAGATAGATGAGATATTGAAGCATGAGGACAATGTAAGATTTGTAAAGGCTCAAGGAATACTATGGCTAGGTCGCCTAGAGGGGTTTGTTGATCAGCGTAAGCCAAAGAAAATCCATAGGGCGGAAGACAATTTAAAAAAGTTTCTATATTAAATAGATATTTATTACTGAGACTATCACGGTTATCTCTTAAGTGTTCAAATGTAGTATTCTAAGTAACAAACTCGTTAAACACAACACGAAAATAAAAATTTATAAGACACTTATCAGATCGGAGTGCTTATTGTTGCTTACGGAAGCGAGTCACGGACATTAACAAAAAAGGAACAAAAACGCTAATAATTATGGATAATTCATTTGATGCGGTAAATAAGATCAGATATCTGGGAAACGTGATAGATAATAAAGGGGTCCATAAACATGACGATACATGACAGGGTACAAATAAGAAACAGGGCATATTATGCTTACAACAGACTATTGAGAAGCAAACTCATTAATTAGTCGTAACACAAAAATAAAAATGTATAAGACTTTTATCAGACCGGTTGTTATTTATGGAGGTGAGACATGGCTATTAACAAAAAAACAAACAAAAATCACTAAGAAGGTTTGAAATAAAGTTCCTAAGATGTGTTTATGGCCCGGTTAAAGAAGATAAAGAATTGAAGAATAAGAAATAACCAGGAGATAGATGAGCTGTTGAATTATGAGGACATTGGAAGATTCGTAACGGCTCAACGAGTACAATGGCCATCCTAGATCAGCGTATTCCAAAGAAAATTCTAAGGGCGCAAGCCTACAAAAGCAGAAAGAGAGATCGACCTAGGATAAGATGGTTGAATGATGTGCTAGAAGATCTCAGAAGAACGGATTTGAGGGGTTACTGAAATGGCAATGGACAGGAGACTTTGTAAAAGATAGCTGTTGGAAGCCAGGACTCACGTTGGGCTGAAGAAGAAGATTGTTTGTATTAAATTTTTTAAAAATAGGGACAGTATCTAGTTGAACAATATCGTCAATGTTGAACAATTAAGAAACAATTATAAGCTGTCGATTTTTCGTGCTCGAAAAAAGACATTGTTACGAAATAACATGTGCAGCTCCTATGAAGTAAAGACTAAATTTGCATGCCAAGCGAATAACACGATCATAAAGGCGCTATGTTAACTAATCGTAAAGAGACTGTTGAAGCGGGTGGGTCGTCGGCAATAAGGGGTGCAGATCAATAGGCTAGGGGGTGGCACTCACCTCATCACTGTTCTGTGTCCCGGATACAACTGTATGCCGAACTTGCAGTGTATGTCCCTGGAGACGTGGCAACGCACGCATCACTGGCAGGTGTGTCCCCTCTCATAGATTATAAACTCCTGACACGTCCCGGGACTGTAAAGGAGACCCACCCAAAATTATATAACACGCACGTCAGGGGTGCGATGCGTTTGCAAAACTACCGTATTAAGCCGACCGACTGCGCTTCTTCGAAATCTGCACACGTTTTTGCCATCCCGTGATGAATACATGTGATACTATTCCCCCCTCCTTGATACAAAGCTAGCATCTCTCTCACTCTCTCTCTCTCTCTCTCTCTCTCTCTCTCTCTCTCTCTCTCTCTCTCTCTCATCTTCCTTGCCTTTTATCTCCCACCCTTTGTTTATCTGTCTGATTATATTCCATCTCATTTGATACAATATTTAGCCTAGTTATAATTTTTGGGTTAAATTTTCTTTTAATTATTAATAATGTTGTGGTTAGTGGTTAAACTCACAAACAGAAATAACACATTGGTTAAAATTACTTCCCAAAGTTCCAAAGTAGATGTAGATGTATTTTGTAGATGGCAGCGCCATCTATTGTGATCACTAACGTATACCACCTCACGCTAGCGTTACTCTATTTTCATTGAAGATGGCAGTCGATGGCACTGCCGAAACGTCTGGTTTTGAAATAAACTTTGGACCACGGCCAAACAGCCCGGGAAGTAATTTTAACTATAAATTTATAAATTGATTCCGCCCATGTAAGCCTACGAAGTATAGAAATAACACTGTTGCACGCCACCATAGAAAAATGTTTGTTGATTAGCACTTTCAAGCTTCACAGCTCATCATCAGAGCTTAAATATACAATAATGGAACGAGACAATGACTTTATACCTCTACTTTGCCCTACAACGCGTACACTTTTTCGTAAACAACCATTGAGGTAAACGCCAGTAAGTTCATAGCCAGAAGGTAAGGGCGTTTACCTGAAGACTTGTTTAGGAAAATGTGTACGTGCCCCGTAGGGCAAGTAGAGGTACAAAGGCATTATCTCGTTCCATTATTGTATATTTAACATCTGTTAAGATCTGACGATGAGCTGTGAAGCTTGAAAGCGCTAATCAACAAACATTTTCCTATGGTGGTGTGCAACAGTGTTATTTCTATGTAAACCTTTTGTAAGCCAATTATTGCAATATCCACATTGACATATACGAGTGAAGGAATGCTGCAAGATTCAGAGTGCTGAAATGCAGTTTCTTCGGAATACTGTAAATTGCAAAGTGGAATTAGGAACATAAGGATATAAGAGCAGCGGAACTAGAAGTAAAAAATATAAATGAAATTATTTCAACTTATAGAATACAACAGCGTGATCACTTGCAAAAAATAAAATAAAATGACGGAGGATCGAGTACCGAAGGCGGCGCTGAAATACAAAGCCATTGGCTGAAGAGACGTGGGTCGTCGAAGCATGATATGGGTAACCTAGCCCTAGTAGTGAAGAAGAAGAAGAAGAAGAAGACAATTATTGGATTCTCAAAACTGCCGGCTAATTTATTCTGAGAACAGACAAGTCTTTGATGCCTCCATTCCGGCCACTTGTATCCTCTCTCTCTCTCTCTCTCTCTCTCTCTCTCTCTCTCTCTCTCTCTCTCTCTCTCCTCTCTCTCCCTCTCCCTCTCCTTTCTATCAATCTATACGAGTATTAACTACAACTATTGTGACATCAATTAGGATAGCCTAGACTGAGATGGGCAGGACATGTACAGAGAATGAATGAGGAGGATGTAAGATTATGAAATGCACACCAGAAGGAAAGAGAGGACGTGGAAGACCCAGACTACGATGGATTGATGGAATCCTAGAAGATATGAAAGTACTTGGAGTGAAAAATTGGTGGACATTGGCTAAAGATAGAAAAGTCTGGAGGGAAATCCTGAGGGAAGCTGAGACCCACGGTAGGCTGTGGAGTTACTGATGATGATGATGATAATGATGGTGATATCTTTTGACACGAAACGTGCGCGCGCGCGCGCACACACACACAAGAGATGTTTTGAGTGCACTTCGGTAAGTTTAGATTTTATGCTTCAACCCCGTCCACCTCCGTATCAAGACAGCAGCATAACTAACGAAAACAGGCTCATATTAAAAGTGTCGAAAATGGCCTACCCTCCCCGCAAAAACACAAATACTCATAATGTAATGGTATCTGTAATTAATTATAAAAGCAAATTATAATTTAAATTGTAATATTGTATAAATTAAGTTCTATGATATTATAATTTTCTCGATGTCTTTAAAAAAAAACAATTGATGATGTAAAACAAACTATCTCAACACCTTCACATATACAAGGATACACATATACCCACGCACACGCGCGTGTGCGCACACACACTCACATACACAAACACGCTCACTCAAATATTTGTTCTGTTGTGTTTGACATTTCGTTTATATTCATACACAAGTCCTGATGATGACAATAAACATTGTCGAAACGTTGACAAAAATAAGTTAAAATTTGTGTTATATTTTTTGGCCAATCCTTACCCGAAAAATTCATTGATAGACGGTCATTGCGAATTTAAGGAATTATTTCTAAGAATAACTTATATTTATATGTTTGCATGTACAGTATTTAAATCATGTACGGTATTACCTTTTAATTTACCATAAGTAATTATCATATCTGGGTATCAGACGATATAGTGTAACAACTGTTCATAATATTAAATTTTGTACCGTACTTAAATAACTTGATCACTAGAAAAAAATTATTTGTAACATGGAAGGTAAAACACTTTACTAGCAGGAAAATAATTCGTCAGTTTCTAACATGATTTATAATAAAATTTTTGTACGTAATTCTGTCTTTACCACATTAAGAGTTCGGTCTATTAGTATACATCTAGCCGCTAGAATGCTCTTCATGTCGTTCAGAATTCATATGTTCATTATACAATGTGTGTTCACATCTCTTTGATGTAATGAACCAAGACAATAAGCACATAAACACAGACTTTTATGCTACTTCATGAAAAAGTAATGAAATAATTCCATCGTACCGTTTACTCAATTTTTTTTCGTTTCACATTACACGAAATGATTACGAGGACAATGCTGTGGAATCTGTGGAGGTAAACAGAAGGGTTTTTGGCGCCAAGTCATTGTAATTTGTAACTTTTGTTCGTCGGATTTATGGGCTGAAAGGTCTGTGTTAAGTGACACGATAAATTCTCAAAATGCTCAAGATTGTAGATATTCTGCACACATTTCGAGAGGAACATTTAAAATGTCCTGTTTGGTAAGTTACGGTTTTTAATTTTATCTTAAGTGGTATACGAGAAAATGGAAATTTTCTGCACTTATTTATTGAATTAAAAACATTTCATTATTTGAAATATTTTCTTTTTCTCAGAAATCAAAATTATAAATCGTGCACAATTAAGTCTGACGGAATAAGATGTAACTTATTTAAATATTCATAAAAACGTTGAGTTTAAAGGTTAGATTTAATTCAATGTTTCTTAAGCATATCAAATTACTGAAATATCTCGTTTTTTAACCTGTAGCAGGTCTTTAAATAGTGCTGTATACTTAAAGATGTGTGTTTACTTATAGATAACAGATATATCTTTAGATTTATAGTCCCCAGGCAAACATCAGCAAGTTTATTTGATCAATACCATAGCAGATATTCAGAAGCAAAAACCACACAAAATGTGAACACAATGATTGTGTTGTAAATATATAGTTTGAAATGGAATTTATATGGTTGAATCTGTGTATTGTCAGTGTAGATAAAAACTCTTTTCTTTCTGTCCGGTTTATTTAGTTGGATGGCAGAAAGTACAACTTGTAAGTCATCACCATAATTTATTCGGTGTATGTAAACATATTTTATCATCTAATCTGTCGACAAGCTAACACAATTATCCTCGCCTTCTTTCATAAGCCTAAATATTGTTTCATATGTTATGTCTCATACATGAAGTCAACTATGGTGTAGCCCATTTTGCGTTTTAACTTTATTTATTGTTTAGCTTGGTCAAAAATAAATATTGTAATTTTATCTGGAAAGTATTTTTGTTACTTTCTGAAACAACCTATATGAAAGGTGTTTGATTTTAGAAGGTTTATGAATTTTGGTTAAAGTATACTCAACACATGATTCACCGCTAAAACATAGAATTATTCATGTTTTTGTTACAGCAAAGAGTATCTACAGGGCAGAGAAGTACAGCAGCTGCGAACCTGTGGCCATTTTTTCTGTACACCATGCACAGACAGTCTGGGTAGAGAGGACGGCAATGTAATTTGTTGTGTGTGTGAAAAACACCAATCAGAAGATGATATGATACCAGCAAACAATATGTTCGGTATAACAAAACAGAGTTTTGGTGAACTAGTAAAAGCAGTTCGAGGATATTTCTTATATGAAGGTGAGTTGTTTAATATAATTTTAAAACTAGATGGGTCATTCCACATCAAATCAACCAATGCTCAGAACCTCACCATCTCAGATAATTATAATTTTTTGTGTATTTGTTCTTATGGTCAAAACTAATAAAAATACAAAGTTTTAGATTTTTTGGGCTTCTGATATTTATGTTATTGATTTTCAAAAAATCAAAAATCGCATAAATTTGACCGTGTTTTGAAATCTTTAAACGGCTACAGTTTAAAAAGTATTTGACAGAGGGCTGGGACTTGTACCATTTTATTCTGCTTTTATTATGCTTTAATTTGATATAAAACACAACCATATTGGTAAAAATAATGTTTTCCCAAAAATTTTCAAAAAAATTTTTTAACAAATTTTCAAAAACGTATTTTTTTTGGAAAAAAATTATTTTGTTTATACACTTATAAGGCACATATATGCCAAATTTCAGGATGGGATGGCAATGGGATCATATTTAAATAAAATATTTTGTAACTGTGAATCCCTAAAAGACATTTATTGATAGAATCACGCTCTTCCTGAGGATCTGAAATCAAAATATAAACCAATAAAGATTACTGACTTCCTCTCAGGGTGTTAAGGGTAAAAATACAAGTTTATTTTAAAAAATTTGTAAAATCACTTTACTTACCAAAAACTATTTTTAAAAATATTTCTTAAATGCCTATTTTAAGTTCTCAGTTCCTTTTGAGAAACCTTTCTAGTGTCTTTGTAGATAGCATATTTTCTTCTTTGGTTAAGGTATACACTCTCCCTGTAGCAGTAAATGGTTCTACTTTCTGAAGTAATGTTTCACCTGGTACAGTTAAAATGTCACTCGGTTGAGGGTAGAAAAATGAAGCAGCAGGTCCTTTTGGGTGTAAAAAACTAACTTTAAACTCACAGGTGTCGTCGTTCTTCTTTAGAATACATGCAAGCCACCAAGACTGAACATAGGCAATAGTTACAAAGCCTGATTTAATGTTTAGGTGAAAGCCGGTTTAGGCTGTAAGGTAAAACTTTATGTTTTTACTTATAAAAAACGTGTTCCGAGTCGTCAATACTATAGTGATATTTAGTTAAGTAACGGACACGTCATGGACAACGAAATCCAAGAGTTTAGTATATCTGTCGTTGTTAAAAAGTCAAATGCCGTTACGGTGTTAGTAAACTGGTCTGAACAGGATTGGTAATATTTAACACTGATTTTATTTTCCGAGATTGGACTGTAGGAATGGAACTTTTGGGTTCCAACAATTGATATCGATTCACTAAAGCGCAATGCAAGTTTCTTTTCCATATCTTGATATTCTTTTGTAGAGCAGTACACAAAATCTATTCCAGATATTTTATCAATAGCAAATTCATACAACTGCAGTGGTGTGACTATCTGGCTATTGTAAGGTCTTTGCAGACTGGCTTTAGCAGCAAGCCGTTTAACAGTGCCACCAAGTCCATCCATCACATGCACTTTTTCCGTGTGACGTTGCGAAAAACTGCCATTCTGCTTCGATTCCAAAATCTGTTTTGTGAAGACACAGATTGTGAAAGTTTTTCTTGTTTTTGTACTGAGCCGAACTACCATCGGAGAAGTATGTAATTTTCTTTATTTCAAATGGTATAGTTTCTTTCAATAGAGAAATCAACTCATTCTGGAATACATGAAACGCCACAGTATTATGTTCCAGGCAGTCAGAGATAAAAACATACTGTAAATGTTTAATTTTGTCTACCCACTTGTAATACACAATAAAAGGATGCAGAGTAGCTTGGTTAGTTGTCCAATGAAATGACTGAACTTCATCTTGGAGTATAAATGAGTAATTTTCAGCAAAATCGCAATTAATAACCAGTTCACCTGGTGCTAAGTTTTCTTTCTTTGCTGAGTAGCATTCTTTTTGCCTGTTTGCAATGAATGAATGAGTTTTGAGTTTTAAAAGCATTTCCAGAAATTCTTCAACAAAGTCATCACTGTTTTTTGTTATAGATTCCATTCTACACCTATCAACAGTTATCCACTGCTTATACGTCACTTCATCAATAAGCTCGTCTTCAAATTTATTTAACAAGGCTTCTCGTAATTGTTTAATACCAGGACATTCCTTACATTCATCCATGTAACAATTTGGTGAGGGTGGATTGCACATTATTTTTGCAAGGCAACAATGATAAGATTTCAATGATGTATTATCCCCATGCCATACAATACAATTATTTCAGCCAAATCAAAGCCACCCATTCAGACACAACAAGCTGTTACCAGTATTAAACACACGAAATATACATGCCTGAACTTGTATACTTTTCATTCTGAGACATAAATACTATATCTTTTCATATTTAAAATATAATTGCTCTTAATTATATTGATTTGTAGAATTTACAAACTTTCTTCAATATTTTTATGAGAATGGTCGCAAGTTATATTTTTATTTCATGGTTAAAAATTGGTAAGATGAAACTAAAAAATAATCTAATACTTTACAATATTGTAAAGTGTCAGGTTACTTTAATTGGTTTATATTTTGATTTCAGATCCTCAGGAAGAGCATGATTCTATCAATAAATGTCTTTTTAGGGATTCACAGTTACAAAATATTTTATTTAAATATGATCCCATTGCCATCCCATCCTGAAATTTGGCATATATGTGCCTTATAAGTGTATAAACAATATAATTTTTTTCCAAAAAAAAATACGTTTTTGAAAATTTGTTAAAAACGTTTTTTTTAAATTTTTGGGAAAAAATTATTTTTACCAATATGGTTGTGTTTTATATCAAATTAAAGCATAATAAAAGCAGAATAAAATGGTACAAGTCCCAGCCCTCTATGTCAAATACTTTTTAAACTGTAGCCGTTTAAAGATTTCAAAACACGGTCAAATTTATGCAATTTTCGATTTTTTGAAAATCAATAACATAAATATTAGAAGCCCAAAAAATCTAAAAGTTTGTATTTTTATTAGTTTTGACCATAAGAATAAATAAACAAAAAATTAGGACATTTTGAAGCCTTAAGGTCCAAAATTATTTTTGTATTGGTTGATTTGATTTGGAATGACCCAAATGCCTTTTTATTGTGTGTGTGTGTGTGTGTGTTATACACTCATGTATATGCATGTGTACATTTATTTTTACACATATAGCCAATAAATAAAGCTTCTTCTTCTTATCTGGTGTTACAACCTTTGTTGGGCTTTAGCCTCCTCAACAATACTCCTCCATACTTCCCTGTTCTCCACCATCTGATTCCCATGCTATCAAGATCTTCTGTTACCCCATCCAACCATCTCATCCTTAAGGTTGTAATAGTACAAATACTCTACCACATTTATTAATTATAATAAAACTTCTCTTACCTTGTGTCGGCCCGGGTTCTGCACACGAACTCGTATCTATAAGCATGATTTAGGGTTTACGTTATTAATGTACTCAACTCTCATTGTAATTGTTAATTAGTTTAACCTTTATTAGACATGTGATTTAATATTCTATTTTTTCTTTCGAAAATGACAAATTTATTCTGTATCTATTCGGATTTAAGTCTGACAAATATTAATGTTGAGACACATGCTCAATTTAACCAAGACAAAACAAAATTCACAGTTTTCCTTAGCCTATTTAAAATAAATGGTTCATTATATTTAGGGCCGGACTGGGAATGAAATTAGGCGCGGGCATCCAGATCCAATAGCGGCGGCTTTGTACTCCACACCTACTAATAATACAGCATCCATCTCATTCTAATACTACTGCTGCCCTATTTCTTTTTTTCAATTATTCAAAATTTTGTTTCAATTATTTTCGATTTATGTTTTCAACAATATCAAAAGGTTAGCTACAAGAAAAAAAATATATATGAGATTGTTATATGCCCGAGTACTAGGTATTTATAGTGGAATTTTTTTAAGTACTTGTCACTTTTTCTAATTTTTTTATTTTTATACTAAGCAAAATCATTAAAGGAGTTAAGCTTTTTATGTCAATACAACTATAAGAAGCGCAATGATAAAAACGTCAGGTTACTACATTAGTTTATTGTTTTAGAAATATAATAAAATATACATATAAATGCTTAATACTAATATACATATATATTATATTTTAAACAACCAGAAGAGACTTCAACAGTGCACTCTTTTTTACTACGTCATCTATAATATCATCAAGATTTAGATTTTCTAAAACTTCCTTTTCAATTGACATCAGCATAAAAGATTCCAATTTCTCTTGACCTAAATTGCATCTCAATCTATTTTTTATAAATTTTAGAGTTGAAAAACTTCTTTCACAAGCAACTTGTGTAAATGACAATGTCAACATATACTTGAATGCAAGCCCAATCACACTGTATGCTCCGGTTAACAAATTATATCTCTTAAGAAGTCTGTAGCAGCATATGGAACAGTTATTGCAAGACTTACACTTCTTAAGATTGAGCTGTACTTATTCTTCAGTGTCATTTTCATCATCGCTAAGGGGGTTTGATGTACCTGACGCATCTGCTATCGCATTGTAGCAATATTCTTCTAAATTTGATTTTTTAATGGTATTCTATATATTAGCTAGATGTGTTAACTCGGCCCGTAGATTCTCTTCAGTTGCCCTTTCGTCAAAAGTTATAAGTTTTTTACTTAGTTCTTTAAATGCAGATGGTGGCAATCCTTCAGATATAATATTAGGGAAGGCCTTGGGATCTAAATTAGCAAGGTCTACATATAATAAGTTACTACTAAAATCAAACCGTGTTTTTAGACCCGTAGTCACTGAATCAACAATAACATAGAACACGTTCACTTCGAATGACTTCAAAGGATCCTGTATAACTTCGTCTGAAGAACTTTCTCCTGGCATGTTCTTTTTTTTCTAATTCTCTTCTGTGGAAGCTCTGTTTCGGCTTCAACTTCTAAGTTCTTATCATCAAACTGCATAGAACTCCAGTTCACAAAATTGTCAGCTTTATCTTTCACTCCTGAAAAGTTTTCTCTTATTTGATCTAGCTTTTTGGTTGTAACCTGGACCATTTTATAAGCCTTCAAAATGTCAAAGCCACTTGTTTGTAAATACTTCGAGAGAGGTGTTGTTTTTTTGTAGATATAAAGAAAAATGAAAGCTATCAACATAGTTTCATATTTTAACAGAGCCTCTTTGTATGACTTAGCTTTTACTCTTGTATCTGATGCAAACTGGTCACCATTTTCAATAGCATGTAGCGTTGCAATAACAATTACATACATTGAAGATTCTTTCTTATCTAAGGTTCCAAAAACTTTATTTACAGCATTTGATTTCGACCACCATAGAGTATTATAAAACACAATAACAACAAACAATTAAACAAGCTTTTCTTAATGTAGTACAAACTACTAATGTTCAATTTTAGGCCTAACATGAAAAAAACTGCTTTGTGCAAACATTTATGATACGAATACTACTGCTCATTTTTAACTTACGATAAAACATCAAATGAATAATTTATTAGGCATCTTGTTTTGACCTAACTGAGGCACTGAGGCTTTCAAAATATTTAGAAAGACGAATTAAGGTTATATATGACACTTCACACATTGTAACAATAACAAAAAAATTTACTTACATTGAATTTGTAGTCGTTTACAGTAAAACACCACCAGATTCACACACGTATATATGTGTTAAATGTATATTGTATATTGAACACACACGTATATATTGAATATGATAAAACAGCGCGGCCGATATCTATAGAGCTCATTCAATCCCTAAAGAGCTGCCTAACCTTTAAATTTTTGTAGTTTGACCATAGAGGTATTACAATAGAGGTGGGGAGACATAGGAGCACGCGTAAGTGAGACAAGTGAATACCA
Organism: Magicicada septendecula; assembly: GCA_034769895.1. Classification (NCBI taxonomy): domain Eukaryota; kingdom Metazoa; phylum Arthropoda; class Insecta; order Hemiptera; family Cicadidae; genus Magicicada; species Magicicada septendecula. The sequence goes on from CM068375.1 coordinate 66,036,963, forward strand.
TCCAGTGCCACTACACCACTCACTACTCCATAAGAAATACATAGTGGCGAAATCGAGAACTTCAAAAGTTCCACTAGTTAAAGAAGTTCACGATTCAGCCCCAAGTCCCGCAACTTATTTCTTATGGATTATCAATCTATGGCACTGAAATATTTACCTAGGCGTATAACATTCACCAAGAAAATATTGCCAACACTTCGTGAGCACAGCGTAGTGCCGTATATATAGCCGTAGGCGGCGATTTTTTGCCCTGCGGCGCACCGGGCATTTGCCCAAATTCCCTTATGGCCAGTCCGGACCTGATTATATTATATTAGATAAAGGCGACCCAGTATTTGCATACACTCACATTCATTCAAGTTTTACCCCATAATTTAGAGCTCTTATTATAATTGGTTTCGGTATTTACTTCATTTGAAATTGAAATGTTTTTTATCTGGTCAACTGCTTGTATTATGTACTCATCCTGTTATCGCCGTCTCCACTTGGTTACACCATCACTGTTAACTCTTGATTTCCTTAACACAGTCCGCAAATAAGTTTAAACTGTTAATATTTGTGGATTACGTCTGATTGATCACTATCACATGATTTACTGTTGTATTAAGTTAAATCACATGATTTACTGGTCGGTCGGTCGGTTTACATTGTTGAGTACAGTTTTTAGGCGAACCGCGCATTAACGTATCTGCGCGGTTCCAAATTTAGACGCCGACTGACTTTTTCAAGATGGCCAAAATTTGTACGGTCCGTGGCAACTTGCAATCTCATAGGCTGATCAGGCGTCACGTGATATCTTTTGTGGTGTGAGTCTGTGTATCATTTACCTGTGTTCAAAGGCTCGCAAAAAGTTCGTGACAAATACTGTGTTTGGGCAAACATGTTCGCACTCGTTCACATTCCTCAGCATCAGTAAATGTAGCTTATTGCGGGGCGTACAGACCAAACGTGCGACTGGGTGCCCCGACAAGGAATGTCTATGGTTAAAATTGAGGCCCTGTGTAGGTAACTCCTGTGCATCGCCTTTACAATTAAACTAAAACCCATCACCCAATTCTGTCCCGTTACTATACCCCCCCAATGAGAGGTTTTCTGCTGAAACAAAAACTCATTGCTAAACCCTAAGAGGATCAGCGAGGATATGGCGCCAACAACCCCCCTTAAATCCTTAATACATCATGGGTAAACTACCCCCCTAGCTTGCCGACTATGGTAGCACCTGAACGACATTACTGGACTTCTCTGTTCGAGATCCCAACACCGTAAAATCAGACAGGCACCCGCCACAGTATCACCAAACTCTGTAACATTCAATAAAAAATATCAATTACTGGCTTTTCAACATACCACATCCTTAACTGGCTTGTTTCCCCTTAAATATACTGGATTGCCTTTAGCAAAGTACTGGGAGCGTACACATATTCATTACTAACTTAAATACAAGATCTCTAAATATTCATCATTAACATAAACATTCACATAAACATTTCATATTTACCTTTAAATAAAATTTACTCCCATTTCTCAATCTTTAATTTGTTGCTTGACATGACTGTTTCAAATCAAATTAAATTATTTCAATTTTGTTCAAATAGTGAAATAAATCTAAGTCCCTTACCAAAGATTCACATTGAAGTTAATTTACATCATCTCTTTCAATTAATTATCTTAATCGCAATTTTCAAAATTCCAAAATCTTTTAAATGAATTTACTTTTTGTTATAACTCCTCTTAACTAGATGCTAACAATCATAATAAACAAAATAAAATAAACAACTTATTTCTATCGTAAATTCCATTATTATTACATTTGGTTACAAAACATATCATATAAACACTATTAATCAGCTGATATATTATCAGCACCACCTCACTTTATATAGTGAACATGAAAACACAACACAATCGGTAATCAGAAATTTTTTTTTTTTTTTTAATAATTAAATGAATTTAAATTCCAGAAACATATATTCTGATAATTAAATAAAAGAAACAAATTATTGAATTAAATAAATTACTAAAAAAACATGAATTGATTGCATTAAACATTATACAGTCCACACCAGTCATCAGCTGATACCTCATTGTCAGGTGAATGACCTTACCCTAGGCACACTACATACAAATAACACAAATACACAATGTCATTTAATTTAACTCATAACATGTCCTTATTGATTATACAATCATTACAATATTGAATCTAGCACTTAAAATCGTTTGTTCTCATAAGTGAATATTCATCACTAATCATTGAATCATAGCTATAGTAACCGTTACTGAACAGGAACTGGGTCATCAACCACCAACTCTCTCTTTAGAGTAAGTGAACTTGATTGTCCCGCTGTTGCAGTGGTCGTTACCTCTCACTGATTTCTCAGCTACTCCTCCTACTTCATCATTTTCTTAATTCCCCCCTTTTACCCAGTTACAATTAGGTAACCACCCGCTGGATAAACCGGATCGAGCGTTTACCTTATGCACAGATGCGTTATCTGTGCCCCTGGCTTGTAACGGCCAGCTCCTTTTCCACACACACTATTTTTTCCTGATGGTGGACTGTAGCGTCCATTTGCATCCACAAGAACTGAAGTTTAATTAGGGTGTAGACGCTGTCTACCCCATTCTTGTTTCAGCGTTATAAAAAATTCGGCATTACTGATGTCCGAGGACACCAGTAATCATACTAAATATTATTTACAAGCCCTTAACACGGCACTACCAACCCCTACGAAGGTAGCCGCTGTTCCATAGTTTGGTGATTCCCCTGAATTTACCCCCCGGTTGATTTCTAAATTCACCAATTTTGAAAATAATAACAAGTATGGCTAGGATACAATCTGCCTATCTACACTTGCTACCAATAATCCAAATCCACGGTCAGGATTTGGTGACGCCGTGACCGCCTGAAAGTGGGGAATCACAAGCAAAATATATGTATATATATGTTTTCCATATTTAAGATTCCTACCCACTAATATAATACAACATAAGCATTCATAAAGAACATAAAACATTCCATCTAAAATAAACATCTCATTTGCATCTGAATAAAATTTACAAACATTTCAATTTTAATTTTAATTGAACCTTTAATTATTTATCATTTGTTGTACCATTAAATTCTTCAAAATTCAAATTGATTATCAATATTCATTATATATAACATTTCAAATTCAGATTCTATCAAAAATTTACACACCTCAAATATACACACATCGTACAGCGTTGTTTTAGCTTTCAATTCTATTAACTCTTTAACTTGTTACATTATTACATTTCAACCATGAATTTCTATTAAGTATTTTCGTCATTAATTTGTTTGGGTGACTTTCAGTCCTTCACAACGATTTGATTTATTGAATGCGTATTTAAATATAACCTTACCCCCTTCTTCCTTCTAACAACCACTAACGGATTTATATAGGGTGACACCGATCTCTCAAAATATTTACCTCCATTAAATTCTCTAACTCAACTTAAATCATTCTCCTCTTATTACAAAATACCTGATACCCTTTTTGTACCTAGGATGTGTGTTTCCTTCCCTTATACTCATTCCCTTATTAGTTCCTGGCCTCTCCCAGGTAACTCCGCCAAACCTCATTTAAAACTATTCACCTCCTGCCACAACGCCTTGCGTTGAGGACTCCTTACCTCACCACCCTCACTATAAAATTTCACCACCACCTATTTACTCTCCATTTACATCACTCACTTTCTCTACATACATGCACTCTCGCTACTGTGTCCCTACTATTTTAAACCCGTTTCTGTATTACTTTTATTCCAAAAAATCTTATTTTGTCTAACACCCATTTAAAATTAACTTGGACTGTCTTAACTTCCTTACTGAAATATTTATCACCCAAACTCCAACTTTTACAACATTTTACATTAATATGATCATTGAAAATTACACTAGTAATTAATAACTACCTCAAATTAATTTGATCACCTAATTTAGAACCTTTTAAACTCATTTAACATTTATTATTCAAACATTTTATAACGGTACAAACCGATGAGCGTATACAATTAAAAGTTTTATGTAACAAGAGTATATTTTTGGTAACCAACTGTAGCTCCGTGTAAGGCACAGCATGTTACCGGAATGCAGACTATCAACGAGGGTGCGTATTCACGCATATGCACGCACGCCTGGGCCAACTTTCCCAGCATAAGACACGTACATACATTCCAGCGCCGAACCTGTGATGGGAACAAAGCAATACAGAGTACACATTGACGGCGACGCGTAACACCTGGGGGGTAGGCAACCAAGCGCGCACACAGTCAGTCATCACAGAGCAGTGCAGTTGGACACCATTACTTAAACAGTGCAGACGTAATTTCACAGTAGCCTCGGAAAAACTTTGGTAGACCGAAAAAGTTAAAGTAGGTCTACCAAAGAGTGTATCGTAATAAAACAACAGTAAACAGTAGTTCAACTGGAGGAACAGTTTATAAAAGAGTGGAATGAATTAAAACTGGGAGTTAAGTGAAGAAGATGGAGCAGACATAGTGCGCAATACCGGGGACTTCCTACAGATAAGTAAAAGTGAAATTTATAATAATTGGCCAAAAGTTTATAGTAAACAGTAAATTAATAATGAGCTCAATAACGGGGGTTTATTCAAATACATAAAGGGAGTGAGAACGTGTACGTGTGAGGGAAATATGGAATAAAAAGGGAGAAAGAAACTTTACTGGTTTGTATAATCTATAGGATTTATAATATTGTAACCCTATTAACCAAAATATTGAAAAAGTAAAGAAGTTAATTATTATAGTAAATAAAACAATGTTTGAATCGTCATAAATATGTGTTAGTTGTAAGTTATTATGTCATTACCATTTCCTAGTGTTCTGTGCTGAAAAAATTTGTCTAACGTTTCCGGGAATCTTCTGAATTGGGGGGGAAGTCAGATTGCAAAATTATCCAGTTTTAATTAAGGAAGAGTGTAAAGGTTCGATGTATAACCTAAAACATCGTGGCGACTCTGAACTTCTGTTGGTGTTTTTTAAAAGGTAAGTAGGCGAAGATCGCAAGTAAGGTTCTGGCAGAGTATTTATATGCTTTGGGTGTAACTTCACAATTTTACTTTACTTCAAAGTCATTATCAAATTTATACTTACATATGGTCAATCACTCCATCAAATGAACACAATCACAAATGAAAACAATTCTCACCACAAATATAACGTACAAAACCACATGTACCTTCTGAAACCTTTTAACAACCATATGACTCAACAACTAAACATATTCTACATTTATTTACTATTTGTTTTCAAGTTCAAATCTCATAAAAATAATTTAAATTCATTATCAAAATTTATCTAGACAACATTTATTTATTAATTAATTAATTCATCTCAAATATTTAATTCAATCAGTTTTAAAAACACTAAGTTATTTTAAACACCTTATTCCAAAACAATTATAATTCAGCTATTTGCATGATAAACTTGTTACTTATTTAGTCTGGTATACCATTATTATTATTAAAATCAATTTCTATCACATACACACATTGTTTACATAAAATACATTTTGCAACACAAACACAATCTCACTATAAATTTATTTACAATTTTTTCGTCATATTATTTTATTGTTTACCACACCTCATTACATAAGTTAGCCAGGTCATCACCATAAACTAAAATAATTACATGTTCATTCACTGTTTGTTTAACCACCATCATCGTAAACTAGTCTTACTTTCACATAACAATTTTCATCTTTACTTACTCTTATTACATCATTGTTATTTATATAATAGCCCGTTAATAATTCAAATTGTTCCGTAAAACCCACATACATTGTTGAGTTGAGTACATTGGTTTACATTGTTGAGTACAGTTTTTAGGTGAACCTAAACTACTAACGTATCTGCACGGTTCCAAATTTAGACGCCGACTGACTTTTTCAAGATGGCCAAAATTTGTACGGTCCGTGGCAACTTGCAATCTCATAGGCTGATCAGGCGTCACGTGATATCTTTTGTGGTGCAAGTCTGTGTATCATTTACCTGCGTTCAAAGGCTCGCAAAAAGTTCGTGACAAATACTATGTTTGGGCAAACAGGTGCGGACTCGTTCACATTCCTCAGCATCAGGAAATGTAGCTTATTGCTGGGCGTACAGACCAAACGTGCGACTGGGTGCCCCGACAAGGAATGTCTATGGTTAAAATTGAGGCCCTGTGTGGGTAACTCCTGTGTGTCGCCTTTACAATTAAACTAAAACCCATCACCCAATTCTGTCCCGTTACAAGGTCTGCCTCTAAATCTAGTAGAGGCAGGACGATGTAAATTGAACACTCAGGTCTCGACGCGCAGTATACAAACACCTCGTTGTGAGGCTAACAAAATTTTCATTTATTTCGCACATGCACACGACCGTCTTGTACAGTGTTTCAGAACGTGAACATCGGCTGCAACGAGACTATCGAGAATAACGGAAGCATGTGTTTGACAGAGAGGGTAATAATATGGAAGTGAGACAGTGAACATTATAGCGACGTCTCCCCTCTCTTCTCTCTGGATAACTTAGCCATACTTGGAAGTAGGGGTAATTCATGCATGGGGTCAGCGCAGGTGACTGTTCAGGAAAGGCTGGCGGGCCTATAGTATATAATCTTCCCTTCAGCATTCTTTCCACATGTCCCAGCCAATGCAACCTCTGTGATTTGATGAATTTCAAATATGCATGAGAAATATGTATTTTCCGTGCATGAGAGCCTGTAGTTCAATGTTATTGCGTATTATTGACACGTATTGCGGGACACTCCTTTGAAACACTTCCCATTCTCAAAGAAATCTCTATGAGCCCTTCTGATCTTGAGTTGGGCGTTACCATGTATTTTGTCTTGTTTTCATAATAAATAAAGATTGGATGAGTAAACAAATTGATGGCAGTAATAAATAATCGTATTTTATGCCACTTTGTTCAATGAATCACAAGAATCGTCAACTTGATCACCAGAAATTAAAATTACTTTTAACTTTAAATAGTGAAAAGTTTTGTCAGAGCCGTTCATTAACTTGCTACAATTTTTGAAACATGTGTTGACATTTTGATGAAGTTTATCATCAGCATCTGGACATGTATACAGGCAATACAGAAATAATTTAATTCTTGCATTTTGTTATCATGATGTGTCCAATTATTAAATTATATATAATACACTATTTCCGACTATGTAACACCAATTTTTAATAGAATTGTAAATAACACCTGAAGTCATAATTTAACAAAAGCTAGCTCAGATGAAAGGAAAATTTTATCTAAAAATTGGTGTTCTTTAATTGAAATTAATCGAGTATATATTATAGAAATAATGAATACTTGTATACTGCATGTTTGTGTGATATTATATGGAGAATAACATTTAAAATTTTATATTTTCAAATAATGAATTACTTCCGTAAGTGAATTTTTTTTATTTTTATTACTACAAGCGTACACACACACAAAACCTTATTTACTAATAATTTACTAATTAAAGAACAAATTCAAATAAAAACAGGTCAATATGATTTATTTAAAATTATAAATTTATTTTAAATAACAAAATATTAACATTACAATAATCAAAAAATGTGTATCAAAATGAAATAAATATTTGTTTATTTGTTATAAAATAACATACCCCTTCTGCTTTAACTGTATAACCTCTCTATAAAACAAGTTTACTGAAACAAAGAGACGCAGTACAGTAGAACCTCAAGTATCATAGGTAATTCAGTGAGCCAAGACACAGAAGTATCAAAAGATATTAAACATCTACACTCGTCCATCCTTTGTCTTCATCCGTACAGAGGTAATTCACTTTGGGGAAAGTATATGGGTAATGGCAGAGCTGGCCTTAGCAGCCGTGTGACTGGTTATGAACCTTTATACGCAGACATCCTCTAAACCAAAGAGAGAGGTATTCTCTTTCTTTTTTTGTATTCTTTACTGAATGAGTGCAAGACCCTGTTCTGACCGCATCTCTTGCATATGCATAAAGGTGGATTCAGCAGTATGTACACCACACAACCCTTCTCCTATTTCTCTTGCATGCCTCTCTTCCACCTCTCACCGCTCTTACTATATAAAAATTGAAGACGTTATGTAGGTGTGTGTAACTTGTAATTTCAATACATCTATACACATGACTTATGCATGTACATACGTAATAATTTAGGAGGCTGATGTGTATGACTTAGTAATTAATATTTCAATCAGAATGATCAATATTGCACACCACTAATAAAAATTATTCCGATTAGCGCTTTCAAGCTTCACAGCTCATCGTCAGATCAGGAATAGACATGAAATATGTAAAACCCAACCCTTCACCCCTCTCCCCCCACCCTGCTCACCTACAACAAACTAAAAATTAATGACCCTTCCCCACCCCCTAAACTCTGCCTCACCATCTGTACAGTTACATATTTTTCTAGTAAATTCCTTGTGTGTGTGTGTGTGTGTGTGTGTGTGTGTGTGTGTGTGTGCGTGCGTGCGTGTGTGTGTGTGTGTGTGTGTGTGTGTGTGTGTGTGTGTGTGTGCATCCTTTTAAACTACCCTCTTCCTCTCCACACACGTGGTCAGTCACACACCCTTATTTTAAAACAACCAATTAGTACTATGAAATATAATTCTTAATCTTATCTATCTGCCCTCTCTCATTTACTTCTTAATCATGTTATAAAAGATTTCTTCATTATCAAATTTAATTTTAATATTAATTAAATTGTCTAACCCTTTTTCTCTTTCTTTCAATATTTCTAACTCCTCTCTAAGCTTCCTTTCAACTGTGTTATTTACTACTTTTACAATTTCGTATTCTTCCAAAGGATTAGCAAACTTGTGGTTGTCTTCTATGAAATGTCTTGCATATAACGAATTGGTTGTTCTATTACCTTCTCCACGTTTGTGGTCAGACAACCTGCATACGAATTTTCGTCCTGTCTCCCCTAGGTACACTTTGTTGCAGTCTTTACATTTTAATTTATAAATTCTGCTTTTCTGTAATACTGGAATTTTTTCTATATTCTTATTCCTTATCTTATCAAATACCGTTTCACATTTTTTAATAGCTATATCTACTCCATATTTATTAAAACATTTTATAATTTTTCTAGTATGTGAACCTATGTATGTCAATGACCCAGCATAATTCTTTTGTTCTGGTTCTATTTTAGCCTTTTGTATGTTGACCCTTTTCATAACTTTATCCACTATGTTGGTGCTATAATTATTATTCCTTACAATTCCCTTTATCGTTTTTAACTCCCTATCTTTTGATTCGGTCTCTTTTAAACACTTCTGAGCTCTGTAACAAAAGGAATTGATTGCCGCCATTTTATATCTGTATGGGTGGTAAGACTCTCTTGGTATAATTATATCAGAATACGACTCTTTCCTAAATATCCCAAACTGTAGTTTCTCATTATCTTTAATTTCTATGTTTAAATCTAAGTAATTTATTTGCTTACCTCCTATCTCTTCCTTAAATTGTAAGTTTTTATCCTTATTATTTACCTCCTTTATAAACTCATGCACTTCTTCTATGCTTCCTTCCCAAATTACTAATACATCATCAACGTATCTAGACCATAATTTTATATTGTCTTTATACTTAGTGGAAGTTATTAATTGCTTTTCAAAATCATACAAATGATGAAACAGATAACACTTATAGAAGAAAATAAGAAAAAGTATTTATTGGAAAGTAATCCAACAGCACCAACTTTTAAAAGTCAGGTTAAGATACATAAAGAAGGAAAACCAATTAGACCGATTGTTTCTTTTATTAATGCACCTATTTATAAATTATCAAAGGAAGTTAGCAGAGTACTGAAAGAGAAATATGAATTTGGGACAAAATACAAAATAGAGAATAATATAAAATTGATAGAAAAATTAGAAAATATTAGCATTAATGTAAATACAAAATTGATATCACTGGATGTTAAGGACATGTTTACTAATATCACAGTAAATAAAGTTATTAAGTTAATAAACGATAATAATATGGGAGAATACAGGTATAAAAAGCAGTTGATGAAAGTAATTAAAGAATGTGTAAATCAGAACTATTTTAGGTTTAATAACAAGTTTTATATACAGAAAAAAGGTTTACCTATGGGGCCTTCATTATCCCCTATTCTTGCTGAAATATACATGAATGATTTTGAAAAGCAATTAATAACTTCCACTAAGTATAAAGACAATATAAAATTATGGTCTAGATACGTTGATGATGTATTAGTAATTTGGGAAGGAAGCATAGAAGAAGTGCATGAGTTTATAAAGGAGGTAAATAATAAGGATAAAAACTTACAATTTAAGGAAGAGATAGGAGGTAAGCAAATAAATTACTTAGATTTAAACATAGAAATTAAAGATAATGAGAAACTACAGTTTGGGATATTTAGGAAAGAGTCGTATTCTGATATAATTATACCAAGAGAGTCTTACCACCCATACAGATATAAAATGGCGGCAATCAATTCCTTTTGTTACAGAGCTCAGAAGTGTTTAAAAGAGACCGAATCAAAAGATAGGGAGTTAAAAACGATAAAGGGAATTGTAAGGAATAATAATTATAGCACCAACATAGTGGATAAAGTTATGAAAAGGGTCAACATACAAAAGGCTAAAATAGAACCAGAACAAAAGAATTATGCTGGGTCATTGACATACATAGGTTCACATACTAGAAAAATTATAAAATGTTTTAATAAATATGGAGTAGATATAGCTATTAAAAAATGTGAAACGGTATTTGATAAGATAAGGAATAAGAATATAGAAAAAATTCCAGTATTACAGAAAAGCAGAATTTATAAATTAAAATGTAAAGACTGCAACAAAGTGTACCTAGGGGAGACAGGACGAAAATTCGTATGCAGGTTGTCTGACCACAAACGTGGAGAAGGTAATAGAACAACCAATTCGTTATATGCAAGACATTTCATAGAAGACAACCACAAGTTTGCTAATCCTTTGGAAGAATACGAAATTGTAAAAGTAGTAAATAACACAGTTGAAAGGAAGCTTAGAGAGGAGTTAGAAATATTGAAAGAAAGAGAAAAAGGGTTAGACAATTTAATTAATATTAAAATTAAATTTGATAATGAAGAAATCTTTTATAACATGATTAAGAAGTAAATGAGAGAGGGCAGATAGATAAGATTAAGAATTATATTTCATAGTACTAATTGGTTGTTTTAAAATAAGGGTGTGTGACTGACCACGTGTGTGGAGAGGAAGAGGGTAGTTTAAAAGGATGCACACACACATACACACACACACACACACACTGAAACACAAGGAATTTACTAGAAAAATATGTATCTGTACAGATGGTGAGACAGAGTTTAGGGGGTGGGGAAGGGTCATTAATTTTTAGTTTGTTGTGGGGGAGAGGGGTGAAGGGTTGGGTTTTACATATTTCATGTCTATTCCTGATCTGACGATGAGCTGTGAAGCTTGAAAGCGCTAATCGGAATAATTTTTATTAGTGGTGTGCAATATTGATCATTCTGATTGTGAGTTCAACCACTAACACAAATTTCTTCATTAAACGTCTGTTAAGATGTGCAATCGACTACAGGTAATGGACAACAACAATGAGGTAATAAACGACAACAATAAGGTAAGTAAAGTTTTTAAATATCTTAAGTTAAAAGTTAAATTGAAGAGGGTTTTAAGTAAAATATGGTTTAATAAACAATGTCTGGATAATAATGTCATCCCAAAGTACGCTCAAGTTAAAATTAAAAATAAGAACAGTGTAGCCAAAAAAGTAAAAGAACAAAGCGAGAAGTTGTGGATAAAACTGGAAATAAGGTCACTCTATGGTTTAATCAATAGATATAATAGGGAATTATATGACAGACACATAGAATTATTAAGAATATACTCGTATGTAGAGTTAGAAGAAATATTATATAATTTTGGTTTGGGGTACGTAGAAAAGAAATTGGAAAAGAAAAATAAAAAAATGGTAGATAAGTTAAATAAATTAATAAGGAAGAACGAAGTAAAAAAGGAACACCTCTCTAAGAATAACTATGAAAAAAGAGTAATAAACCTTACAGAGGTAAATTTCAATACGGAAGAAAAAGAAATGTTGGCGAAAGGCTTAAAATACGCACCGCCACCAGAATTAAATCAAGAAAAAACGATTATTGAATGCGAAAGCATAATACAAAAACTAGGAAATGAAAATGATAAAAAAAGAATAAGATGGGAAGTAGGGAATGTAGTAGATAAAATATTTAAGAAAAGTTTGTATAATTCAAAGAATGAACAAAAAATCAAAGCAACTGTAACTAAACTAAAGAATAAAATAAAGAAGAATGATATTATAGTTACGAAGGCGGATAAAGGAAATACAATGGTACTAATGAGAAAGGAAGAATACATAAAGAAAACGGAAGAATTTATAAGGGAAGGACCATACGAGGAAATAAAGTATGATTATACAAGTAAGTACCAGTCAAGGATAAAACAAATGATGAAACAGATAACATTTATAGAAGAAAATAAGAAAAAGTATTTATTGGAAAGTAATCCAACAGCACCAACTTTTAAAAGTCAGGTTAAGATACATAAAGAAGGAAAACCAATTAGACCGATTGTTTCTTTTATTAATGCACCTATTTATAAATTATCAAAGGAAGTTGCGAGAGTACTGAAAGAGAAATATGAATTTGGGACAAAATACAACATAGAGAATAATATAAAATTGATAGAAAAATTAGAAAATATTAGCATTAATGTAAATACAAAATTGATATCACTGGATGTTAAGGACATGTTTACTAATATCACAGTAAATAAAGTTATTAAGTTAATAAACGATAATAATATGGGAGAATACAGGTATAAAAAGCAGTTGATGAAAGTAATTAAAGAATGTGTAAATCAGAACTATTTTAGGTTTAATAACAAGTTTTATATACAAAAAAAAGGTTTACCTATGGGGTCTTCATTATCCCCTATTCTTGCTGAAATATACATGAATGATTTTGAAAAGCAATTAATAACTTCCACTAAGTATAAAGACAATATAAAATTATGGTCTAGATACGTTGATGATGTATTAGTAATTTGGGAAGGAAGCATAGAAGAAGTGCATGAGTTTATAAAGGAGGTAAATAATAAGGATAAAAACTTACAATTTAAGGAAGAGATAGGAGGTAAGCAAATAAATTACTTAGATTTAAACATAGAAATTAAAGATAATGAGAAACTACAGTTTGGGATATTTAGGAAAGAGTCGTATTCTGATATAATTATACCAAGAGAGTCTTACCACCCATACAGATATAAAATGGCGGCAATCAATTCCTTTTGTTACAGAGCTCAGAAGTGTTTAAAAGAGACCGAATCAAAAGATAGGGAGTTAAAAACGATAAAGGGAATTGTAAGGAATAATAATTATAGCACCAACATAGTGGATAAAGTTATGAAAAGGGTCAACATACAAAAGGCTAAAATAGAACCAGAACAAAAGAATTATGCTGGGTCATTGACATACATAGGTTCACATACTAGAAAAATTATAAAATGTTTTAATAAATATGGAGTAGATATAGCTATTAAAAAATGTGAAACGGTATTTGATAAGATAAGGAATAAGAATATAGAAAAAATTCCAGTATTACAGAAAAGCAGAATTTATAAATTAAAATGTAAAGACTGCAACAAAGTGTACCTAGGGGAGACAGGATGAAAATTCATATGCAGGTTGTCTGACCACAAACGTGGAGAAGGTAATAGAACAACCAATTCGTTACATGCAAGACATTTCATAGAAGACAACCACAAGTTTGCTAATCCTTTGGAAGAATACGAAATTGTAAAAGTAGTAAATAACACAGTTGAAAGGAAGCTTAGAGAGGAGTTAGAAATATTGAAAGAAAGAGAAAAAGGGTTAGACAATTTAATTAATATTAAAATTAAATTTGATAATGAAGAAATCTTTTATAATATGATTAAGAAGTAAATGAGAGAGGGCAGATAGATAAGATTAAGAATTATATTTCATAGTACTAATTGGTTGTTTTAAAATAAGGGTGTGTGACTGACCACGTGTGTGGAGAGGAAGAGGGTAGTTTAAAGGATGCACACACACACACACTGAAACACAAGGAATTTACTAGAAAAATATGTATCTGTACAGATGGTGAGACAGAGTTTAGGGGGTGGGGAAGGGTCATTAATTTTTAGTTTGTTGTGGGGGAGAGGGGTGAAGGGTTGGGTTTTACATATTTCATGTCTATTCCTGATCTGACGATGAGCTGTGAAGCTTGAAAGCGCTAATCGGAATAATTTTTATTAGTGGTGTGCAATATTGATCATTCTGATTGTGATTTCAACCACTAACACAAATTTCTTCATTAAACGTAATTAATATTTATTCCAGGTGATGAGGATGCTATGAACGCTTTGATAAGTAAAATTTGTATGACAACGGAAGAGCAGAACAAAAGGAGCTCATCCAGCACAGTTAAAGAAGAGAATGTAACGCCTAACACTTTGGTAAGCAAGACAGCAGAACGGCGTAACAAAAGAACCCTGTCCAGTACAGTTAGAAAAGAGAATGAAACGCCTAATACTTTGATAACCAAGACAATGGAACGGCGTAACAAAGGAACCCTATCCAGTACAGCTAGAAAAGAGAATGTAACACCTAATGCTTTGATAACCAAGGCAACAGAATGGCATAACAAAAGGAACCCATCTAGTACACGTAGAAAAGAAAATATAATGCCTCAGAGAAGAAGCAAGAGAATAAACATAAAAGTACAAGAAGAAAAAAGGTAAATAAATTTGTGAAGATTGATGTGAAGTTTCAGACTTAAACAGATGACCAGTGTCAGTATTGTTTTTAAAGAACAGTAAGTGTTTATCACTTACTAATAATGCAGTTGCTTATCGATTCAAGTTACCAGGTTCTGCTATGGCTAGTCATCCACAACCCATTCCCCCCCCCCCCCCATATAAAACTTATCCCCACAAAGTTTTTTCTTTCGTCTCCATCTCATTAAATTAACCTTAGATATTATTTTAGTATTACCGTATATTTATATGTAGTTCAAATCATGCTGATTTTTAATTGCAAAAACAAACTGATATTTCATTATTAACCCTTTTTAATTGTAATATATAGTAGTAATATTTTTGTTCATTTAAAAAATTCGATGAACTAACAAAATATGTGACATCATCCAAGAGCTCTAAAAACTAGCCTAACCCCCCCCCCCCCAAACAAATTCTGATGGGTACAATTTGTGACCCTCTCTGTGTGGGCCCCTTACTAGTTGGTCATAAGTCGATCTGGACAAAGACGTGTATAATATGTAGCATGTATAATGTGTTACAGATACTTAATAATATACTTACAATTTAAGTCTGTTCTTACTTTGTGATGCTGCTTTTTAATAATTTACCTCTAGAGAGGTAAACTAATTTATTTCTCATAAGTTGTACAGAAAGGGTCAGAAAATATATCTCTTAACAAAATGTATTTTGCAAATATATTTTCGTTTCAATTTTTTAGATAAATTACAGTACAATGGGTTTACTGTGATAAAGCAAAAATACAAGAAAGAAAAAATACAAAAAGATATAAAAGAAATAACTAAATTGATAAAAGTACAAAAAAGAATTTAGAATGTACAATACAAAAATGCACATATAAAATTGAATAGCGTGATTGTAATAAATTCCATGTAAAAAAAAACTAAAACATTTAAAAGGGAGATTTATTCAATACCAGAACTCATTTTCAAAACCAGAAAATAATGTTACTTTATTAAAACATATATTGAAAAGGGTTAAAAAAATGAGCCTTTGGGGAAATTTTGATTTATGACGTTCATATGTTTATTATGTAGAAAATTTATTAACTACAACATGTATATAATACACAAATCCTGCAAGAAACGTCATGTTAAAGAGTTATAAAGGAAAAAATACACAAGTATGCAAGAGTGCAAATAAGGAGTTATGATTAACATTTATGACAAATTGATATCTGTAACTTGTAGGTGTTAAAATTTAGCAACTTTTTATTTTTTAAAGAAGTCTGTTGTATTGTACTTTTGTTCTTTTACAGGGAAACTGAGAGTGATAATGAACCATTTGAAAAAGGAATTAGTTCTGGACTAGGTGTTGGTAGAAACTGTGCCAGCACTAGTGATGAATCTCCAGATGTGTGTTCTGTCAAGACCAGCCATGGTTCCACAGAGTCAGTAGCGTCTGAGATTTCTATAAGTGCAAGAAAAGACGATGACAGCATCCTGTCAGACGATGGAAGCAGCAAACAATACAACATCAGCCCAAACACAAGTGAATCCAACATACTTTTCAGTGGTGACAAAAATAGTATTCGAACAGAAACCTTAGATGATTCAGATACATGTTCAGAAAGCGATTTACAAAGCTCTACAATTTCTGACACAATAACAACTGACGGTCTTCGGACATCGACACCTGTTCCTGTCACAGAAAACAGGCGTAGTAAAACACGGCCTTCACTGTTAGATAACAACTCGGTGTGCATTGAGAAAACGTTGAACAGTTCCAGTATAAAGCGCAGCAGTACTAAGAGAAAGTTGGCCCGTTCTAATGTCAGTAAAGACCCCGTATTGAATGACATCAGTAATGTGTTGAGTAATACTTCAGACACTAGACTTCGGAAGAAGAAGAAAATGGAGATAGTTAACAGTGCTGGCTCTAAATTGGACAAAAATGTCGACATGCTCAAGGCATTGTCTTCGACTGCAGACAAAAACAGAGAAAACTGTGTTCTGAGTGATATATACATGAAGAAAATACAAGTAAGTTTTCAAGCTATTGCTTTCTTATTCTCCCTATGAGATGCTTGAACTTTCCCAAATAGATAATGTTAAAATATAATATAAACAAGCAGTTGTTTGTGTCTTAATGGCGGCACTACTTACAAGTAATTGTTATGTAAGGAAATATGGTCTAATAATACATCTACCAATGGAATCAGTATAGCCTCTCCTACCTTCTATCTTTCCCTCAATCAGTGATTTCTGTAGACAGTCCCTTCCCAAAATGTGACCAATCCAGTTTCCTTTTTTCTTTCTTTAATTTTGTTGTCCATGAGGCGTCCGTTGATTAACTATAATACTACTGACTCAGAACACAAAAAACGTTTTTTATTGGTAAAAATGAAAAATTTTTACTTTTAGTCTGAACCAGTTTCCGCTTATTATAAGCTTTGTCAGAACCTTTTATAAATATAAAAATTTTACATTTTACCAATAAGAAACTTTGTGTTTAGAGTCAGTAGTGTTATACTTATAATTAGTTTTTTCTTTCTTATGGCTTGTATAATATGTCTCTCTTCACCTATTCTTATAAGTACTTCAATTGCTACCTTTTATTTCCAGCTGATCTTTTCCATTTTTCATGACAGCCACATTTCAAAGCTTTCCAGATATTCCTTCAATAGTTCTAATGTATTAAAAGTAAAATGCTCATAAATACTAAGAAAATATATAAGAATTAAGAATTGGGCAGTGTTTTAATCAAGTGATGTGGTGCCTGTAGAATAGAGAGATATAAATTATAATAATTCAGTAACACAATTATCAATAAGACAGTTATTTTCAAACTGCAGATAGTAGTAGAAATTAGTTAAACTGTAGTGTTTTAAGTTTGTAGGTGGCTTCTACAGAGTGTGTGTGTGTGTTTTGCTGTCTGTTTTACAGGTATGAGTGATGAAAAATCTGCTGGTTGCCATGACTTTGAATTCTATTTAGGTATCACACTCTCACTGTTTAATAAACAAGTTAATATTCCGTCTTATAAATGAAATTGTTATGTTCTGTTTAAAAAAGGATACTGAGGCTGCTGACAGCGTGGAGGTTGAGACGTTGAAACCCAGACACGGGGACAACAGTCCTTACAGCAAATGTGATGTGAAGAGAAGGAAGAAATTGAGTTTATCGAGACGACTGGACTTTGACAATCTCCAAAAAGAGAAGACATTAAACTCGGTAATGATTGGTTACTATAGTGTCTCTTGACTGTGAAGGTGAGGGGTCAGCAACCTGCAACATGTGGAACATTTTCTGTAGCACAGTCGACAATTTAAAATGCGTATTATACCTCAATTTAAATTTAAATTCTGGACAATTAAATTATTACTTCAGGTATATTAAACAAAACTTAATTTTACTTTTTAATATCTGCACACATTTACAACTTCTGGCCCCAACAACAGAGTAGTGTCAGTAGCAGTCTTGCTTGTATGCTATGTATCCTTGACTGTGCTAGTGGCTGAATTATTTGGGGCAAACCAGTAGGTGCTTGGTATCTTGCAGCTTCCCGCATTAGCATTTGTTGTTCACATCTTTAAGGCCCCATTTAATTAGATGTCACAGTGGGAGGCGCACCAGTTCTTATTTAGTTGTGAGCTTCTTCCGTGTTTACCATTCAGTGTTGTATCTAGAATTTGTCTTTGGAGGGTCGGCTTCATACAAAAGAAAAAACAAGTTAACGCTAATCAACAAATTAAGAAATTAACAAAACTCGTCAACTTTTTCGACCCTCTGAGGAGGATCCGGTCCCGTAGGACAATACGAGTAATTATCCTACAGATAATCTGAAACTAACCTAATTTAACATTAATATCATAATTCATATCATAGCCAACAACATTTCCCTCACCTGTTCTCCAGTTTGATCATTAATAATTATTTTTGTTCTTATTGGTTCCTTGCCTTGAAATGCTGTTACCTATGATTTTTTTTTTTTTTTTTTGTAGTAGGAGATTTTCATGTTATATTGTTTGCAGATCTGATGAGGCTTAAAAACAGATTTTTTTAAAGCAGATCTCATCTTGTTATTATCCTTTGTACAATACTTCTTTTTATTAAAACAGATTTCAAGTCCAGCTGAAGATGGGAGAGAAAGATTGACAGATTTGTTAAATACTAAACAGAAAGACGATATTGAAAACAAAATGTTGCAGTTAGTGGAGAATGAAAATGTAGATAAAGTTACAGATGACACTAACAGAATGGATAAAACTGCTGAAGAAACAAGCAACTACAGTCAGGAGGTAATTACACTGGATTTATAAACATGAATTAATTATTTTTGTATGTATTTTCCTTTTCCATTTGCATTTCTATTTTTCAGTTGTGTTTGTATTTCCAAAAATAATTATTTACTATTGTTATTGTATGTGATATAACCATCACCTTCTGGACAGTTAATCATGGTTCCAATGTTCATGGCAATTGTGTTAACAGTACTTTGTTTTCATATTTATTATTATACACTTATAATTCAAATTTACAAGTGAATAAATTTTAGTGTTTCATATAAACAGCTAATGATGTTCCACATATTCAGTGATCTGATGGTGTCACAACTTACAATTCTGTCTGTATAGTAATGTGATTTTGTCATGAGATACGTCATGTGGCAAAAATACGAGGGACATCTCAAAAGTAAGTTACCCTATTTTTTCTTTCAAAAGGAAATGATGCAAGCAGGCTGACAAAGGTTGGAGAACTTTTATTTGTGTGTAGTGGCAGCAGTGCTAAAACCTCGCCGTAGCAACGTAACAACAATACGAAATTTTAAATCATGGTGTATGTTCATGCTGGTGTATGTTTCATTTACCAGCGTGTCCAATTCGCTTTTTTGTTACAAAAAACTGAATCAGCAGCTGAAATTCATTGTCACTTAGTTTCTGTTTATGGACCTGAGTGCGCATGAGCATTCAAATGCTGGTGGCATACGTTGTTCTTGAAAGGGAAAGGTTTGTTGAGTAACAAAGTTCTTCTGCTCCATGACAACACATGACCTCATTCGTCGCGAGTCGCGCAGTATTTGTTGGCGTCATTTCGGAGGGAGATTTTCGACCATCCCTCATATTCACCCGATTTGGCTCCGAGTAATTTCCATATTTTCTCCCATCTCAAAGAACACCTGGTAGGACAACGTTTTGAAACAGACACGGAAGTGAAACAGGCGGTTGACGCCTGGCTCCGATATCTGGGCACGCAGTGGTTCAAAGAAGGAATTGAAAAACAGTTTTCACGCTACAGAAAGTGTATTGACAAGTCTGGAGATTATATAAAATATGGATGATTCATTGTCGATTCGTGTACACAGATGGTAAGATTATTAAAAATGAGTAACGCCGTTGGAAATCCCATCAAGCGTCAAGTCGGTGCTGTGATATGATTTTTGCACTTACAACAACAAAATTAAGTGCAGCAGAAATGCATCATTAGATTACTGAGGTTTATTGTTGTGCCGTCTCCCTTGTTAAGACAACACAAAAGTCGGGAAGTAGTTCAATTCTTTACCAGTTAATCAAACTAGCTGCCGTTGTTAGTAAAACCTCCTTACCAACAAATTACAACACAATTATGACATAGGAAATTGACAAGGTTTGCACAAATTTATTCACTCACTTGGTGTTAGCGAAAACATCTCTTTGTTACTATTCAAATATTATGTTTGACTTTGTTTCTTTTTTTAATAAAATTTACTTTACTAAATTCTGCCTTTACTGCTTTAAAGATATTAAGTATATTATTCCTTTTATCTCAAAAATTTACTTATCTAGATGTTAGTTTTAAATACCTCGGATCCGGGTCTGAACTTTCTCAAAATAATTAATTTATCATAAACTTCAACCAAATTATTTGAAGAATAATATTGGTGGTAATCTACATTATTATCTTACATTTATCTATATATTGCTGTTACTATTACTTCGTTACAAAAATTACAAATCTGATAATTTCTTCTTTACATTATTAGTTTCTTTTGTTAAAGTTCTTTAGTGTTCTTTTGTTACTTCTCTTATTAAGACGAAATGTACAAATGTTGTGGTTGGATATCACCTGAATTTAATATGAGGTTGTTGCTGGGTCCTTGGGGCATCTCCTGTCGTCTTCCATGGGTGGAGTACGTGGTTCCTCTTGAATCTACATCGGGTTGATTATGTCTGCTCTCGACGATCGGTTTTTTACTTGAAGTTCATACTGTTGTAGTTTCACTTTTCTTCGTCCAGATTTTGTAGTTCACATTTTACACCTTAATTATAGTTCTTACTTTGCAGTACTAAAGTCTGGTAGTTACATATCTTACAACTTACAGTTTTATATTTTTAAAGAGATGTGTTGGCTACTTTTTCCTTTCTGCATATTCTCACTAACTCTACACACACTACATTATTCAAAATAAAATCATCTCACATTGAATCTACGTTTAACGCAATACACTTACGTGTATGTAGACAACACACAACTCACATCTTTTCATGACGAAGTTCTACTGGCGAATGCGCGTATAGTTTAGGGGCGAGGGCTCAGTAAGCTGGTGCGTATTTACGCACTAAGAAAATAGTTCGTACTTTATATATTATTATTTATTCATTGTAAATACTTTATGTTTACTTTATTATGACTTAGGGATTTCTTTATTTATATAGTCGCATTTTTAATAATTAAAGTAATTATTATTATTATTCTTTACTTAATACCTTTCTTGGCGTGTTGGTACTGGACAATTTCAAGTTGATTCAGGAATCTGGGTATAGGTAAGGGTGGATGATACTCTTACTTATTAAAATTAAAAATTTTAATTTGTGCGATTTTCGATATATTTAAAATCGTCACATCCTCCTGCACTTAACTATGAAAAACGGGGGGGTGGAATAATAGAAAATCTAATAAACACTTATATTTGGACACAAAATTTCGTACTGAAATTTCTCTCTCTCAGATTATTTCTATTCATCAATTGATTATCTTACACTTATGTCACATCTAAATTCTACTACATCTACTATATAAAATACACAAAACGTAAATCTACCTTATTTTAATTCTTACATCTACTACCGGTTTTTTCTTGAATTGGTCACTCGTTTTACGGAGTTATACTCATGAGTATGTTACTAATAATAATCACGTATTGTAAGAACAATAGAATTACTTTTAGTTTACAGCGCTAAGGATTATTTTTCTTTCTTTCTTTCTCTCTCTTCATCTTCATTATCATTGTCATCAGATTTCTCATGTATAATATCATTCTCGCAGGACATTAGCTAAGGTTGATCAGGCCTCGCTAGTATTCGTACGAAGGGGTTTTGAGTTTATACTCACTTATAGTATAGGATGTTGCACAATCTTATCCTATTTCGGTATAAGTATATACAACATATTTTATTCTTAATACTTAGATAGTATTCTAGGTTTTCTATCTTTCTCGTAGTCTTTCTTCTGTATTTTGACACGTAAAACATTTTTTTATTTGAGACAGATGGCTTCTGCGAACGTAATTTTCTGTATTGGGTTCATACAGAGCTACAGTAACGGGGGTGATGAATTTATGAATTTGGTAGGGGCCACACCATCGATATGATAGTTTCGAAGTGGTCCTATCAACTGCTTTACTCATAGGATGAGTTTTATACATTACTAAATCACCTATTTTATACTTTATTTGCCTATTATTATGCTCATGATACTTCCTTGATTTTTGCAAATTCGCTCTCAAATTTGCACAAGCTTCGTCCCATATTTTTCGTATGTTATTCCCATTCACGTCGCGGGGTAATAACTCATTGATTTTCCACTTTGTGGTTAAAGGATGGTTGGGTTTGTACTTGTACAGTAAATCAAATGGTGTTGATTTATGACCTTCATGATACGCTGAATTGAATGCAAATTGTATCCACGAAATATTTTGATCCCAGGTTGTCTGGTCTTTAGCATGATAAGATATTAATGCTGATTTTAAGTTACGCAAGTATCTTTCTGCTAGATTTCCTTGCGGTCTGTACTCGGTCACAGTAATATGATTTATACCTAATTTAAAACACATGTCGTTAAATTCTTTCGACTTAAACTGGGGTCCATTGTCAGATATTAAGCTTAAAGGTGTACCATAGTCTTTAAATAGTCGTTCTTGTAGAATTTTAATTGTCGTAGATGCTAATGCACGACGCATAGGATACATCCACACGAATTTAGTGAATGAGTCTACACAAATTAACAGCATAGTATTTCCGGATTTAGAGCGGGGATAAGGTCCAGAATAGTCTATGTATATTTTCGAGAAGGGAGTGGTAGGTATTTCGGAGATTAATTTTCCGACTTGACTGGTTCTTGCTGGTTTGCTCAGGGCACAAATTTCGCATTCTTTCACGAACTTTTTTATTTCACTATTCATGTTTTCCCAGTGGTATTCCTTGCGAATACGATGTATAGTTTTCCTAATTCCCATATGAGCTCCAATTGTCGATGAATGGTAGTACTCCATTAACATGGGTTTGATTATTTCCGGGGCGATTATTCTCAGTAATTTTCCGTTTGCCTTTTTAAAACAAAGTACTCTTTTACTCAAGATATATTTGTCAGAGTTATTTCCTTTTTCTATTTGTTCGATTATTTTGCACAATTTCGGATCTTGTTGTTGGTGATATGCTATATCCTTAAATGCAAGGGGAAAGTTAGTAATTAGTGTATTAACGGTAGTGGTTTCAATATTGTCTTCTCCAGATCTTTTTATTGGGTAGTTGGAACATGCGGGATAGAGTATCGGCTACTACATTTTGAGTACCACGAATATGTTGCACTTTGAACTTGTAGCAATTTAATCTTAACACCCATCTTCCGATACGACCTAACTGTTTTGGGTGATTCAATAACCATGATAAAGCTTGATTATCGGTTTCTAGTAGAAATTCTTTGTGTTCCAAAAATGGTTTGAATTTATCAAAGGCGAATACTACGGCTAAACATTCAAGTTCATAGGCTGAGAACTTCCTTTCTTGCTCGGTCAATGTACGGGATGCATAGCTGATCGGGAGTCTAGTATTATTTATTTCCTGGTATATTACGGCTCCTAATGCTACACTTGAACTATCGGTCTGTACGATAAATGGTTTACTGAAATCCGCTAACTGCAATACAGGTGAGGATATAATGCTTTCTTTAAGTGTTTCAAACGCTTCTTGATGTTGAGTAGTCCACTCGAATTTCGTTCCTTTCTTTCTTAAGGCATTCAATGGGGCTGCTATATCCGCTAAGTGGGGTATGTACTTATGAAAATAATTAATCATACCTAAAAATCGAGCTATACCTTTGACGTCTCTCGGAGGTAAAAATTCTCGGATTGCGCGTGTACGTTCGGGATCGATGGTAACCTTACCTTCGGCTGATACTATGTGACCTAAGAAGGAGAATTGTTTTACAGCGAAATTAACTTTACTTGGGTTTACGGTCAGTCCGGCTTTCTTTAACCTGGATAATACTTCACGCAAGTGATCAATATGTTGATCCATTGACTCTCTATATACTACTATATCGTCAAGATAATGATATACAAATTTAAATTTAACGTCATGGAAAATTTTTTCTAACAGTCGGCTACATACTGAACTTCCTTGTGATATACCGAATGGTACTCTCGTAAATTGATATAGATTAAACGGGACAGCAAAAGCAGTTAAATGTTTTGATTCCTCAGCTAGTGGGATTTGATGGAATGCTTGGTTGAGATCCATTATGGTGAAGATTTTTGCTCTTGTAAAATAGTGAAACGCACTGTGAATGTCGGGCAGTGGTATCGATTCAAATTCTATACTCTTATTTAGTTGTCTATAATCCACGACTAGTCTATGTTTGTCATTTCCTTTTGGTACTAGGAATGCAGGTGATGAGTATGGAGACGTTGACGGTTCAATGACGTGCTGATCAAGGAGTTTGTTAATGTGGTTTCTCATTATTTCCATCTTGGGCGGAGATAATTTGTATGGGTGCAGTCGTATTACCTTGTTGTCACTAAGATTTATTTTATATTCGATTAAATGGGTTAATCCTAACTTGGGGGTGAGTACAGCAGAAAATTCTTTTATTAACTTTTGGATTCTTAGTCTCTCATTTCCTTTTAAATGACTCAGACTCGATTCATGATGCTCTGAATGAATAGTTGCGGTTTCACAAATAGCGTCGTTACTTAACTCGGAGTCGAACTGATATTTTCGAGTACGATCAAATCTGAAGAAATATTGTTTTGCATATATATCAAGGATTAAGGCAGTTTTTCTTATAAAATCCGCGCCTAATATTAAGTTTTGTCCTAACTCTTCAGCTACTAGTAGGGGAATATACCAAGTAAAATTCTTTATTTTTAATTTCACCGTAATACTGTGCGATATCTTTAGATTTTGTTTATTTGTGGTGGTACACTTTATGTTCACCATTTGGCTACGTTTAATCAGTTTATGATTAGCTAATAAGGTTGCTAACTGTTTACTAATTATACTACGGGTAGATCCGGAATCAATTAAACCAAGGGTATTCGTTGCTCCAAGGTCTATCTGTACATAGGGTAGTTGGCATATACTTGTTTTACATGCACCAATAGAGTTGCACTTCTCGATAAATTTTGTTAAGTAAGGGTCTACGCGTTTATTTTTATTTATTTTTATTTGATGCTTAGTATTGTTGTTACCTTTCCTTCTGGTGCTTCGGAAGACGTAGGATTTTCGTTCTTCCAACTTCACATGTTTTTTTGATTGGTCGGTTTTCTGTTTATAGCGCTTTTGTTTACATAACTTGCTAATATGTCCGGCCTTTCCACAGTTATAACATCTTCTTTCCTCATTTACTTCGCTCGTAGGTTGTCGGGGTTTTGGTTTGGAGTATGTTACATGGGGATAGCTTTAGGTTTTATATGTACTTACGAATCGCTTATCGCGGTAGTTTCGGGTATCATTTCCAATTGGTCGAGTTTGGAAGGAATCTCTGTGTTGACTCAGGGACATAGAAACGCGTCTATTCTGGTCAGAATACCAGACGTTGGATGAATGTATACAACATAGTTCTAGTTCGGTGAAAGTGGTAGGTCGCTTCATGAGTGCTAGGCGAGATCGCTCCTCGGGGGATAGTCCTACTAAGATAGTGTCTACTAACTGTTGTTCACTCCATTTAACTTGTAGCAATAAAGCAGATTCTCTTACCTCAGATATATAATGAGCTAGTCTCTCGTATGTGCCTTGTGCACGAAGTACTAAGTTTCGCTTCAATTCTTCGTAGATACCGGTGGGAATGAAATGTCTTATTAGTGTGGTATGAAGTTATTCTACCGGGTGATTATACTTTAGGGATTCTAACACTCTATCTTTTAATGGAGGTCTACACTTAGGTAAAATTACTTGCAAAATCTGGTTATCTCTTAGTTGTTGCAGGTCCTTTAATTGTAAGATGTGCTTGATAAAATCAAGGAGCTTCGTAATATTCAGCCCATCAGTAATTGGTATGTCAGACAAAATACTTTCTACAGGGTGGGTTATCTTTCCATAGAGCTCGGGAGTTAGATTTATTTGGCTCATCACTCTAGGTTTTTCCGCAGATTGATTAGTCCGCAAGTGAGAAGGTAAATCGTAGGTACGGGTCATATTTTCTACTTCATTAGGGAGTAACGTAACGTTTACTGGTTGAATATTTACTTGACTATCAGTTAACCGTTCCTTGAATGGATTTATATTTGATTCCTGCAGAATCTGAATTTTTGCAGTACCGTTTGGCTGTTCTTGAGTCGGGGATTGGGTAGGTGAAATATTTAATTTCGTCATAGCTTCTTCGATTTCGTCTAATCTAAACGATTCGGATCGTCGACGTAATTCGCGCATTATCTCAGGTAATTGTTGTAATGCTTCCTCGGCGAATTTTTGTACATCATGAGGGGTATCTTTATCACCTGGCCAGTTCAACAAATTGGTGATACGGCGGGTTAGATGCTCGATTCTTTGGGTGGTGCGTAAAATTACTGCGGGAGATTTTTCATCACGCAGGGTTTGTGCGATCGACGTTAGTTCCGTATACTTATGATAACACGTTTCTTTTTCGCTTTCGAAATCTAAAACACTCAAACGATTTAATAATGAGGGTTTGTCCGGTTTATTTTCACGTAACGTCTTGCGAAGTTCCGCGACAGTTACATTAGAGTAGGGAAGACCACGCAATAATGCTTCATAGCTTAATTCGTCTTTCAACAACAAATCGGGGTTAAATTGAGCCATTTTTGATAATAACAACTTTAAATACACGACGTATTACGAACGACAAATCTTATGTCACTTACTTTAATTCGTTTTATCAATGTTTAAAATAGTTAACATTAATTCATTTAAACACATACACATATATCTTATTGCATCTGGAATCTTATATTAATTAATAAACATAACTTATCTCACAACAATTCAATTCTCAGTACTGACATATATAATTAATTAAAACAAAACGCTAATACCATTGTATCGTAGAGAGAAATTTCATATACGAAAAGTTCATTGGTTTAACAATAGCACAAAGAGTCAGCTGTTTTGGGGGGTCGTCTAGTTGCATAGGGTAGTAATTCAGGACAATACAAAACAGGAAAAAGCGTGTCTAATATGGTTTTGTTTGCTTTAGGGAGGAGGGGTTATGAATGAGATGGGTGCATACAAAGGGGAGAGTTTACATTCCTCAACACGTATTTAACATGAACAGACTGGCTTCTATCGACTTGTTTGGAATGGAATCCTTACCAGCTATGACTTGCGTAATACGGCAAAGTCGCGATACTAATATTATTATAACATAATTAAAATTTTACTCATTTATTTTTTTGTTTATTTCTGAGTGAATAAATTTATGTTTGTCCTAGTTATCGTTAACGAATTATAAAATTACACAACAACAGCAACATAATTATTTCTTGCTTTAAAGTAGTAATGGTGCAATTTTGTGTGCCACGACGTACATAATTATTTTTAAAATAGCAGAGTGGCGCAATTTTGTGCCGTCTCCCTTGTTAAGACAACACAAAAGTCGGGAAGTAGTTCAATTCTTTACCAGTTAATCAAACTAGCTGCCGTTGTTAGTAAAACCTCCTTACCAACAAATTACAACACAATTATGACATAGGAAATTGACAAGGTTTGCACAAATTTATTCACTCACTTGGTGTTAGCGAAAACATCTCTTTGTTACTATTCAAATATTATGTTTGACTTTGTTTCTTTTTTTAATAAAATTTACTTTACTAAATTCTGCCTTTACTGCTTTAAAGATATTAAGTATATTATTCCTTTTATCTCAAAAATTTACTTATCTAGATGTTAGTTTTAAATACCTCGGATCCGGGTCTGAACTTTCTCAAAATAATTAATTTATCATAAACTTCAACCAAATTATTTGAAGAATAATATTGGTGGTAATCTACATTATTATCTTACATTTATCTATATATTGCTGTTACTATTACTTCGTTACAAAAATTACAAATCTGATAATTTCTTCTTTACATTATTAGTTTCTTTTGTTAAAGTTCTTTAGTGTTCTTTTGTTACTTCTCTTATTAAGACGAAATGTACAAATGTTGTGGTTGGATATCACCTGAATTTAATATGAGGTTGTTGCTGGGTCCTTGGGGCATCTCCTGTCGTCTTCCATGGGTGGAGTACGTGGTTCCTCTTGAATCTACATCGGGTTGATTATGTCTGCTCTCGACGATCGGTTTTTTACTTGAAGTTCATACTGTTGTAGTTTCACTTTTCTTCGTCCAGATTTTGTAGTTCACATTTTACACCTTAATTATAGTTCTTACTTTGCAGTACTAAAGTCTGGTAGTTACATATCTTACAACTTACAGTTTTATATTTTTAAAGAGATGTGTTGGCTACTTTTTCCTTTCTGCATATTCTCACTAACTCTACACACACTACATTATTCAAAATAAAATCATCTCACGTTGAATCTACGTTTAACGCCATACACTTACGTGTATGTAGACAACACACAACTCACATCTTTTCATGACGAAGTTCTACTGGCGAATGCGCGTATAGTTTAGGGGCGAGGGCTCAGTAAGCTGGTGCGTATTTACGCACTAAGAAAATAGTTCGTACTTTATATATTATTATTTATTCATTGTAAATACTTTATGTTTACTTTATTATGACTTAGGGATTTCTTTATTTATATAGTCGCATTTTTAATAATTAAAGTAATTATTATTATTATTCTTTACTTAATACCTTTCTTGGCGAGTTGGTACTGGACAATTTCAAGTTGATTCAGGAATCTGGGTATAGGTTGTAATAAAATAAATATAGATGTGTGTTGATGATATAAGTTGTAAGGTGTTTAATTGGTGTGTAATTGGTGTGGCTCTCGACGTCTTACTGGCCTGAAACACTTCCTTAAGTTTCCCAGCTGGTCGAGTCCCAATGGTAGCAAGACCGGTCGAGTAGCGTAAAGTTGATGAAGAAATATATATGCTCAGCTTCACCGAAAGTTTCAAAACAAAAATTATTGTTTTGAAGAAAATTAAAAAAAAATTATGTTTATAAAAAAAAAAAATAATAAAAAAAAAATTTTTAATTTTATTAATTAATTAATTAGGATCAATTAATTAATATAGGGCTGTGAAGTTTTAAACAGTGTAATGCTCTTCTGAAATTTTTTATTAAAGTTTTAGTATAATTTAAATAATCTATCACCACTCATAAGGCTGTCTGTAAACCAATCGATATTTGTTTACCTTTCTATTTTTTAGGTTATCTTCACTTACGGGTGGTAAAGTCCTTGTAGATTATCAATTAGAATTATATTATTGGTAATTAGTATTATTGAAGAAATAAAGAACTATTAAGTATTGAAAAGTATTAATGTTTTATTAAGTAACAGCAATATTGACTCTTATCGATTAGTATCGATTCTCAGGATATCGAAAAAAAGTTACAAGTATATGTTATAAAAATTATATAGGGTTCTTTAAACAGCCAGTTATTACCAAAGTCAGAGAAATCGGGCTAATATTTAAAAAGTATAACGTTACAATCAAATTAATAGTTATTAATAAACACAGACATTGAATAATAATTTGTAAATATAATAATTGTTTTCACCCAACAGCTGTGTCGAACTAGAAGGCGGGGTTCTGGCAATGATGAGACCAATATTGCAAATGGCTGCCGTGAAGTTAGTGAGATGTCATTCGTATATTGGACGTTCCAAATAAAAGATTTTCCTGTAGTATTCCTGTTCTGATGTCTGCGAATCTCTTGTAAAATGTTGTGTAGTGTCTAGTGTACTGTTTCTGAGTTGTATTTAGTGTATCCGTATAATTATTAGTTCAAACACTTTCCCCGGTTCCATCACTAATTTTGGTTAATGTATTACACAGTTTTCTTGTGTTTTGTGGTGTTTTTCAGAGTAGATTTATATTGTTCTGTGTTATGGAGTGTTACTTGATTGTTTCTGTTATAATATGATAGTTTTAGAAGTATTTTACAAGTCACTCGCGATTTCACAATAACGTACTATACACTCGCTTTGTATGTCTATTATAGGTTAGGTTATGCACGTTACCAAACGTATGTCATGTTAACCGTTCAAAAACCAATAATTAACTAACTGTTTCCTTCAGTTTCAATTAAACTCTTAGCCCATATAATATTATCCTTAACATTGTTCAAAAATATTTTCACATCCTGTGTACATTTTACTATTTCACTATATGAATGCCTAAACTTTGGTTATTTGTCAATTTTATTCACTAGATTTGATTTAAATTAATCTTTCAGTTCATTCTGGTTATTTTCAGATTAAATAATGCCATTTTATAGTGTTTTCTGTCCAAAAAATAGTAATTTTACTTTCAGTTTGGTATACAAACTGTTTGGAAGTCAAAACATTAAAATTTACTTCCTGTCATTATATAAATTCAGCCATTTTATCAGTTATATTTAATATTAATAATTCTATATTGTATTAAAAGGTTCCTATTCCCTTATTTTCTGGTAATTAATTGAATTAGTTGTATTCTGAAACATTATTCTGAAATATATGACTCCCATGTCTAAATTTCTGAGTTTAGTCATTTTTATTTTTATTCATAATTCTGAATATAATTTATTAAAATCTCTCTAAATGGTATGTGCAATTATATGGCATGATCTCATTTATTTTGTCTAAACCCCTTTTGTTTATTTGCATTTAATTGAGCAATTTCTCTGTTTTGATGAAGTTTGGTTTCCATTCTTTTGGCCTATGATTTTTTAACAATTTTTCTTACAAAATAATTTACAAACAATATATGATGTGTGATACCCTCTCTGACTTTTACAAATAGTATTATAAATTAAACATGTTTTCAAATTACACAAAAACAATTAGTATTGGTTACAATACAAACAATAGTTAAACAAAATAAAGAATATTTTTTTAAATAAATGGTTGTCTTCAAATCAGACATTTTGCAACAAAATCCCCATTTCCAAACATGGAAATATGGCTTACAAAAAAGGTTTTTTACTAACTAACATCTTAATTGCCCTCTACTATTTACAAGTATTAACTATTTTTATAGTTCTGATGTTAGTTGTATCAGACCCAAACAAATGGCCTTATATCTAAAACATTTTTAAACATTCTTGTACTATATACATAAAAACCTTATATTTATATTCTTATTTCTAACTATTATTATAAGTAGGATTCCACAGTTTTTATACAGTCTTTTATACATTGTCTTTGGGTAATTGTACCCTGTCATTAACAAATAAATAGTATGAACCGTTCAAAAAGCACTATGAAATCTGTTTTTCTTTTTTCATGTAAAACAAAATGTTATTTTAAACAGATTCATGTCTTATGAACAACATATTGTCACAGTACACATTTTAAGTCATTGAAAAATGCATATTTCATTGCATCCAATGTTTGTGATTGCCAAGAATGAAACACAAGGTTCATTTTTTATAATACCCAAAACTATCACTGGTTCACTTTGCACTTATATATTATGTTAATGCTAAATGGTCGTATAGTCTTATTAACATAATAAATTGGTTAGCGTTTTTTCAATGGAGATTTGTTCCATGGGTACTATATTATTGTTTCATCTTAGTTCACAGGAAACTTTTACTTTATACACTCCTCTCTCTTAAATTTATATACATGTGGTTTTTATTTCGTTATACTTTTATTTTTTAGATATTTATTTTGGGGATATAGGGATTTGGGTGTCTTTTATAAGAGCATGACATCTTCTTCAGGATGCTGCCCTCTTCTTCTTTCTTCAGTCTTCTTTTCTCCTGCCTTCTGGGACTGGTATCTTCTCCATCTTCTTCTTGATGCCATCAGGTTTCTTGGGATCTTCTCCATCTTCTTCTTTATTTCAGAAATACACCACCTGTGTTGTTTGATCTTGGCTTATTTTAGGGTTTCTCTTCTATTTATTCTTCCTCGTTGTGGGTTTGGTCATATTGTGTACTGCTTTGTTATTTACTATTTTACCTTCCTGGGTTACACCTTGAAAACCTTTGGTTATGAGACTGGTCTTGGATGACTCATCACTAGTAACTCCTTTTATTTGTACTTGTATTTTCTTTATAATAATGATTTCTTTCCACAGTTGCTATGAATTAATCTATTTATATTAAACTTAATGCTTTCTTCCAACTTTAAATATTATAACTTCATTATTCTAATGATCAATTGCCATTCAATATTATGCATACATCTGTCACGCTACAAGGTAAGGGTGGATGATACTCTTACTTATTAAAATTAAAAATTTTAATTTGTGCGATTTTCGATATATTTAAAATCGTCACATTGTGAAAATATGATGAAGTGCAAAAATGGTATTGGGAGTTCTCTGACGGCCGTACAAACATTCATGATGAAGACCATAGTAGCCAATGTTCTCTTATTACCAACAAACTTGTGGAATGTGTTGGCAACCAAGTTTGCGTGTAAACAGGAACCACAAAGGCATCTTACTTGTGGAATTCATTGAGCATTATAAATTAATAAATTCTACAGGTTATTGTTGAATAATAGAAAAACTGAGGTGTCAGCAAATCACTGGCAATCCTATTGTTTTCTGGTGTCATCCTGCTTTATGACCACAGTGCGCTGTGGCCATACGTGTAACACGTCAGTAATTCCAGTGGAATATTTTATGATCCTCCTTGTAATCCAGACTTGCCACTGAGTGACTTTCGTCTTTTTGTGCATCTGGAAAGTGTCATGCTTGTACAGAAATTCATAAATGATAACAAACTCAGAAGAGGGCAGTAGATTGAGAAATAAGCAGCAAACCTCTTTGAGGAGAGGATAAAGAAACTTGTTCCATACTGTAACAGATGTTTATGTAATGATGCCAACTATTGTATTGTTGTTAAGTCTAATATATCCGTATTGAAAGATTTGCTTTCATAGTCTATCGGACCTTACTTTCCAAATGGCTGTTGAAAATATTACACAATTTAAACCTATCTTGCAAGACCTATTGAGAAAGTTCTAATTAAAAATAAGAGAATGATCGTAGAGCTCTTATTGAATTGTCTGTGTGTGTGTTTGTTTTAATACAAAGAAAAAATATTCCTTTCACAATTATGTAATGCTCTCTACTTTTCAAGAGTGTCGTTCTACCTATTTCTCGACTAGCCAAGCAGGTGCAGCGTATTAATCAAGGCCGTTCACTCAAGTAGCTTCCAGACTGCTCGAGCACTTGTAACGACGCAAATTATGCCAGCACGCCATCAAAAGAATGGAAAATTATTCTGAAACTTCTGCGGGGTATATATAAGGGCCGGCTTAAAAATTAGTTACTTCCGGCAATACTGTAGAGTGCAGATCAGTTGCTTGTTGCAAATTAGTGGAAAGTGATTGTTGTGGTATAATCAGTGCGGAACTCTAATAGTTAACATTATTATTACATGTTGATAAATTTAACGTGAATTATTGTATAAGAGTACCTTGTTGATTGCAAATTGTTATTTGTGACTAATTAAAGCTAGTAATTAGTGGCTTCATTGGTGTCCGTATTTTGTTGTCCACAGTAAAATGTAATGATCCATGAGACCATCATAACAATATGCTTTTTATATTAAATGAATGGTGTTTAAGTGTGTATTTATTAATGGATTGTATGTAACTGTATCAGGTTTGTAATAAAACGGATGATATTTCTGGACGTGACATGAAAGACGACTTGATGAATGCTGGAAGCCAGAACAGCAGCGGGGTTAATACAGTAGATGACTATAATGAAAAGGGAGTGCCCGATATTGCAGACTTGAATAACAGTGTAAGCAGATTTTCAGAAGAAACATGTCAAGGAAAAATCATAGTAAGTATTAAGTTTACCAGTAATTGTGTAATAACTCTGATGTTAATTTTGTTGTCATATTGTGAAGGCAGTTGAAGGATGTTCCTCATGTGGGACATGTCTGTGTGTCTTGCAAAAATTCGGCTTTGTAAGTTTTTTTTTGTTGTAATTACATTACAATAAATTGATGGTAACATCTTCCTGTAGGTGTAGACATCTGTTCTTGTTTCAGAAACCTTACATACATTGTGAATTTAAATTGTTATTATTTACAAATATTTTGAGTTAAAAATCAGACTTTTCTCAGCCTTCCTACATTATGATTACCGTGTGGAGCATTATAATAACAGTCTTCTGTATAGAGTCCTTTTCCATGTGAAGAACATGTTCCCTCCATCTGAACTTATATTCATCAACTTTTTCAACCAATGGAGATACGTTAAGTTTGGTCAGTATACGAGGGTCAGTTGAAAAGTTCACGGAGCGACATCTATAGCACAGCGGTAGAACTAAAATCTTCCGTGTGCTGCAAGACGTATATTTCGAGTGAACACCTCTTAATTTCCAAATATATCTGTCAGTTTATTCACTTTTTACCAGCTGTTTGAAATTTTCCTGTCACGCGTGTTTTTAAAATGCACAAAATCAAACAGTCTGTTGTGATGAATTCTCTGTTAAAAATGTTTCAGCGCCAGTGAAAAATCAAAACGAAATTGTAAATGTGTTAGGAGATGCTGCACCTTCAGAAACAATGATAAGAGGGGGCACACTTGAGTTTAAACGTGGTCATACAAGCACTGAAGACTATCCCAGCAGTGAACATCCAAAAAGTGCAACAAAAAATGGAATTATTGAAAAAATATCATAGTGTGTTGGAAGACCGCAGATTGAGGAGTGGATGACGTTGCTGAAATCATAGGCGTCTCACATGAGCGTGTGCATCATACTTTAACTCAAGAACTTGATCTAAAAAAAACATTTTGTGCAAGATGGCTGATGTATCTGGATTTGTTGCATTTTTTGGGCATCCAGTGTGACCACGTTTTCAATGTTCATACGACCAACTTCAAGACTCAAGTGCCTGCTTAGAAACTGCTGGTTTTGAAGTCGCAGCATCTCCTGACACATTTACAATTTTGTTTTGATTTTCCGTTGGCGCTAAACAATTTTTAACAAAGAATCACGCCATGATGTTTGATTTTGTCTGTTTTTCAAAACACGGATGACATGCCAATTTTAAACAGCTTCTACACAATGAATAGATAGATTTGGAAATTAAAAGGAGTTCACATAAAATACAAATCTTGCAGCACACAGAAAATGTTAGTCTTACTACTAAGCTACAGTTGTCGCTCCGTGAACTTTTCAACTAACCCTCGTATCTTCATTGTGAAGCACACGTAACTGTGAGCATCTTTTGAGCAATCTTAAAAACCTCATTTCTGCCACAGTGATTTTATTTGCATGTACCTTTTACAAAGTCCACGACTCTGCACCATAACAGCAGACTAGGTGCCGTCATAACCTTATAAAAATTATTTTTTGTTTCTGGTTTAACTTTACTTTTTAATGTTCTTTAAATCATCCCACAGATGAATCTAAATTTACCCTACATGTTCTCCACATTTCTCTCTAGACCCCATTAAATATTGCGTCCCAAATACTGGAAATGCCATACCTGCTCCTAACAGTAGTTGTGTATACTGTTTCTGCTCTTAGCTTAATCCTGATGTAAACAAACAGGCGTAGCATATCTGAAACACTATTTGCTGCTTGAATTAGAGGCATGTCACTCTGACAGAAGGAGTACAGACAGGGTACATATAATGTTGATACTGTATAAACACAAGTAAATTGTCATAATTTGTCCTGACCAAAGCAATATTTGTGTGACTGTGTCAGAGTGACAATGACATATTTTATAAGACGGAGTGAATAAGAATGGCTCTCTTTTATTCACAGTTTGAATATTACAAGAAAAAATAAAATAAAGTAGGCCTATACTTAAAGCAAAAATAGAAGCTGTGATAATTGCCAGTGTACTGTATATTATCAGCTGCTGTCAGAGAGTAATTCAGTGCCTTTCTTGTCTGTGTCAGAACTTGAATCATCACTTGAGTCAGCAGTGTGAATGATGAGATTGTCCACGACAGTCTCTGTAATTTGGCCCAATTCCTTTATCTTTTTCCTTGAATACATGCTTGACACAACGACTCCAATTGTCCGTTGTTATTTCATTTACCATCTTCTCTATCAGTTGTCAGCTTATATCAGTTATCTCTACATCATGCAGGTTAAATGTTCTGTTGTGACGGGCAACATATCCTTTCAACTGGCTTCATGTTTATTCAGTGGGATTCAGAATACAAAAAGGAGGAAGTTTTAAAACGGCGTGCCCCGATTTTTCGTCAATATCATTTACTAAAAACTTTTTAAATTTATGTTCATTTTGGTAGCAGCGATAAAGTTCTACTGTGTATTCATAAAGATGATTAAACGTAATCAAAACCACTTGTCGCAGTAATGACAACTCTCACATGACTATATAGATATTCTGCACATGCGCGTAACAGACTACTGTGTGAACAGCGTCAACGCCCCTGACCAATAGCGTTTCAGATGAGCTACGTGGGTTTATTTACATCAGGATTAAGCTAAGAATGGAAACAGTATACCACTATTATGTCCACACTGAATGATGCCATCATTTTGGTTTCCAGCAGGGAATTCTCATCTTATACTCACTGCATAACTGTATTAATAGTATTTCAGATCCCATAAAACAGGTGTTGTCCTCAATTAGTGTAATACAGTGGAACCCATTGTAACGTCACAAAACGTTCCATAATAATAATGAACACCAGAAGGGTGAATGATACTAAGATAACTATAAATGAGTAACCAGGAAGAATGTAACAGTAAATAGTATGAACCAGTAAAGAATGAAAGGAGAGAAGAAATTCAAGTGAACAGTGGTAAATCCACTATCTGCATAATAAGACACTACAACATAAACGAACAGAATGACAAAGACGAATTGACAAGACAAGTTTCCCACATAAACTGTTAAGTGAGCTTAATAAAACCTTTA
This sequence comes from Magicicada septendecula, assembly GCA_034769895.1. Taxonomy (NCBI): domain Eukaryota; kingdom Metazoa; phylum Arthropoda; class Insecta; order Hemiptera; family Cicadidae; genus Magicicada; species Magicicada septendecula. Next base: position 66,074,247 of record CM068375.1, read on the forward strand.
AAGAATAGAATAAAATAAAATAAGTAAGATAAAAGATGTCACGAATGATATTTGTATCAGGTATTGTAAATAGAAACAGCACATTAGCTGACCCATATCAAGTTACTGATTTAAAAGGACAAATATAAAGAACAATACTATGATTTGTCATAAACAATAAAAGATAATAAGAAAGCCAATAATATATGTTATAATAAATTAAAGATAACAATAAATGTAATCACTGAATGTATTCAGGTAACTAGAAGTAGATAAAATATGTAAAGAAAAGTAATTTTTGTCAAGGAACAAAACATTGTAAAGGAATGATAACAAACCAAAAATGACACAATTAAGTCATAAAAGTAAGAATCAGGTAGAGACCCTAATAAGCATAGGGAAGTAAAATAATGATCATGACAAAAAGAATGTAAAGCACCACTACTTGAGTGATGTTATAAGAATAAGAAATAAGAAAGACCTATTGAAGTAGGAATAGCTAAATATGGAAGTTGTAATAAATAAATGAAGTCTGTAGTTTGTGTTTAATTGGTGTATGGCTCCCGACGTCTTACTGGCCTGAAACACTTCCTTAAGTTTACCAGTTGATCGAGTCCCAAATGTAGCAAGACCTGTCAAATAGCGTTATGCTGTTGAAGAAATATATGTGTAGCTTCACCAAAAGTTTCAAAACAAAAATTGTTGTTTGTTGAAGAAAATTTAAAAAAAAATTATGTTTAAAAAAAATTTCTTTTTATTAATTAATTAATTAAAATCAATTAATTAATAGGGTGCTGTGAAGTTTTAAAATGTGTATCACTCGTCTAAAAAATTTTATTGAAGTTCTTGTATTTTTCAAATAAACTACAACCACTCATAAGATTGTCTCCAGGACAATCGATACTTGTTTACCTTTTCGTTTTGTAGGTTATCTTCCCTTATATGTGGTAAAGTCCTGGTAGTTTATTATTTAAAATTATATTAGTGTTAATTTGTAATATTAGTGAAATAAAGAACTATTTTGTGGTGAAAAGTATTAATGTTTTATTATATAATTGCAATATTGACTCTTTTCGATTATAATATCGACTCTCAGGGTATCGAAACAGTTACAAGGTATAGTATATAAAATTCAACAAGGTTCTTTAAACAGCTAATTATTATCAGTCAGAGAAATCGGGCCAATATTTAAAAAGTATAACGTTACAACAAGTTAATTACTAATACTAGATACACACATTGAATAATAAATTTGAAATAATATAATTTGTTGTCACCAACAGCTGACGTGGACAAGGAGGCTGTGCTGTACTAATTGATCACAATTATTATTATTACAACCAACTTTCAAATTAGCTTTTACTTACCGGTACGATAGCTCTTACAAGGTCACAAGGTTCGATCACATGTACCTAGATACAAACATGGTCTGATAGGTTACGCAAGCACTGACACAACTCATTTTGAAGAGAATTGATAATTTTAATGTTCCATTATTGAGATTGAATAAAATTACATTTAGTCAAAGATGATGCAACTCGTGCATGTTGTTATTAACAGAACTTACAGACTATAACTTACCTTATCATTTCTAACAAACACAATTATAATTCAGACAAAATAAACAGCCCAGCTTTGCACACGCTCTACATTCACACTGAAAATTCTAAACCTCTTATCATTTTTTATTTAAATTACAAATTCCCGACCCCACACGCTTGCTACACGGTCACCGCACACACGCATCTTCTCCCGAGAATGGTTGGTTCTATATTATTTAAAATGCCATTATTGATAATGTTTCTTCTAAAACCGACCGCGGTCACATGAATTTATCCTGTAGTATACTGTTACATTAGTTAAAAATTTTGTTTCTGAGCCCGGGTTGTCGGGCAGCCGGCGCAGGCGAGAGTCGACACAAGACTGCCAGCGTCTCTCTGTTCCCCACTCCTGGAGCATTTTGGTTGAGACGACGGACATCAATGCCTTACAGTTAGTCGTCACAGTTTCGACTCATGCTAGTCATGTAGTTGTTGGAGTGACGATAGCAGACGATTTCAGCTAGGCACTGGCTAATGTCATAAAAGGGCCATGATTTCCTGCCGCCCAAACGCACATTGCTGAATTAAATCTGCTCAGGCCATCTTGAGTTTCAGACTGAAAGCGTCACTTGGAGCGCGTGCGGGTGTAGTTGCACTCGTGCGTCGACATACATGTACAAAGTTCTAAGAAGCATGAGGGTGGTAAATTCTTTGCTCGTTACGTTGCACAATGACAACTGCGTCTATGCCTTTGTTTCAAACTGTTTCTTAACATTGGAAATAACGTTGCCATGCGTTCTGTTATAATGGAATGAATCTGGTTGCACAATAATTTTCATAACTTCTTTTTTACAAGCCCGCCCAAAATGAAAGGAATAAAAATATAATTACCCCATACTGAAAGAAAAATAAGACTCCCAAAATCGACACGCTACAATACCCCCTCGATGAGAATTCTGCTGTTCCCAACAGAAGAAATCTCATCGACAAACCCCGAAGAGGACCGGTGAAGAACTGGTGCCAACAACCCCCTGGTTCTTAATCTCATGGGTACACGACCCCCCTGGCTTGGTGCCTATGGACTCGTCTGAACGAGATCACTGGACTTCTCCGTAAGAGATCCCAACACAGAGAAATCGAGCAGACTCGCACCACAGCGCACCTCACCTTCTAACATGCTACCCCCAAAAATCCTCAATCCCTGGCTCAAAGTATTCCAGATCCTCAGCCGATATGGTTCCCCTTTTATGCAAGCTGGGCTGCCTTTAGCAAATACTGGGCTCACACACACTCACATTACATGTTGACTTACACATTGAAAAATAAAAAATTATCTTTTAAAATTTATAAAACATTTAAAAATTCAAAATACTATCTTTTAAAAAAAAATTCTCTTCATTATATTTTTTTTTCTTTTAAAACGACTTGCATTAAGAGTTTTCTCTACTTGAACAAATCCTTAACCTAACATGTCTTAGTCTAACAATACAGTTCAATACAAGAAATCAGTAAACTAAACAATTAACAAAACAACAAAACGTGGTAAATACACACATAATAAAACAACCACTACCTAAAATATGCATTCGCTGGCAGGCGAAAAATCTTTTTTTTTTTTTTTTTTTTTTCACAAAAAAATTTAAAATTTCCAAAAATTTTAAAATTAAAATAAAAATTTTAAATTTATTCAAATGTTTCCTTCATATGCAAAATTATTTAAAAATTGGTTTAAATCAATTAAATAAACAAATTAAAATTGGCTTCCTACTATACAAGCTTAGTAGGTGTATGACCTCATCAGCTGATCGAAACTAGGTCAAGTTCCAGACCCTTGACCTACATATGTTATGTATGCTTTCTGAAAATACACTGAACATCTGTAATATCCTACCTTGAAATACAAAACAATAATAAAATAAAATATTTACCATAAACAAAATATCATTATAAATAATCATCAACTTGACATTTAAATTATTTAAAATAAACACTTCTTACTTGCATCTTGTTTTCCAAATTTTATCAAAATTCTGTCACTGGTTTCGAAAAAATAAAAATTTTATATTCTTTATCATAAATTTTTCTCTTTTTGCTTAATAATCCTACTCTTCATTTAACAATCTCGCTATACTTTACTGTGGGTGATGTAACTTATTTATTCTCATTTACTGTATTAGATCTGTATGCATATATGAACTTTCTCCCTCTGACTCTAATATTAATCAACTTCAATTATCATGACACCCATCTCTATCAAAATATCTACTAATCCCAAAACACTCTAAACCCAACTTACCATTAAACACAAATCGCCGCCTTCTACATATAAAAATACTCTCTAACCCTTTGTTCATAGGATACGTGTTTCCCCTACCCAAAACTCAATTCCCTTATTTGGCGGCCTGGATTCTACCTAAGGCGGCCCCTTCCCCACTAAAATCTATCCCTATCCCGTCCCAACCCTTGTTGCGGACTCCTACATGACACTACCCCCTAATACAAAATTGCCATCCCCAAAAATCTCAGTCTCATTACCTCACTACAAATACACAAAATAACCTCATTAATTATAAACATAAATATATCACTCAAAACTCCACATAAATTCTCCACAACTACTGTGTCAACATCTATATTTCACAAAATTCTGTTACATTACATTAACTCAAAAACAACATTACATCATATTCATCTCTACTATTTCAAATTCAACTTTGATTTTAACTTGGACAGATATATGTGTCCCATGAAATTATGCATCACCCAAAAAAAAAACTATCTTTTGTTAACTTGCATAAATTATTACTTTATTACAAATTCTTTTTATCATTACTTTAAAATATCTGTAATACATTAAAACATTACATTAAACTTTAATTACTTAAAACATTTGTAACTAACACACCAGTGACGTATTGTGGCTGATCAGCTGATCCTCCTAACACAATGAAATGCATCTCAAAATTGAACAACTTATAGTAAATATATATATATATTTATTTATCATCATTTCTCACCTCATTGTTTCCCATTTCTCTGATTTTGGTCATTTATGTTAACCTGCCAGACGATTTAATTATTGGCTTAGAAAAAAAAATACACACACATAATGAAAATACATATTCTTATCAACGCCTATATCTAACGTATAATAATAAAATAATACACTTAAAATTATAGCATGTAATGAACACCTCATATTAAATATTTGAGCAGCTAGTTAATTGAACAGAGCGCAAGCATTTTTGTTTGATCAAACTTTGAATAAAAAATGTTATGTTATAAAATTTACATTCGTGACTCCTTAGCGTCACCTCCCAGCCACACACACTATTTCAAATTATGGAGGACTGTCTCGCCCTTGCGCTTCGACAGAGACGGTATATTTTGGAGCAGGTTTTACCTCTCCGTGTCTCTGCTTCCGCTATTAAGTTTTAAACGTGGCGAACATCATCATGTTCTTGTCTATATAATGATACACCCTTAAGACGGATCTACCACCTGTCTTGCTACCCCAAAGCGGGCAGAGTGGCAGCCGCTGTTTCATAGTTCCGGGAGATTTCCTCTAATTGTCACCCCCCAATGAATTTCTAATATATACCAATTTCAAGTCAGCTATGGTCAAAGGACTTGATATGACCATAGCTGGCCGCTAGCCAAAACCACGGTTAGTGCTGGTAAGACAGTAATCGCCCGAAAAATCGGGGAAATCTAAACTTCAATTTGACTGCCTGTAACATTCGTCACTAGTATGTGCGACACGGTCGTTTGGCGGTGCGTAAATTTTAATTTACCCAACAAGGTGTGCCGCACATTTTCGCCCTTTTGGCCTCCGATGGAGGGAACACTCACTGTTACCCCCAACCCATTTCGCTATTTACGAGAGCACAGGCCACCCCCGCAATAGCCACTTACTAACTAATTATAAACATTTATACACTAAAACTTTCAACCTTTGCAGTTCCACACTCCACACTCCATTGTTCTGTCACTTCATTGAGCACCAATCTACCCCCCAAAATCACCCCCACTTCTTGTATTGATATCAAGTTTATATTTTGTTACACATCGTTTCAAAACGTTCCCATGCTCACTGATACTAACTCTTGACAATTGTTTTTGGTCACTTAATTCTAAAATTTATTTAATTTTGGAATTATATGCACTCCATTTTTTTTTCAAAACTTTTAAAATTCAAGCAATTTAAATTCATTGTTAAAAATCATTGTTTCTATTAATTTGGTTACCAAATTAATTTACTGGTGTTTAATTTCTCAACCTCTAAGTTACAATAATTACCTCATTATTATTTTAGCAAAAAATTTTCTTTAATTCTTTTGTGTCACAATAGGATTTTGCTCAAGATACTGATTCAGCAGACTACAACATTTCTTGTTATGGTCACCAAGTATGTCTGTAGGCATTAGTCACAACATACCACTACAACACACCTGTTTACTGTTTACATAAACACAGTTGTGTGCCAGACTTGTTTTCATAAACAACAGTTATAAACTTGCTCAGTTTCAGCATTCATAGTCTAAACATTCTGGTTACCTCATATACAGCCATATCTGCTTACTACACTTTTCGAATTTTATAAATCTTTTAGATAACCTATTTGTCTCTTAGATTTTTTATTCCAATTCAGATCAGATATATTTTTGATTCATTAATAAAATTGGCCCTTTTAAATTATTTGTTTAACTTGAAAATTCTTTAACAGTCTCCGCCCAAAACAATTTGACTTTAATTACGGCTGTATGAAGTTAATGTATAAAATATGTAAAATTCCAATTTCAATTTGAATCAAAATGAATTTACACAGCACTAGCATTTACAATATTAAGTTACTCCAGGGGCAGCTACAATTCAATTTCATCTCTTAGTACATTCAAAACAATTTCCATGACTTTGATTACAATTTTCAAACTGATTCTACATGATTAAATGTTTCAGTTTTTCTTATTATTTCAATAACTTTTACAAACCTTACATCATTGGTTCTAAGCTCTCTTTAAATTCCTCGACAATCACATTCTTAATACCATAATCCCCTACTCATAACCTAACATAGCAGGTACCACAAAATAATAATTAAACCCTTTGGTTACATAAGTTTACTTTAGAACATTTTCCAAAATTATTTTCTTACTTAATATTATACTTATTATAATATTTATACTTATTATTTTATTTTTTATTTTTTTTTTTTAATTACCTGTAAATAGGTTATATGTTACATGTACAGAATCATTATCTACAGAGATGCGATTGAAAACGAACAGAACCCAACTCCAATAAATATAATGAACTTTTTTTTTTTTTTTTTTTTTCTTTCAAAACAAACCGCAACCTACAGCCCCATCTCTATAGACAACAATTCTATTAACTTATACAGAAATTTATTATCTAGTTTGTCTACTCAGCCACAAAACTTCTCCACTACCTACCTAATTAAGGGATGAGTTTACAATTCATAAATAACGCCAGTTTATTTAATTTTGAGGATTACCCTAATGTAGTATTTAGAATTAAGGCAATCAAATGGTTACAAAAAGTGTGCCAATTTGTGTAACTATTGTTTATGTGTTTAATCTAAGGGGAGGGTTAGGGAAATCGGGAAGATAAAAGGGATAAGGATTATTAAAAGGTCAAGAGCTAGGACTAAAGGTAGGGACAAAGCTTCCTCCGAAAATAAGGGTACTGGGGAAAACCAAGGCTCGCGTGGGCAGGGGCGCGTCCCTGAAATAGACGAACCCCACTGGGATAAGTGGGGATCCTCTATCCGCTACCACTTTTTTATATGTTAAATTCCTAATTTTGTAGTTATTTAGTTTAGCTGCTAAGTATTATTATTAGTATCTCAACAATTTCTACTTCGTACACATATCGTTTACCTAGCATCTTATAATACACACAATTAATTTCGCATCATTTATTTACAAATCGTCATCATTATTATTCCGCTATATCACACTTCAATATCAAAATCAGCTAGGTCATTACCATATATTAACATATTTAAAATTGTTCATTTATGAATTTCAGGCTCAACCTCCATCGTCATAGATAAGTCTTTGTTTTATATAGCCTTGTTCAGTTTCATTAACACACAAATTACAATCTTGTGTGTTGTCACCATAAAAACCAAATTCATTCATCTTACCAAAATAATCATAAAACAGGTCAACATTAAGTACATCGGTTAAGTCTCCATCAGTAATATTGTTTAATGTCAGGTAATTTGTTTTCTCATCAAGTAAGTCATTATCATTTACAAAAATATTCTCAAAATAATCCACCCCTACTACTCTTTCTCTCAATTCATCATAGTTTCTTTTTAATGTATATAATTCGATCTCTCTCTCAATACACAACTCTCTTTCTTCATAGCACCACATCACACTCTCACAATTATTCCGGACAGAGGGTACAACATTATACAACATCAATATATTCTTTACTTCATCTACTAATATGGGTCTCTCGCCCTTCACAAACAACATTAAATCATCATAAACAATAAGGGGAAAATTTGCCCTCTGTCCACCTTCAACTACTATATTATTTTTCCACTCTCTCTCTACTTCATAAACACTCATTAACATTTCATTATCACTACATTCTGCAATTTCATTGATACTATTTTTGATTATGTTTTCATCATTTGTCTCTCCGTTATTCTTTACCCCCACTATACTCTCAGAATTGTAATTAATATCATTATCATCACTATTTATCACTACCTCTTCCACTACTTCGTCATTATTAATATTTGTCATACTTAGAACATTGTCACCTAACGTCTCAACACTCTGTTCTAATTTATTTAAACTGTTTCTTACTGTTTCATTAGGACTTTCTAAGCGTTTGGTTAATACTTGAATCTCATTTTTCAACTTATCGAATTTGTCATTCTGGATATTAAATTTAACGTCAGAATCACTCTTTATTTCGTTAATTTGGTTCTTTAATTCATCCAAACTATTCTTTTGAACATCGAATTTATTGTTCTGTATCTCAAATTTATTGTTAAAATTACTGTTCATTTTCTCTAACTGCTTTAGTATAACACTCATCATATCATTTCCTACTTGATTACATTTTGTTGAGATTGGAGTTGATATATTACTCGAGTCGTCTATTGCTGATTCAGTTAGGCTGAATTCTTTTACTCGATCTACTGGGGTTGAATGAACCCCTGGTTCTTCCACACTAGCCGACTCGTTCATTTCAACTACAACCTCGTTATTATCTTCCATTTTTTATAATTGGTTAAATTAAATTAAATAGATTGATTAAATAGATTAATTACGTAAATAATGTAATTAATTAAATTTTATAATGTAGCGTTATGCTATGCTAACCTAAAACATGTTTGTATCTTTGTAGATGTGGAATTTTAATTAAATATAATTATAATTCGTGCCTGTTTCGTGGCGCCATTTGTGCTGTACTAATTGATCACAATTATTATTATTACAACCAACTTTCAAATTAGCTTTTACTTACCGGTATGATAGCTCTTACAAGGTCACAAGGTTCGATCACATGTACCTAGATACAAACATGGTCTGATAGGTTACGCAAGCACTGACACAACTCATTTTGAAGAGAATTGATAATTTTAATGTTACATTATTGAGATTGAATAAAATTACATTTAGTCAAAGATGATGCAACTCGTGCATGTTGTTATTAACAGAACTTACAGACTATAACTTACCTTATCATTTCTAACAAACACAATTATAATTCAGACAAAATAAACAGCCCAGCTTTGCACACGCTCTACATTCACACTGAAAATTCTAAACCTCTTATCATTTTTTATTTAAATTACAAATTCCCGACCCCACACGCTTGCTACACGGTCACCGCACACACGCATCTTCTCCCGAGAATGGTTGGTTCTATATTATTTAAAATGCCATTATTGATAATGTTTCTTCTAAAACCGACCGCGGTCACATGAATTTATCCTGTAGTATACTGTTACATTAGTTAAAAATTTTGTTTCTGAGCCCGGGTTGTCGGGCGGCCGGCGCAGGCGAGAGTCGACACAAGACTGCCAGCGTCTCTCTGTTCCCCACTCCTGGAGCATTTTGGTTGAGACGACGGACATCAATGCCTTACAGTTAGTCGTCACAGTTTCGACTCATGCTAGTCATGTAGTTGTTGGAGTGACGATAGCAGACGATTTCAGCTAGGCACTAGCTAATGTCATAAAAGGGCCATGATTTCCTGCCGCCCAAACGCACATTGCTGAATTAAATCTGCTCAGGCCATCTTGAGTTTCAGACTGAAAGCGTCACTTGGAGCGCGTGCGGGTGTAGTTGCACTCGTGCGTCGACATACATGTACAAAGTTCTAAGAAGCATGAGGGTGGTAAATTCTTTGCTCGTTACGTTGCACAATGACAGCTGCGTCTATGCCTTTGTTTCAGACTGTTTCTTAACATTGGAAATAACGTTGCCATGCGTTCTGTTATAATGGAATGAATCTGGTTGCACAATAATTTTCATAACTTCTTTTTTACAAGCCCGCCCAAAATGAAAGGAATAAAAATATAATTACCCCATACTGAAAGAAAAATAAGACTCCCAAAATCGACACGCTACAAGGCGTTGAGATCGACAAAGGAAAATGGCTGCCATCAAGTTGGTCAAAATGTCACTCGTTTCTGCGATGTTCCAAATAAGATATTTTCTGGCAGTATTCCCGTTCTGGTGTCTGCAAATCTCTTTTTTGACGTTGTATAGTGCCTTGTGTAAAGTTTCCGGGTTGTATTTTGTGTATCTGTGTATTTATAAGTTCAGTCACTTTTTACGATTCCAACACTAATATATGGTTATGTGTTATACTGTTTTCTTGTGTTTTGTAGTGTTTTTCGGGGTAGTTATGTACTGTCCAGTGTTATTTAGTCTTTCTTGATTGATTTTGTCACTATGTGGATGTTCTAGAAGGATTTTATACGCCACTCGCGAGTTCACTACCGTTTTTTTTTTTTTTTGTTAGGTTAGATTGGTTATAAAATGCTTGTCAAGTTCACCGTACAAATACCAATAATCAACTATTTTATTTCCTCCAGTTTCAACTAAACTCTTAGCCCATATAATATTATTCTTAACATTGTTCAAATATAATTTCGCATCCTGTACATATTTAAAAATACACTATATAATAGCCTAAACTTTGGTTATTTATCAATTTTATTTACTAGATGTTATTTAAATTAATCCTTCAGTTCATTCGGCGTATTTTAAGATTGAATAATGCCGTTTTATAATGTTTTCTGTCCAAAATTAGTAATTTTACTTTCATTTTGTATTCAATGAAAAATTAAAATATTTCCAAAACTAACTTCCTGTCATTATGTAAATTCAGCCATTTTATCAGTTATATTTAATATTAATAATCTTATATTGTATTAAAAGGTTTATATTCCCTTATTTTCTTGTAATTAATTGAATTAGTTAAATTCTAAAACATTATTCTGGAATATATGACTCCCCTGTCCAAATTTCTGAGTTTAGTCATTTTCATTTTTATTTATAATTCTGAATATAATTTTATAAAATCTTTCTAAATGGTATGTGCAATCATATGGCTTGATCTCAAGTTTATTTTGTCTAAACCCCTTTTGTTTAATTGCATTTAAATGAGTAATTTCTCTGTTTTGATGAAGTTTGGTTTTCTTTCTTTGGCCTAGGTTTTTTGACAATTTTTCCTTACAAAATATTTTTACAAACAATATATGATGTGTGATACCCTCTCTGACTTTTAAATATGGTATTATAAACTAAACATTTTTTCAAATTACACAACAATAATTAGTATTGGTTACAATACAAAGAACAGTTAAACAAATAAAGAATATTTTTAAATAAATGGTTGTCTTCAACCTTCAGACATTTTACAATTAAATCCTTATTTCTAACATTGAAATATGGTTCACAAAAAAGGTTTTTTACCAACTAACATCTTAATTACTTCTTACTATTCACAAGTAATAATTATATTTACAGTTCTGATGTTAGTTGTAGTAGATTTAAATAAATGGCCTTATATCTAATACATTTTAAACATCCTTATCCTATATTCACAAAAATCTTATATCTATATTCTTATTTGCTAACTATTATGGTAAGTAGGCTTATACAGTTTTCACACCGTCTTTTAAATATTGTCTTTGGGGAATTGTACCCTGTCATTAGTATAATTAAATCTGTTCTTTTTTTTTCATTATATAAAACAAAATGTTACTTTAAACAGATTTATATCTTGTAAGTAACATATTCTCATAGTACACATTTTAAGTCACTGAAAGTTGCATATTTCATTGTATTCAATGTTTGTGATTGCCAAGAATGAAACACAAAGTTTATTTTCTATAATACCCAAAACTATCACTGGTTCACTTTACACTTTTATTTTATGTTATTGCTAAATGGTCGTATAGTCTTATTAACATAATAAATTGGTTAGTGTTTTACAATGGAGATTTGTTCCTTGGGTACTATATTATTGTTTCATCTTGGTTCACTGGCAACTCTTACTTTACACACTTCTCTCTTTTAATTTTATGTACATGTTGTTACCATTTCGTTATACTTTTATTGGTTAATATTTATTTTGGGGGTATGGGGATTTTGGTGTCTTTTATAAGAGCATGACATCTTCCTCAGGATGCTGCCTTCTTCTTCTTTCTTCTGTCTTCTGGGACTGGTATCTTCTCCATCTTCTTCTTGATGCCATCAGGTTTCTTGGGATTTCTCCATCTTCTTCGGGTTTCTTGGGATTTCTTCATCTTCTTCGTCATTTTAGAAATACACCACCTGTATTGGTTGATCTTGGCTTATTCAGGGTTTCTTTTCCATTTATACTTCCTCGTTGTGGGTTTGGTCATATTCTGTATTGCTTTGTTATTTACTTTTTACCTTCCTGGGTTATAATTTGAAAACCTTTGGTTATGAGACTGGTTTTGGATGACTCATCACTAGTAATTCATTTTATTTGAACTTGTATTTTTTTAAATAATAATGATTGCTTTCCACAGTTGCTATGAATTAATTTTGTATATTAAACTTAATGCTTTCTTCCAGATTTAAATGTTATAATTTTATTATTCTAATGATCAATTGCCATTCAACATTATGCATAAATCTGTCACGTTACAGATTGCTCTCCTCCAGAAGTAATTATTTCAGACATGTTTATGGATGAAATAATTTCTTATGATAATTTCATCATTTCTTATAATTCATTTTCTTCTCCATTTTTATATCGACTTTTTATATTAGAGCTTAATTAATTTTATATATATAGTTACTTGTTTTACTACTGATCCTTTTCGGATAGTTAGTGTCTTCTGAGATATATTATTATTGTAATACATTTTCTTTCTTTATAAACTTCGTGTTGCATCCTTGGGATATTAATTCCCTAACATTCCCTATCACGTGGGCTGGGGCAGATCAGAGGGGCACTGTACGCTACACAATCTCTTCTGGCCATACACCACTTCTATAAATTGAGTACAGAGGCATATTCATCTCTGCTCAAAAAACATAATCCTGCTGGAATTATCTTCAGTCAGTCATCGAATAAATAAATAAAAAGTAGTCTCATTTTCGACTAATAAAAATATCTTTGGATTCTTCACTTCGTAGTCTCTCAGATTATCTCACATTTTCTATCTTAATAAATCTTCATAATTATTATTATACTCATTATATATATATTTTTCTGAACTCTTAACTTGTCTGATATATTTATTTTAATTATGGTTGAAAACCTTTCTTTTAATAATTCTGGTTACTGGTTACAGTGTAACTCTTTTTCTTCTCCATCTGAATTCTCTTTATACTTTCTTCTGGTTACTTATAGTGTTAGCATGATCTTTATATATAGTCTTTCTTATTCATTATTTGAATGGTCTTAATATATTATATTTAATTTTTTAAATTTGTATCTTTATATTAGATATACAGGTTGTTATATTGATCATTTTATTTAAACATTTTGGTTCTTTCCTTTCTCTTAGAAAGTTATTAATCCGCCTTCGCATTCATTAACATTAATTCATTTATATTATATTTCATGTGGTATTTCTTCTCTTTGCATTTCATATAGGTTTTATTATTATCATTTGTTCGAAATCATCTTCTCCATCTGTTTGGTATGAGTTGTTCTTCTTTGCTCTTAATTAACTGTTTTCATTATCGTTTCATAAGTAATTAGTCTCTTTGCTTCCAAATTTTTACTTCCATATTCCTTAAGGAATGGAAGTATGGTGATGGCAAAAAAAATCGTGTTCGAGATTATTGCAGATTCTGATTCTACTACACTCAAAACATGAAAAAAAGTCGTTTTCCGAAAAGTGTCTGTCTGTCTGTCTGTGTGTCTGTGTGTCTGTCTGTCTGTAGATTTTTTTTCTATGGCAAACGATAACTGCCGCAAATTCAAACAGAATCAAATAATTTTTTGCATACAGCCCGGTTTTGCAGAGTTCTCGCGACCTATTGTTTTTGGTGAAGATCGGTTGAGGGAAAGGGGTAGTTTACCAGCAACGGTTTTTTTTTAGCAAGGGAAATTTTGTTTGTTTGGCAAACGATAACAGCCGCAAATTCAAACAGAATCAAATAATGTTTCGCATACAGCCCTGAATTGTAGAGTTCTCAAGACCTATTGTTTTTGGTGAAGATCGGTTAAGGGAAAGGGGTAGTTTACCTGTAACGTTTTATGTTTTAACAAGGGTATTTCCTATGGCAAACGATAACAGCCGCAAATTCAAACAGAATGAAAAGATTATTTGCATACAGCCCTAAATTGTAGAGTTCTCAATACCTCTTGTTTTTGGTGAAGATCGGTTAAGGGAAAGGGGTAGTTTACCTACAACGTTTTTTTAACAAGGGTATTTTCTATGGCAAACGATAACAGCCGCAAATTCAAACAGAATCAAATAATTTTCTGCATACAGCCCTGATTTGTAGAGTACTCAAGACCTATTGTTTTTGGTGAAGATCGGTTGAGGGGAAGGGGTAGTTTACCAGCAACGTTTTTTATCATGCGTATTTTCTATGGCAAACGACAACTGCCGCAAATTCAAACAGAATCAAATAATTTTTTGCATACAGCCCTGATTTGTAGAGTACTCGCGACCTATTGTTTTTGGTGAAGATCGGTTGAGGGGAAGGGGTAGTTTACCTGCAACGGTTTTTTTTATCAAGGGAAATTTTTTTTTTTTTTGGCAAACGATAACAGCCGCAAATTCAAACAGAATCAAATAATGTTTCGCATACAGCCCTGAATTGTAGATTTCTCAAGACCTATTGTTTTTGGTGAAGATCGGTTGAGGGAAAGGGGTAGTTTACCTGCAACGTTTTTTTAACAAGGGTATTTTATATGGCAAACGATAACAGCCGCAAATTCAAACAGAATCAAATAATGTTTTGCATACAGTCCTGATTTGTAGAGTACTCAAGACCTATTGTTTTTGGTGAAGATCGGTTAAGGGGAAGGGGTAGTTTACCTGCAACCTTTTACGTTTTATTTTCTATGGCAAACGATAACAGCCGCAAATTCAAACAGAATCAAATAATGTTTTGCATACAGCCCTGATTTGTAGAGTACTCAAGACCTATTGTTTTTGGTGAAGATCGGTTAAGGGGAAGGGGTAGTTTACCTGCAACGTTTTTTTATCAAGCGTATTTTCTATGGCAAACGATAACAGCCGCAAATTCAAACAGAATCAAATAATTTTTTGCATACGTCCCTGAATTGTAGAGGTCTCAATGACTTTCGATTTTGGTGAAGATCGGTTAAGGGGAAGGGGTAGTTTACCTGCAACCTTTTACGTTTTAACAAGAGTAAAGTACTTGAAAATTTATTTAAACTTTTTGAAACAATGGTAATTGTTAAAAATAAAATAATTTTGTTGCCAGGCAATAAAATTATAATTTTTTCATTTTAATGTAATATAATATTTTTCATTTAATACAGCAATAAAAAGGCAGGTAAGACACAGCCTGGCTGTTTGGCTGAAAATGATTTTAAATATAAATCTTAGAATATGGAAGTCATGTATGGTTCTCCATACCGATATTTTCCTTCTCTTGCATATTACACTCTTTTTTGTTATTCTTCTCTACTCCTTCAAATGCTATTGTGAATATCTAGTATTTAATCTGGATTAAAGTTAATTCTCTTTTCTGAATTAATCACTTTATTTTCTTCTCAATTCAATTATAAATGGCACATAATTATTTTTTGGAACTTGGTTAGTTTTAATGCAAAATTCAGACTCTTCTTTTTATTTAATGGCAAAATATTTCTCATAAATCCTTGTAATATGTTGATCTTATCTTGTTTCAAAGTTCTGACGTTCTATCAACATTCAAATTCTGTTTAATTCATTTATTCCCAGAATTGTTTCATTCAAAATTGTTTATAGTAAGGTGATCTTACAATTATTTCTGAATGTTTTGGTATTTCTCCAAATTCAAATTCTTCTTAATTATTTACCATAAAGTTTTCTCACAAACTTAATTATAGTAAGTTGGTCTTACTTCATTTTTAAATTTTTTTACTTCCATATTCCTTAAGGAATGGAAGTATGGTGATGGCAAAAAAAATCGTGTTCGAGATTATTGCAGATTCTGATTCTACTACACTCAAAACATGAAAAAAAGTCGTTTTCCGAAAAGTGTCTGTGTGTGTGTCTGTCTGTCTGTCTGTGTGTCTGTCTGTAGATTTTTTTTCTATGGCAAACGATAACTGCCGCAAATTCAAACAGAATCAAATAATTTTTTGCATGCAGCCCTGATTTGCAGAGTACTCGCGACCTATTGTTTTTGGTGAAGATCGGTTGAGGGAAAGGGGTAGTTTACCTGCAACGGTTTTTTTTTAGCAAGGGTAATTTTGTTTGTTTGGCAAACGATAACAGCCGCAAATTCAAACAGAATCAAATAATGTTTCGCATACAGCCCTGAATTGTAGAGTTCTCAAGATCTGTTGATTCTGGTGAAGATCGGTTAAGGGAAAGGGGTAGTTTACCTGTAACGTTTTATGTTTTAACAAGGGTATTTCCTATGGCAAACGATAACAGCCGCAAATTCAAACAGAATCAAAAGATTATTTGTATACAGCCCTAAATTGTAGAGTTCTCAAGACCTATTGTTTTTGGTGAAGTTCGGTTAAGGGAAAGGGGTAGTTTACCTGTAACGTTTTATGTTTTAACAAGGGTATTTCCTATGGCAAACGATAAAAGCCGCAAATTCAAACAGAATCAAAAGATTATTTGCATACAGCCCTAAATTGTAGAGTTCTCAAGACCTATTGTTTTTGGTGAAGATCGGTTGAGGGAAAGGGGTAGTTTACCTGCAACGTTTTTTTAACAAGGGTATTTTCTATGGCAAACGATAACAGCCGCAAATTCAAACAGAATCAAATAATGTTTTGCATACAGCCCTGATTTGTAGAGTACTCAAGACCTATTGTTTTTGGTGAAGATCGGTTAAGGGGAAGGGGTAGTTTACCTGCAACGTTTTTTTTTTCAAGCGTATTTTCTATGGCAAACGATAACAGCCACAAATTCAAACAGAATCAAATAATGTTTCGTATACAGCCCTGAATTGTAGAGTTCTCAAGACCTATTGTTTTTGGTGAAGATCGGTTAATTTGCCATCACCATACTTCCATTCCTTAAGGAATATGGAAGTAAAAAGAGATAGAAGCAGTCGTTTGCTGTCTCACTTACTCCGTGACACTTCCACTTACGGGCGATAGCAATATAGTAGTATTAGATATATGGTTATACATAATTTGTTTTGAACAAATCACAATTTTTACTTCCATATTCCTTAAGGAAATGGAAGTATGGTGATGGCAAAAAAAATCGTGTTCGAGATTATTGCAGATTCTTGTTGTACTACACTCAAAACATGAAAAAAAGTCGTTTTTCGAAAAGTGTCTGTGTGTCTGTAGATTTTTTTTTATGGCAAACGATAACAACCGCAAATTCAAACAGAATCAAATAATTTTTTGCATACAGCCCTGATTTGTAGAGTACTAAAGACGTATTGTTTTTGGTGAAGATTGGTTGAGGGAAAGGGGTAGTTTACCTGCAACAGTTTTTTTTTATCAAGGGTAATTTTGTTTGTTTGGCAAACGATAACAGCCGAAAATTCAAACAGAATCAAATAATGTTTCGCATACAGACCTGAATTACAGAGGTCTCAAGATCTGTTGATTTTGGTAAAGATCGGTTAAGGGAAAGGGGTAGTTTACCTGTAACGTTTTATGTTTTAACAAGGGTATTTTCTATGGCAAACGATAAGAGCCGCAAATTCAAACAGAATCAAATAAGTTTTTGCATACAGTCCTGATTTCTTGAGTACTAAAGACTTATTGTTTTTGGTGAAGATCGTTTAAGGGAAAGGGTAGTTTACCTGCCACGTTTTTTGTTTTATCAAGGGTATTTTGTATGGCAAACGATAACAGCCGCAAATTCAACCAGAATCATATAATATTTTGCATACAGCTCTGAATTGTTGCGTTCTCAAGACGTTTTGTTTTTGGTGAAGATCGGTTAAGGGGAAGGGGTAGTTTACCAGCAACGGTTTTTTATCAAGGGTAATTTTACTTCCATATTCCTTAAGGAATGGAAGTATGGTGATGGCAAAAAAAATCGTGTTCGAGATTATTGAAGATTCTGATTCTACTACACTCAAAACATGAAAAAAAGTCGTTTTCCGAAAAGTGTCTGTGTGTCTGTCTGTCTGTCTGTCTGTCTGTCTGTGTGTCTCTGTGTCTGTAGATTTTTTTTCTATGGCAAACGATAACTGCCGCAAAATCAGCCAGAATCAAATAGTTGTTTGCATGCAGCCCTGATTTGCAGAGTACTCGCGACCTATTGTTTTTGGTGAAGATCGGTTGAGGGAAAGGGGTAGTTTACCTGCAACGGTTTTTTTTTTAGCTAGGGTAATTTTGTTTGTTTGGCAAACGATAACAGCCGCAAATTCAAACAGAATCAAATAATGTTTCGCATACAGCCCTGGATTGTAGAGTTCTCAAGATCTGTTGATTTTGGTGAAGATCGGTTAAGGGAAAGGGGTAGTTTACCTGTAACGTTTTATGTTTTAACAAGGGTATTTCCTATGGCAAACGATAAAAGCCGCAAATTCAAACAGAATCAAAAGATTATTTGCATACTGCCCTAAATTGCAGAGTTCTCAAGACCGATTGTTTTTGGTGAAGATCGGTTGAGGGAAAGGGGTAGTTTACCTGCAACGTTTTTTTAACAAGGGTATTTTCTATGGCAAACGATAACAGCCGCAAATTCAAACAGAATCAAATAATGTTTTGCATACAGCCCTGATTTGTAGTGTACTCAAGACCTTTTGTTTTTGGTGAAGATCGGTTAAGGGGAAGGGGTAGTTTACCTGCAACGTTTTTTTATCAAGCGTATTTTCTATGGCAAACGATAACAGCCGCAAATTCAAACAGAATCAAATAATTTTTTGCATACGTCCCTGAATTGTAAAGGGCTCAATGACTTTCGATTTTGGTGAAGATCGGTTAAGGGGAAGGGGTAGTTTACCAGCAACCTTTTACGTTTTAACAAGAGTAAAGTACTTGAAAATTTATTTAAACTTTTTGAAACAAACGATAACAGCCGCAAATTCAAACAGAATCAAAAGATTATTTGCATACAGCCCTAAATTGTAGAGTTCTCAAGGCCTATTGTTTTTGGTGAAGATCGGTTGAGGGAAAGGGGTAGTTTACCTGCAACGTTTTTTTAACAAGGGTATTTTCTATGGCAAACGATAACAGCCGCAAATTCAAACAGAATCAAATAATGTTGTGTATACAGCCCTGATTTGTAGTGTACTCAAGACCTTTTGTTTTTGGTGAAGATCGGTTAAGGGGAAGGGGTAGTTTACCTGCAACGTTTTTTTATCAAGCGTATTTTCTATGGCAAACGATAACAGCCGCAAATTCAAACAGAATCAAATAATTTTTTGCATACGTCCCTGAATTGTAGAGGTCTCAATGACTTTCGATTTTGGTGAAGATCGGTTAAGGGGAAGGGGTAGTTTACCTGCAACCTTTTACGTTTTAACAAGAGTAAAGTACTTGAAAATTTATTTAAACTTTTTGAAACAAACGATAACAGCCGCAAATTCAAACAGAATCAAAAGATTATTTGCATACAGCCCTAAATTGTAGAGTTCTCAAGACCTATTGTTTTTGGTGAAGATCGGTTGAGGGAAAGGGGTAGTTTTTTCCTGCAACGTTTTTTTAACAAGGGTATTTTCTATGGCAAACGATAACAGCCGCAAATTCAAACAGAATCAAATAATGTTGTGTATACAGCCCTGATTTGTAGTGTACTCAAGACCTTTTGTTTTTGGTGAAGATCGGTTAAGGGGAAGGGGTAGTTTACCTGCAACGTTTTTTTATCAAGCGTATTTTCTATGGCAAACGATAACAGCCGCAAATTCAAACAGAATCAAATAATTTTTTGCATACGTCCCTGAATTGTAGAGGTCTCAATGACTTTCGATTTTGGTGAAGATCGGTTAAGGGGAAGGGGTAGTTTACCTGCAACCTTTTACGTTTTAACAAGAGTAAAGTACTTGAAAATTTATTTAAACTTTTTGAAACAAACGATAACAGCCGCAAATTCAAACAGAATCAAAAGATTATTTGCATACAGCCCTAAATTGTAGAGTTCTCAAGACCTATTGTTTTTGGTGAAGATCGGTTGAGGGAAAGGGGTAGTTTGCCTGCAACGTTTTTTTAACAAGGGTATTTTCTATGGCAAACGATAACAGCCGCAAATTCAAACAGAATCAAATATTGTTTTGCATACAGCCCTGATTTGTAGTGTACTCAAGACCTTTTGTTTTTGGTGAAGATCGGTTAAGGGGAAGGGGTAGTTTACCAGCAACGATTTTTTTATCAAGCGTATTTTCTATGGCAAACGATAACAGCCGCAAATTCAAACAGAATCAAATAATTTTTTGCATACGTCCCTGAATTGTAGAGGTCTCAATGGCTTTCGATTTTGGTGAAGATCGGTTAAGGGGAAGGGGTAGTTTAGCTGCAACCTTTTACGTTTTAACAAGAGTAAAATACTTGAAAATTTATTTAAACTTTTTGAAACAATGGTAATTGTTAAAAATAAAAGAATTTTGTTGCCAGGCAATAAAATTATAATTTTTTCATTTTAATGTAATATAATATTTTTCATTTAATACAGCAATAAAAAGGCAGATAAGACACAGCCTGTCTGTTTGGCTGAAAATGATTTTAAATATAAATCTTAGAATATGGAAGTCATGTATGGTTCTCCATACCGATATTTGTATATTAACTTCAAAATTCCTTTCTTCTTAATTCTTCCAAAATGTTTTTCTCAAAATATTCGTAGTAAGTTGTTCTTACATTATTTTAAATTTATTTTATTTAGAATACAAAATTCTTTCTTTTTATAATTCTGCCAAAAAGTTTTTCTTCATAATATATAGTTGTAAGAGGTACTTACTTAATTTTAAATTTTCATGGTTATATTCAAAATTCAAGACTCTTTCTCTTTTTCTTTCTTCCAAAAGGTTTTTCTCAAAATTCAGTGGTAGTAAGATGTGCTTACTTAATTTTAAATTTTCATGGTTAAATTCAAAATTCAAGACTTTCTCTTTTTCTTTCTTCCAAAATGTTTTTCTCAAAATTCAGTGGTAGTAAGATGTGCTTACTTAATTTTAAATTTTCATGGTTATATTCAAAATTCAAGACTCTTTCTCTTTTTCTTTCTTCCAAAAGGTTTTTCTCAAAATTCAGTGGTAGTAAGATGTGCTTACTTAATTTTAAATTTTCATGGTTAAATTCAAAATTCAAGACTCTTTCTCTTTTTCTTTCTTCATAATACTTTTTCATAGAAGCTTGATTGTACACCCCTTTGATTTTTCCTGAAACGATTTCCCTCAACTCATAGGTATTGTTATGCTTATCATTTACCACAACATATGGTCCAGTGTAAAGTAATAATAATTTTTTGGTTATGCCTTCTAAGGTGCTGGGCAGCTCTCGATTTTTAGGAGGACTTTTTCACCCTCTTTATATGTTACAATACGCCCTATTGCCTTCTGGTATTTGGCTTGCCGTTTTTCCTGATCTTCTGCTACCTTGTTGTAAAACCTCAACTGGTTGAATTTCCGATTATTGTTTGTTGGAAATTCAATGATTTGTTCAATCTCTCGGGGAGTCGGCTTCTCATACATGGCTGAGTATGGTGTAATTCCTATAGCTGGATGGTGGGCGAAATTTAGGAATGTCTCTGTCGCTGCTAGGTACTCTTGCCACTTTTTCTGTTGGTTGTGACAGTACGTGCGCAAGATCCTACCCACTTCTCTCAGTACTCTCTCAGCCGGATTGCTACTTGGGTGGTAGACTGACGTCTTATAAGTTTTGATCCCAAGTGCTAATAAAGTGTCTCGCCACCTCCTCCCCTTAAATTGTGTACCGTGGTCGGTAATAATGGAAGATGGTCTACCGATCTCTGGGACATACAAATCGATAATCACCGCCAGAACCTTTGCTGTTGTTGCCCGATTAACCGGATATAGCTTTACATATTTGGTGTAGTGATCCATTATGATTACCAAGTATTTATACCTGTGTCGACCACCGCTACGGGGAAATGGCCCGCAGATATCCAAAAACACTTTTTCCAGTTTTGTGTTTGAAGTTATCGGTATCATGATACCCTCTGTCTTTTCATTGTTTATTTTGGCGCATTGGCAGATCTTACAGGACTTGATGTACGTTCTCACCTTGCGGTTTCCCTCTAGAGCCTGTATCACTTTTAACGCTCCCATGTGACCATACCTGACATGGTAATCGATGATGACCTCCTTTTCGATTTGGTGTGGGATTATCACCTTCCACGTCTCATCGTCCAAGGCCGTTTTTATGAATAAAATCCCTTTGTTAAGATGGTAATATTTAGAAATGGTATCGTCATTGGCTTCCAAACGACTCACGATATTTTTCAGCTTAGGATCAGACTGCTGATGGATTCGAATATTTATTAACAGAGCTTGTAGATCGGCTCTGGTCTTGAATATATTATAAATTTTTACCAATTTCTCCTTCTCTCCCTCGAAAGTCTGATCTTCCAGATTTATACGTGACAACACATCCGCTACCACGTTCTTTTTTCCTGGAATGTATTCCCATTTCAGATCATATTCTTGTAGGGCGAGTACCCACCTAGCCAATCGGCCGTGACTCAACTTGCACCTACGAAGGAACGAGATGGATTTATGATCAGTTCGTACCGTGACTTGATATCCGAGAATGTACGTCCGGAACTTGCTGCATGCGAACACCACGCTCAACAATTCCTTTTCTGTCACCATTATTGTTGGGATATGGATTTCTCTGACTGTATGGGATATTATTAGGTTGATAAAAATTATTTCTATTATTCGGATAGGAGTTGTTATTCCTAACACCGTTAAAATTGCCGTTAAACTGGTTATTACGCGGCGGGTTGTTAGGGCCGTCATAATTACTGGGCTGGTTCCGATTACTAGGATGGTTATTGCCGTTATTGGGGTATGTATTCGGCCTTGCCTCTGGTCTCTCATTTCTTTTCCTGCTCTACCGATAATACTCCTCGTTTTCATATCCCTCTAATAACTCGGTCATCGCCTGGATCGTCTTGATCTGGCTACCTCTCCGGGCCCTGATAATGTCCTCATCATAGTGATATGATATTTTGTTCACTAGACACTCTTCTGGTATTGCCGGCTCGAGGTGTTTTGCCATGCACACCTTCCCCAAGAAATATGCTGTCATACTGCTGCCTAGTTGTGCCCTGTATCGTCCGTTACATATATTGTCACGGATCAAGTTCTGGGTAGTCTCAGACCAGTACTTCGTCTTAAACATTTTCCGGAACTGCTGGTAGTCGGGAATTTCACTCCGGTTGGCCATCCACCAATTATCCGTTATTTCTCGGAAGGACTCATCTAATATTTCCCTGCTATGGCTCCATTGAGTAATTTTATGCTTGGCGAAATATTCTTCTACCCTAGCCAGGAACTCCATCGGCTTACGTTTGTATTGCCGGAAGTTGAGCCACTCTCGGCTTTCGTTGACGGGCAATCCGGTGAAATGAGTCGGTCTGTTTCTTATCGCTTCCATCTCCTCTCGGCTTTGTCGCACCTGACCGGTGATATTGGCCATGGTCTCTTGCATATCATTACATCGTTCAGTGACTTGGTTGCGTACTTTCCCGAATTCTTCTTGAGTTTCCTTCCTCTGTTCTTCTACTTTCCTACGGCTATGTTCTTCGATATTTGTGAACTTGATGTTCACCACTTCTTTAAACTCTTGCACCTCCTTTTCGGTCTGGTTGCACTTCCCATCAATCTCTCGAATCTGTCGATTGACCATTATGTTTTCTTCTTCCATCTTCTTATTCATCGCTTTCTTGTTAACATTGATTTCCTTATTCAGTTCTTCTCGCAACAATTCCATTCTTTCGTCCAGTTTGTCCAAATTCTCCTGATTTACCTCTCTTAATTCTTCTCTTAGAATTTGATTGTCCTCTCTCAATTCTTCCAACTTCTCCCCCATCTTCTCTTCCAACTTCTTGTTATCTTCTTTCAACTCTTCCTTCAATTGTCGGTTGTTCCTCTCTATCTTCTTCCTGGTTTCATCAATTTTCTGATTGGTGTTTTCAATTTTATTAATCAATTCTTCTTTAGTCGACTTGAATTCTTCCTTGAACGATTGGTTGTCTTCCTTCAATTCTTCTAACTTCTTCCCCATTTCTTCTTCCATCTTCTTGTTGTCTTCCTTCAAATCTTCTATCTTTTCTCCCCCATCCTCTCTTCCATCTTCCTGCTGTTTTCTTCTATCTTCTTGTTCATTCCACTCAAGTCTTCCTTTGTAGAGTCCAATTTCTTATTATTTTCGTCCATTTTCTTGTCCATTCCTTCCATCTTTTGTAGAAACATTTCCATGAATCTGTCCATTTTATTCTCTTCCGTTGCTTTGGATTTCTCTACCTGTCTTTCCTGGACATTGACTTCCCCTGTTTGCGTTAGTATCTCCGGTTGTTCCTCTGGTTGTTCAGTTTGTTTGGACAACACCGGCGGTAATAACTCTTCCACCTCTACTGGTGTCGCCTCTTTATTGTCCATGTCCAACTCTATTTCTTTTTCGGCCTCCGCCGCCCGTTTCTTGGATGTTGCACGTCGTTGCATTTTCCCTTCAATTTCTCTGGCTTTGTAGCTGTTGCCTAGCTCCAACTAGTGATTGGGCAGATTGTATTGGCCTTACAATCGCTAATTAAAGCCCCTCAGTTGTGCGCCAATTTGTAATAAATAAATGAAGTCTGTAGTTTGTGTTTAATTGGTGTATGGCTCTCGACGTCTTACTGGCCTGAAACACTTCCTTAAGTTTACCAGTTGATCGAGTCCCAAATGTAGCAAGACCTGTCAAATAGCGTTATGCTGTTGAAGAAATATATGTGTAGCTTCACCAAAAGTTTCAAAACAAAAATTGTTGTTTGTTGAAGAAAATTTAAAAAAAAAATTGTTTAAAAAAAATTTATAATATAAAAAAAAATTCTTTTTATTAATTAATTAATTAAAATCAATTAATTAATAGGGTGCTGTGAAGTTTTAAAATGTGTATCACTCGTCTAAAAAATTTTATTGAAGTTCTTGTATTTTTCAAATAAACTACAACCACTCATAAGATTGTCTCCAGGACAATCGATACTTGTTTACCTTTTCGTTTTGTAGGTTATCTTCCCTTATATGTGGTAAAGTCCTGGTAGTTTATTATTTAAAATTATATTAGTGTTAATTTGTAATATTAGTGAAATAAAGAACTATTTTGTGGTGAAAAGTATTAATGTTTTATTATATAATTGCAATATTGACTCTTTTCGATTATAATATCGACTCTCAGGGTATCGAAACAGTTACAAGGTATAGTATATAAAATTCAACAAGGTTCTTTAAACAGCTAATTATTATCAAAGTCAGAGAAATCGGGCCAATATTTAAAAAGTATAACGTTACAACAAGTTAATTACTAATACTAGATTCACACATTGAATAATAAATTTGAAATAATATAATTTGTTGTCACCAACAGCTGACGTGGACAAGGAGGCGTTGAGATCGACAAAGGAAAATGGCTGCCATCAAGTTGGTCAAAATGTCACTCGTTTCTGCGATGTTCCAAATAAGATATTTTCTGGCAGTATTCCCGTTCTGGTGTCTGCAAATCTCTTTTTTGACGTTGTATAGTGCCTTGTGTAAAGTTTCCGGGTTGTATTTTGTGTATCTGTGTATTTATAAGTTCAGTCACTTTTTACGATTCCGACACTAATATATGGTTATGTGTTATACTGTTTTCTTGTGTTTTGTAGTGTTTTTCGGGGTAGTTATGTACTGTCCAGTGTTATTTAGTCTTTCTTGATTGATTTTGTCACTATGTGGATGTTCTAGAAGGATTTTATACGCCACTCGCGATTTCACAAAAACGTACCGTTCACTACCGTTTTTTTTTTTTTTTGTTAGTTTAGATTGGTTATAAAACGCTTGTCAAGTTCACCGTACAAATACCAATAATCAACTATCTTATTTCCTCCAGTTTCAACTAAACTCTTAGCCCATATAATATTATTCTTAACATTGTTCAAATATAATTTCGCATCCTGTACATATTTAAAAATACACTATATAATAGCCTAAACTTTGGTTATTTATCAATTTTATTTACTAGATGTTATTTAAATTAATCCTTCAGTTCATTCGGCGTATTTTAAGATTGAATAATGCCGTTTTATAATGTTTTCTGTCCAAAATTAGTAATTTTACTTTCATTTTGTATTCAATGAAAAATTAAAATATTTCCAAAACTAACTTCCTGTCATTATGTAAATTCAGCCATTTTATCAGTTATATTTAATATTAATAATCTTATATTGTATTAAAAGGTTTATATTCCCTTATTTTCTTGTAATTAATTGAATTAGTTAAATTCTAAAACATCATTCTGGAATATATGACTCCCCTGTCCAAATTTTTAAGTTTAGTCATTTTCATTTTTATTTATAATTCTGAATATAATTTTATAAAATCTTTCTAAATGGTATGTGCAATCATATGGCTTGATCTCAAGTTTATTTTGTCTAAAACCCTTTTGTTTAATTGCATTTAAATGAGTAATTTCTCTGTTTTGATGAAGTTTGGTTTTCTTTCTTTGGCCTAGGTTTTTTGACAATTTTTCCTTACAAAATATTTTTACAAACAATATATGATGTGTGATACCCTCTCTGACTTTTAAATATGGTATTATAAACTAAACATTTTTTCAAATTACATAACAATAATTAGTATTGGTTACAATACAAAGAACAGTTAAACAAATAAAGAATATTTTTAAATAAATGGTTGTCTTCAACCTTCAGACATTTTACAATTAAATCCTTAATTGCAGGATGCTGCCTTCTTCTTCTTTCTTCTGTCTTCTTTTCTTCTGTCTTCTGGGACTGGTATCTTCTCCATCTTCTTCTTGATGCCATCAGGTTTCTTGGGATTTCTCCATCTTCTTCGGGTTTCTTGGGATTTCTTCATCTTCTTCGTCATTTTAGAAATACACCACCTGTATTGGTTGATCTTGGCTTATTCAGGGTTTCTTTTCCATTTATACTTCCTCGTTGTGGGTTTGGTCATATTCTGTATTGCTTTGTTATTTACTTTTTACCTTCCTGGGTTATAATTTGAAAACCTTTGGTTATGAGACTGGTTTTGGATGACTCATCACTAGTAACTCATTTTATTTGAGCTTGTATTTTTTTAAATAATAATGATTGCTTTCCACAGTTGCTATGAATTAATTTTTTATATTAAACTTAATGCTTTCTTCCAGATTTAAATGTTATAATTTTGTTATTCTAATGATCAATTGCCATTCAACATTATGCATAAATCTGTCACGTTACAAAGTTTATGTTAAAAAATCAACAAATGTATACTAATAATTAATATTGTTCAGCTGGATACAGCATTTAAATATAATAATGGTTCTTTTCATTTAAATAATCATGTTCAAATTAGAAATTAAGAATAATTAAACGAATAATAAGAAAAAAGTTAATAGTCGGATCTGCAACATTTAGCAGACGACGCCTGTAAACCATGCATTATTTAGTTTAGAATAAAGAATTGTTAATGAAAGCTATGACCAAACTGTCACCAAGACATGTCAAAATAAAGGGAAATAAACAAGCTTTACAATGCTAATAATAGAACCTGAATTGTAATTGTAATAACTGAGATATTAACGTTAGCATCATAAATTTGGTGAATTTCGAATAAATACAATGAAATAATAACAAAAACGACATTGATGGTTCCATTACAATTATGTAATGGCTATAAATAGAATATAATATAAAATGTAACTTGTGAATTTAACTGATCTCTTGTTTAAGGCAATCCAAAAATTTCTTACTCATTACAAAGAGACATCATACCATAAAAAATTATTCATTTGAAGTATGCCGCAACTAGTATATATGTACAAAGTAAATGCAAATGGACCTTGTAAGTTGTATTTTCAATATATTTTAGCTCTATAGTGCTATATTTAAGAAGAACTTTTTCACTCTCTAATTTTTTTAATACAAACTTTGTATTTGTTGAACGTACCATTTCCGCAACACGCAAAAAAAAATTATTAGATTTACATTGTAATAAAACTCTTTAAACTCAAAAACCCACCAATATTATGTCATCATTTGAAAGGGAATTTCATGCTCTTTTCAGTAATATATGGTTGTACTGTATTAGGGTATCTGGAGAGAGATTTTAGCCACAGATATTTTTCGATATATGCATCACAACTTTGAAAGAATATTTATTTTTATGTTTAAGAATAATTTTATCCATGATGAAAAATCATAATGCCAATACTTATAGTATCATCTGATTCTCCATAACATTTAGGGCAAATGAATAAATTTTGAAGCCTCTAGCTCAATAAATATTGATTTTACATAGAAAAGCCCAAATACATACACGCTGGTTTCCCACTCAAATTGTCCTCTGAAGTTCAAATCTCTTAAAACTTTAAACGACCATAATTCTGAAACTACTTGTTAGATTTTGATAAAATTTTTAATTTTTTTCTTATTTTTGTGTTCACATAATGTGAACAAATTTTCATTAAAATCTGTGACAGTGGGTGTCGGCCCCTGGATGATTTGGCATGGAATGGCCCATACATAACTTTGTCTAAACTATACTCTAACATACACAGACGACATAATTCAACGGGAGTGCGAAGGAACGTCAAGAGGTCTACAAAACTGTTTACATTCAGAACATATGGGGATTACAACCAAATAATTACTCAAAATGAATACACAATAATTATTTAAACAAGATAATTAATTTGAACCAATTAAATAATTCATTATTAACTAACAAAAATATTTAATGAACCAGTGTTAATTTAAACTCAGAGTGAACAACGTGTGACAAGTGACCTTTATTTACAAAACAAGGACGGTAAAAAACATTACGTATTACCGTTTAACACGAAAATGGTTAACACGAAATATCGGTGAACACGAAATGTGACTCAGGTCCCGATCACTGTATGTATTTTTCAGTTACAGTTTGTACGGTTAACACAAAGGTTTAACCTATGAAATATCGCTTAACACGAAATATTTGCTGGCTTTTCATTAGCTGCATAATAAATAAATCCATACATCCACGCCCTGAAACGTGTTTACAATGTCCCAATGTAAAGGAATCTGTGCTATGTGTAGGTGTAAAGAATAAACAGCTACTTGGTATGTTACGTCTTTATACCTGCTATTGTATACAGTACAGTACCAAGCTGTTTACCTCCATACCAAATGTGTTGTTCATTTCCCCAAATACACTGCCATTCCGTTACATTACAGGGTGCAGTTTATTGCAAAGTTAGTGAATTCAGTCCACTTCCAGTATTCTGTGCGTGTGGTGGTGTTCGCAGTACGGTACGGATAACGTTTTTGTGAAAAAATTTACTCAGCTGTAAGATTTACAGTAGCTGTTTATGCCTTTATTTTTAGTCTTTTACGGTCTTCGGTACAGTATTAAGTGACTTTGGCCTACTTGTACATACAGGTGCTAAGTGAGGTTACGATTCTGTAAATTTCGTTTTTGCAGTGTCAAAGTGTAAAAAATGGAGAAGAAAGTGCGTAAACAAAATTCCATATCATTAAAAATGAAAATTGAACTCCTTCAAGCTGTTAACGAGGGTATTCTATCTAAAACAGATATCTGTAAAAAATTCAGTATACCAAACTCGACGTTATCTACAATAATAAAAAATAGAGATAAAATTTTAGAGCTGTATGAGTCGAGCAAGTTTGAACCAGATAGAAAACGTTTCCGTAAGGCTAACCACGAAAACTTGGAAGCTGCTCTTCTTGTCTGATTTAAGCAAGTGAGATCACAAGATGCTCCTATTTCTGGACCACTGCTAATGGAGAAAGCAAACGTTTTTGCTGAAGAGATGAACTTGGATGTCACTGCAAGTAGTGGTTGGCTAGAAAGATTCAAAAAACGAAACGGTATAACGTACAAAAACATCTGTGGCGAGTCAAGAGAGGTATCACAAGAAATGACATCATCTTGGTTGCAATCTACGCTACCTGCAATTTTAAAAGACTACCCACGAAAAGATATTTTCAGTGGGGATGAAACAGGACTATTTTTCCGTTGCATGCCAGATAAAACACTTTCATTTAAAGGTGAACAATGCACTGGCGGTAAAAAGTCCAAAGAGAGAGTGACAGTGATGGTAGGCTGCAATGCTGATGGGTCAGAAAAACTTCCGTTACTTGTTATAGGTAAAAGTTTAAAGCCTCGCTGTTTTAAAAATGTTAAAAAGTTACCAGTAGAATATACAGGTAACAAACGAGCGTGGATGACGTCTACAATATTTACCGAATGGTTAGTTTCGTTAGAAAAACATTTTGCTTCTCAGAAGCGAAAAGTTGTGTTAATTGTTGATAACTGTCCTGCCCACTCGAGTGACGTAGAACTGATGGCAGTTAAACTTATTTTTCTACCACCGAACACGACTAGTGTCCTATAACCTTGCGATCAAGGGATTATTCAGAATTTAAAATTCCAGTATAGAAAATTACTTCTGCAGAAATACTTGGCCGCTATAGAGGCGAAAAACAATTTCTGTATAAATTTACTGGACGCTTGTAATTTGTTGCGAACAGCATGGAACCTTGTGACACCTAAAACTATCGAAAATTGTTTCACTCATGCTCAATTCATTTTAAATTCAGAGATTAAACAAACCGAATGCGAAGAAAGTGAAATTGGACCTACCCTGTCTGAAATGTTTAATCGCGTATCATCGGCATTATATGTTTCAGTTTCTCTAAATGAGTACATGTCTGTCGACGAGAACATAACTACAGCTCCCGTATTAACAGACAGTGATATCGTAGAAATAGTGCAAGCTGAAAACTGTGAAAATGATGAGAGTGCCGATGAACTTTACACGGAAAATGATATGACAGGAGTTCCTACCGCTACCGATACGCTTTCGTTGCTGAGACGTGTTCGTCGATTTTTAGAAGCCAACTCGGAAGGTGAAATGTTTGAGCACGTCGATAAACTAGAACAATTTATTGAAAATTAAGTAGTGCAGAAGTCTGTACAAAAGAAAATAACGGACTATTTTAAAAAGAATTGAACTTTGTCACTACAATAACTTTACATTTTAAGAAAAATTAATTACTATATAATAGTCCAGGAGGATAAATAAAACGTTCATATGTAAATACCTTTTGAATATTCTTTATTGATTTATTTTACTACACAATTCAGTAAGTAATCTCTTCAGAATTTAACCATTTACAGTACAGTACTTCTGTATCTCATTTTGTTTCACTTTTTGTCCGTTAACACGAAATTCAGTTAACACGAAATATCGGTTAACACAAAAAAACAGCTGGGGCCCATCATTTTGTGTTAAACGGGTTCCACTGTAATTGTTTTTGAAAATATAAATTTCAGTGACTGATTTGTTTGACAATTGTTCTTAAATTATTATTCAGAAACCCAAATAAGTTCAGAACAGCTGTTAAATGAATACCAAGACAGGTCAACTCTTAGCTGTGACTATCTCTTGATACCCACATTTTGTAATCATCACAAAACCACAATTTGTCATTTCCAAACACTTTATTAGATGATACGTTTTAGTTCTATACTTCTTATAAGTGATAATAAAGGGTGGAGCTATGAGAACTCAACAATTTAAAACTATCACAACACGAACTCGTTTAATATTTCCTTTAAGTGAAATAAGGTACAAATACAAAGGTAATAAGATGCCATTTTACTTAGTCGTGTTCATTGTTTGAAAATAACATCCCGTAAGTGCGCCCATTGACAGGCTGACATTCTTCAAGTCGATTGAAAAAATCTATCCATGACTCTCGAATCGCCTGAATTTCTTCGATGATCTGCTGCCTGAGTTGATCGTGACTGGAAAACCTTAAACTTTAGACAGCCCCACAATAAAAAAAAATCACTCACAGACAGGTGTGGTTAACGCGCTGGCCAGGGTATTGCAGCAAATCTTGATATCAATCAATCTTTAAACACAGGCCTCAACACATCCATTGTGTTTTGTGCAGTGTACATGGTAGCTCCATCCTGCTGAAACCAGACTGAGTCAGTATCAGTGCTTAGATCATTTAACAAAGGAAGAAAGAAGTTGTTTAGCATTTGCACATATTGGTCTGAGTTCACACTGACTGAACTTCCATTATTGCCTATTGAAGATAAACGGAGGTAACTCCACACCAAACAGCGACTCATTGACTATAAAGAAGTATAGCATGTAGTTCTTAAGGGTTACTGTCACTCCAATAGCACATGTTTTGTTTACTGACATGCCCAGAAAGGTGTGCTTCATCTGACATAATTGAGTGTACTTGAAAGTTTTGTTTGTGATTTTTGAATTGCAATATTTCAACGAAATATTACACGAAAATCAACTCTATTAGTGTAATTATGTTCAATCCGCTTTTGGGTCACTTGAATGTAAATGTATGGATGTAACTGGAGATCTTGTGTGTGTGTGTGTGTGTGTGTGTGTGTGTGTGTGTGTGTGTGTGTGTGTGTGTGTGTGTGTGTGTGTGTGTGTGTGTGTGTGTGTGTGTGTGTGTGTGTGTGTGTGTGTGTGTGTGTGTGTGTGTGTGCATTACACTGTAGTGTACCATATTTTATATGTGTAACCTAACAAGTTTGTTTCTTAAACAGGATCATAATAGAAGTGTTGAGGCAAATGAGCAGTTACTACAACAAGAGACGCCGAACTTGGATGAGAGAGAATCTGAGTGTGATGAAACATTGAAATCAGCCACAGAAAGTAAAGACAGAACAGTTTTGTCCAGTTCAATAAAATTAAATTGTAGCATTGAAATTGAAAATAATTTTATACAAAACAGGATCACGGAGACTCGTAGCTTTAGGCCTGGGAACAACAGTTATCATCTGATAACACAAGAAGATACTTCTGAGAAGAGAATGGAGAGCATATCAATGTCGAACAAAGTAGGTACCACGGTCAAACCTTGTTGGCTTTAACCCTTTCAATGCCAACATGTTCTCTGTAGGGTAGTTCTAAAGTGCCAAGCTGTCGTCTCACTATAGAACATGTGTTTACTTAAAATTCAGTAAAAAAAATACAGTAAAACCTCGTATTTACGCTCCTGCTTATAACACTATCCCGCCCATTATGCTCTTTTTATACGGTCCCTAGACGTTTCATGTACATACCCCTTAAATTTTAACCTCTTATAACGCTTCCAAGTCCCGCTTATAGCGCTTTTTTCTCGGTCGAAAATGAGGAAAAATTCCATATAAATTGTGAAACAGTACTGTATTTGAGATGTTTTAAAAGCGTGAAGAAATTGTTGCTCTGACTGCACTGAAGGTCATTACACCCCGAGTAGACGAAAGGAATCCCACCCTCTACCTGAAGAAACCCTCCGGCCACCAGTGTCGGGAATTGTACCTAACAGTACTTTCCTTTGCATGAAAGGAATTTAACACTCAAAAGTCTCTCTGTCAATACAGTACATTTCTGTCCTTTCTTATTAGTCGTTCTTTGAATTCTTGGCAGTGCAGTTGTGATTAGTGCAAAAATGGCAAAGCGTAAATCTCTTTCTATAAGTGAAAAATTACAAATCCTCCGTAAGTACGACGAAAATTCTACACTGAATCAAAAGGACTTTTTTGAATCTGTGGGAATCCCTTCAACCAGCTTAAGAACAATAATAAAAAATAGGGATGCTATTACCGATGCAGCGAAGGGTGGTTGCAAACGTAAGAAAGTGAGATCCGGGAAATATGAAGACGTCGAGGAAATTGTTATTGAATGGATTCACCAATCCCGTGATGCTTCAATTCCATTAAGTGGCCCAATCATACAAGAGAAAGCACGAGAAATAGCAGGCAAATTGAACACAGACTTTTCTGCTTCGAATGGTTGGCTTAATAGATTCAAGCAAAGGCATGGCACAGTGTATCGGCAAATCAGTGGTGAATCAGAGTCAGTTAGTGACAGTGATGTAAATGACTGGCAAAGTGAAGTGCTACCTAGGCTCATTAATAATTATGCGCCGCGCGATGTGTTTAACGCGGATGAATGTGGCTTATTCTTTAAGCTAATGCCCGACAAGTCATATGTGTTCAAAGGGGAGAAATGTCACGGTGGCAAATTAAGCAAAGAAAGGGTAACTGTGCTTGTTGCTGCAAATGCCGGTGGATCTGAAAAATTACCACCGTTAATGTTGGGGAAGTCACCTAGACCCCGATGTTTTAAAAACATTAAACGACTGCCTTGTGAATACAAAAATCAAGCACGTGCCTGGATGACTGGTGACTTGTTTGTCACTTGGCTCAAAGACTTAGACCAAAAAATGGTAAAAACCAATCGCAAAATCCTGCTTTTTGTCGATAACTGTCCAGCTCACCCGAAAAATGTGAATCTGAAAAATGTAGAAGTAGCATTCCTGCCTCCCAACACAACCAGTAAACTCCAACCAATGGACCAGGGGATCATAAAAGTGCTCAAGCATTTTTATCGAAAGCGTATTGTTCTACTATATCTGCAGTGCATCGACAGTGGAGCCGAAAACCGCATCACCTTATTGGACACAATGAGTTTCATCTCCGCTGCATGGGAAGGGATCGATGCACAGACCATCGCCAATTGCTTCAATAAAGCAGGCTATTTTAAGGTAAGATTCTAAATGTTGTTAGATTAGGCTATTATCGAGCTTCTGTATAAAACTTTTTTTGTTTCGACAGGGGGTTAATTTTCTTTTTTTAATTTCTTAGGGACATGGTGTAACACCCGGTGAAACAAATGCCCCTGTCACAATTGATAATGACGAGGATTGGGGTGCTGTACGGGAGAAGTTAGGAGATGTTAACTTGGAAGATTTTGTATCAGTTGACAAGGGTCTAGTGACATCAGAAATCCGCGATGTCGACGACATGACTGCGGATCATGCTGCCGCTACCGTCCAAGATGAAGACAGTGGGATGAGGAAATTGAATCTGCAGAGGAAAATGTCCCTACACGAAATGAAGCTCTCGGAGCAATAAATCTGCTCCGAAAATACAATATCACTGTTACTCCTGGCGAGGTATCAAGTGACGTGAATAGCTACTTAAACCGCATAGAAAATGTAATCATTCATAACAGTAGTACACACACTCGACAAACATCAATCAAAGACTTTTTTAATAGGAAATGAGCTAGAATTTACATTTTGCATTGTAACTAATGAACAATACTGTAATTATAAATACAGTACTGTAATAATAATAATAATAATAATACTGTAATACAGTAATAATAAAACACAATACTGTAATTGTTTCCTATGAAGTGGTGTCCAAATTGTTTTCCCATCTCACAAATCATTTCCCGTCTATAGCGCTGTCCCGCTTATTAAGCGTTTAAACCACAGTCCCTTGACGAGCGTATTAACGGGGTTGTACTGTATAAAAAAAAAAATGAATGAAATTTTTAACTTATCTAAAATGAATACGTGATAAGTTCCCATTTTCATTTTTCTTTTATAAATTTATTTTTAAAAATTTGTATGTTAATTTTACTTTACACAAATTTATAATTTTCATACAGAAAATGTGTAAAAAATCAGTTGGTATAACACTAATAAAGTCTAAATTCAGAAAGTATACAATTTTCCTTAAAAAATCCATGTACAAGTTGTAAGTATTGGTCACAATATTAATTTTAAACAAATTTTGAAATTAGGCTCAATGTGTTGACAGGTTTTAATTATCACCGGTACTGTTTTGCAATTCCTTGTCACCAAAATCGCTCTTTTTGTCATTCTGTGACAGTGAGAATCACTACACTTTCACTCTCATTACAGTTAATTAATCATTGTATTTCATTTTCTTGTAAAAGCATGCTCATTTTTAATACAAATTACTGAAAGTACTAAGCAAAATGCTACACCATGCACGATACCACAACTTACAAAAATTTAGACATCAACATCCTATTCAGTCTCATGTTAAACCAAAGCCTCTTGGACAAAGAATGTAAATTGTTCATGAATTTGGTGTTTCATGGCGTATAAACTAATAATTCCTCTTTCTAATGGTATAGAAATCAACAGCATCAGTCTAGCAAACATCTGAACTACAGCATCCAGAACCTTGGTGGTTGATTGAATCGGCCCTGGTACATTAAGCACATACCTCTGGGCTGAAACGATTGAGGCATGGCACTGAAAGGATTAAAATGCATATTATTTAAATTTTTCCTTCCCTTCATTAATAAAACCTCTTTAAGTAGAGGAATGTCCATATAATAGAGAAATGTCCAAGCATAGAGTGGTTTGCACATCAGAAAGTTTTTGTTTTCTCATTGGACCCTCTTTCACAGCAACTTTGCTTCTCCAGTGTTGTCAGTGTGGGCAGAAAACCGCGCTTCTTTTAGAATAAAATACATATTAAAATTTTACTTTTTTTAAAAACTTGTCTGTAAAATAATGTTTTACTGTATATAGTAGAACCTCTGTTAACCAAAACAAGGGGGGAGGTGGTTTCGGATAATAATTAAGATATCAGTTTTTAAAGTGTGAGGTAAAATAACTGGAGCCAATATACAGTACTTTAAAAAGATTTTAATAAAAATCAGACTATTTACATAAAGTCATTTTTTAACACTAGTTTTATGATTTTTTTTAATCTTACATTTTCCTTTGCTTTTTCTTTTCACACCACTTTCTTGCAGCAATATCTCGCCATCGCTTCATTAACGTCAGAGGGCTTTGATTCTTCAGACTGTTCAAGGAAACATAACGCTGTCTGAAAATATGAATAAAACTCCATGAGAAAAACACACATTTCATATAGCCTAATTTAATGCCCTAACCCAAAATAAAAACTCTTACCTCTAAGGCATTGAAAATCTTGTCAGTGGTATCATGGCTGCTGCTCTCTGCTATGTCATCGTCTTCGTCGTCCCTTTGTTTTGTGAACCATAAAATCACAGCCTCATTTACTTTGTTTTGTGACACATCTTCATTGTTTTCTTGTTTGGCATCTTCGAAGCATGCTCTTCAAGCTTATTTTTCATCTTGACCCAATCAAAAACAGTCGGAACACCAACACCAAAATCGGCTGCCACAGTTTGCAAAATCTTGTCGTTTTAAATTCTTTTAATTGCATCGTATTTTCTTCAATCGTTATCATGACCCGTTTCCTCTGTTGACATGATGCACAATTTATAACATGTTTATTACATTAGTTTTCATGTTTTATCACCCGGAAAACAAATTTTCTTTGTAGTAAAAATCGGGAATATATAATTTTTGTTTAGGTCGTTTTGCTTAAACCATATTTCAGTTAAAAGTGTTTTGGTTAATGGAGATTCTACTGTATAACAATGTATGGTTGTTACATTTTAGTATTCTAATAATATTAATGTTTAAAACTAAATAAACTGTAAGTCTGAGAAATACATTTTATAATATTGCAATTATCCAGATTGTAATTATCCAATTTGTTTGTTTCAGGGAGTAGCAGATGACGATGACTTGGACATTGTGGAATCAACACCAACAGACATAATGAGGTAAGTTACAGAATGGACAACCAACTTTGTATGTGGCCAAACACCTAATTGCGAGGCTAACAAAATTTTCATTCATTTTGTATATGCGTGCAATAGTTTTTTTCAGTGTTTCATAGCATGAACAACAGCTGGAACAAGGGTGGCAAAGAACAACAAAGCATGCTTGTGCCATTGTGAAGGGATATATGTGACAGAGAGAGCTTGTGTGTGTGTGTGCATGCGTGCGTGCACTATCGCATACTTTCCTCTCTACTAAAGGAGTATGCTACACTTTTAAATGGGGAAAATTCAATCGGTACGTTTGGGGATTTCACTGTTAAAATACTCAGGTAAATTGTCTACTCCGCCTGCTTTCATTGTAATATTTTTTCAGTTGACATTCCAGTCCCAAGTACATATTTGGATCATCCTCCGAAGCTGTGAGTGACAGTTGAAGATTCTGTTGAAAGACCTAACAGTCTGTTTAGGTCTTGTAGCACCACTCACATGACTGAGGATGATTCCAGATTCTTAGGATTTCTGTTGTCATCTGTTAGGATTGGAATCTCATCTGAAAAATTATTACAATTGAGGCAGTCTGATTAGAGTGGGTTTACCTGATAAAAATCACCCATCGCTCAGGAACTTTAAAGAACATATTGAAATACTATTCTCAGGCTTACGCAATTGATTTCCAGTTTTGTAGTTGAGTCTGAAATTCATTTTGCAGTAAAGTTTTGTGTCTAATTAATTTTTAACCCGACTTTTACATTTTTGAGATTACAGAAACATACTGACTTTTTATTGAAAAATAGATCATATTCTCATCACGTTCTGAAAGTAGCTTGGCCAAGGGGCACCCATCTCACAAGTACAAAGAGAGAGAAATACAGTTGAAATACTGTTTGTGAGAGGAATAATGTTTGAATTGTCGCTCGACACTCGCTAGAACATGGCAGTAATACTTAAATATAATAAATAAACTCTTAGTTTAGTTCTACAAAAATTTAATTAGTAGCAGCTTCAGAGATTACACTTGAACTTAGTGTAATTTTTGAAGCTGACGTAACTGGTGAAACAATTGTCAGAACTAATAAAATATTTGTAGAACTAAACCGAGAGTTTATTTATTAGATATAAATTTTATAGTAAATTAGGTCGCGCTTTTACCCCAGAGCATAACTTATAGACTGTAATGGGTCTAAATTTACCTAAATATTATTGTGTAATTTCATAAATTCTATAACATGTAAAGATGAGGCCCCTTTGAGGTGATGCGATAGCCAGTAAATATTTTCATGACCATGTATAGTTATGCAGCAAAAGACGAAAATCTATTTATAGCCAGTGATTAATTCCGCCAGTATGTTGTTGACGAGAAACAGTTAATTACGAGTTAAAAAGGTGATACCAAACTCAGCGGAACGTTACAGTACTGAGGACGAGACGAATAGTGGGGAGCGGAGAGAACCAGCTTAGAGACGAACCAAACGGAAATTTGTAACACTGAACGCTAGTCGACCACCATCTTTTGCACAGTATAGCAGCAAGAAAGTTACGTAACGTAATCGCGGGCGCCCGCAAACAACAAAAATGTGAATCTTTATATATATTTCAAAGAGAAAACAGTATTTGGCTCAATGTTCATCAACAGTAACTAATTAAAACAAATTGACAGTTCGGCAGTAACACGTAAAAATGTAACAGTGAAAACAGTAAAACAACGCATGCCACAAGGAGATGTCCCATGTGGTGAAATTCTACACAGCATAATCAAGGGAAGTAGACATTTCAACAATATGTATACAAGTTTAACATTTTAAAATACTGGCTTTTCCCTAAATTATAAAGTTGAGCTCAACAAAATAAAAAAAAAATATGTAAGTGTGTGTGTGTGTGTGTGTGTGTGTGTGTGTGTGTGTGTGTGTGTGTGTGTGTGTGTGTGTGTGTGTGTGTGTGTGTGTGTGTGTGTGTGTGTGAAAAATATGCATATAGGCCTAACCAGAAGTGTTGAGTTTGCATAACCTTTTATATACGTATTCATATTTTGTAATAATTATTGGAAATCAATTTTACGCCTTAAGGCGGAATAAGTGTGTTCATGATCTTTTTTATGTTCTCAAAGAAAAATAAATAATGCTATATTTTATTCTTCGTATTGTTTAAATTAGCAGCCATCCTTACTATTTCTTTTATGAATTTGCTAACTGCTATAATTTTTTATTGTTCGACTAAGCTTTTCATCATTACTGACATCTTCAGGTCTTAAACAACCTTAGGTAGTCTTAGGTTGTTTAAGACCTGAAGATGTCAGTAATGACGAAAAGCTTAGTCGAACAATAAAAAATTATAGCAGTTAGCAAATTCATAAAAGAAATAATGCTATATTTTACTTGATTTGCGCATTGTTATTTGTATTTGCCCACTGTTCTCTGCCTAAGTACACTAAATGAAATTCTGGATTATACCTTGCAGATAAAATTCTGTTATACCTTACAGATAAAAATAATATTAAATTAATAAACAATTATGAGTAAGACTTCATATGGCGCCCGAGTAACAGTGACATTGTAAATTAACAGTGAAATTTACATTATTTACGTTAAAGTTGATTTACAATTTAGTCGAAAAATGGCAGAGAATGGCAAATACAAATTGAGATGAAAGTGCAGAGGTAGGATCAGTGTTGAATGTTACACAAGATAGTATGATAACCATGAGTGAAAATGTCGAGAGCGTAGGCGAAATAGTGAATGTAAATGAAACAGTCGAAGCTGAATGTAGTAGAAATAACGAGATAAATATATTTAATCAATTAGTGTTAATTATGGAAATGATGTCAGGAACGAATAATAAGTTTGACCAACAAAATAAGAATAATGATAATTTAAACGCGAGTTTAAATGAATTTAAAACTAAAGTGAAGTCAGAAAATAATAATTTAAACACGAGCTTGAATGAATTTAAAACCGAAATCAAGTCAGAAATGAATAATAAGTTTGACCAACAAAACTCGATTTTAAATGAATTTAAAATTGAATTCAAGTCAGAGATAAATGCAAGTAACATAGAGCTGAAAACTGAAATAAACAAACAAGATGAGAAATTAAGAGAAATAAATAACGAATTTGTAAACATAAGAAGTGAAATAGAAATGAGTAAATTAAGTATGAATAACCAATTTAAAAGTATAAGTGAGAATTTTAATGGAGTGAGTGAGAAATTCGTGGAAATAAATAATAAACTAGAACCAGATGAGTGGGTGTAGTGGTGTCAAAACTAATGACACGGGTCAGTGTGGCGAAAATGAAAATGACGAAATAACAGGCGACCAGGGTGTCAATAATAAAATAACGAAAAATTACGAAGAAATAATTAACGAGGTAAATGTTAGTTACGAAAATGAATTAACAAGTAATAGTGGTAAGATAGTTGAAAATGAGATATATAAAAGTAATACAGTGAAAATAAATAGTGATGATGATAATATAGGAACAGTGAGAGAGTAGAAATCAGTATTTGTAAATTAGAGAGAGAATATGAAGAGAATTATTTTGTAGATATAGAGCAGAGGGTAGATTTTCCCCAGGTTTATTGTAAGAAGTTTACAAATGTTTTTGAAGGGCAAGAGTCCCTCAGAGGAAAACAATGTGTTTTCTAGTAGTTCATTAATTTTTAGTAGGCGTTTTTATGATTTAATACCCTCTGTATGGAACGATAGAAAAAGTATGAAATGGTGTTATAATAAAAGTTATTTTGATAGGAAGATAGAGACGTTTAAGGTTAGTAGAGGTTATAACGAATTAGTAGAGAGGTTAGATATTGAGAGAGTTAGTGATATTAAGTACTTACCTTGCGAAATAGTTA
Organism: Magicicada septendecula; assembly: GCA_034769895.1. Taxonomy (NCBI): domain Eukaryota; kingdom Metazoa; phylum Arthropoda; class Insecta; order Hemiptera; family Cicadidae; genus Magicicada; species Magicicada septendecula. The sequence goes on from CM068375.1 coordinate 66,115,871, forward strand.
GTGCAGCAAATGATGATATTGATTACTTACCTTGTGACGAAACTGGTACAGCAGCAGATAATAATAATGAAGAAATTATAATTGACCCAAATGTGACAAATTATACAGTACTAAGAATGACTTGACTATACTCGATGGTGACAAATTATATGAGGTAATAATATGGAATAATCGTGTTGTATTGTGGAAGGGTATAAGAATTTGAATAATCTTTATATTGATAGAAATGATATAATGAATTTAATAAAAAATGAATTGTGTAGACGTAAGACCAGGTTATTATACGATGATGGGGGGTAAACAATTAATGTTTATGAACGTTTAACTATGTAAGTAGTGGTTTTGAAATGGACTGTTTTATGAAATGATTTGTGGTAAACGATAACATATAATAATTTGGATTGTATATACTTTTGTGTTGATGTTAAATGTAATGATGTAGCAAGGTGAAGTATAATCAACTTTGTGAATTTTGTTAAGGTAATGAAATATGTTTGACAAAATAATTGAATTAATTTGAAAGGAGATAATAAATGAAATATTGTACAAGATGAATGTTAATAACAAATTAAAAAAGTTTTTGGAGAATTTAATGGTGTAGTGAATGCTAAATAATTGATAATTGATTAGTAAAAAGGTCAATTGAAATTAAAGTGTAATGTTTATAATTACTTGCATATTCCTTAAGGAAATGGAAGTATGGTGAGGGCAAAAAAAATCGTGTTTGAGATTATTGCAGATTCTGATTGTACTACACTCAAAACATGAAAAAAAGTCGTTTTCCAAAAAGTGTCTGTGTGTGTGTCTGTCTGTCTGTGTGTAGATTTTTACTTCCATATTCCTTAAGGAATGGAAGTATGGTGATGGCAAAAAAAATCGTGTTCGAGATTATTGCAGATTCTGATTCTACTACACTCAAAACATGAAAAAAAGTGTCTGTGTGTAGATTTTTTTCTATGGCAAACGATAACTGCCGCAAATTCAAACAGAATCAAATAATTTTTTGCATACAGCCCTGATTTGTAGAGTTCTCAAGACCTATGGTTTTTGGTGAAGATCGGTTAAGGGAAAGGGGTAGTTTACCTGCAACGTTTTATGTTTTAACAAGGGTATTTTCTATGGCAAACGATAACAGCCGCAAATTCAAACAGAATTAAATAATGTTTCGTATACAGCCCTGAATTGTAGAGTTCTCAAGACCTATGGTTTTTGGTGAAGATCGGTTAAGGGAAAGGGGTAGTTTACCTGCAACGTTTTATGTTTTAACAAGGGTATTTTCTATGGCAAACAATAACAGCCGCAAATTCAAACAGAATTAAATAATGTTTCTTATACAGCCCTGAATTGTAGAGTTCTCAAGACCTATTGTTTTTGGTGAAGATCGGTTAAGGGAAAGGGGTAGTTTACCTGCAGCGTTTTTTTAACAAGGGTATTTTCTATGGCAAACGATAGCAGCCGCAAATTCAAACAGAATCAAATAATTTTCTGCATACCACCGTGATTTGTAGAGTACTCAAGACCTATTGTTTTTGGTGAAGATCGGTTAAGGGGAAGGGGTAGTTTACCTGCAACGTTTTTTATCAAGCGTATTTTCTATGACGAACGGTAACTGCCACAAATTCAAACAGAATCAAATAATTTTTTGCATACGTCAGTGAATTGTAGAGGACTCAAGGCCTTTTGATTTTGGTGAAGATCGGTTAAGGGGAAGGGGTAGTTTACCTGCAACCTTTTACGTTTTAACAAGAGTAAAGTACTTGAAAATTCATTTAAACTTTTTCAAACAATGGTAATTGTTAAAAATAAAATAATTTTGTTGCCAGGCAATAAAATTATAATTTTTTCATTTTAATGTAAATCTGTACATAGTATAAAGTAATGTCGGTCCGTTTGCTCTCTGTGTTTGAAATCGCTAATCTCAGGAAGTACTGAACGGATTTTATTCAAGTTTTCGCCAATAGATAGAGTGTCTATCGAGGAACATTTATGTGTATAATTAATACATATATGTTGTACATTAGCTTAGCTATCACGGTTTATGTCAAGTAAGTGGTATAGTTTACATCTTATATATAAAAATGAATGTTTCTTTGTTTGTCCCGTATGCGTTCCTATACCATTCATCCGATTGCGATGAAACTTCGGTGATTTGTTGTGCGCACGTCCGCGAAGGTTTCTTCCACATCTCCTCCTAAAATTCTGTACCGATTTCAACCAAACTTGGCACAAATATTTTACGCAACGGGAGAACCAACATAGGATAGGTGTTTTTTCGATGGGGTCCTTTTGGGTCTTCCACATCGCCTCCTAAACCACTGGACCGATTTCAACCAAACTTGGCACAAATATTTTACGCAAAGGGAGAACCAACATAGGACAAGTGTTTTTTTCGATACGATCCTTTGGGGGGTCCTTTGGGGTCTTCCACGTCTCCACCTAAACCATTGGACCGATTTCAACCAAACTTGGCACAAATATTTTACGCAACGGGAGAACCAACATAGGACAGGTGTTTTTTTCGATACGATCCTCTGGGGGGTCCTTTGCGGTCTTAAAAAACTATTAGATCTGGTTACTATGGCAACCCAATAGAATAGATTCTGTTCTAAATATATTATCGCATTAAATTGAAGACCACGCGAACGAAGTTGTGGGCAACAGCTATTTATTTTTAAGAAGCCTACTTTAATTAAACTTTATTAATTAAACTAACATTTTCATTACGTACAACGTAAAACTCCGTAGCGAAGCACGGGTATTCTGCTAGTCATGTATAAGAGAAAATATATCGTGCGTGGCAGGCAAGCATATCTCAGTTATGTACTGTTTACGTTTCCATTTTATTATTATCACTACCGCAATAAAAAGGCAGGGAAGACACACACACACACACACAATTCGCGTTATTTCTGGCCTCATTCATGTTTATTTTCTTACATTTGCACGGTTTTTAAATGGAAAGTGCCGAACCCATACCAACATAACGCATGCAAGCCGAAAAAGTGTCCAGCGTGGATAGCGATTTGCTTCCTGTGGATCGCTGGGCAGTGTAACTGCACGTGTTTACAGAGGAACAATTCATAGACAGACTTTTCGCCTTTAGGGAATGAACCCTCTGCAAGATGCTGAGGGTCCATGAGTGACTTCGGAGCGCTCCTTCTTTTCCGCGTGTTTGTTCTGTGAAACGTACACTGTAGATTCGCAGATTTATTCTAAGCAACGCTCAATAGGAAATGTTGAAAATTTTTGTCCACGGTGAACCCTCATACACACTAAACCTGCTCTGATGTTTTAATTACGGACATCATAATTACAAACTTGAGCACTACTTAATGGAGATCGATCATTAACTTATACAAGCCATTAATTTTATGCATATTTTTTATATATATGTGTACAACGTTATCGGCAACAAAGAAGTAGTTTTTGTTAAAATTCCAATAAAAAGGCAGGTAAGACACACACACACACACAATTCACATTATTTTTGGCCTCACTCATGTTTATTTTCTTACATTTGCACGCTTTTTAAATGGAAAGTGCCGAAACCCACACCAACATAACGCGTGCAAGCCGAAAAAATGGACATCAATTTGCTTCCTGTGGATCGCTGGGCAATGTAACTGCACTTGTTTACAGAGGAACGATTCATAGACAGAC